>OZ038496.1:46616012-46908512 GCA_964036315.1 Acanthosepion esculentum
ATCTTTCACCACCTCACCAAGGGAATATGGCCTGCAATAAACCCCAATGTCAAGTCTGTAGACATATCATTACTCACATAGTATTCAAACCACTGGCTTTAAATTGTGATAGTTCAAATCTCTTATATTTGTTTTTCTACCACGAGTGCCAACAAGTAACTATGTGGGAGAAACGGGTACAGAATTTCAACTTCGATTTAATAACCATAAGAAAAATATCAAGCACAATAGCAATAATTTCCCAGTTAAAAAAAAATTT
Source organism: Acanthosepion esculentum (assembly GCA_964036315.1). Taxonomy (NCBI): domain Eukaryota; kingdom Metazoa; phylum Mollusca; class Cephalopoda; order Sepiida; family Sepiidae; genus Acanthosepion; species Acanthosepion esculentum. The sequence goes on from OZ038496.1 coordinate 46,616,272, forward strand.
CAACCTACCACATCATAACACAGATGACATCTGATGCGTGCTTTTAGCATCTTCATTCAACAGATGAGACAAGACATAGATCGAAGCTGAAATTTATTTTCAAAATAAATTCAAACATTGTGGGATTAAACAGGGATTTGAGTTTATTCAGAGAGTATAACTTCTACAGGGAGACCTCCAACCAACAACATTCCTAGGAAGGGTAAGTCGCACTTTGTTTATTATTCACATCGTTGAAAAAGAACACAGGCATGTTTGCAAATTCCGACTTTAAGGGTTAATATGCAATATACATCAATTTTATTGACAATATTGGTATTATTTTGTTGGCTTTTAATCCTTCAAATTACATTAACTGGCCTATTTAATCTCTCTCTCTATATGTGTGTGTGTGTGCTGCAAAATGTTTTGGCCTGACCAATAATGGTTTCCTTAAAAATTTCTGATGTTTGTTCATTTGGCAAAATCGTGAAACATTTTACCCCACCCACATATATAATACACCAATATCAAAAAGCAAATAGTGCATCTTTACATTTCCTATTTGTTGATGCAGCTAATATGTTGTTTCTACTTAATTGTTTACACCTTTAGACTTTAGTTCTTTGTACTAAATAGACAAGTAAATAAAACTTTTCTTACATACACTATGAAGGTGATATCACTTAACCACTATAAGCCAAGCAACAATAAATTTCAACTAATTTTTTTCTCTCTCTTGTCAGACTAGTGTTTGGTAAATCCACTATGCATACTGCATAATAAACAAATCATTTACTTTTTTGCCAAAGTCATTTATTCAAGGCCTTATCCATTTTGCATAGAGTAATATCCTTTAAGCTTAATGCAAGCTCAGTTTTAATGAAGGTGTGTCTCTGATTAATAACAATCCTTAATTCAACTCAAGAAAGCCATTGTATAATGTCTCAAGTAGTCCCTTGTCTTTTCTTGGTTACTATGACTAAACTGAAACTGAATTCTAAATTATCTGATGAAATCAATGAAAACTGAAAATTATAGCAAGACATGTGGGGGATGTTTCAACATCATTATTTCTGATTTCCTGTTTTTCTAAAACCTTTTCTGCTGCACTCTTTGTACATTTTAATGTTTTTCTTTTATCAAGACTATTGTATTCCATTATTTATGGACTCACTGTAGATCTTTTGTCACTGAAAAGTGAAAGACTTATTTTTTATTTACAACTAAAATTTCAATGCTCAAAATTTCCAATAAAAGGATTGGTGTTATTTGATTTTCTTTCAGAGTTAAGCCATTTTTACATCACCTTTCATGTTCATATTCTGGCAAGCCTGTACCATTGAAATTTTTGCATACATGACACATATATGTTGATTAAAACTTTTTTCTTGTTTAGTCTTTTCTGGAAGTTTTCCAAATCATTTGAAGGTGTGACTTACCAACTATATTTTTTTTTATACTATAACCAAAACTTTGGTTTTGTTAATAATTTTTCATGATTAAAGCAAGCAATATATGACTTTTTATGTAAAATAATATTCTGAAAGCAAGTACTGTATCTTTCATAAATTTTTTAAGATTCTGTAGTGAGGAGTTAAAAAGTTTTCAGTCTGTTCTATATCCTTGACCAAATGATGAAACATTTTGGAATTCCTTCTTGGTCAAGCCCAAAACTTTTCAGCACCTCCTCATATAGCTAATCTTTTTAAAGCACAATTAACCTGATAGCTGCAAAATCGCATCAAATTCATAAAAGTAAAAAGTTGAACAGTTGACTGAAGTAAACAGGTAAGTGGTTAAATTTTGTATAAATTTTTAATTGAAACACCGACTAAAAAGGAAACAGAAAATTTCAAACAACATCCTCATGACTTTTGCTTATTTTGTATAACATCTTTTTATTATTTTTTCAAATGTATAATTGGTTTGTATTTTCAGATACAAATACTATTACAAATAGTATTTCTGTCCCAAAACATTTTAGTGTCATGCCCTCTACAACTAGTGAAATTTATTAGTAAAAGTATACCTAAAAACACAGGTGTATAAACATCATTCATCTTCCATCTTTGCTCCATCATTTTTGCCTTGTTGATGAAAACTAAAACCATGAAAACAAAAATAATTCTCTTCTGAAACTCTATAACTTAGGCTGGATATTAAGGCAGGTCTGTTTCCATTTTGGTAAATTTTTAGCTATTTTGAATTTTATCAAAAACCTAGTCATCAAATTGGAGTTGTCTGTTATATTTAAATAATAAAAAATATTATTTAAAAACAGTTTTGAAAAAAAAATCTGAATAATGTTCAATTAATTCAGAGGCTGAAACCCATGTCTTCCCAGGGAGTTTCATGGCATCTCCTGTAATTAGTTTTATATAAACAAATAAAATGAATAAAAAAAAAAATGGAACAATAGTACATAACAAGTGATTTGTTGATTGTAAAATACTAACTGAAACTCTAATGCTAAAACAAAACATATACACAAAGATCAGAACTTGATAAATTTGACCTTGCTTCTATTTACTCAAACATGCATATATAAAACCATTTTGATCAGCTAATTTAAGAAAATTTGTTTTGTCCTGTACTCAGAAATTAATCTGAAAGCAAGACATATGAATGATGTTGTTTCAATATACAGCAACATAACAACAGTAAAAACACATCTAATTTTGAACAAAGAGCCATTATTCAACAATCTAAAATTTGGAGCACTAGCAGATTTTAAAGTTTTTTTTACTTTTTCAGGCATTGAATTTATCTGATCTGTTATCTTTTGTAGGACCAAGTCACATTTGAGCAAGGTGTATTGAAAACATGAAGCAAAGCTTTTGTAAGAGGCTCCTTCAATATTTTCTTTATTTCATGATCCAAAATGACCCAGATATGCTCAGTTATGTTAGGAAACTGACTTTGTCATAAAAGTCACCTAATTCTTTTTGGACATGCCATTCTTGTCATTATTTGTTGAGAGCATGGTGTTTCATCAAGCGGAAAAATGACGTTTTTGTCAAAATAACTCTTTTAAAAAGTCCTTCCTAGAGAATCAAAACATTTTCTAGCTTCATATTCTCAAACATATTCCAGGAGTTTGAAACAATTATCCTGTTAATTGCTCCTAACAGTATAACTGAAAATTGATCAGGTTTGTGAGTGTAAAATACTTGACTAGTTAAACACCCAAACATATATTCATCTACTGTTTATCAACTTCATAAATGAAGTCTAATCAGAAAAGATGAAAGCATGCTAAAGAATGCAAAAGTAGTCTATTTGAATCAACCATTACTTTCTCTACAGAATGTCAATTGCTTTAAGAAATAGCTTTCTTCTGGCTGCTCTGCCATAATAACTCATATGCTGCTGTACTGCTCTTCTTGGGATATCTGGACATATTCTGTCAAATCTACTGCCTTGCAACAGGGACTTTTCAGAATTTTCTATCTCATCACTCTCTCAAGTTGACCTGAATGAGATATAGTGGTTTTCTGCTCTCCTTAAGTACAGTGTAGAATCAATTAATTCATAGCTGAAAGCAGTTCCCAATTTGTTTATTACCTCTTCAAATTGAGCAGCAATATGCCTCCAACTAAAATCTGAAAATTTCCATTGTCCTGGAGCATGAGATATGAAATGATTGTGCAGTTATTTCTGCTACATTTTTGCAGTAAAGTAAGCCATTGTCAATGGGCATATCTTTATTAAATTTCAAAACCGGAATAAAATAATAGTTTTGGTTCTGTCATGTCTTTGTATTATTGGAGTGCATAAAAATGATACAGACATTTCTTGAGATAACATTATTCATAATTCTAATTTCTTAATCTATTTTCTGAATATGAACCAAAATATATTTAGAGCAACATTTTTTCTCTTACACACAGAGATGACATCTCCAACTTAATATACCATTTATCAAAAAAGAAATTTGATTTTTCTTTTGTTAGATACATTTTTGTAACATCCTACACAGAAAAACAATACAACAAATAAGAGAAGAGGATCAACTTTCAACAAAATCTTTTAATAAATAACAACAGTGTAATCAAAGGAGGACATGATGATCACAATCAATGGAGGAGCACTATGGGAGAGAAAGAGAGGAGAGATAGAGAGAAAGAAAATGATATGATGGTTTAGAGACAAAGCTGAGCCACATGCCCTGATGAATAGGGCTAACAATTATTCAACTTGGTCTCCTTTTCCTTATTCAGTGGAAAAAACATTTCTGAAATTATGATTGGTTTGTCAATGAGAGGAAAAGAAACAAATGAAAATGACAGCAGAAAATCTGATCACAGAATTAATATATAAATTGCCTGTACAAAGACTGAGTTTGTTTATCTTTACAAATCAGCAAGTAAGTTTGGTTTGTTTTGTATTGTTTGCAAATGTCTTGTACAACTTTGGTTTAGGATGTCAGCCTTTTACTTGTTTAGTATTTATTGTTCAAGTTTCTTTTAATTTCTCTTCCACCAAAGAAATCTTTTATTTTAGCCATTTGGATAATGACTATACTTGTAATTAAAATAAGAATATACATTGTTTTGAGAAAAAAATTGTTTGTTTCCTTCCCAACAACAGCAGCAGCAACAGCAAGCCATCTGCCCTGCCTTAAGTTTTCAACAAGAGCTGTGAACACACCATCAACTGCCATTGGTTGTAGTAAGTTGTACTTAAACAGAGATGTCAACTCTTCATATACAAAATAGGAAAAAATGCAACATCTTTCCTCCCCTAACAAAAGAGATTGCTTTTTCCAGCAGATCAGCAGAGAAATTTTTAGAATTCAGAGTCCTTTACATAAGTGGTCCCACCCTGTATAAAATAAATCAATTAAAAATATAAAAGCCTAGTGGCCTCTCTGTTACAGTTAAGCTTTTAGGAAGTTTATTTTATATATTATTTTGTGGGTTCTTTTTTCTCTCCCCAGTACTACAACCTAATTTGTTTCCCAATGTATTGCAATGTCCAATAGAGAAATAAATAAAAAAGAAATAAAATTTGTAAAAATTGAAAAAAAAGGCTAAAAGAATAAAGAAAAATACACTAGTCTGGTGAAGAAAAACACTTTGAGCACAAAAAAATGAAAAGAAACCAATATCATTTAAAATTATCTTTCCACTTAAAATTCTTTTTTTTTTAATGTCTATTAGATTTAAATGATTATGTAGATCATTTGAAATTTATATGAAAGAAGGAATATCTTATATATATATATATATATATATATATATATATATATATATATATATATATATATATATATATATATAATTAAAAACATTCACAAAAAATTATGCAACATTTTTAAAAATTAAATATATTTTTAATCTATTACAAATTTTAATTTTTTAAATGTTTTTAAAACAAAGTTTCCTTTTATATATTTTAAACTGTCAGAGTCCTTTTACTTTGATATCACAACTTTGTAACACACTTAGCATTACATATGACTTGTTTGGTTCTTCAGTTAAGGATTCTAGTTTTTATAGAAATCACAGTGATCAAACCTTTGAGCACAAGAGCGGCCATCAAAATCTTAGTAATTATTTCATGCCCTATGCTCACCATTGTCAGTTTATGTATTTGTGAAATAGGCAATATTCCAAGTACAATAATATCTATTCTTAAGAAACAAGTTCAATGAGCAGAACATTTAATCCAATAAGAAACTAATAGGACCAACTAAACCTCATTGAGTGGAAATAGGGGTGTCCTTTGAGGATAAAGCTAGCTAAAGACATCAACATCTTCATAGAAACATAGATTCAATCAGAAAAGAAGGAAAATTATCTTGAAAAAAAAATGTAATTTATTGCATTTTCCTTTTTATTTCAGTGGACAATAAAGAAAAACTCACTGAGTTACATGGTCAAATTTCCATTAAACAAAAGAGCTTACAGCCAAATAATAGGCTTTTTTTAAAGATGATTAACCACTAGTAATATATAATCAAGTAGACAACAAGCCACACTGTTTCATGTCCAATTCTGTACATGGTAATGTACCAAGCTATGATGTTAGCTTCCTTGGCACATTATGTCATGCTTTGTTGGCAGAATATGTTGTGCTATGATGAAATTAAATAAAAATAATATAGACCCAAGTTTTCAGAAAGAAAGAACTAAAAAAATGAGATAGACAATGCTATAATAATAAAAAGGCTTCCTTATAATTCTATGCATCATAGCTACAAGGAATTAAGGGCCTCTTTGAACTAAACATATTATTGCATCAATAAATCAACATACTGTTGTTTTTAATGCAAGGATATATTACTATCTAAATAAAAATGAACTGAAAATTGATATTAGTATTATTTGCTATAAATACACTAATTAAATGAATAACTTCATTTTTAAAAAAAGACTTTATATTGCATTCACTACAGTGAGTTTATCACAGAAAAACAGCAGTGATATACATGTTTCCAAGCACTTAATTATTTAAATATCATGATAACTGCATATCAGGCTGAGAATATCAAATAACCAGCAATAATTCCATACATATACTGCAGGTTATATCCTAATACATGTGGTGCGTTATAGAAATATCCTAATAGCTGGACTCAAAGACAACCATACATATTCAAATAGACATGTTTACTTATTGAAGCATTCAAATATAAAAGTAAATCTTTGTTCTTTATTTAATTATGAGAAATCAGTTATTCATAATAGCAATGCTTCATCTAAAAAATTCAAACTAAATAATTACTAATTGAAAGAATTATTAATTAACTTAAAAGGCCATTTTTAAAGTTGCAAATGAAACAAAGTTGAATTTAAGTACTTACTAGTTCATATCTTTCAATTGAACCTATTGGAACCTATGCTTGATGCTTTTGCTTTCATGAACTACTGACCTTGCATAAAATATATATATCATATGGCAAACACAGAAAATATTATATGGCATAATAAAAAATAAAATTAAAAGTTGATAATTTTACGAAAAAATATTTATGACCCGTAATTAAAACTGACTTTTACAGAATAGCTGCTATGTAGAGTCTAGTCTAACTTACATAATGTTTAGTTTGTAGTATGTGTTTAATTTGATAAGGGATTAAAATTTTCTGTGCTCAAGAATCAATGCTATTTTCAACTGAATATACTGACTTTTATCAGTTGGCAATTTCATGCATTTATGCTAAAAGACTGTCAAACTGCAGAATGTATTGTGAGATATCATTCTGGTTAGCAATATTTGTTTTGATATCTAATTGAACTGGGATGAAGAGGAGCAGGTTTTTGTGAAAATGATATATACAAGGAGTTGGCTTTGGTTCAAGAGAAACATTTTAGACAGGCATTAACATTCATTTACCTACTTTCACATTTTTACTCATGAACTGAAAAAAAAATGCTACTGTTAACCTTTTGGTTTGGCTAATTTCAAATTTGGTTGATGTACGTTTAATTCCAAAATACTTTTTTATAATGTTATTGAGATTTTCATTTAGAAATATACATTTCTAATATTGTATTAATTATAGAAAAGTGGAATTTACGACATGAGCTTTCCTGTTATGCAGATTATAGCATTTAATTAATAAGGTTCAACTGCTCATACAATATTTGTGAAATTCATAACCCATATTGTTGAAAGAGCCACAGAAAAAATTAGTCTTGTACTTATAACAACTGCAATACCAACATGGTATAAAATGTACAATGTTCTATTAAAATCATTGAGTTTTATCATATATTTTAAATCCAAATATATTTTAAACCATGAAAGAATAAATATTTCCGCTTCCTTCAAACTTTCTAAGTTACTGACATAATTCCAAAAGAATTACAATATAAAGTAAAGGAGGATGATATGGTAGAAGAAAAATACATTTTTAAATGAAGAATAAAAGCAAAGAGCCCACAGTCTTGCTTACTTGAAGCTATGTATAAATCACTCTGTCTGAATGAGTGCCACTATTTATTTAAGTTTGACCCTTAACTAGAGGTTGGCTCTGTGGTTTCTTTTCCCCCCAAGTACCAACCAGCTGCTACTGCTTGTGCAATAAACCACAGACCCTTATACTTGCTGTCTATGTAACTCTTTACTTCTGCTCCACCCTGAGCCTTAGGCAGCTGTGCCTCTGTCACTACAACATTGGCTCAAGTAGTTAAGATCAGGTCTCTTTCAATGAAATGAAGGAAACTGATTTCATAGACAACAAAGCTCAGAAGAGCTCTCAAGTACTACAGGCATTAAACTAGCTTTCTATACAAATACAACTATCTTAGAAGAAAGAGGATAAAATATGTTTACAGAAGCAGCCCATATACAGACATCAAGTATTATTTTATTTGTTTTTAGCTAGTATCTAAACAAATGTATTTTTACAAATCCCGCAATACATTTTGGACATGAGATTTGTAAGAAAAAATTAAAAATTACTTTTTTAATAAACAATTTTTGCTACCCACAGCTAACTCATTTTTGTTTTAGTTTAATTATAATTTTAAAAAAACGTATCTATCTCCTAATTTCAGTTTTCATTCTTGAAGATAAAAAAATAATTTTTTTTCTGATTTGGTGATTTGAAAAAATTCATACTTTCTTTTATGATATAATGAATTTACAATTATTGATAAAATCTGATTTAGCCATTTTGGTTTCACAGAATTACAAGATTGGACAAAAGCAATTATTCAGTGTCTTGGTATCTACAACAGAATTATTGAAAGCCACAATGTTTAAGTTAGTGACTGTTCTTTAAAATAACCTCCAACCCCACAAAAAAATGAATTTTATTTTTTGTAGTTTGGAAAATGATCATTTTTAAAGAAATACACTGAATTAATAGGTGAAACTAAATAAAATAAAGAGTTTGATTCTTTGTTTCTTTTTAAAATCCTATACACCCACACAGTATATATATATATATATATATATATATATATATATATATATATATATATATATAATATCCACTTTAGTGAAATGAGGTCCTGTACAATACAATTATCAGCTATGTTTTCCTTCCCAAAGCAAGTTGTTTTAATTCATAATTGATTGTTAGATTCTTATCTTATTATTATTATTAGTGAATAAATTCATCTGTTTTCAGTAAAAACAACAAAAAAAGTACTGTGATTTAATGTTGTTGTTGTTGTTGTGGTTGTCAGCAGTTTGATGTTGGCAGGAGGGATCAGCTAGACAGAGGAGTAGAATTAGTCAACAGTGATAAGACAACATACAAATGAGCCATTCACTTTCCACAAATTCAGTAATGGTTCTCTTTCTTCACTGTTTTCAAGAGAGAAAAAGCAAAAGATTTTGGGTCAAGATTCCTATTCAATTGTCATAGATTTCTTGTTTCTCTTGACTTGCTTATTAAAGTTCTATTAGCATTGCGCAGTGCAGTAATGACATTTTAGTCCGTAGTAGATTGACTGCAATGATTGGCTATTCCTCTCCAAGTTTGATTGTACACTGGCTAGCTCTCAGGGGAAGTGTGAAATCTATCTTACATCAGCCACCAGTGGCTGGTGAAGAGCTCATTTCATTCCAGGTAATGATGTGAGTGCAACATTGGTCGACCCTCTTATCAGCAGGTCAAGAATAGCTCCTACATTTGTTGTCCCCAGTGATGAACTGAGTGTTATCCTGGAGAATTGAACCAGCAAACATTATTTTGGAGTAATCGATGTTCTTCTGCTGAAGGAGGAGGAGGAGGAAAGAGGAGGTGTGGAGGCATGTTTAGTCTGGTTGGTAGGTCGGTCTCTTGAGCCAACGTCACTGCAGCAAATCCCAGAGGCTGGTCAGCACAAGAATAACATTCTACTGGTTGTTACTTTTAAGGAAATGAAAGAAGAGGAGAAAACATGGGGAAAGGGAAGAATGGTTAACCTCACTGTGGAGCTAAATTATTTCTCCTCTGTTATCCAATGGCTTCTTTCTTTAATAGATACTGGAATAAAGAAAAAAAAAAGACAAATGAAAAAAAATGTATTCATTACTGGCTAAAACTTTTTTTTAAAATTTGGGTTAATTTAGAAAACTTATGTATGAAAAAACTATTATAAAGTTATACTAGTGCCTCTTTGAGGCAAAAGCAAATTTTATTGAATTTTTTCAGCACTCTTTATGCAAACAGATACATGAGTTAAAAACAGACATAAACTTATATTAATCCATCAAAACAGTTTTATTTATTCAATCAAAGAAGTAACTGAAACAAATGGCATAGTCCATTTATTGTGCATATTCCCTTGATAAGCAAAATGCAATTAATGTACATTTAGCATCACTCAATTGAGTTATGAATAATACATACCGATTGGTTAAAAAACAGAAAAAATGTAAATTCCCAACTCTTACCAATAAAGAAAGATACAAACTAAAACAAATGTGTATACATAATTTCTAGATTCTAAAAATCTCAATGGACATGTCTTAATGATAATTAATAACATAAAAAGGATTAAATAGCAATAAAGACATCCATAGATGTTAGCTATAAAGAGCTATCTGGAAAAACCACTAAGGCACTTGAAATAACAGAAAAGGACTAAATTGAATGACATTAACAGTAGGCATTGGTCAACTTGGTAGTATTTCAAAGAAACCAAATACAAATTTTTATTACTTTCCTGTTAGTGCCCATATTTTGTATTTAACCCCCCCTCCAAATCAGATCAAAGCTAAATATAGACACTGTACACAAACAATGTACAAAATCAGCTACCCTTTGTTATTTTTCTTGAGTATTTAATTTATAAAAATGTTAAAGCAGAGATAGAAAAGCTCTAAAGAATAGCATACTAACTATAAAGTTTGATACAAGAATACTTTATATGTAAAAACTGAATTATCTGAAGAATTAAACTGATAAAAGAAAACTTACTGTTAATAGCCTACTTTGGCTGCTTGAGAATAGGTGTCACCTGGGATTAATCCTTGTTGAATCTTTTGATGGCAAGGATAAGTATTGCTGGTAGCATTAACTGATGAAGCCCAGTCCTTTAGACAACCATAGCCCACTGCACTGTGTCTACCAACATATTGGTGTAACCATGGTGATGATGTAGAAGACTTCACTACAGGGACTGGAATACTGCTCATTACAGGTTGCTGCTTCTCACATGATCTGTATAAAACATAACAAAACCTTGACAATTATTGGCACTAGTCAACCAAATATACTGCAGATATATTCAAATTACTAATGGTGTAAAATTTTAATTTTTGTATATGGAAAATATGCATATAACAAACCTAGTAAATATACCAAGATAAACTTTTTTTCAGTCCAACTAATATAACTATACATAATTTATCAAGGAATCAGTTGAAATCTAATATTTAATGATTGAAGCAAAGAATTTGGCATAAACATCTAATAGCTTTAATAATAGCTAATAATTAGTTTTGTTTTATCATTTATAGAGATCAATAAATCATTTGTCAAGAGGTTAAACATGAAGCATGTATATACACAATTATGTCATTAATCATTGATATAATAAAGTTATATCACGAAGAATTCTATGGCTATCACTGAACATGTTGATCAAAGTTTATTTTAGCCTATTTGATTTGAGGTTAACTTAATCTCATTTGATCCATTTATCCTTTTGAATAATGGCCTACTTTGAATGCATTGCTTTGATCCTTTAAGTAAAGCAATCATTTATAGACAGGCTTCTTCATTACATTAACACTCTGACTGCAGCTGCCTAATAATACATACATAAATAATAAATTTACTTTTCACAAAGAAGGCTTTTTATATTTTTCATAATAACCAATTTAGCAGCTTTTCAAGGTGTATCTTTGTCTTAAATATTAATGAAGACTGTATAAACATATTACACCATCTGCCACAAAACAAGTATTTCTTTCTTACTGCTCGCCACTTATAGTCATACCATGCTAATAAAAACTATGGATTCTATTTAGCAGTAAATATTCACTTGACATTGATTAATATTCTGATGCTAACATATGCATTTATTTTAATTGTTTTTTACATTACTTAAGTTTTGGTAGAATTTGATAATTTACTAAAAAGTAATTGATTCAAATATAAAGCTTTTATATATATATATATATACATACATACATACATATATATATATGTGTGTGTGTGTGTGTGTGAATGAAATGTGTATGTATATAAATATAAATATATATATCTATATATATATATTTATATATATGCAATTTTTTATATATATTATTTATATATTATATATGCACAGTACTTATTGGAAAGTGCTCAATATCAGTGATAGAGCTAACATATTTAGTTGGATTGATGTGAGTTTGTGACCCTGGGTTTCACGCTTTTGTGATCATCACACAAACTGATTAATTTTTAGATTTTGGATTTATATAGGGTTGCATATATCAGTGTTTTTATGGAAGTGGGAGGAAACATTGTCGTCAGGACAACACTCATACATATGCAAACATACATACATGCCTATACACTCATTCTTGTACACAGACACTCACACACACACGCTCACCCACCGGAGCTCAGACAAACATAAACATATGTGTACAGTATGGGAATTGATATATATACGTATATATGTGTTATTGTGTACATACGTACACATTTGTTTGCTGTATTCATTGAATTCAACGACACATATATACAACACATATATACGTATATATACCAAGTTCCATACTGTTCACATATGTTTATGTTTGTGTGAGCTCCGGTGAGTGAACATGCATGTGCATGTGTGTCTGCGTATGTTAATGAGTGCACGGGCGTGTATGTATGTTTGCGTATGTATGAACGGTGTCCCGACAGCAATTTTTCCTCCCACTTCCATAAAAACACCAATATACGCAACCCTATATAAATCCAAAATTTAAAAATTAATCAGCATGAAACCCAGGGTCACAAATTCACATCAATCCAACTAAATATATATATATATATATATATATATATATATATATATACACACACACACACACACACACACACACACATATATATATAGAATAGATAGGTTGGTTAATAAAACGAAAGACAAACAAGAAGATACCAATATAATCAGTACAATAAATATTTATTAAACATCAACCATTTGATAAATATGAAATACAGAGAGAAAGGTTTTAAATTCAGAATTTTCGGATATGCCTGTGTCCTTTATCAACGATCCAAGGAACAAAAAGCACAACTCTGAGTTTCATGCACAAAGTAATCGTCAGGTGCTGATTAAAAGTTTTTTGCATGAAACTCTGGAAAAATCTGGCTAATTATATTTAAATTTTTATAACTTTTAGACCAAATTCTGAATTTATTATGTCAACAATAATTTGTTTTAAATGTTGATATAAGAAGTTTAAACTAAGAACTGAGCAGAATTATACCAAAACAAGGACAATAAAAGAAGAAAAACAAAACATGTCATTGGTAAAGTAATTTTAGAGAACAAATGAAAATGGTTGAGCATATAGAAACAGATTTAACAATGTCCAATAGGAAAATATTTGGATCATCAGGAAATATAACATGCATGAAGACTATTCAAATTGTAAAATCTTTCATTTCACATTATGTTCAAATAAACCAATATTACAAAAGTGAATACATACATACTGTACCTCACAAATCATGTTCTTTTTAACAATATCTTGGCCTTTTAAATTGTTTATTGATTTTGATTTATTTGTAAGAGAATTCAAACAAAATCTATCCTGCTAAAAGTTAATTTTGAAAGGATTTACTAATTTTATAAGACAGAACAAGTTCAATGCCAGTAGACCTGAAAAAAAAACCCTATATGAATGTGTTGATTTAATATGAACACAAAAAACAATGAATCCAAAACACTTTATGTAATATAATTAATATTAGTTTTATTTTTAAGAATATTCATGAACATTTGGCATTATTTTCCAAAATTAATTATTTGGATTAAATCTTACCTGTTGTGGCTGGCTTTTTCTGACAGCTGAATGACTGAAGCTGGAGTTGAGCCTGCAATTGGACTTGATGTGGACAAGCTGCCTGCCATGAGCCCAGAGGATACTTTATCATTTGTGTTCACATCAGATATCACTGATTTGTGCTGCTGGGTGGGTGCCTCTGACCGGTGCTCCAACTGAGAATTGGAGACCAAATTCTGTTTGAGGGCTTGTGCTGATTTAACACATGACGTCCATGGTAATGCAGATGAACCGCTGGTGATTACATTTGTCCGCTTATAAAGATTTGAGCCACTGCTACTGTGAGGCTCTGAGTTATGATCTGAATGTGAATTGCTTAAATGTGAAGATGCATGGCCAATATTTTTGATGACTGTATTGTGAGGAAGAATAGTGTGACTGTCTATAGAATTAGAAGAGTTTTTCACTTTTGTATCAATGACTGATGTTTTAGTTGTGACTGTCTGTTGTTGTTGTTGCTGCTGCTGCTGTTGTTGTTGCTGCTGCTGTTGTTGTTGCTGTTGTTGTTGTTGTTGTTGTTGCTGCTGCTGCTGCTGCTGTTGCCCACTGTCATTTATAGAAGTTTTATATATGGAGGTAGAAGGTAAGCAGGCTGGTGAGGATACAGCTCCAGGTGCAATTGATGTCTCTGCACAGCCAACCAGTGGTGAACCATTAAACACAGCAGCAGATGAACGAAACTCCATTGGATCAAAGTTTCCATTGATTCTAGTAGAGAGTCTATCATTGCTATATTCGTAACCATATTTACGATAGTCATTATCATAGCGAGAAAATTCATCTCCAAAATGGACTTTTTTGCTGAGATCTATACTGTAACCATCAAAACCATACTTTGGTATATCATAGCCATATTTCGACTGGGCAACCAGATCTGCATAACTGTTACTGTGATAGGACAGTGGATGTTGATATTGCCTATGGTCGAAATAGTAACCATTTGAGTAACAGTGTTTTTCTGAGAATGGATCTGTTGGGGAATAAACAGAACCAGGCAATGGTGTATAGCCATGAGATCGGTAAATATCCGAATCTAAGGCAAAATTGTTACCAGTGTAAGAGTAGAAGAGATCTGGCTTCAACTCAGCACTGTCACAAGGGCCATAGCCATTAAGACCAGAAAAAGAAGCATAACCATTCAATGCTGGAAAAGCATCCCTGTAAGTTGTTGCCTTCCGCTTACGGCTTGCTTGCAAATAGTCCCGTACTTGAGATTTCTGTTTCTTGTTTTTAGTCGTTTTGGACTTTGTGACAAAATCATCTTCAGGAAAACCAGAGCCAGAACAAATGTCTAGATCCAGTAATGGGTATGGCAGCTTGAACTCATTTCCACGTTTACCAAACAGATCTTGTCCTTCATCATCCCTGAAGAAAAAGAAACAAAAACTAAGAACAGACAACATATCAAAATGTCCAAACAAAACAAAATTTAAGGTAAAACATCAATTAATTGACTTAATTTTACTTTATTTTAATTTCATAGTTTTAATGCATAAAAATGTATTAAATATGTACATGTACATACATTAATATGGTCATATTACAGAATCAGTATACTTACATTGTATTTATTTTTATGAAAAATAGGAATTTGTTAATTAAGTTTGTTGTAATTGTAATGTAAACGTTACATAAAAGTTATCACATACATATCTGTACTAAACATATTCAAAATGAAAAGTATGATCAGTAATTAAAAATAACTTAAATTTATAATTAAAAGTTTTTCATATGTAATCCTTTCAAGAAAATCCATTTATCCAAGTGATGACGTAACATTGGAAAAGATTAACATACAGAGTTTATGAGATCATAAATTAGACACCAAAATGAGCAGAGAGGCATTATTCTTTTTTTGTGGAGATTGTCAGAATAAGCACTAGCACTCAACCAGAAGAAAAGAGCTTATCATCATCTTATGAATTTGAGAAACAACACAGACCTAATCATTTTGAGATTTGTTTTTTTTTATTTAACTAAGAAATTTGTTTTCTGAAGCATACAAAAATATTTTCTGTGCCTCTCATTCACTGACATGCTGTCATCCTTGAATATTTGCAAAACCCATTTGTTCAGGAAGTGGGAAAAGGAGCAGCGTAGTCTTGATTTTAAATAAAAACAAAGTGACAGTTTTGCTTACGTGAGTTGTCTGTGAGTGCAGATGACAAAGTCTGGTTTGCTGTTTTTATAAACCACTTTACAACTGGACTGCAACCACAGCCAGCGCAAATCCTTCATGATCCACCGATAGGCTATTAGGCCAGAGCTGCCAGTCTTGATCACTAGAGCAAAGAAAATAAAACCATCCAAGTATTAGGTATACAGAAAATGAATGACTAAAAGAAAAGCCCACATTTCTTATTTTTAAATTGCTATGAATTAATTATAATAATAATAATAATAATAATAATACACTTGACTAGATCAAAATAAGCAGATCAGTGAAAATTTGCTTTGCCACAAATTACAACTTTAGTTTTGATAATTTTTAAATATTCTTATATTTTCAAAAATGAAAATCTAAAGTGCTTTCTATACTTTTTAAGATATTTTCTTTTATTTATGATTCATACAGTATTTGAAAAATCCAGTATAAAAGATTTTCTTAAGTTTATATATATATATATATATATATATATATATATATATATATATATATATATATATATATATAGGAAAAAGAAGTTGAAAATGCAACTGGAGTCTTTAAGAATATTTATTTAGAGTAACTTTATTGAGTTCACAGTTCTGTGATTTTCCAAAGTTAAAATGAAATGGAGAGACTTGTGGAGCAAAAGTTGGAATCAATTGTTGTAATAATTTCAATTTTTCCCCAAAATCTTTTGATGTATAAACATTTAAATTTTATAATCACTCTCTTCATTCTTATGCCCTTACTCAAAATGATGTTTGGATCATATCCATAAAAATAACTCTAATTCATGTACAATGACAATGCTTAAATATGTGTATATGCAATCATTGCTAAATCAAAATTTAACTTTTGTGAGTTAATGGTCAAATACTTACATTCCTGGTGGGCAGCGGCAAAGTATGAAAGATCATCAGGATGTACTAAATCATAGCCAGATTTAGTGACCAATTCTCTATCAGAATAACCAAACATCATTTTACCCCTGGAAAACAAATGCTTTCATAAAAATTGGTTCTTTGTTAATTTAGACAAACAAAATCAAAAGAATAATTCAAATAATTTGTGAGATAAAGTGATTTATTTTAAGTAAAAGAAAGAAAAAAATGAATTCTACATGAAACTGGATCTCAAGAAGTCAGAAACATACTGAGTAAGATTTTTTACCAAGTAAAATTACCTACTTTATTGATAATTAATATGATTCTTATAGGCATAATATGCAATTTTAATTTATTTTCAGTGTGTATAAGAGAGAGAGAGAGAAAAAAATGTGCATATATATGCATGTGTGTAGACATGCCTAGAAATGACAGAATTCTCTTTCTTCTCAATCAAAGGAAATGGATCCCATTAGGAAAAGTGTGAGTGCATCTATTCAGATCTACTGAAAAAATGCTATATTGTAGCACTGATAAATATATATTCACCAAATCTCCTATTTTTAAAGAGCAAGAACATTTATGTATTATAAATAGTAAACTAAAAATGGAATTCATATAGACAACCCTAGAAATATGAAAAATTCTTCATTGTTAATACTTCAAATAATACATGTGCTCTAGAGTATTTTCCAGTTATTTTTTCATCTCTCTCTGATGATAATTTAAGCATGACTTAGTAAGGCTTAAGTCAGTGTCCAGGTTGTTAGGTAACATTAACAGAAATAAAAGTAATAATAAACATTAAAAGCTAGCAATTCTCATTATGTGACATTTTATTTTTTCTTGATTTTGCCACTAATATATAATTCACATTACACCTATGTGTTCCTATGACCATTTATAATTAAAATACCCTCAGTATAGTAAGCATTCTATACCAACAAAAATTACCTTTCTTCTCAATTTTCCTGACCTGTGATCAATATACAAAATATCAGAATCTGTAGATATTTTGCAGTCTCATTTATTATTGATCATTAGAAGCTATAATAATCTTTTAATCAAATCATTTACCATCTGTATTTTGTTTCTTTAGAAAAAAAGATATTTAGAAAAAAATAGGTATAAATCTCAGAGTTGAAATCCAGGAAATATGAGGCAGTTGATATTTGTCAACAAATTTTCTATGTTGAAAAAGCAGGTTTCTTACACATACGTATATTTTCAAAAAGTTAAAGCTTATCAGTTTTAGATAGGGCTTTGATATAATTAATATGTTAAATAATAGTTTAGCATACTATTATTTTTTAGAGAAGTGTATCTCTGCTTGGACTTCCTGAAGTTGACCTTAGGGATCAGATATGAGACAAAATAAAGGAAGTCAATTTTGATTGGCTGAGCCAGTGTGGGAATGATAGATAGAGAAAGGTTTTTTGGGGAGTCGAGTTTTAACAGTCAAGCAATGTAGACATTGACTTTCATCTCTGGAAACAGCTTCACAGTGGAGGGAGAGCGACCCCAATGGAAAGTTAGAGATGTATTTGTTGACATTAATAAAATAGCTAGGTTAAAATTCCATTTGTTGGTGTCTTTCTATCTCTGAATCAAAACAGCTAGCAATCACTGGCCAGAAGAAAAGAATACAACTTTATTATGGAATTGACCCAAATCACCCAAGACCTACCCCTCCAGCATGAGAGAGAGATATACAACAAATACAGGGAGTAAAATATTCTCTACAAAAGTATAAAATCATTTATTTTTTATAAATCATTTATTTTTATAAAAACTCTAGAAATTTAGTTTATTTTCCATTTGAGATTATAAAGTTTTAACAATTTGAATATCTGTTATAAAATAAACATTATTTACATTAATTTATAATAGTTTGATTGTCAAATTCACTGTTTATTAAAGGACATAAGTGATTTAACTAAATAATTATATTAATGCTAAAAGAGTAAAACAACACTTAAGAGGACAAATGTAAAAAGAACTGTTAAATCAGCTTTTTCTTTCCTAGATGAGAAAGATTTACAACCTTATTTTATCTTTCAGATAGATATACAATTCAAGAAAGACACTAAAAATGATTCCTTGTACATTTCATACAAATAGTCATCATCAAGTTATAAGAATGAAAACATATTCAAGATTTTGTAACACCTTTTCAAAGATAACTTAGAAAGACAATACAATTAAGTAAAGATCAAGTGTATTCTCTTCATGACATTCTTTTTTTAAGAACATTGTTTTAAATTACCTGCTCTGAATTATGAACTGCTTTTTATCCCTTAAAATACTATTAAGAGCTGTGCTGCTACTGCTATTCAAGATTGGACACCTTGCCTGAAGGTCTAATCTTCTCCCACCCAAAAGAAAAATATCATCACATTACAGTCAACTACACTATAGCCTTGCACTCTAATCATAATCTGTTAATAGAAGTAAAATGTCTCCTGTGCTTAATAATCACAATGGAAATGAATGAGTTTATTTATGAATGAGGTGATTGTTAGTAAAGACTTAAAAGAATTTTACACATATGAAGGTTAAATTGATTTTAGTTAAAAAACATAAATATTTTGTTTGATTTTCCTATTTTTCTTCTCTAACATAGTTCTAATTTCTTACATGATGAGTAAGCATAAGGAGTAAAAAAAAAACAGGGATTTGGTACAACTGTTTTTACTGACTCTTGTATCAACTAAAATATTTTTTAATATAAAATCCAAAAGTTTCTATATCTTGCACTTCAGAATTCCTTTTACTATACAATTAAATGACCTATATTGACCAATTCTGACCATTTATAAAACTAATTCTTTGAGGAAGCTTTAATAAAAATGAAACAGGTTACATTGATACAAATTTCTTATTTGTTATTTATCTTATCATTATATCGGATTCCAGTCTATATTTGATCCCAATTCATTAAAACTAAATCATACATATTTTCATATTTTAAAATCTTTTACATAATTAATCAGCAATTATAATTTTGAAAGTAATAGAAAAAAGGAATTCAAATAAATAAAGAATATATTAACATTAGATTTTTAAAAATTTTTCATTTCACAAATATAGTTGTACTTCCAAGGAACAAGAATTGATTGATTTACCTGCTATCCATGGATAAAGGAGAAAGGTCCATCTTATGTTTTGATTTAAATGTGAGATCTCTTGAAGGAATGTCAAACAAGGAAAGTGGTCCAAATGGACAACAGGTTGCAAACAATGCCAACATAGGTTCCTCTGATTTGAGAGCTTGCCCATGAAGAATACGAATCCAGCCACTGATTTCTAATGTCTGTTAAAAATTATGGTAATAATTTATATTAAAAAGGTTTGCAAGTATTCAAAGCAAAGAAGTTTCCATTTAGTTTGGGGTTTCTTGACTATATTTATTTCTTTTTTTTTAATTGGAATCATCTCAAGCAAAGCAGTAATGCCACTAAAACACAAGGGGTTACAGAGTGTAGAAGAATTAGGAACAGAAACATTAATGATAAGCAGAAAGAGTAGAGAATATTCAGGTGGACAGTAGATAGCGATTGACATTGCATTTAAATTTTTGCAGATTAAAGTTGGCTGGAAAGCATGGAGCCAGAAGGGAGTTCCATAAGCGATAAATGCAAGAGAAGAAAATGTTAGCATAGAATTTATGGCTACATTTAGCCGCTCAACTGTAAATTGATGATATCTCGATGCCCGTTTAGTGCTGCGCTTAAATTCAAAAGCTCTAGGTACCACAGAGAAGAGCTCATTCAAACAATTACCATGGAAGTATTTATAGAAAAGACATAGAGAGGCAATCTTACTGTGGTGGGAAGGTGACAGGACCAATAATATTGCAGATTCTTTTTGGATCTTATCAATGAGCTCAAGGTAAATAGCAGGGGCACTGGACGATATGTGGCAGCAATATTCTAAGCATGGATGAATGGTACAGTAAATATGTGATAATATAATAAAGGCTTCAAGAATTTGAATCCCACTTTTTTATAGTTAAAGTATGTATTATTAAACATATCAATTCAAAGTCCTGACATTTACAGCAGTAAGGTTGAATGTTTTGCTTGGAAATTTTCTTCCAACACATGACTTATCTGGATTACTCACACCTGATTTTCCCCTAGAACTGAGGCTCTACTGAGTAATATGCACATAATCCTGTCACTAGTCTCAGACATAATTTCTAAAATAGACTCTCATAAGGCAAGTGGAGGTGACAGGATCCCAGCTGTTGTCCTAAAGAAATGTGCTCCCGAGCTGGCTCCAGTTCTCTCTAAACTCTACAACTATTGCCTAGCTGCTTCCTGCTTTCCAACTTGTTGGAAGTCCTCCTCAGTAGTTTTTGTTTTTAAGAACTCTGGAGAACCTTCTGACCACTCTAATTATCACACTATTAGTCACTTACCACTTTTTGGCAAAGTATTCAAGATTTAATCAATGCTGAAGTGGTTAAGCATCTTACCTCTCACAATCTACTCTCTGACAAACAATATGGCTTCCATTTTGCTTGATCTACTGCTGACATGCTTATAGCCATCATTGAATATGTATATCAAGCTCTTGATAATAACAACAAAGCTTGAGCTGTGGCTCTAGATATCTCAAGGACATTTGAGTTCAATCACTTTCTCACAGATATGATATGGCTGCCCTCTGTCTTTTTTACAAATATTTTCATGGCAACTGCTCTGAAAAGCTTTTTTTCCTTGGTGCCCCAACTACATGAACTTAAGCATGCTACTTGATTAGCATCTAGGTCTCACCCTTTTACTGTCGAAATAGTTTAATGTAACCACCACTTCTACTCCAACAGTTTCTTTTCTTGCACTTCCTGACAGTGGAACTCCCTTCCATTTACTTGCTTCCCTGAAAACTACAATCTTCAAAAATTCAATCAACATCAATACTCGTCCAGTTTTAAAAGATTTGCTAAGATACAACTATCTTATCAGATATATTGTTATATATTATTTCTGTCTGAATTTCTGGGATCAGCAGTTATCATTATTTACTTGTGAATTAAATGAGGACAATAGTCTGCATGTAAATAATTATACATTACTCTGATCTATCAATATAAATCTACAATTAATATAATAATTTGATCCAAATATGTAATTTGCGTAAAATGATATTTGAATTAAAAACAATGATTTTTAAATTATATTAAATGAATTCCTTTTTTTAAATGAATAATTACAATTTAAAAATGCTTTAAAGAGAGCAATATGAAAACCAGGATTGCACTTGCAAAATGAAAATCATGATTAAAAAGAACTTAAAGTTTCTTAATGCATTTTAAATATATTTTTTATTGATATATTAAATATAAAAAATATTAAGAATAGTGACAGTCATACTTACAATGAAGCCTGAGGTGTTGTCTAGTAAGCAGCGAAACCTTACAGTGAAAGACCTGTGCAGATAGTGGTTGTTTTCTATGCAAAAAAATAAGGTAATATCCAATTAAGGCTAATTAATCAAGTAAAATAAATAAAACTAATTTAGTTTAAAGTAAATAGATAAGATGAAATATAAATTAATCATAAAGAATTCAAAAACATTTACACAGGGGTGACCTTATGAGGTGTGGGGCTCAAATGTGAAACAATTTGTGTGCTTCAATTTTCAACCAAACTCTTTAGAACCATAAAAATATAAATAAAATGCAAGGCCATCTTATGTACAGGACCCATGTACAGCAATTGATCCAATCAACTTAAGAGCAGCCCTGCTTTTGAACCGGATCTATATGCACACATACAAGTGTATATATTTTTATTAAGATAAAATACATAAAGCAAAGAAACATCATTGTTAAGCAGCTAATTTAAATAATCAAGTATGGTAGCAATACAATGGAAACTTTTTTGCTTTTTTTCTTGAAATCATACAAGAGAACCATGAATGACATTTCTATCTTTCTTTCATGTCTTACATGTTACGCTTTTTGATTTTTTAATTAATAAGAATTATTTCAGGAGTAGTAGTAGTGATACATGTTGTGCAGGCTTTGTATCACTTCAATGGCCTCTTTGAATTGAAGACAAGACAAATTCACTAATTCAGGGCTAATGTAAATAATTCTGTTACAGAATGACTAACTTTGATGTAGTTTTGTGCAGTTTTAATCATTCAGAATCTCTACTCACAAAAAAATGGTTGCTCCTAAACTGGAATAGATTTTATTTTATAGTCTGTAAGGATAGCGACAAATTATGAAAACACTTTGCTTTTGTTGGATCTTATGTTTTAATGACTGGGTATTTATAAAAATCTACAGACATTTATACTTGGTGCATAGTGAAAGAAAAATTGCTTAAGGGAAAGAAAAAAGAAAGAAATTTTTAATTGAAATATTAGTTTTCTATTTTCCTAAATGTAATTATAAAAAATCTTGGTAAAAATTCATGACTGTTTTGAATTAAATGTTGAAGATTTATTACTGCCTTTTTATATATTTATTCTTATTATGAAATATTTGGTAGTGCTAATAACTGACAATAATTTTGTATATATTTATAGAATTTGATTAGTAATTGCCTGTTTTGGTAAAGACATTCAAGTAATTAATAAAAATATTTTATCCTAGAAATCAAATACAATTCCTTGACAATTTTTCCAAACTTTTAAGGTTAGTACAAATCCTGAATGCATCTTTATCATTAGCTATATTTTATTTCAGAGCCTTCCTTTTATTTTATGTAGAGCCATAGGAACAAAAAATACACCCACACACGTACGTACTTTGGGACATACTAATTTAAATGAATTCACAGTCAGTGATTTATAACTTGAAATATTTCAACTTCAGCTTGAGTGACACTGTTTAGAATGACTAACAAAATTTGTATAAATAATGATGGCCAAATTAACAAATTTGTCAGAAACAAAGAAAAAAAGGCAATATAATGAAAACTAACTCATGAATAGTAACAGTGGCTACCTAACCATAAACAGAGTGTAGTGTGCATAAAGACAATATGTCATTTGGCTAAACAACATAAATAATAAGAAAAACAGAATATTATGAATAGTGGATGTATCAGTGCTATATGCTCTCCTATTTCAGGTTAGTGTTTCACGGCTTATAAACATGCTATTGCTGATGATGATGTTTTATGGTGATACTCAACCTGAAACTTTACCAAAATATTATGTTTCATTAGTATAATAAACTAATCAGTGAGTATCTGTAGGTGAGCTTTTTTAGTATGACTATTTGTCTTTCTTTGCAGAAACAATGGCCAATTGAAAATTAAAGAAACATTCATTGGATGTAATGAAATTCAATGGGTAAATTATCAAAATATTAAGATTAATTTATGTGAGTTTTCATAAGTACATCAAATATTGCACTTGATTTTCAGTCCCATATTGACAGCAAGGAAATGTAACATTTGAATTGATTACTCTTGTAAAATACTATTAATATACATCAAGTAAAGATTAAATAATTATATATATATATATATATATATATATATATAGAGAGAGAGAGAGAGAGAGAGAGAGAGGGAGAGTGCAGATATTAAAAATAGATACTGTTTTATTATGATCATGAAAATATATATAATAAATATATATTTGACAATGTTTTATTTAATATATGATTATATACCAAAAATATAAAAACATTACTAGTATATGTGGCATAAGACCTAACATTTTTATATTTTCAAACAATTCCAAATGATGACTTCTTTTATTTGTATACTGCATTAATATATTTGAGAATAATCTTGTACAGAGCTAATGAATATGATGAAATATTGGCCAAAAATTATATCACACAATGACCAATGTTTGAAAAACATTATATAAAAAATACAATAATGTCCTGCCCCAAATTTATTGTGCACATTAAATTTGTCATGAAAACACTCCAACAAGTGTTTTCATGACAAATTAAAAATGTTAAGTTATAACTAACTTACCAGGTAGCATGATTTCATGCAATGTAATATTTGCTTTGTCAGGGGGAAGACTGGAGTTCCACAGCAGCTGCCTTTTGAATTCTTCTCGATCTTCAGAATGGATCAGTTCCATAACACTTTGATGTATAATATCAGACTTGAAAAAACAAAATAAAAATCAGAAGAGAGATACAAAAAAATCCATGGACCTTCACTAGTTTTAAAAGAAAACACTGTAGTTTATAAGAGATTGCAGTATTCTTGCTTATATTATCTATTTTTACAATATGAACATAACAAGAAAAGGAACAGATCAATTAATTTAGTTAAAAAAAAAACAGATCTTCAAACTAATATCAATATAGACTTAAAAATAACATGCAGTAAGTGAAAATTAGCATATACCAACCTGATGAAAGCCAAGATATTGTTCCACTGTACGTGAAGCAAAGAAAACTTCTCCTTCACAAGTTACCACAAATAAAAAGCCATAGAGAGCCTGCAACAAAAACATTTTTCATTATAGAATTAAAATGACTGGCATCCAGATAATGGTACAATTTCAAGAAGAATGAATATAGCCATGTATACATTTCTTCATACATAATTGACAGAGATTGCTTTCTCATCTAAAAGACTTTTTGTTTTTTTCTGCATTGTTTTAAATATTCTTAATTAGTATTTTTGGTAATATTAAATTTTCCTTTATATTCCTTGACATTTTTTAGAAATTCAAAAAGAGACATTCATTAAAGATATGGTAGCATTGCTCATCTACAAGTAGGTACAATAAATGCAAATTTGTGAGATGCTTTGGGTCAGTTATTTTTTGTGTTTAAAATATTGAAGAAGAAAGAATGACTGTAAAAAAGTAAGTCCTGATCTGCACTACGTTTTCTTTTAGTTTCAATTGCAATAGGAATTTAAAAAATATACACTTATCTACAAACTCTACTTCAGTAAATTTCAAACAATGTACTATTTATTGTAAAAAAAAATTAAAATTAAAAAGCATATCTCAAAAATGTATTTTTTCTATTGTTGCATATAAGATAAAAATGCATCAAGAGAATGTTTTAATTATTAATATACCTGTAAGATACTGTCTCCTTCAGAAAAACCAGGTTCTGGAAATAGATGAGATCGATTCAGAAGATGACTTTCAATTGAATATCGATCAGGTAACACAGCTGGAATAAAAATATAAAAATATTAAAATAAGAAACAATATTAATGTACAATAGGTACATGATTTTATGATGATCTCTAAAATGTTCAATTTAGTAAGAAATCATGCTGCATTAGTATGCGTTTAGATTTGGACAAACATTACTCCCAGCCTTAACAATTGAAGAAACATAATGGTTAATCAAATATAAAAATCACAAGAAAGTACAGACATTAGAACATATTATTTATAAGTACTTCTCTTTTGTCACAGTAAATCTCATCTAATAAATTTATGCTAATAATTTTTAAAGAATATTTTGACATTTTAAGGATTATCCATGGCATAGCAAGTTTAGATCTCACATGATAATAATAAAACCCATGATAAATGTCATATTAATTGATATTAAGATTTCGATGCCTTTTACATACAAAAATAATGTGCAAACTGCAACAAATTTTTTAACATACTTTAAATACACATCAGAGAAAAAATATGTACAAATTTTGTGAAGGTGATAATAGGAATTAAATTAACTTTATATCTGACTAAAGGAAATTGCTTCTTTTTTTAAACTGACTGGTTGATTTGTTTTTTTCATAATACTCTAACCAAAAATGATAATAATATAGACTAATACATTATATAATGTTGCAGCCATGATCAAATCACCATCTGGAATGGTGATTTAAAGTAATATTATCCACTGAAACCACCATGTAACACATATGCAAAAGGTTGTCAAAAAGTCCTCAGTCTGATCAAGAAACCCTACCCACCAAAATTTTATGTCTGATCATTTCATAAAATTTTGGGAATGGATAAATTGAGAATTTTTCAGCACAACCTCATATTTTAAATAAAAAAGATTGTATTGAGTCATTATGAACAATATTTTGAATAGAATTCAATGTTATCATTTAGAGTAAAATATTCTGATTAAGTTTTTGTTAATACTAGATAAATATAGATGATAAATTTGACAACTTGAGGAA
This sequence comes from Acanthosepion esculentum, assembly GCA_964036315.1. Lineage (NCBI taxonomy): Eukaryota > Metazoa > Mollusca > Cephalopoda > Sepiida > Sepiidae > Acanthosepion > Acanthosepion esculentum. The sequence continues at coordinate 46,643,325 of OZ038496.1, forward strand.
ACTTGAAATGAAACAAATATAAAATATAATAATTAAAAATTAATAAAAAGGATACATTGAAATATCAAAATTCCTGAATTAATTTACCTTGAATGTTTACTAATTGGTAACAAAAAATAATTCTTGAATAATTCATAAGAAAAAGCATAGAAAAATCTAAAATTAAAAGTTTATTTTTCAGCATTTATTGACATTATCATTTATCTTGTTATAAAATAGAAATTACCTGAAGACTGATCTTGCTATCATGTGCTACCAAGAACTGAGTGTCTACTTTGTTGCAAAAGTTTGTTAACAATATATACACACTTATAAACAAACATATAAAGAAATTGTTGTAAGAAAACATATAACATATAAATATATAAAGAAAGTGTTGTAAGAAAATGTACTGAAGCAACAGTTTGAAATCCCAAATCCTTTTTTGGAGGTTAATATTTAAAGCAATAAAAAGTTATGGTAAAGAACACTGCTATAAAGTAATAAAGAAACAATGAAATGTGAAATATTTATTTATATTGCTACTATTAGCCTCACAAATACAAATCTTTATATTAACTTCCCAATAAACAAGTATTATATCGTCCACACAAAAATCTCTAGAATATTCAATAGCCCTTGAAGAATAGTGACCCATAGAAAATTACAGTCAAGCATAAAATAATATGGGTGGTAGCAACATTTCTGTTTTCCCAACAGACAAAAAAGATTTGCCTGCAATGCTCACAGAGCTGGCGGTATGACAAATGACATTCTATAACTGGGGAAAAGTGTCCAGGCTCAGTGAACTTTGTAACCTGCAAGTCTCCTTGCAGGAAGTGGGAGAAAGTGGCTGTGATTGATCAGATCACAATCTCTAACATAATAACATATTACCGGTCCAAGCCTGTCGTCTTTGGGCAGATAAACAGATGAGTTTGTGGCAAAGGTATTCATTTCTATGCATCTAGAATTCATAATGTGTTGTTGTTAGTCAAAAATTGGCATTTTTCTGTTTGGGTCTATTTCATCATTCATGGAAAAAGCAAGGGAACATGAGCATAAAATAAAAAGTCTATAGACATTGGTGGCATCTCACTTGAAATGGGATGCAGATGATTGAATAGCAATGTTTGAACTATTCTCAGATGGCTACCAAGATAGAGCAATCAAGATGGGCCTAGTTGTCAGGAAAAGATGGCAATTATGAATTTACATTGAATTAAATGGTTTGTGGCATAACTGATGTGAAAATTAAATAGATCAATGATGAAAGATAAAATTTAATTTTTTAGATGATATCTTTTACAAAAATTATTTTCTATACGTATTTTTAGAACAGAATACTTGATCTAAAATTATAACTTGTTTATTTTTATTCATTTGTAAATTTTATGATTACATAACATATATGGTCAAATTTACATTATCTAAATATCTAAACATTTCTTATAAAATATATATTATCTAAATAATAATAACAATCAGTAGTATGTCTAAATGAATTGAGAAATAAGCGCATTTAGAAGACTGATATCTTTCTTAAAAATATAGAAACCTGTTAGAATATGAACCGTCAAAGAATAAATATTAATGCTCTAAACAATAAAGTAGCAGTTACATAATACCATTGGATTCAGGAAGATATTTTTTCATATAAGACACTACCAAATTAAATAAACATCTATTCTCTCACAGAGATATACAACAGAATCAAACATTTCATAATTGTTTAACTGCTGAAATAGAATCAATTAAAATATCTTATTTAATATAAAAATATCAAAAAATGTTGATGAAAAGTAATTTTCATTTATTTAGAAATATTAATATATAGATTATAGACTTTCAATCATATAAGTTGAATATCTATCAATAGACATGAGACCATTTTAAATCACTAACTTTTATTTATTTTAAAGAACATATATTGTAACAAATTATACCTTATATAATCATTGGTATAATACTTAGTCGTATTAAAGAAAATACTAAATTTAATTACTTATTGGTCAAAGAATGTCAACTGGATCATCATTATTAGTAGTATAATTTTTACTTCAAGGAGCTGTAAATATACAAATATAAAATTGGAGATTTACATAAAATTTGGTAGAGCCTAAAACGGAATCAACTTTTTATTATCGTGAAATGGTTTTATCCTCAATTTATCAGTCAGTGCTGCATGGTATGATTTTACAAGGAATACATAGGAGAATCTTCAAGGAATTTAAATAAAAGATTATATAAACACAAAGGATATCATTTTACAAAACAACACACGATGCTCACTGTAATTAGTCTGACCATAATTTTGATTTAAAAAATGCTACTATAATTAAAAGAAAAAGCAATTTACTAAGATGAAAATGTATAAAAAGTATTATAATCACCAGATCAACCAGAGTAAATTTATGTACAGGTTCTTACAACATTTTACCTTTCTTGGCAGATCATCAATTATCTCAATATTGGTTATTTAATGACAAACATGATGGAAACATGAACAAAAAGAAAAAGAAACTAAATGAAATCAGTTAAACTATATACACATAACAAATTTAAATGTAAAATTCTCAGCATCCCTTTTCCTTCATGCACATGTGTGCAAACATCAATGCAAACATCAATTTAGTCGGATGAAATCCAAAAGGATGAAACCCATCCCACTTTTTCTACTTTTTGATAGGTTTTCCTTAACATATATATATATATATATAGATATATATATATATATATATATATATATATATATATAGATAGATAGATAGAGAGAGAGAGAGGGGGTGAGTGTAGACATAGGAATCAATACTGCAGTGTTGATTCTTATGTCCACACTATCTAATCTATAAATGTTCTATCTCTGATATAGATCGCTCTCTCTCTCTCTCTATATATATATATATATATATATATATATATATATATGATTAATGTGAGTAAAAGTTTGTCAATTAGCTGATTGATGTTAACTTCAGCATCCTGACTACAGAGTTTCATAGACAGGCTTGTCTATCCACTCTTCAGGGGGTATCAGCAATTTACTATATATATTAGTTTAAAATTTACTATAATTACAGAAGAAGCACACTCTTATAGTGACTTCCTCTATGAGGAGGGCATAGGTTTGAACCCTGCAGAAGGCATATTTTCTTGATGACTCTACAGGCCAGTTGACATAAATTTACACTGTTTGAAAACCAGGTATGTTTACTCAAACATGTTAACCCCTAAACATAATGTTTAAAAGTAATAAGAAATCTATCTACCTTTAGTTGATAAGAACATTCTGTAGTTTGCTTTGCTATGATAAACTGTTTGATTATATAAAGCATAGTTATACAAATAAGTTCTGCTTTTTCCTTTCAGGAATATTTAATGTCAAGTTGAATAATTTTTTAACTGATGTGACTCATAAAAATGAATGTAGATATTACCCATTTGAGGCATTTCATGTTTCATAAGTTCAAAAAGTATTCAGCAGAAGCCGTGCGGAATATTTGCAGTGTCTATGAATATAGTCTTAAGTTTCAGGAAATGCCAACAAAAATTTAATCAGTTTTGGTCAGAGTATCTTACTCTCAGATATTCTCCTCATTCTGGATGACTAACTTTGTTGATAATCAAAACATAAGCTGACAGCAAAAGAAATGGCATAACAGTTCAATATAACTCATACAATAATCATAAACCATTTCAATGAATTCAGTAACGGGTCAAAATTTGGTCAATGGGTTCCATGTGATCTGAATTATATTCAACATAAATAGAGGCTCAACAGTTTTTTTGCCAAGACATGCTATCATATCCAGTGAAAAACATGAGTTATGATCAAAGGAAAACAACACTGGTACCAAAACCAGGAACACACCTGCTTAGTAGGATATGAAGAATGTCATTTATAATGAAAATGTTCAACTGTAAAGAAATAATCAGTTCTAAGAGATATTGTTACCAACTGGATATTGTCACCACTATTCTTTGTTGAAAAACCAAACTTTACTGATCAGTTGTGAAAGTATATTTATCTTACATGACAGTGCAAGATGACACCTTACAAAAAACATGCAGGAAACGATTTTGGCTTTAATGTTTTACCTCATCTATCCTGATTTTATTCCATTAAATTATTACTTATATATATATATATATATATATATATATATATATATATATATATATAGTATTTACATTAGTCAGAATATTGTCCTCATCTTTGTCGACATATTTGTCACAACGTTTCGGCCGTTGTACGCTCCAGGCCTTCTTCACGTGGTTGGAATTTCGAACTGAACCCTTTATTTCGATCACTGGGGTAGACTTTTCTAGTTCCACATGCCATGTTTGATGGATGTCAGTTATCAGTTATCTCCTGCTAATTTTCCCTCTGAAAGTTCTCCACTGCCTTAACCTTGAGGACACATGGCACAGTGTATAAAGGCATTGGTTAGATCCAGTGACAGACCCAAAGATTGTGAGTTCAATACCCAGTTAAGGCAGTGGAGAACTTTCAGATTTTATTTTCCTTTTGTACCCAAAATTGCAGTGCACATTTTATTATAAACTAGCTTAAAAGCCGCCCTATCAGGTGGCATTTAAGCTAGCTCCTGTGGATGACTCTTGGTTTGGCCATCATCACAATAGCTAGGGAGAAGTAGATACAATAGGCATCAATAAACAACAGAAGAACTCAAAATTGATCACTGCATTTAATTAATGTTTAAGTTTACCTTTTAAAAGTTCAACAATAATTCTTCTGCTGCTACTTAATTTAAAAATGATTTGATGTACGTAGATCCTTATTTTCTGTACAACTTATTTTCTGTATTTTCATGGGTGACAGAACAAAGGACAATTTATAAGATAAAATTAATATAGAGTAAAGATGGGAAAATAGAAATTAGAATTAGTTATACATTCAACATTTGAAGAGTTAGAGAAATATAATAACTAATTAAGTAAAACCTATATTATGGAATTCTATATGAACAAATGTGAAATTGGAGCTCAATTCTCCCACAAATTATGAGATTAAAAAGCCTAAGCTGTACTTTATAATAATTTGGTATTTACTTGAATCCCCGCCTCCTACAACCCCACAAAGTTACACTGTGACACAATGTCAGTTTAATGTGGGGAGCCTGAGTGAGTACACCTGGGCTAGGAACAAAAATTCCATGAGCCCCTGCAACTGTTGGTTGCGCTGTTCTTGGTGTGAGCACCAATCCCTCTCTCTAGTGCAATGAGAGGACAAAGCCTCAAGCAGCTGTCCCCCAGGGCTGTGCACATCTCAGTATGATTTTCCTCATTTGTGACTGTCCATTGACAGAGCTGCCCCTGAGCACACTCTACCCAAGGACAGAGACACAACTGAGAGATGATAAGTAATGTATTACAAACCACTAGAGAGAGTAATTTGTATTTACTCCCCCCCCACCACAAGGTCAGGTTTTGACACAAAGGTGGTTTAATATTTTATGAAGACCAAATCCTGATTTTGTCATTAACACCAAAGTGTTTCAAATCATCTATAAATTTGGATATCACATTTAATATAACATTTTGTATGCATACTGGTTTAACTATTTTCCTTTTTAAAACTGAATTACAATCACTAACTTTATGAAGTTGTTTCGAGCTTTATACAGTGATGGAATGTTTTTCACTAAGTGAAAACAAACAAAAATGGATAACAAGATCTTATTACTAGACATAGTGACAAAGGCACAGATGGGAGATAGTGAGGAATTTATTTCAAAGTCAATCAGGTATACATAAAGATAAGGCAATTCAAAGTAAAGCAGGTAGATCAGAAGCCATTGTGAGAGTTTCTTCAAATTACCAACCCAATATCTTACTGACTTCACTACCAAATTTTGTATACAGTGGAAAATATTGCTAGAACAAAATACTGTAAAGCAATTTTTTCAAGCAATCCAAAAAAAAATTGTAGAAAATAAATATACTTCATAATAAATTCAAGGGTTTAAAAAATGTTAGTTTTAATTTATTTTAAATTTTATGAATTCAGAAGAAAAATTAAAGTTAAAATACAAATAGTGTCAACCAAATCAAAAGCAACAGATTAATATGAAATAGAAAGACTTGCAGCTAACTATATATCATTACAGATTTTAAAAGTACATCAAATTATTAACTACATTGTTAAAGAACATGAAAGATTTTCCCAATGCAAGATTATCATCTTAGAGTCATCAACTTTATATTACAAAGTTAATAACACATTTCTAAAATACTTGAAAGTTTCTTCTCTTGTGCATCATCAATGTAATAGCAATAGGATTGTTAATTTGTAATTCTAAAATGGAATTAGGTGCATTAAAAAAAAGAAAAATAGATATGAATTTGCTACATATTTCTGATTTGTCAACCTTTAATCTGTGACTAACAAGAATTGATCCCTTATCAAAAAGAATCAGCAGAGAGATTCGGATCACAAGATTTTCTAAATATACTTTTATTATCAACATGATATACACAATATTCTCAGGTACTATAATATCAATGTCAGCTCAATTTATTTTAGTGTTTAGCCAAATAGTAAACACATAAACAATAAAATATTAATATTTATAACTGGAAAATTATATTCATTAACAGGCTTATACAATCTTTGATAATGTCAAGTAAAAAATAAAATTAAATCTTTGTTTTATTCAAAATATATCCTCACCTATTTGCTACTAAAACTGCAGCAGCATCACTTTGTTTGGTGCAATTGTAACCTTATGCTTTACTGGAAATCTACAATTTTCAAGTAAATGCCTACATAATATAAGCAATGAAATGATGAGTAATAAGAATTATAACTTACATTAACCAACAAAAAGAAAAATTCAACCACCAATCTACTAATAGATTTGGACCTGACCAACTATGCTTGACATTGACAAGCTTTAGAACAGAGTTCAATCTATTTCAAAGATAATTCAAAACTACAGAGAATTTTAAAAAAGTAAACAAATAAAAATCTTTTAGTTATTACATGTCTGTGTATATAATAGATGCACAAATGCACACATATGTCAGAATATATTAAGAATATATTGTTTTATACATCACAAAGAAAATATATACCTCTATTAAATTTTAATTTATTAACAGATAAAGCAAAAGGGTATAGTAAGGTATGCAAGGGAAGATAACTCTGGGCTTACTGCCAATGTGATTGGGTATGAAATTTGTGTTTATCTTAATTATTCAACAAGTTGATGCATTCACTTTGGCATAGTGTTAGATAAGTAAAGAATTCTTGAAAGTCAAAAAGATGCATTCAGTAGTAACACTGTCGTGAAAGAAGGGAGAAAACAGTTTTTAAAAAAATGGACAGTTTACAGATGTTGAGTATCTTGTGTTCTTGTCAAGAAAACTCAAGATCTTGTCAAGAACAATTAATAAAGTCATCAAGCTGAAAAAAGCCCCAAGGCGAACATGCTGGTGATTCCTCAGAATTATACTCAAGAGGAAATGGAAGCAGGATCTATTGATTTTGCTAATAACTTTCTTAAGAACTGGGGATTTTTTATTTTCTTGAGTTCTTTTTGCTTTTCTCTCTTAACTATTCTCACTCACTCATTCACACACTCACTCTTGATTTCTTTATTATTATTGTTATTATTATTATTATTTTCAGGAGAAAGAAATCCCATAGGCACAGTATATCATAACATGAATAGCAGATTAGAATATAAATACACACTATCATCAACAATGCATATTCATTAGCATAAAATAGTGACAAAGAAAAGTGAAAAGATTCCATTGCTCATATCTATAAAAAAGTAAAGTATTTTCCACTCAAATTCTGTTTGGAAGAATATGAGCAACTATGAAGATCAGAAAGGTTTGCTTAAATATGACAACTTCAAATAAAAAAGACAACAAAGAATAAAACTATAAAACAAATAAAAAGAATAAAACTATAAGCGATCCATTGAGGATGGCACAATTTCCTCAGTTAAGTATCAATCATTTTTATATGCTGAGCATATATTCATTTTATGAATTTAGTCAAATATTTATAAAGAATTCATAAATGTCTTTATGAAGCCACTGAGTAAGAATTCAAAAACCAGAATATCTAGAAATAGATTCTAAATTCTAGAACATAAAAATAAATGTTTTTAAGATTAATAGAACTTTAGCAATTAAAATATTTCATACATTTTTTTTTATTTCTTTGAATTTGTAACTATAAAAGGAACGGCGTAGTAAATTAAAATATTATGTTTATCTCATGTTTCACATGTCTTAGGATTTCTGTCACATATACAATAATTATTAGAAGAAATATTTATATCATTTGCATAATGGAACTTTAATTCTAAAAGTCAAATAAACTCCTGGATTCAATATATTATGGTAGGAAAGAGAAAACTTAAATTTGTTTGTTAGTTTTGTAATATTTTCAGAGAAAAATTCAACAGAAATAATTTAAGAACAACAAAGATATAAATATTACTTCAAAGGAATCAATTAGTAAAAATAATATATCATCTTCACATTATAAAAATCTAGTTTTCCTTACAGTTTTAAATAAAACATTTGAAAATGTGGTTATTAGGATTGAAAATAAAATCTGAAACCTAAGCAAAATTTTGATCAAAAGAATTATATAACTTTCATTCTTATTATTACAAAATAAATGAAGTTGTTAAAAAGAATCACAAGGTTTTTATTTATTCTGTCAAAACACTTTCATTAAAATATTAATAAAAAGAAGAAAGATTTGGAAAATTAAAAAATACTCATAAAAATGATTATTAGAATATCAATTCTTGTCTTCAAACTAGAGTTGTAAGTTTGTTTGATATAACATCTAAGGATAAATGATACATGTTTATGTTTTCAGGAAGATGATAAATTTTTCTTAATTCATAAAAAAATGAAAGAGAAAAATGAACAAAATAAGAAAGTTTCACTGCCAATTTTACTTGAAATATAACTTTTGAACAACTCATCGTAACAATATGTACTTTGCTATATAAAGAATTTGCTCTTTAATAATATGCATGTATCCATTTTGATATTTTTCTAATGCATTTTTACTTAAAATGAAAGAAGATGGTGACAATTTCCTATATCAGTTAATGTTTCAGCAGATAAAAACAGTAAAAGTAACTGTGTAAGTTGCTAACATGTATGGAACTAATAATGTTTTAATGTGTACCTATAAAATTTATATTTTACTGAGTGGTTACAATGCTTGCTTTCAGACCCTGAGATCCAGGGTCAAATTTCACCATTGTCAGGAAGGTGACTTCTTAATGTTATCAGAGAAGGTGATCACAGTGTGCAACACCTTTGAAATCTTACCATGGGTTGACCCAAGCCTTGTGAGTGAAATTGGGTAGATGGAACCCTTGATAGCCATCAATGGTTGTGCTAGTATAAAGTCACAAGTCATTGTAACTGAGGGTTTGAGCGTGCTGGCCTTATTCTGACTGTTAATCATGCTAGATAACGTGTTCTATCCCAGAAACTGTAACTAAGGTCCACTCATCATAGCTGCAGTATAAACCAAAGGTGTTTGCTGTGGGTGTTGAATAAACACAAATGTGCATGAGCAGGCATCTGCAGTGGGGATTAGGTAGCTGCCCTAGTAGATTGGCATTCTTGGATTTGAGTGGCTGTATTTAAGATATATATATATATATATATATATATATATATATATATATGTATTTAATATATATATGTATTTAATATATATATATATTTAGGATATGTTTATTCTTTTCTAAAGTAAAATATTTGAGAATTTAAGTTTATATGTTATTTATGAAGTAAATAATAAGAGAAAATGTCCACAATTAATGAAATGATTTTTGAAGCATTACTCAGTGTAATACTCAATTTCTTTTTTTTAAATTTTGAAATAAGGATAAAAATTTGAATTTTACACTTGATATCCATTCAGTTTATAAACATCAAATTAAATATTAGTAAATTAATTTATTTTAAGAATATTTTATTTCATATGATGATATCACAACTAGTTACAAAACACAACTGTAAGAGATAGTCAAAAATTATCTGCACTCTTGTCTAAAGCTATGTTTATGGCAAAAGTGGGGATAATTTTTACTTACCCTTGTAAATAAAAATAGATTTGCTGATATTCATGAGCAAAAAATAAATCTTTTACCTTTTAAATAAACCAATTATCACTATTAATAAGAAAACTATAGGAAAGACTTGAACAAAATATTTTAAGATAAACTGGACAATTATATTGTATTTCCATTAAAAGGTCACTCTGAAAAAAAAAAATTACCATTAAGAATGGCCCAGCAGTTAAAATAAAGCAAAAAAGGATTAGTTTCATGTGTCCCTGAGGCCAAGTGGTCAATCTAACTAAATTGTTTTATACAAATAATTATTAATTGTTTTACTATGAACTGGTTATAGATTTAATTATGATTAATTTAAATAAAATTTGTTCAAAAATGAAAAATGGGTGCTAAATAAAAAAAATAATTTGTAAAATAAACTTTGTATTATGGAATATGATTCAAAATAGAAAAAATTAAAATATATACATCTCTTAATAATTTTAAACAAGTCTCTTAAAATATCTATCCGATTATTAATCAGCTTATAAAATCTAAGAAATAAAATTTATCAAATGAATTTGAGACTAAAATATAACAAATAATGACAACCTGACCAAATAAACATACAATGTTATGGTAGTTAATTTCTTGAACACTAAACTGGTCTGACATCTTATACTATTTAAATCCCTTTGAAGTTTACCTTAAGCATACACCAACTCTTTCTTACTGACATTATATACTTTTAGTGTATATTATTAGCCACATCAGTTCCTTGAGTTTATCAGTAGAGACAGTAACAGATAGTATAATTTAAAAAGAATGATACCAGTTTCACTTACAACAAATGCCAATTAAAAAGAATAAGTAGTAGCATTAAACAAGGCCAAAGGAAGAGATACTTTCTGTAATAAACTTACAGATTGAAGTGTCAATTGATCATAAAATAACATCGTTTAGTAGATTGAAAGACAAACTGTTATAAAATAAACAAGTTTAATTGGTACAAAGGCTAAATGTAAAGGCTAACTTTAGAAAGATATAAACAAAATAAGACAGTAGTAGTCAGTAATAATTAGTTTTATCAAAACAAAAAAATAAAAACAGAAGTTATATAATGAAGGACTCCCTTAATAGGTGTGAATTAAAGAGATTTAAAAGAAAGAATTGTTTAAAACAACACTACAGTTGAATTTAAATTCATAAAATAATTATTTTAAAGAATTTTTCAAATTATTTTTTGCAAATATAAAACATTCTCATAAATTTCTATAACATTTTATTTTATCAACCAGACCATTAATTTAATGAGAGTTGAATAACTTGTATATAAATATTATATATAGAACATTAATATACCATTAAATATTTCCTTCTTGCTTCAAATAATTTATGTGAAAATGATATTAAAAAAAATATTGTCTGACAATGTCATTATTATAATTAATTACTGTATTTTTCAGTGTATAAGACGTATCTATTTTGAAGACAGTTTTGCCGAGTATTCAATGAAAATTGAAATATCGATTAGGTGATTATCAATGTTAACTGAATTAAGCACTCTGGTTATGTGCGTTTTCAGATTTGAAATCCATATTATTGCTATAAATAACACATATAAAGGAACTAAACCATATTTAAAGTAAAACAATTTAAAGTAAAAAAGTAAAACAATTTTTTCTGAAAAGCCACTTGTAAGTAACACAATTTTAATTTTAATATTGCTCTTTAAAATGCATATATTATATGTGTGTGTGTGTGTGTGTGTGTGTGTGTATGTGTATCACAAACACACACACATATATTATTAATAACTTTTGTGTATAGATGCAGATTTTGACATTAAATTTTAAGGTAAGAACGTGTGTCTTATACCCTAAAAATAGGGTAATTTTAAAAGAAACAGTAATCATGCTAAATAATGATAGTCAAGATAAAATTTGTTAACTTTCTGTGTGGTATTGTTCTTTATCCACACATATATGCACAAAATAAAAAAAATAATCGAAAAATTATATAATTGCAGTTGAATATCAGGTCATGAGATATTGAAGATTATTTAATAGACTGGCACGTCAGAAAACATTAAGCATGGCAACATTCCAGTCGTACAGCGATAAACTAAGAAACAAATAATTTTTTTACTACATAATAACTGAGCAGTTTGTTGAAACTCATTTATATTTTATGTACATTTAACAAATAAAATTAAAATCTATCTATGTTAATATTTACCAATACCACATGGTCAAAATAAAAATAAAGAAATGTAGCTACTAACTGGTAGTCATTGAAGGATTTTAGCAAGATCATCGGAAAGTATATCTGAATATAATCATTGAATATATCAATGGAAGTATTATAAATTCAAAGAATGAATAAATCCTAACTTTATTGCCTAAATAGATGATGTCAAGTTTAATTTTAAAATAAGTAAATAAATACTCAAGAATTCTTATAATGAGTGAAAATTAAGAAAGAACCTGTAAATTTTTTATGACTATTTTTCTGTAAAATTCAAATTCATTATTCTTATTTTATGATTCTGAATTACTTTTAAGTATGGAGTAATATTTCCAATTGTTCATTAAAAACAGAGACTTTAATAAACCTTATAGGGTTTTTAACATAGGAAAGATCTATATTCCAAAATTTAATTTCAGCTGCCTGTTATTTAAATTATATATACCATAATATGTGTTTTAATTTATATCAATATATAATAAATTATATGAATTTTAAAGAGTAGAATTTTAAAGATATTATATTTCCTCACTTATAGCTGATGTTTTACAGGTCCTTTTGTCTCTTAAAACAAAAAATGAATTCTTATGACTACTCTTAAGTTGATAAAATTTGATTAATCCCTCTTATAGTATAAGGTTTTCCCTTCCCTTAGGGAGAGACCTTGAAGTGAAAAGGAATGTAGTTGAAAGCGAATCTGCAAACATATCTTTTGATACATTAAGGGAAATATAGATTTTCAGCTATTCATGAGAATATTAAAGAATGCAAAATTAAAAAAAAAATTCTCTGTGCATGTGTAGCAATGTATTTCTGTTTAATTTTGGAATTAGAGTTCTAGCCTTGGAATCTATTTAGTATTGTTGATCTTCACTGAGTGCTCACAAAAATGGTCTTGTGCCAAAGCTGTTGTAATTCAAGTAAATTACAAATATTATTAAACTTTAAAACTTTTTCCATTTTCTGATATTTAAGTGAATGTAATCATTAAATAATGAATAATTATCTTCATTTCTTTATAAAAAAATGAAATAATTATTATACTTTAAAGGTTTAATATAAAAATTAGAACTTATCAGAATATAATGGTACATTGTGTGAGCAAAACCAAAAATATCTAGAATATCAAACTAATAAAAATTAAGTGCATTAATTACATAGATTAACATTATCATTTGTATGTCTATCTGCATAGAGACAATATTAACTTTAATCTCTTTATAATTATGTAGAAATATACGGTTATATACTATATATAGAAATGAATACTTAAATATTTACAAACTTACCAATAGACTAACCACAGTATAAAAATAATATAGAAGACTTGCTAAAAGTTTAAGTGATGATTTAAATAAAAACTAACTATAACTCTTATATAGAAAAATATTCTTTCACATTTAACTGAATCTTTGATTATTTTAAATAGTATAGTAACTTGTATTATAATGATTTTAATACTCTAAAGAGAATAAGTGTATTGAATAAATGTTGTAAATTTCAGAAAATTATTTTAAAATGTGAAGTAGTAACATATGAACACATAAAATCAACAAATAATTTTTGAACCAATATTAAGTTCTCAATTCATCTTGCTTCTCTAATTTAAACAAAGGGTTTAATATATTTTAATTTCAGTTCTTATACCTTAATACATTTTAATGTATATTGTAAAAATGGCACAGTTTTATAAAGATGCAAGGCTCTAAATGGTACATTTTCACTCACAGGATATTATTTAATAAAAGAAAAAGAAAGAAGAACCTGTTTTTTTTTTAATTCAAGCTTCTGATTTTATAGATGATAAATGACAAAAATGTTGACATTAAATATTTTCTATTTGTGAATTATTGATGGACTAAAATAATCTAAACATCTATGAATAAATGTATGATGTAAAAATTTATAGAACAGTTTATTGTTATATTTTGATAAAATATTGTAAAAGTCTTTTTTGTTATTCATTTAATATTATAGAAATGCAGTGCAATTGAACTGAAAACTACAATAGATTAGATTCAATGAAAATTTACCCAATTACCTTTTTCTACTTTTTAAACATTTTTTTAATTATTTTTTATTCTGAAGCAAAAATAAAGAAACCCGAATTTACAGAAAAGCTAAAATTAGAAATACTAATTACCAAAGAATATAAAGAATTCAGAAATAGCAGGACTGATTCTAGTTCTTTATTTTCATTGGAAAACTTCTTGTATATATATATATATATATATATATATATATATATATATATATATATATATAGAGAGAGAGAGAGAGAGAGAGAGAGAGAGAGAGAAACAAACCACTTTAAGACTCCATGTAATAATAAATTATTACATGGAGCCTTAAAATGGTCTGTGTTTCTTTAAATTATTAGCTCTGAATTTACATTGAGCTCTCAGGATTTCATCCTCCTTGGGACTACCCATTCGGATTACCAAGTTTTTCGTAACTTAAATATATATATATATATATATATATATATATATATATATATATATATATATATATATATAAACAAATATTCATTGACAGGAATCATTGTAAAGAAGCATTTCTGAATATATTACATTTATACATATTCTATTAATAGCAAGACAAAAATTTATCAATTTTCAAATGAATTTTCTTGAAAGTAGGCAAGTAATGCTGCAAGAAATCAAAAGTAAGCAAAAATAGTAAAATACTTGAAAAAAAAAACAATTTGAAAACGTTTCAAAATAAACAGGAGGAAGTAAATACTTCTTTTGATTTTAATCATATTAAACACACCCAACCACAAGTGGGATGCTGAAAAGTTCTTTTGGAAGGGCTTCTTGACCAAAAAACCTTTCCCTCACAAAAAATATCACATGTTTTGTCACTTGGCCAGACTTTGTAGGTGGTTCAGGCTGATAACATTTCAGCACCCTCCTGTATAATTCTAAATTTTGCCTATTTAATTTTTGCTCTTTCCTCTCATTGGACAATCTAAAATCTGTATAATGATAATGAATTTGATTTTGTTACATCCACTTTTTTATCCTTAAAGGAAAACTCTAGTACATAAGATACTATAGTTTAGATTAAATTTCAATTTTAGTGAGCAAAAATATTTACTCTAAGCTAAAAAGTATGTATATTAAAACCTTCAAGTGACAATTCAAAAGATCTAATCTAAATGATATGATAGTGTGTTAATATATTTATATAAAATAACATGATTTTTTTATATTTAAAATATTTCTGTGTAAATTTGTAAAACTCATGAATTTATCAATGATAAATCAAGATTCGAATGAAAATTCAAGATGGAAGGTAAAAACTAGAGACAGTCACAAGTATTTTTTATCTGGAAGCAAAAACACAGGAATCAAAATAGCTAGTGAGGAAATGCAGCAGATAAAATAAAAGTTTGTGTATGTGTGTGTGTGGCACATCCAATATCTTATAATTGATATCCATATTTATTTAAATTAATTTTTGAAATTGTGAAAATAGCATTTTTTAATTAATTAGAGAGTGATGCTTATACAAAGGACATTGTAATCCATTCAAAAGTGAACATTTTAAAAACAAGGTACCTCAGAAATTTCCAAAATTGATGATGTCTAACCTCTAAATGTCTACATTAGAGTTTCTACTAAAATATTTTGCTAATTCAGTAATGTGAATAATGTTGGATTTAGTCTATATTTTAATCAACAATTTGCAAAAATTCTAATTGATTAATTCTAGGAATGAATGATTAAATTTTGGGCCATTTTTCTATTTTAAAGGGTTGAATGATGATGATGATGAAGATGATGATGATGAACAAATTCTATGATAGTTTAACTGTAATGATTTTAAAATTCAATCAAAACAATTATTCTTAAAATGATGTAAATATTTAAGATTTTATTCTCTTTCCTGTAAAACGATAGATTTACAACAGATCTTTTCCAAAATAATTGCTAGCCTTTCTTTGCTTAAATTTACATAAGAAGTTTCAAACTAAACTGGTTAATGCTAAAACCAACAAAATATTTAATAAGCTTTGTTTTATTCAAAATTTTACATAAGAATAGAGAAGTGGCCAATTATTAAGAATATAGCACACATTAAATAATTTTTATGATTTAAAATGTTAAGATATTAAGATAGTTGCTATAACTCACAACTTATGTATAAATGAAAAATATTCTGTTCAAACTTTAGTCTGTACAAAATATTTTGGAACATTTGGATATTGATGGTAAAAAAATAAAATAAATTGCAATTTAAAAATAACAAGTTGTGAGTTCTATATATTTTGAAATAACAAATATATAACAGCATAAAAATTTATATGTAATATTTCTAAAATAATCAATTACAAAAATGAATCAAATGTAAGACATTATGAATAACAATTATAACTAAAATTAGTCATATCACTTTACTAAGTAAAAACACAAAACAAAAATGTAAAATTGTTTCATGATCCATGATATATATATATATATATATATATATATATATATATATATATATATATATATATATATATATATATATATATTTATATATATATACATACATACATACATACATATACACACACACAAAATCACTGAAAAAGTTTTGGGCCCAATCTAGAAGCCCTTCCAAAAGAAGGCAAAAAATCAGATGTTTGGGCTTGTTGGTTAGGCTGAGAATATTTCAGTAGCCCCTTTGTGTGTGCATGTATGTTTTAATAGATATCTTTCTCTATGTATATAATCAGGAAATGTATATATTCTATATATAGTATACATGGTCCATTTCAAATATGCCAATACAACTCTCTCTCTCTCTCTCTCTCTCTCTCTATATATATATATATATATATATATATATATATATATATATATATTGATGAGCATGGAATTCAAGTGCATACATATACATGTGGTGTATACATAAATACACTTCATCCATTGTTCCTACAAATGCCAACATATATGCTTATCCTCTCAATCCTGCATTAGTGGAAGCCCTCAAGGAATCTTGTACATATATAACCAAGGTGTCCCCCACCTATAATCACTAGCATCACCATTCAATTCATTGCCTTCTATGAATAAGTTCAGTGTAACCAGGTGATGAAATGTAGTAGGATGCAAAGAGAGATGCAGCAAAGAAGATGACAGGAAGAATAAAAATGGATCAGTGTTTAGAAAAATGCCAAACTCCTTTCTGTTATCTGCTACTTTCTCTGTTAAAAAGAAATAATAGCAAAACAGTTTTACTCTTCTCTTCAAATTTTCTGCAAGAAAAAATAAACAGAAAGTTTTTAAAAAACTAACACAACAGTGGGGTAAAAAACTGAAATTAAACTCTTTGTCTGTATTTCTAAAAATATATAAATAAAAAAGGTATCACTTAAATACATTATTTTAGACAAATTAAATAAACCCCACTGATGAAAAGCAGAAAAATGAAAAGTTTTTATGCTAAATGCATTGCTGTGAAAAAAATAACATTATTATTATTTAGAAATCATGAATTTTGCAAGTATATAAATAAAAATAGAGTTATATCTTTGCTTTGATTCCTGGTATCTCCTCCTTAGTTCAAACATTAGTTAATTGACTGTTGTTTAAAGAAGTAAAGCTTTATTTGATTGACTACCCTATCCATTCCTAGCAGCAAGAGCAGCAGTAATAGTTGTAGCAGGAAAATTAGCAATGGAAACTGACTATGGAGGCTAGCAGATCAGCTTTTACCCAGCTTTCATTACTGTCCTCTGTGATGGCTAACAAGCTACTAATTGATTAATTGTCCAGCTTGTTTGCTTAACAATTTACACCTGATCAGAGTCGACTGTTAGTCAACCAGGAAGAGGCCAATGTCAAATGAGCCTACTGCTATAGAACATGCTTCTGTCCAGTTCACACTTGGTTCAGTTGGATTAGAGCCGATTTTGCAATTCACATTACCAGCATAATCTCAATAAGGTTGGATTGAACTCACTTTCCCATTATTGTCTTCAGTTATTCCTCAAAAATATGTTATGTGAAGAAATGCAGGTTTTATTTTCTCTTAAAAAAACTTTCAGGAAAAATAATAATGCAATATTTTATAAAAATAGATTACATATATATATATATATATATACCCAAGTGTGGGATTGGTATATACAGAGTAAATTCCAATAACCAACAATTATTATTCTTTAAAGAGTGCTCAATACAGAGTAGAGCAGATATAATCATTTATTTGAATATTATAACATAAATATGTTATAAAATCACTACAAAAATAGCCATTTTGTTTCAACACTTCTGGTGTCTTATCAAGTGATGATGTAGAATATAGAATAAATGGTTTTTTCATTTATTCTATATTCTACATCATCACTTGATAAGACACCAGAAGTGTTGAAACAAAATGGCTATTTTTGTAGTGATTTTATAACATATTTATGTTATAATATTCAAATAAATGATTATATATATATATATATATATATATATATATATATATATATATATATATATATATATATATACACATGTGCATGTATGTATATCAAAATATAGTTTTCTCAGTAAAATATAAAAATTCTGTTTATATTTATAACCAAAAGTAATGTACATGCAATGTAGATAATATGCCTCATAGTCATAGTAAAATAAATATATTAACCAGTTTATGAAAGATAAAGTTACAAGTATATTGAGATATAAATTCAAATCATATTCAAATTTGATAGGCAGTAAACTGTAAATTCTAATTTGCAAAAGGAAGCACAGAAATGAAATAAACATATTTATGTGTGTGTGTGTGTGAGAGAGAGAGAGAGAGAGAAAGAGATTATTATCTGGAAAAATGCTGTGAATTACTGAAAAAAATTAAATCTGTTTTAAGCCTCACTCAGCACTTGGTACAATATGAAAGAATTTGCACATAGGCAACTGGAAAAATACAACAGCTATTTAAAAATACTCTTTCTCTGTATTGAAAGTTTCAATAGTTTACACATAGAACAACTCCAAGTCAAATCAATGTGTCTAGATATGTATTTATAATAGTAAAGAATCTTGAATGAATGCATGGTTATTTTTCATTTTTATATATATATATATATATATATATATATATATATATATATATATATATATATATATATATATAATTTATTAAAATTTCCTTTTATTATATTTTTATCTATCCATAAATGTAAGTAGAGATAAAAAAAGTAAAAAATAAAAACTGTAAAAGGTAAATAAATGTGAATTCAAAAATGATACCGATAGAAAAAATATCAATATATGAAACTATTGGCCTTTTCTATTTTTTCTATTTGTTCTTGTCACTTCAATTCCACTAAATTATACCTGCTGATAGATGAAAAATAAATTGAGGAAAAAGTATCAATTCTAAGTAAAAATGCACTAGAGTCATTTTGAAAATGAAAACATTTTTTCAGATCTGTTTACCAATTTTTATAAGATATTTATGTGGAACTTCTTTTACAAAAAGAAACAATACAATTTAATATATCTAATGTTTTTTAACAAACAAAATGAAAATATATTTTAAAGTTTAACTAGAAATGACCAGAATAAAGAAATGTGAGCTGTGACACTTTTTCTTTATTTACTTTTCCAATGTTTAAGATATTTGAAAACTTGAAATCTACTTATTTTTATTCTACCTGATCAACAATATATAATCTAATAAAAATTTCTGATTTCATCACTCTTAGATTTATTTTTGGACATTGAAGATTGTAATATCTTTGTGACAAGTAGACACATTAAAGTAGTAGAAAGTAGTTTAGTTAAATGTTAATATCAGTTTATTTTGGAGACAAATTTATAGAAGAACCTGCTCTGGAAATCATCTTCTTATGTTTATTATTTTAATTTCAAAAATATATTTGTGTATAATACTTTATAATAATTCTCTTTTTAAAAAGAAACATTAATCTTTTGACCAAAATAATTCACGCAGTCTCCTTCAACTAGGAAGAAAATGTCTCTTAATTATGTTTATATATTCACTTATAAAAGTAAATAACTAAATTTTAAATTGAAATATGTTTTTATTTTATTCACAACTTGCTTCATAATTATTTTATTAAATTTCAAAGCTTAATTTTATTTTTTTTCTCCAATTCGTCTGTCAAATCAATACTTCAATAAAATGTTAAGTTGAAGAAACTTTAACTGAAAGTTTCTCTTGCTTCATTTATGTTTATTTTTTTTATTGCTACCACATTTAATTAAAAACATTATAATGATCAGAGATTATAAATAATAGTTAAACCAGTTTTTATATATTTTTTATTCACATGATATTTTAAGCTAACTCAATTATCATGTTTTAGCCACCTTTAATGTGAAAAGAAAAAAGAAAGAAATAATAACTCAATGCATATAACTTGACAGCATTTCAATGAAAGCAGATGATTGTCTTCTTCCAAAAGAGAATGGCTCAAGTATCAACTTGATTGTAACCAATGATTGATGAAGTTTGCAGATTCAAGGCTCCCAAGTGCTGGTGAGTGTGGGGTGAATTTATTGAGAGATTTAATTGTTTCACACATCCAAATTTCTTTATAAAATGAACACCATTCGTTTTAAAATATCCATTGATTGAAACTAATTACTAAGCAACCATAAAACTTTCCAGAAATAAATATACATTGTTATATTAATTTTAAAAATCTTTATAATTTTTCAAAATCCTATTTCACTTTTTTAAGCAATTGTATAAGCTCTTTCTTTCATTTCTATTAGACTGAACCCTGAAAACAAGTTTTCTTCTTTTTTTCATTCATATCACAGTTTAATTTCATTTAAACTAATAGAATTATTCAGTGTTTTACATATTTATTTGTCCTATAAATATTATAAATCACATACAGAGTAATTTTAATATTTTATTATATGTTACATACAAACATCAAAAAGTGAATTAAATACACAGTAAAATAATATCCTGGCATGTTAATATTTTCAAAGAAACTAATTGATGTAATATTTGGTTTTTAAAACACTTCATGATATAGTCAGATTTTGGAAGGTCAGTTTGACCATTGAAGGGCAAAATAAGTCAGTTTTGTTCCTGACATGACTGAGACAGATTTCACAAAGGATAGGATCATAAATATCTTCTTAAAGAATTGCTCATCTGCCATAATCTTATTAAATTTAGTAAGACACAGATAGCTGGAAAAGCTCATTAAAATAAGGGCTCGTTGGCTTACTTTATGTTTCTTTCAATGGGAGTGAATTTTCTCTGAAACTTAATGCCACCTTAAGGGGTCAAGATGAGTGGTCAGATTCACTTCAGGTATCAGCCAACCTGGCCGTAAAATTTAGTGGCTCTGACACTCCAATCTGGTCATACTGATGTAACAGACAGATGTCCACCAAAATTATAAGGCCCAACACAAGCAAAGCACAGGCTTTGATTCAAAATCCCTTGCTTAATCTTCAACATGGAAGAAGTTAGCATTGGCCTGCTGGTCAATAAGCCTGATCAAACTGACCATCAAATGGTGGAAGAAGAAAAAAGATAAAGGCTGAGTGAAACAAGCATATCATGTAAACACGAAGAACAGAGAAGTGTATATAAATGTATGAGAAATAAGAAAAGGAATAAGAAAGTCAAAAACTCTATATGTATGAAGTAGAAATATGTGTATGTATGGAGGAGGGAAGAAACAGAAAAGAAATAGAAATAAAAGAGAGAGATAAAGTGTCTTAGTGGACCAGCATCACTTGTGTAGCCAATGCTGGATTTTCTCCATCCTCATCTATTCATCGTTAGATCCATCTAAGCTGAGTAGCCATCAGGCTAACCACCTCCACCACAACCCTCATCATTGCAGAGAAGCTGCTGCTGCTGCTGCTGCTGTTGCTGCTGGCTGTAGCAGCTCACTACTCAGGGCCTATAGCACTGCTTAATGGAATGAGACTGGCACCACATTAGAGTTTAGAGTGCTTGTCACTGGCAACCATTTTTATTTTCAGATCTATTTCTTGTGAAATCCTATCCATTGATTGATGCAATGCTTGGTTGATGGAAGCATAAATCAGACTGGAGTTTCTCTGACTCATTGCAGTTTCATTTGGCATGTCTGATGACCTGTCGTAGCAACTGATGAACTATCCTTTTTGGACTATTTCAGAATCCATCATTGTCCTCAATTTTATCCCTCACCCTGGTCACAAACTTAGGGTGGGAGCCTTTATCTACCTTTCTAAACAATTACACATCATTAACTTGGTGAAACTTCTTGAAATATCTCTAAATGGTTTTAGTAATAATGGCAGGATGCTGCATTAAGGTTTAATTTCATAAAAACTAGATAAAAATAAATCATAGAAAAAATAGATTTTTCGCATCTGCATTATTAATTATGGTATTCATTTTTTTTAATTATTATTAAATTTTGCTATTTTTTTTATTCATCATACTTTATCTAAAGTTCATAACAATTTCAAGACTTCTCCTTGACCATCATTGATGTAATAATTTTCTGATTTAGATATATATAAAATAATATTTTATTGAAAATGAAATAATATAAATCAAGCAGGCAGTATGTGAAGCTAGAAACTCAAGAAACTTTACTCAAAGCTAAAGTAACATGTGTGACTAAACATAAAAATGTACTTAATAATAAGTAACAGAAGTGCAACATATTCTACTGGAAATAATTCTGGGATAGCTAATTACAATATTAATATTAAAACTGCTACATGTTGAACATTTATTCAAATACATGATTTACATACATTATAAACTTTTAATATAGTTCAAACAAAAGTTATTGTTTTTATTAAAGAATATACATGAATAACATACATTCAAAAATTTGCATTTATTCTTCAATCTGTAGATGCAGTTATTGTAACAAGATTTAAATTAGATTTGATAATAATGAGAACAACAGAATTAAATATAATTATTAATTTTACTTTGTCATAAATAGCACAGATTTTGAAGAAAAGAAATTATCTAAAAAGCAAGATTCATAAATAATATTTACTGTAAACTCCATGCAAATATTTGAAATCTTAACATAAGCAACATAGATATCTTGAGGAATTGCCATTTAAAATGGCCTGCAAAATCAAAAATAAGTAGCTAAAAAGATCTTTGAATAATAATCAACATAATATTAATACTGCTGTCATTTGCAAAAGTGGGACTGATATTTAAAGGAATATCTGCAATGTACAAAATGAAACAAAGAGAAGAACTCGAAAGAGTTATTAATAAATGAGATTTTGTATGTGTGCACATATGCCATCCTGCATAAAATTCCAAACAATATATGTTAGCATTGGGAACTGTCTAATACTTTTGTGCATATAACAGTTAAAGTGAAAAAGAGAGTCTTCTCAAGAGTTCTATGATTTTAGACCCTTTGCATGTGTTTGTGTTTCAAGGCAAAACCAGACAAAAGAGTTTAAATTGAAACCATATTTAACCAAACTGATTTCTAATTAGAACCTAAGAAATAATTCAAGAATTCATGAAAAGAAACTAAAGAAATTCACTTGAGAATAAGAAATAAAACATACAGTAATGATATGGAAACAATATCAATTAAATGAATTAAATATAATAAATTATTTTCTTACATGAATAATATAGAAACTTTAGATTTTTAAATGAGAGATATTAAGAAGAATCCTCATTCTACTTGAGATAATGGCTAAACAATGAGTAAGACAATTCTTTGATGAATTTGAAAAGTTTTGAATTCTTGTCTGCATGGATTTATTCATTAGCTTATGAAATTTGGTATAATAAGAAAATATAATGAAAATATATAAAAAAGCAAAATTGAACACAAACATTTCTATTGTGATTACCAGAATCATATAATGAAAAGTTGGGTAACAAATTTGTTCCAAAGTTACACTGGTCTCAACAAATAAAATCTAAAAAAACGCAATGTTAATCTCTCTTCTTAACTGGATTAGACTGGGCAGTCACATACTCATTATATTATTACTTTATTTCTTACACAAAAAACACATACATAGCTCACTCTGATCATTTTGATAAGAAAAGAACTTCAAAATTTGTTGGTGAGGGCCTCAAACTCAACACAGAGGCCTACATCAAGTGCCTTGAGAAGGCAGTGCTACCCTGGGTCAAGAGGGTGGCTGCTGGAAGATCCTATGACTGGTAACAGGACTCTGCACCATGCCACACAAGCAGGAGAACCCAGACAATTTCTACAACCACATCACCCCTCACATCTGGCCACCTAACTCCCCAGACTGCAACCTCCTTGATTATTATGTGTGAAGTTGGTTATTTTCATTTTTGCATAATTTAGACGACAGTTTATCCATCGCACTCTCTGTGTGTGTGTGTGTATGTGTGTGTGTATGTGTGTGTGTGTGTGTGTATATATATATATATATATATATATATATATATATATATATATATATATATAAAAAATTAAAGTTAGATATATCTCTAGGTGATAAAAAGAAATCAACATGGAACAGATCAAGATAACAGATATCATATTAACCGACACAAATAAAGGTGGACAGAGTACATGACAAGAAAAGATAACGGGTGAAGTAAAAGGTTGCTTGTCTGGTGCCCAATGGTTAGCAAATGCAGTAAGAAAAAAACAGAAGATAGGAAGATGAGATAACTGGTGATGGCAGAGAATAGCACAGTGATAGTTGTCATGGAAGGATTTGTAAAAGGCCTTTATCTTGTATAAGACTAGTGATGGCCAATGCAGGTTATCTAATTAAAGCTTTTCATAAAATATTTAAAGAATAATACAGGTATCCTTATAATGTAGCAGAGGGTTTGCAATTACAAAAGCATGTAGATGACAAAACTGATTAAATCAACATTCATAAAGAAATATCAGATAATTTTTTTTATTAGTGTTATAAATATTAATATAATCAAAGTATAATTTGGGTGTCAGCAAAATCTATTGTATTTTATATGATATCTACAGATATCAAATATTAAATCATTTGTATGGTAAAACATATAGTTTATTAACTTTTGAAATGTAAAATAAATCATGAGAATAGTGTTCTCTTTGATATCAAGTTATTAAATATAATAACTCTGAAAATATTGTTATTATTAGCACAATTATCTGTGATTTTCCTTCTAAACTTCATATCTAATATTAAAATATTTCAAATAAAATGTATTATGTATAATATTGGGATAGTGAGTTGGGATCTGGATATACATTCAACTTGCTTCCATTATTCTTATGTATTTTATATTAAAGTATTCTTATTAATATATATTGATAAGAAAGACTTACATTGAAACAAAACTGTAGAAGAACTGGATACATATATCCTAAATATAAGTTAATTTAGATGACTACTTTGTACTACTACACATTTTTCTCAACATTTTCTATTTGAATTTTATAGGTCGTATCTAAATCAGAAATTATCAAGAGACACTGTTTTAATCACTTGTTCACAAATATAGACTTTGTGGAGTTATTTAATAAAATATACCAAATAATTAACACCTATCAAAAATTTAGAGTTAACATTTTTTATTTTTGTTAATATATGTTTAACATTATATAAGATTTAATAAAAAGTCTTAACTATTTACAAGCCTTATCAACTTTTCTAAGTAACAAGTAAAAGTAGAAAACTTACTGCAAGTGAGCAAATCATTTGAAAGTTATAGAGACAAGAATATAAGTTAAATATTAAAGTGATTAAGTGAAACATGATAGCACTAAATAAGAAAGCATTAGTGAATTTACAAACACAAATCTAGAACTTAAAATCTTGTCTAAAAAATGATATATAGGCAATATTCCATTTAATTTTCAAAGTTGCTGGTGAATATGATACAAATCATAATATCAAAACTAATATATTCATTCAAAAACTTAAAGCTGTAATATTTCAATCTAATTGCAAATATTTAACAGCCAATTTTTATAAGAATTCACTATCCTGAAGGCAAGGAAAGTTATGTTTATTTTTCTAAGTTCAACCAACAAGCAGAAAGACAAGCCACTTTTCAACAAAAGTCATGATAAAACTAATGTTGAGAAAAGATTTCTTGGCAAAGCAGACAGTTTACAGATATTAATGTAGATCAAATTAAATCAGCATGCTTTAAACTCACTGCTGCTAAAGAGGGAAAAAATGATAGAAGATGAAAAAATTGCAAAACAAACAAACTTTCATCTTTTTCAAAAGAAAGGAAATGGAAAAGATATTAAAATGATCGACAAATTGATGAGTGGTAAAATAAGAATTAAAAAACTTGCCTGCAGCTCAAATACAACTACTTAATGAGATAGCATCAAAGCAAAGTATGGAAAAATTAGCAGCACACTGAGTGAAGTCTTCTCCTTCTGGAGGCCATATTTCTCATTCTGGCACAGTGTGAGAGCACTTTTTCTAGCAATCCAATTTAACAATCAATTTCTTGTTTTATTTGCAGTCAGAGTGTTTTTCTTTTACTCCTTTTAGTAGATTTATTTTTCATATTTTCAAGAGACTGACTTGCTAACATTTACAGTTCAATTAGTATTTCAACTTGGAAAAACACAAAAGTCACAAAACAAATTTATATTAATGAACAGCTGGTTTGACTATCACTACTAATTATAATTTCTTTTATTTTTGAATCAACAAGAAATAATTTAAAAAAATTGTTTGTGTGATTCATTCCATAGTTTTTTAATCAAAAAATTAAGTGAATATAATGTCTTTAATTCATGAAAAGGAATAGGTAATTCACTTTCATATATTCTAAAAGATGTTTTCTTTTTTTAATTTTTTAGTTTAATTTCATTTCTCTATTAATAAGCAGATAAAATTATTGATAAAAATTAAAACAGGTGTTTTTAGACAAGAAAAAGATGGGTGTATAGAGTGAACCAAGCTTAATTTTTTATATATATATATATATGTCAAGATTTGCACACATTGTGCATTTATTTATTCAAATATATGAATGTTTTTAGCTATGCCTTTTATTATAAAGAGTACATAAATAATATATTTTTACATTTGTATATAATTTCTCTGCATATCATCTGTTGTGATTATATGTGTTTTTATATCTACTGGATTTTAGAACATCTAATTTTGGATATGTTTTCTGTATATCAAAATGTATTTTGTAATTAACATAAAGAATATTAGAAAATATGTTTCTATTTCAATTCTTTTTTACAGAATGATCCTTTTTCAATAATTTTCTGCATGTATCTAAATAAATGTTTACCTTTGCACATGACTATATAATATTTTGTTTTATGATAGAAAATAAATTATTTACTTGAAAGTATTAAGGTACGACAAACATTCCCAGGATAATTTTTTACACAATCTTATATGTATCTTTACTCAGTTCTTTATTGCTTCTGCAATCAATCAACTTCAGTATGTTGTTTACAAGCCTTACGAATAATTCAAAAGCTAGGAAAGTGCCTTCCACATGAATATTGGCCAGAGTTTAAACACTTTTATTTCTTCCTAATGATAGTAAGTTTTTGATAAGATAGTCACTGGTGATGAAAATAGATTATGGGAATCCAAAATGAAGACAATTTTGGCTAGATCAAAAATAACTTTCAACATTTCTATCTGAATATAAACGACTGGGGATATAGTTAAGATTCCATTAAATGAATTAATTGACTTGAAAATGAATGCATTTCTCTTATGTAGTTGATTTGTGTTTTATAAATAATTTTTATTTTTGAGAAAAATTACATTTTTAGTGAGATTGGTTCTAAAGTGGGGTTTCAGTTTACAATATTAGTATAATGCCAAACTGGCATTGTGTTGGAAATTTTATAACCCCTGATCTAATGTATGAATTGAATGCAAAACCGAACCCTCATTTTGTACCCATTTATGCAAGTATGTGATACAAAGGTAAAATCAAATTAGAATAAAGAAAAAGAGAAAAAGAGAAAAACATAAAACAAAAAGCAACTCATCCAGATAGAATAAAATCAATGTTCATTTCAAATTAAAAAAAACAATATTTTTTATAACAATGGAGCTGAATTAAGATGCAGTCATATTTGCATAAATTAGTATAAAATTAGTATAAAATTATGGTCCAGATTACATTTTATTCACATATTAAAATGAACATTGATGAAAAAAATAATTTCTCTAAAATTTTTTAAAAATTCTGAATTAAACAAATGTCATATTCAAACAAAGCAAACTACATAAGAAAATTACTTTTCATACAAAAGCCTTTTACTTTAGTTATCTGGATCTTAACCAAAGGTTATTCTCTATGTGTGAAATTCAAATGGAATTTCTTTCAAAATTGCTAGATCCAAGACAAACTACAAAGATTTGCTTCTTTTTGAATGATGCATTGAATGAGAAAAGACATTTTTATAGACAAAGAATTCAATCGGTGATTTTGTTGCATGATAAACCTATGCACATGTTGCAAATGTAATGCAATAAACCCTCATAGAACTGGAATGGGAAGTTCTACATTTGGCATATTCTCCAGACATGTCACTTTCAAATGTCACTTGTCTAAGTCCCATGAACATTTCTTGTCTGGTCAATGATTCCAACAAACATATTAAAAAATTCCTTGAAGAATTCATCAAATCAAAGATAGGATTATTCTTTAAATATAAAATACACAATTTACCTGAAAGATAAGAAAGTCATAGAAAGACAAAGGAAATAATTTGATAACTGAATAATGAATATATGAAATAAATATTTTGTCAAAAAAATACTAGAAACTTTTGCATTCACATTCTTACATCAACACACACATACATAGACACACACAAATATGTTTGTGTGCATATTGATATAAAATGTGAATGCATATAAATATGGAAAAGTAAATTCAACATGTCTTTATATTAAATTTTTATGAAAGTATATTCATATATACTTTAAATTAGGGATTATGCATGAATCATATTTGATTGTTATAGTCAGCTGCATTAAATAAAATTCAACAGTAAGAAAACTTTTGACAGAAAGACAAATCCAATTTTTGTCTTTAAAATATATAATTAACTTTACCAAATTCATTGGTAGAAACTAGTGGCACATTTTTATAATGAAAGTGAGATGAGATCATTTTAGTTCTTTTTCTAATTGCTTGTGATTTTCAATCATCTATCAAACTACATTTTATTTTATTTATTATTGAAATATTGAATAAATCACAATGGCTTATTTTTTATTTTGACAGTTATGAGCAGAATGAAAAATGCTTTGTTATTCCTGGTTTAAAATAGGTCAGATATATGTACACACCTAAAAAGATATATAAAAGGCTAATGATATTGGCACATCTATTTGCTTGTTGTTTGTGATAGCTGCATGTTTGCTTCTGGTGACTCTAATTGGCAGTCAAACACAATATTATTTATGCTGATTTTCAAGGTAGACTAGCTTTTTTCACTTGAAATACTGACAAAAAATCATTTTACTAGCTTCATACATATTTGTTACATGAAAAAATTAAATATATAAACAGTGCAGACACAGAAATCAAGACTGCATAGTTGCTGCCAGTCTTAAGCAATCATCAGAGGGTGTAATGTCCACATTGTTTATAACTACAAATGCTTTATCCCCAATATTGAGCACTTTTCTCCTA
Source organism: Acanthosepion esculentum (assembly GCA_964036315.1). Classification (NCBI taxonomy): domain Eukaryota; kingdom Metazoa; phylum Mollusca; class Cephalopoda; order Sepiida; family Sepiidae; genus Acanthosepion; species Acanthosepion esculentum. The sequence goes on from OZ038496.1 coordinate 46,673,225, forward strand.
TAAATATAGCAAATTATGACCTATATATACATATATATATATATATATATATATATATCTTCTGACAAATAACATCTAAATTTTTCTCTTGGGGATGACCAGAGAATGGTTGAAAGCTCTAGAACTTATAAAAACTATAAACAATTCTTGCATAATCTTGAATTAGCCATTCATTCTGGTATGAATACAAAAGAAATTATATGCAAAATTAACAAGATATTCCTTGTTTGTCATATTCAATAATACACATATGAATTAAATAAGGCTGCTCAAAAAAACAGACCACTTTAAGGTTCCATGTAATAAATTATTTCACCATGGAACCTTAAAGTGGTCTGTTTTTATTTAAATTATTAGCTCTGATTTACATTGAGCTCTCTGGATTGTATCCTCCTTGGCTCTACCCATACGGATTACCTAGTTTTTCATAAACTATATATATATATATATGTATGTATGTATATATATATATATATATATATATATATATATATATATATATATATATATATATGTATGTATGTATATATATATATATATATATATATATATATATATATATATATGTATGTATGTATGTATATATATATATATATATATATATATATATATATATATGTATGTATGTATATATATATATATATATATATATATATATATATATATATATATATATGTATGTATGTATATATATATATATATATATATATATATATATATATATATATATATATATTCACACAACAGAATATAAATATAGAAACTTCTACATTTTGAACACAGAATAGAAGGAATTCAAAATGTGATATATACAATATAAATGTGATGTGAGTTTTATTAACAAATCAAACAATAATTAAAATAAATATTTCTCAACAGATTATCCACTATTGTCAAAGTAAATTTGCAATCTTTGACACATTTTGGGTATTATCAGAATTTCCTGTTTTTCAATGAAATTCTTTAAAGTTCTGAAATATTTTTGGCTTTCTGTTATAAACGTCATTCTTAATAAAGCTCCAAATAAAAAAATTATAAGTGTCATATCAGGGGACCTTGCTGCACAAATCAGTGGTCCCATTTTTATAGGCCATTTATTTGGTAATTTTCAATCTCAAAACGCTTTGATGATATATAGCATTCAGGTGCATCTTGTTGAAAACTGCTTTTTGCAAAGACCTTCTGTAGAGTTATGGAAAATACAATAGGTCAAATAGTTTTTACCTGTAATGAAGAAAGGTTCATAAAACCTAACCAGATATTTATCTTTACCTGTGAGCTTGAGTTACATTTACCAATTGTTTCCATAGGTGGTTCACTGCCCTCCCCAAATTTAATTTCTTGTTTGATTTGTTAATTAAAAATATTCATATCTCATTTTTCTTTTCATCTAGTTGTGGTAGTTACTATATATATATATATATATATATATATATATATATATATATATATATATATATATATATATATATATATATTGTATCAAATGAATTCAATGCATCAAAACAAAAGAAGAAATATGAGTGGCTAATTCAAATAACTACAAAAAGTAAAAATAAAGAAATCATTATCTTAATTTTACTGAGATGTTCAAGCAGAAGAGCACTGAGGTAGTGAATAAGTCACTTTCCTGTTTTTTTCTGATCAGGGTAGGATTCATTTATAAATTGTATATATCTGTGTTTAGCATGATAGAAGTAAGAGACAGATAAACAAAGAAAACAGAAACAGTTTGTTACATGGAGAGATAGAATAAAGAAAAAAAGAGGAAATGATATGGTGAATCCAGATAACTTTTAATACACAGAATTTGATCAATTTCTCAGTAGATCAATTACTCTTCAAAGATTAGTAGATGTTACAAAAGGTATTAAAAGAACGAGTTAAGCATAAATATTTTTGCTTGTAGTAGACACAATAAGGAAGTCATTTGGTTGTTTGTAGCAGTAAGCCTATTCAAACATCACACATAAAAATTGGTCCTATAATATATATTTGAGAATAAAATACAAACAAACGGCAACAAAAATATTGGCTAATATCAAAACATTAATGATCAACATTTGTATTAAACAGTGACTTTGAAAAGACATAATAAAAAAAGACTATAATTTCTATATGTCCAGCAATTTCCTTTTAAAAAGCAACAATAGAGTCAGGTAATAATCTTGGTCCATTCAGGATGTCATTAAATAACAATCAATACCTCTAGAGAATCATTTACTTTGTAAAAGACACAATAGCTGAGGACATTTACTGGAAATGCTGTACCAAATATTCTGCTTAACCTACTCATTGTCCACTAAATGTAATTATCCTCTTTGGGGAACAAAACTTATATTTTTGTCAGTTTTAAAAACACTACCACAAAATGATGGTCAGACTAGTTCACAATACCACACTTCTTTCTTTCAAACCCAAACCAACTGATGCTGCCTTTACAAATCAATAGTATGTGTTGATTAGACCACTAGCATCACAGAATTTCAGGTGGTTTGTCAATAATCAAGTGATTTATGGAAGAAGATAAATAGAAGAATCAACAACTGATATTCTATTCTTTGATCAAAGTTTCTTTGGTACCTGCAGTACATTACTTGCATGAAATCAAATAAAAACATTGTTACTACTATTGCCAATTACAAAACAGTTATGAGTACTGGATTTCTAGCTTAAATCTACTAATTTAACACATTTTATTTTGATGTCTTATATATGAATATTTCATTGAGTAGAACTAGATAAATATACAACTGAAACAATACATTGACTTCAGTCATTAAAAGAATCAAAGCAAAGATTTGTATGCTAAAGGTGACCTTTTGATTTTGTGATCAAACAAGCATGAAATTCCTTGATTCAATATTTTATTCATAAGACTATGTGAAAAACTAATGTTCATAGTATTTCAATATTATATTAGTCATAGTTAAATTTTAATGTCTGGTGAATATTAAACTTAATGATAGCTATTAAAAATGTTCTATACAAAAGAACTGTCATGCAATAATCCACAATTACATAATAACTTAAATGAATCATAGAATTATTTTTTTAGAATTTATAAAATCTATCTATACTTATAAACCCCAGAAGTATATATATATTTAGTTCATTAAAAAATTTAGCAGTGTATTTAAAGTTAAAATTTATTTTAACCAGAATTTATGTCAATATTGACAGAAAGAATGAGAAAATATAAATATGTATAAGAATTCATTATTATTTTCATATTGAAAGGAGTAAAAGCAAAAATATAAATATGAACACAAAAGCAAAAGGAACAATCAGTTAAAGTGTTATGGAGGAAGTGCTAAATTCTTCGCATGACTCAGAGGAAGTAATAATGAACCTAAATCGGTTACTTTTTTATTCTTATGTCTCTTTTTTAAAATGTCAATGCATCTTAGTACATTCCCTGAAACAACAATGCACTAACATTTAGTCTCAAGAAATTCCATATTGCTTTCACTAAACTTGATGATTATAATCCACCTATTTCTAGAAGTTTTAACTTATATGCTGCATCATTACAGGTGCCCTCCTATCAGGTACTTATTTACTCAATCTTTTCTTTCCCTCATTTCCAAATGTATTTTCTTACATTAAGCCTTCTCTGCTTATTGTGGCTTACATCAGACTCAAAGGATGCCTAATGACCAACCAAATCAACATTGTACCACTCACCAATAAGCCTGCAGGGTGGAAATACATTTTCTCTGCTCTTCACTCTGACTTGGTCTTACAAATCAATGGCAATTTTGTATCCTGCATTTGCTACAGAAGGCTTCATATTTAATCCTAGCGTCTTAACTATATATCATATATTTACTGAAAGAACATTGGCACAACTCACATACTTCTTTATGACTTTCCATTATTATTAATCATACTGTAAGTATCAAGTGGCAAATAAGAGACAGCTAAGAGTTAACAATATGTACAGTCTATTGTATGAAGAAGAGTCATTGTAACAGTTCAAGCCTTTTAATATCATTATGTTATCATATAAGATATAAACTATTTTATTTCTTTTGGGTGATCTAAATCAATACAAAATATAAATATGTATAAGAATTAATATCTTATCAAAAAAAGTGTCAATGAGATGGAATTAGATTTTCATTTAGAAAGAAATAGATGAGTATTATCCTTTTCCACAAAAACATTAAATTTTCTTAGATTGTTAAGCAGTACTATTTCTTTCAATTTTTTAAGATGAAACATTTTCTCAAGTCAATACATTTTAACTAAAGCATCATTGCTTAACATTGACACCATAATTTCCAAGTCTCAAAACAGAACAGCTTTCAATTTTTATTATAAGTTTTAAAGTGTTTTCATGACACAACACCCTCCAAGCTTCAGAGCTGATACAAAAAATAATATTGATAGTTTATATCACTGACCCCCACCTAAACCAGAACATACGGTAACCCTGGCTATAAAGATATATTTTCATCTTTTTAGAAAATGAGAATAATTGTATAAGAAAAAGCAATAATTGTACCTATAACATTTATAAGATCCATATTTTTACACTAAAGAAGACATGTAGCTAAATGTAACAATGATCAATTTTATCTAGTGATTCAGCACTGACTTCTCTGATGAAAAAATGAATGTTACTGACCATCAAATTACTGACAATCTGTTTTCTTTCAGATGTAAATGTTACTAGCAAAAATTGACTTTTCATACTTTTCTACTATATTTGCTGTCAAAATAGTAACATTATGACACTATATTATTCATGCTCTCTCATGAACAGAAAAACCATGAACATTTAAAAATAAAGTAATTTAAGCATTATACCTAGATGCTGCAATGTCATCATTATTACAGTCTTATTAAATATAATATGATACCTGAAAAATGCAAATACTATAAATGATCATTTTATTTTAATGGTATAAATTTTAACATTAAATTTTATATTCATGTTCTTTTAATAGTATAAATGTGATTGGAAATTTTTTTTTTTTTGCAGTAGATCTAAAAGCATTGGGTAACCTGGCAGGGAATTTGAAATAATGTTATGATTCCTACTATTAAAAAAAATCAAGTAAATCTATTCACTAAACTACACTATTGCACATGCTTCATTAATTTAGTTTTGCAGAAATGTCTCTGAAAAATAAAAATATTGTTCTTTTTAGTAGTTAAGACTAATTTGATTCATTCTTTTAAATATGCTGAAAACATTTTAACAGGCTAGAAGAAATAACCAGGTTTGAACATGATGTTAATATTTTACTAAAATGAATTTATAGAAAATGTCACCTCAGCATCTACTCCAAAAAAGAAAGAACATCAAGTGTAACCCTCATAAAAGAAAAATATATTCAAATGTTAAATAAAGTGTGTCTAATACATAAATTATTAAGTAGAATTAAAACAGGTTTTACAGTGAACAAATCAGTTAATTTATTAAGAAAGTATTTTCTTTAAAAGAAAAAAAGAAATTAAACATGAAATATGCTAAGTGAACAAAAAAAAGTTGATTAAACAAAAACTAGAGGACAACATTTTTGTTTAAAAGGTTATTTATAAGCAAAGTATTAACTTTCTATTTTTTATAAGTTTCTTTTTCTGGGTATACTACCTTTAGAGCAAACGCTTGGTTACATGCTACCAGAAGAATTATTTTTATATTTAATATAATATTTTCTAAATAATTAAGAGTAAAATTCCTCTAGAAAAGTTTTGTTATATGTGTGTGTTTAGAATAAAAGAAAAAATATTCAATGCTTGTTTAAAAAAACAAAAAGAATTATTGACCTGCAAAAAGCAACTTAGTAGTGCTGGGTCAAATAATTTGAGGCAGATACTGTAAATTATCAAACAAAAGAAAATTGACTAATTTTCTTTTGTTTGATAATTTATCAAAGATAAATGGAAGAGGAGATGAAATGTACAACCGTCATCCATTAGCCAAACAGGTGGCTGCAGTCTTATCAAGGACCTGCAAGTAATTACATTGACAAGCCAAGCTGAAACAAAACAGGTTTTCAAATTCTGACAGTTAGACAAGGACAAAAATCTAAATGGAGGAAATCTGTCTTGAGCAGCAATGTATAATTGCATGGTCATTGAGACATGTGATTACTCAACCATATGATCAGACTGGTGGTTGGATTTGAGTCAAGTCGACAGATTAATTTTCTTTGATGGTTCATTGTTTTCCAAAGGCCCACTAAATATCTACAGGCCTACAAACAACTATCTGATTTTCAATGACAAGAACTGGAAATGGCCAATATGATGATGCATCAAGATAATTAGAAGGCATCATTGCTGCCAAATGAACACTTATTTCATCAGTATTCAAAGAAAGAAAATGATACAATGGTTACACAAGCAGATGTTTGGTGTTGTAATGACGAATTTCTATAAAATTAGATTCTACAATTAAGAAAAGCCAATCAGCTTAAGCAAACTTTTTACATTATTCTATTATTATCACTGATGGTAGAGATCACTTATATATGGTTTTTAGCGCTAATTCATTGTACTTTTCTTGATTAAATAGAGAATGCAACAAAAATCCACTTTCATTAAAATGAGGTTGGTATTTGTATACCATATAGTAAATATTTATTTATTATTTCTTAAAACAGAAACAAATAAATCTACTGTAAAACTCTGATGTATCTTACCAATTAAGTGACACTTGTAAGTATAACTGAAATACTTTTATTTCTGCTAGTCTGACCATAAAATGTGTATGCATTACTGATAGTTATCTAAAACAATATTTATTATTTTGCAATAGTAATTACTTTTAAAGAAAGAATCAACTGAATTACAGTTTTGTTGAAAATAATTTTATCAATATTGAATAAAATAGAATAAGTAATCTTAAGATCTCTCTCTCACACACACACACATATATAATGATAAAATGACTGATATGATATAAAATATCAAAGTATATAAGATGAGATATTGGAAAAGCAGTTGGATATTTAATTTTTATCTTTTAATTTAAACACACACACTATATATACATATATATACATATATATATATATATATATATATATATATATATATATATAGGTGGTCTCTTTCTTAATTATTTAATTTATATATATATATATATATATATATATATATAAATATATATATATATATATATATATATATATATATATATATATATAAACACACAATATGGGAAGATTTATTCAATACTTAGTACAAAAAACCTTTATTGCATTATTTACAAGTCTATACCTCAAAATTATACCACTTCATCTTTAATAATAATGGTGCAAAAAGTATTCAATATCTTACATATGGCAGAATCAAACAAAGCTTAATTCTTTGTGAAATAGACTTTATTTGAAACAATAGTCTGTGGTTGCTTCCTATGAATATCCATTAGCTTTGAATACTCTTCTACTAGCATTTTGGAACATTTTTCATGGTAGATCTTTGGATCATTAGAAGTACTAAGCTTATGAGTATAAACACAAATTTTCAATTGGGTTCAGGTTAGGGGACTGACTAGACCATTTCAATTAGTTGATTTTCTTATTTTCAAACCACTATTTGGTTGTGTTGAAAGTTTGTTTAGGTTTATTATCCTCCTAATTGTCCCATTATTCTTGGAGTTTTTTACCAATATTTCACAAGTAATCATTAGCTGCTTCTTTACTGTTCTTACAATCTTCCTTGTGGAACAACTGAAAACTGGGAACCAGATTAATGATAGTTCCTTGTTGTGTTATTTTCCTTCCTCTTGTAAACTACTGAACCAAGTAGCTACATATTTTTTTAAACCTAGAATTGAATCCAAAATGGATTTTATCTATTCCCAAATGAATTAAACATTATGAATTAAAACAGATTAAAGTTCTTGAAGATTTAGTTAGTAGTCATTTCTATATTTATTCTATATCATGTGACAATGATAAATAACTATGTTAAAACATTATCTACTCATCAGTCAAATATATATATGTAGAGATTGTATACAACTTTTTCTTTAAACTATATTAGACTTTTTTTCATAAAAAACTACTTTACCGCAATGGCTGAAAACTGAAGATCAATAAATAATTCTAGTTCAAATAATATAGCCTACATATTCTACTCATAACAGCATCTGATTAAGCATATACAAAGTTGATAAAAAATAAGATAAAGTTAAATCACTTAATCACTTTCAAGAATTATGTATTATTCATTTGAAATGATTAGAATAATCATGAAACAATAACACATTTCAACAGAATTACAAATTTGGAAAATTAAACTAATGTTAATATATACTAAACCTTATTTAATTGCTTTAAACTGTATATTGAAAATTCATATTATAAAAACTAAAGAATCAAAATTTATATTCATGCACAAATGTTATTTGAAATTATCATTTCCTGATTTGATTAACAGAGGAAAATGAAGAAATAAAAAGACAACTCTAAACAAAAAGTAAAGCTATTGCTTTAGTTTTGAGGCAGTAAACATGGACAGATTTTTTTAACAACTACAATTAAGTGTGTTTTAATTGTTAAGCAAACATACTTTCTGGCAACTCAGGAGGTAATAATTGAACAACAATCTTTATTTCACCCAACAACAGATTCATGAACTTTAAAAGTAATAGCTTTTTTTTTAATCTTTTATCCCCTACATGCTGTGGTGATTCTTGGAGGTGATTCTATAAATGCACAGCAAAAGATGCAGCAGTCAGCTACACAGATCAAATTCACACAGATGCACTTCCTGCTTTCCCAACCTTCTCATCCTGACTACGACAACGATGACAACAAAACCAACATAACCTTCTGTTCGCCTGTGTGTGCGTGTGAGTGCATGCACTTTCATATGTGTGGGTGGAAATGAGAGTGAATTTGTCACTTTGCTGTTTTTTCTCTCTTTCTTTTCCCCTGCTACTAATCCATCACCCTAGCCATTTACTCACCCATTCATAATTTACTTTGTTCATTCAGTGGCTTGGTTGCTGTCCCCACCATCAATGGAACTCCCCAACAATCTTCTGTTCCCCACTTTGCCAAAAACAGAACCATGACTATAACATTATTAACACAAGTTCTGCTCAGTTAGGCTCATCAGCTTAATTAGACTAAATTACAAACTTGATGAATTTTGGCCTTTAATTAAAGGCAGCAATTGCTCAACCCCAAGAGACACTTCTATGCATAACAAATACTTTCAGTCCATTTCTTCAAGAAGGAGGGAGGGGGCAAGTTTTGAGGGAGGGGGCAAGTTTTAAGGGATTCAATGTATTTTTGACAAAGTAAAGCAAAACCCCACATTTGCTCCCCCCCACACCAAAATATGTTTAATAAATTATTACATGAGGACATATATTTATTATGTAATTTTATTTTGATTTTAATTAATACATACTTTAATATAATATACATGCATATGATCATAATTTCCCAAACTATAAAATTATGTATTGTAGGAGTAATTAAACAAAAATCAAATTATGTTTGATTTTTATTTAAATTTTCTTGATTAAATTCTCTCTATGTAATTAAATATATCAATGTAATATATCAAATTCTCTATGTAAATATGTAATGCTGAACAATAGTGACATGAAACTTAATACTTACAAGACAGTACACTAGGAACCTATGGAAATATATAAAAAAATATATAATAATGATGAGATGTAATTAGCTGTAAATATTAAACGAAATCAGCACTGACATAAGATGACTTTTTTTCAAAATAAAAAAAAGTTTATACACATAGCCACATTGGTGAGGAAGGAGGCAGACTATGAAGAGAAATAAATTTCTGTTTTAGAAATCAAATATATTTCCTTTTTTTCATATTTATGTATAAAGTGACTTTCCAAAATTTACTTATATTAAAATTATATAATGATCCTGTATATGCAAAGCAAAATATATTATGTAGAGCACATTAGCAATTTAAGAAATTTAAACTTTCATTTCAATATTCTGTAGAAAGTCGAAGTATATCTCTAAAATCCTTTTCCCTTATACTGAAAATCCTTTTTCATTATAATGAGGCCCCTCTGTATTGAAGTCAAAAGTGTTTAAATCTTTTATTTTGAAAAGTTTAAGTAGCAAATAAACATTATGTTCTAATTTGGATATCAACAATATTTAACAAGATAGTCTATTTTAATATCTTTCACAAAAGTATTTTAATTAAATCTGACCCATTAAGTCTATAAATATAACATTAGTTAAAAAACAGGCATCAACTATTTAGAGGTCAATAAAGAAATACTAATTTTATGAGATGATTAAACATAATTTTCATCTTCAAACTCTCTGAATTAAATTTACCATTCATTTTGTAAATAATTTTGTTATTACTTAGCATCTTGTCATCAACGCCTATTACATTTACTCATGACTGCCAACTGTTAGAATATGTGATCACAAGTAGCTTTGTCTATGATATTTAATCTTATATCTATATCTTATAAAGAAGTTCACATGTTAAATATAATGCATTATTTCATGTGGAATAAATAACTAGACATTAAATAACTTTTCACTTGCTACAAAAGTATAAATAAAGGATGATATAGTCTGAAAAGGAAATATACTTAAAAATTAGGTGAATTTGGGAAAATCTACTGGATTACTCCATTTATTTGCTGATGAGAAAATTGTGTGGGAAACTTAACCTAAATACATTAATCCATATTCTATTGTATAGGAAAAAGAAGGAAACTTATTATTCAATATATTTGTTCATATAAGTAATCTATTTTAAATATTCTAAGGAACCATAGTTTATATCTAAAATTAGTTTTAATTGGAACAATTGGAAGTGTTATTTTCTATTTATATAACCACCATTAATTTCTTTTACAATAATCAAATTATCTTTTGCTGCTATTTTTTATTCACCTGAAGATTAGTTCATAAATTATTTGATGATTTTTAAGAGACACAAATTATCCTGCATGTTTTTCTTCATTAACTAAACCAGTACAAATGATACTTCATTATATATGCATCATTGATAATTCTTCACTTAAAAATACATCATTACACACACATACAGAATTAAACATTTTAAATAATTTAAATCCTTGAATAGACTAATATTTAAATTTAACAGTATTTTATGTAATATATATAACTCTCCAGGTTTCTGTTAAAACAAAAACACTATATATATCAAGTACATGTACAAGCTGTAAATAAAATAAAGAAATTTTGTAAATGCAAAATATGATAATACTAATATGTTTAAGAAATATTATCTAATTAAAGGTAAGATTGAGAACCACTTAGAAATTATTAGAAACTTGTTGGCAGGTTATTATTAATTCCAAGGAAATTATTTGATATTAATGAAACCAGACTACATAACTGGAAATAATATTAATTGTTGTAAGAATCAAAAGAAAGATTCTTTTTATAAAAAAGACAAATGTGATAAAATAGAACTACAAAAAAATACTAATAAATATAAATTGATTAATAAAGGCACTTGTATTTTAAAATATAAAATAAAAGGGACTGATAGGGAATAATATATTGAGATAATTTTATATAACTTAGGAAATTCAACATTGGTAAGTTTTAAATTGATATGGACTAAATAAAGATGTTATAATTATAATTCTCTTATTAAAATCATATAAAATTGCCTAAACTAAAATGTTTTTTGCACAAGTATAACTACTTTCAATTATACAGCTGATACATATATATAACTTTTGTAAAATATATTGAAATATATATTAGAAAATTGAATTGAAACTGAATTTATTTCTTAACAAGTCAACAAAAAAGGTATTTTCTAATATTTCATCTTTAATATTTTTAGTTAGCTTACATACCTGTACAATCAATTTTAATTCTAGTGCCAATTATAACCAATAAATTGTTTTTCCAGTAAACTATAACAGCCGCATTGTAAAAAATATTTTTATATAATTTGAACACTTTGGTATTAAAAAATTTAAAAGTGGGTGAATCTATTCATTCCTGCATATCAATGGTATCTTCCTGTCCTAGAAAATCATAATTTTATAAATATGGAAGATTCCAAATTCTTTTCAGAATACCATCAACTCTTAAAAGGGTGCTATTATGATAAGATATACTTTAGACATGATCTTATATAATGACATAGCAACTGATTACATTTTGTGACTTCAACCAGTTGATTTTATTTCAGTTAGATAGAAATAAGTCTGTTTGATATCACAAAGTTTCAAATAATGAAATTAGAGTTGCATTATACAACTTACTGATGTTATATAATAATATTTAAGCTTTAATAAGTATTATTAATCTCTAGAATTCCCTACAAATATACTGAAGCCTAAAAAGATTTTAATGTATTTGTATGGAATTCTAGAGATTAATGATATGTATTAATGTAAAAATGCAAATGCTTGGGTTGAAAAAACCTGTTTAAAGACTTAACATTGTGCTTGACAATCTTTACAATACAAAAAAAGTGAGAAACTGTAGGAAAAAAGATATTAAAGTAAGAAAACTTTAATATTAGGTAAATTGGTTTGTAAATAAAGTTATCAATCTTATCAATTTATTTTCATATTTCATTTATTATCTTCTGTCCTGAACTGTTACCAGTTTCAAAATAAAATAAAATAGCAAATATGAATTTGCACACATTAAATTTTGGCATTTCTAAGTTTATTTAAATGTATTTTTTCTGCTCAATCAAGGCTAACTATATAATGTAATTTATAAGTATTTTACTTATTTAGATGTTTCTGCCAGTTTTTTTTTTAATTTTGATTTATTCTGAATGATTAAGAACATAATTCTATAAAAATTATAATATAAAATCATAAATAAGTTATAAAAAATAAGTTAAATAAGTTTACAATTTTTTATGATTTACAAATGCAAAACTAGCATTTATAATAATGTAAATTGTAATAATATTTATAAATATAAATCATTAAACAAAATAATTATAAAAATTTCTAAGTATACTATACTTTAAAAATACTATGCTTTAAAAATACATGGTATAATTGTTGGCAAACTGATCTTAATTTAAGTTAATTATTGAGTTCAATCATCACTTTCTGCTTCATATATAAGGCTTTGTGTCAAAAGTAAACTATAATAAACACATTAAATCTACAAAATGTAAATGAATTGGAAAAATGATATACAGATTAAATACCAATCTCCATAATGATAAAAAAGAAAATAATTTATAATAAATCATGATATAACTATATAAACATAATACTTATAATTATAGGTATGATACAGAAAACCTATTTTCAATCATTGTTATGGGTAGACTTAATTCATTTAACATTGTCATAATATAATGATTGTCATTTATAATTTCTTTAATTAAAAGTGATATCTATTTCAAATGATATACTAAATGTGAATATTTTAAAATTTATAATCAATAATATTATACATATATTAACAATATTAACAATGTTAATATTGTTAAATGTTATATTCATTTTAACCCATAAATGATTAAAATATGTTTGTGTAATATTTAACTGATAATCTATGAATAAAGTTTAATGTCTTATTAAATTATAAAACTATGTTCATATTTTTATTGATAAAACTATGATTAACTTCTTGAAAATTCAATTTGCTGATTTTTATTGTAATAATTTCAAAATATATAAATATATATATATATATATATACATTTTTTCAATATATATATATATATATATATATATATATATATATATATATATTGAAAAAATGAAACCAGTAAATTTCTGAATCCCCCTTAAGTGGACAGACAGGTTCACCTACAAAACTCTGGAGTCAAGATGCTGAAGGTAACATCAATCAGCTACGTGACAAACTTTTACTTATATTAATACAAATATTCACTTTTGCTTGAAAGTTTTGTGCATTTTGAATATGATTAGAAATTTTAAAACTTGATTTAAAAAATTGTAAATAAATGTTGAAATATAACAGAAATCAATATAAATGTTTCCAACTATATAGTTGATTTATCAAATGAATGAAAAATTTATACTATTAGATTAGCATCTAAAGTATTCTATCATATTTAAATTGGTGTATGTATGTGTACATATATGTATATACTTTTTGTATATGTTGGTGTGTGGATAAAATAGCATCAGTAGCCCTATAAATAAGAACAGTATTGAAAGAGCCAATGAAAAATATAATTTCTTAAATGTCTATAATTTTAATAAATATTGCATTAGTAAAACCAGAGCAACCTTGAGTAGAACATTAATGATCCATTTTTAAGAAAAAGTACTACATACTCATTTCAAAGATATAGATAAGTAAAAAATTAGGGAAACCATTAAAAAGGAAAAATGTCATTGCTTTACATAATAGACATAATCCCATAACTGAAAAAACAACAACTGAGAGGGGATGATATCAGAACATTGGAAAAAGTTCAAACTGGAAAAAGAAGTGTGTGTGTGTGTGTGTGTTTCAGTGATTTTGTCTATGAAAAATTGATCTGATAAAGAATTAAGGAAATTCATACTTGAAACTACATATAACTAATCTGTTGTCCTTATATTAATCCATATGAAATTATCTACATCATGAAGTATAAATTTAATTACTTCTTTGTCTTATGTATTTTTTTATATTTACATAAGTCAAATATCTAAAAATACTTTTCCCTACAATAAATTGTTCAAAGGAAAATGTCTTAATGGATAAGAATATTATCTTATTCTATTATTAAAAATGTTAGTTTATAGAGTCATTACACACACACACACACACACACACATAAGGATTCACTGTGGAAAAGTTGGTAGTGACTTGGATTGAGGCATCAGAAAGCCGAGTTTGAATTCCAGTCAAATCCATTACATTCACTTATGTACTAATACCCTTGGGAAAGGTGTTAATCCTCTTCTTCTCCCAGCAGCTATGGGTAAATAGCAGGACAGACTGAGTTCTATAGCCTTGGATGACAACTGGTCTAGGAGAAGGACAATTCTGGATTTAAAACCTGTGGAGGGCCGTTTGGGGACCTTGTGGCACATAGTGCACCAGGTCTCTGTATTCAGCCCTTCGAAAAGTGTTGTTGGTTCTGCGCAAAGCCTTCACCACTATAATCATATGTGCTGGTGTCTAGCTGTCAGTTCCTAGCAACTGAGCTGCTTGACCCTCATACATTAAATACAATGGGAGAGTCTGCCACCATATATATATATATATATATATATATATATATATATATATATATATATATATATAGGAAAAATGTATGACAAAGTGGAAAAAGTTTTCTTGTGATGAATTCCATCTTTTAAAACTATATTTAAAATTTAGTTTGATGAAGTCCTAAAGGATGAAACACCTCACTAGAAAACTTTTGTCATACATTTTTCCCCTATATTGTTCCTGATATATAAAATATATATTGTTATCTCATATATATATATATATATATATATATATATGTGTGTGTGTGTATATATATATATATATATATGTGTATATATATATATATATATATATATATATATATATATATATATATATGTTAGAGTTGCTCTGAAAGTAATGCCTATTATCATATTGGTTGTATGGCAGTTGAGGATGAAGCTTCCCACCAATAACCATAATTATTTTTTGACTTCTTACAGATAGCAGCTGAGTGATTGTCTGGCAAAAGGGCATCTGACATGAAAGTGTGTATGAAGCCTGGGTGTATCACTGAATTTTTCCACATAGAAACACTTGCACCACTGACATTCATTAATACTTGCTGAGCATTTATGGAGACTGAACAGTGAATTTAAGCACACTTAAGTAGTTGGTAATGTTTCAGCTGTGGTGACATCAATATATATAACAAGCCATATCCTAGACAGACTTACATGGCTATTAATAAATGAAATATTCATTACTGGCAGAAATGCATAGTCAATGGTGGTGACTATATATAAAAATAGTATTTTGTAGCTGAAGACTTGCTCTATCTGTTATAGCCTCTATGGAAATATATAGGGGTCATTATTTCCAAAGCATTCCTCATGCATGTATGTGTGTGTGTATATTATATATATATATATATATATATATATATATATATATATAATATTGATGCACAATAATGATTTATTCAATAAACAAACCTGTGTAATGTATTAAGAGAAAATTTATAATCTTAGACTATCTTCCAAGTAAGTTGAGTAAATGAACAGATGATTCTCATTTTGAATATATCCACTGAATGTGTAATTTGATGCATAAGGAACTTGTTCCTTGGTTGTTTATCTTATATACAGCATGTTTGCATTAATTTTAACTTCTTCATAATATTTTTAACTTAAAAAGAAATTCATCTAACATACATATACATCTATAAGCTGCACTAGTTTTGTTGATATCAAATATTATTTAAAAAAATCAAAAATGTGATTAGGAATTCACATTAAATTCAAAACAATTTTAATACAAAGCAACAGTGAGTAAATATAAAGTTCTTTAAATTTCCATTATTTTTCAAAAAGACTTATCCCTTTTTTTACTGTAAAACTATTTAATGATTTAAGCTGACATACTTCAAATAATGTAAATAACAATAAGAGAAAAATTTCACTCTTTCATAATAAAACAATGCTATGTAGTTTCCTCAGAAAGATCAGGCTTACACATGAGATTAATATGAACAAAGGTTGTGTTTATAACATCCTATGTAGCTGTAGAAATGCATGGATAAACTAAACACCCCTTAAAAAATTGAATATGAAGATTATTAGAAAGCCATTATCAAAAAACAACACAACTAAATCAGTTATGGCATAGCATGTATGGAAAGAGAAAAAAAACACATTGGCTCCTCTGGGAAAAAGTTCAAAATAATAGGGAAGAAATTGTGTTGGAATGTTCATAAGAAAATGTATAAGTAAACTAATAGTAGAGAGGTGATCCTGTGCTCAGAAGAACTATTTTTGACTGTTAAGACCTCCCAAATCTAGGATCAAGATAACATCATTACATAACTGATAAATATGTGACTTACTCACTTTTGCACAAATATTCATTTGAAAGCACAAAACTTTAATGTTCAATTATAGAAACTTAAGACTTGATTTTCTTACTGAAGAGATAAAACAAATGAAGTGACACCACTGATGAAAGTAATCCTAATAGAATCAGTGAAAAGGTTGAGATAAAATAAAATGAAAGATGAAGATACTAATCTGAATATGGTATAAGACAAACATTTCACAATTCTGTAATTTGTTGAATGTGTACATTTTATAAGATTTCTTAATTTTTATAACATTGGAAAAATAATAGAGTGTTTAGTTATTGAAATGACAAGCAAAGTTTAGTATTTTACCTTATAAATTATAATTCTTTTTTTAATCATCATTATAATGTGTACCATTTACAGTATCTATTAAGGATAAAAGTAAATGCAAATAACAAATAAGAATATGTAAAGTGTATTAAAGAAGATATGGTAAAAACAATAATGAAAAAATGTCACCCAATCATTGTAAAAAAATCAATGATCAAAGTATAATCCATTGATCCTAATATCTTCCTCAATAAGATACACATGGAGTCAAATAACAACAGTTGCTTTATCATTCAGAAAAGAAATACTAAAGAGATACATCTGTTTTATCTTCTGACCAAAACAAGTCCTACAATGTCAGTATCATGTTAATAATGAGAAAGAACAAAAAACAATGAGATAAAGATTTTTCTTTCCTTCTCCCACCATCTTGGTAATACTATCTTACATGATGATCCTATATAAAGAGAGTACACCTAAAGAGGTAGATAGATAAGTAGGTAGGTAGATTAAGCAGATATCCAGCAGCCATGTCTAGCCAAAGGCTAATCCCTCTAGCTTGGTCATAAAGGGCAAATCATTCAATGGGTATCAAGCCCCAAACCAGGCCTGGCCACCTGAGACAATAGACTACAATTAAGGTATTAAGGTTAGGCCTTCTCAGACTTAACATTGCATTCTGTCAAAGCATTGCTTACAAGATGGTCCAACTGTAAAATGACTTGCACAAGACAGTTGAGAACAGACTTCATAAAATATTTTGTACTGAATCATTCAATCAATAAAAAAAATGGACTTTTGTTTCCAAACCTTGAAAATCCTGATGCAGTTTTCTAGATTCATTTTAGAGCAATTGCATTTAAGAGATTAACCTGTTGAAATTGAGGAAACAAACATAAGCTAAATCTGAATATATATGATAAATATGCAAGTGTTCATGTGTGATTTTGTGTACACATGCATATATAAATGTAAATATTAAAGAAAATGATTAAATACTAGAATAATGTTAACTGTAAAAAATATGTAGACTTTTCATATAAAAAATATATAGTGACCATATATGCATCAAAATACATACACACACACACACGCGTACACGCACACACACACACACACACACATATATATCCTCATCTGTTATATGCATAACCTACTTATATAAACATAGGCTTATTGACATGAGCTGGAAATTATAAAATAACTGTATTTTTCTGGTACAGCTCCAGCTTCAAATTTTCTGTAAAAAGAAGAATAAGCATAAAATAAGTAAAATAAAAGAATAATCTCTAGTCTATAGGATGCAGGGTAGATTGGGTAGACTTACCATACATCCTGGTGTGCCCAGCTCTGTCCCAGTGATATAAACTATCAGTATTTGACTTTATGTATGTGTGAAGTTTAAAAGGTATTTGGTCATAAAAATACCTTATACAAGATAACTAAATCTATGAAAATACTCTCAGTTTGATGCTTGCAAATTATGGTAAGCTTAATTTGTGTGTAGAAATAGCATCTCTTGACATCAGGAACTAGCAACATTTTGAGAGAAATAAAGAGACCAATATAAAAATGGATATTAAATATTTGTGAAATTTTAACCTGAATATATATTATAAGAATAAACACACAAGAACAAAATAAAGATGAACAGTAATTTATGAACTTATAAATGAGAATAAAAATAATCACTAGCTACAATTACAAAAAGAGTAAATGCAAACATTTGATTTTAAGGAAATGTCTCATTAAGTTTTGGCAAATTAAAATATCTGAGTTGAATGAAGGCGAATATATCAAAATACAAAAGTTAGAATTTATAACCTATAATGAGTAATTAAATATTTAAACTGCCTTCAGATTTTGAAAATTTATGAATATACCAGGTATAATGATTATAGATTATAAATTAATTTTACCTGACAGGAACACTAACAGCTGAAAAAATACATCTGATAGCTCATTAGATATTATGAATGTAAAAGAATGTTAATAACCATTTGATAACAATACATATGTACACAGTAACAGTTTTGTAATCAAAATAAAAATAATTTCTTGCATACTTAATCACTGTATGGATTATACATCAATACCTCATAATATGACAGATACTAATATCTTTCCCTACTTCTATAATAGTCTATTCAAAAGCGAAATTCCAATTCTCATCACACTTTTACATTGTCCAATGTGTTGGCATCAGGGCTAAAATGTCTTCCACTAGGCTACTTAAAGAATTTGCTTTTCACTAATTACTCACAATATATAGACTGTTTTTGTAATACTTTTAAAGTATTATAAGCAAATCACAAAGTAATGATACAAAAGTATATATGAAATGAGACGATGAAAGCAAATAAATAGAAATGAACCTAAATTGGCTACAATTATTAAAAATGAATATGCAATACTCATATTTGTATGGACACAATTTCATTTAAATTTATTTAATAAAATACTACAAAATATCATACTTTTATTCTATTTATAATCTTAATTGTACATCAAGCAAAACAAATTAATGTCTACATTAAATGAAACAACTTATTTAAACAATTCCTAGACTTATAGCAGAAAGTTCATTATTTTCATAATTCTAATATATTTAATCCCCTTCAAAACTAAAACATTACAAATATTAAACACTAAAAAACATTAAAAATATCACAACATACAAAGACTATAAAATATGAAAATAAATTATACTGGCATTAAATTCTTTTCTGTTATTTCTTCTCTGAATCAATTAAAAGATCAGTATTTGAAAAAAAATAAGTATATAAAATGCCTTAAGTGCATATTGTAGACATATTTTAATTTAAGAAAATTACTTAATCTTTGAAAGAGACTTAACAATAAACCAAATTGACAATCATTTTCTTTTACATTATAAAATTAAAATGGCAGTTTTGATTGCTTAATAAAAGCAAAAAGCATTGTTAATATAATTTGACAATAAAATTATATAAACAATCAATGTCAACATAAATCTTCTTTTCCTTTTTCTTTAAAGCTACACTTTATTATATATTAATTTTATAAATGTTGAGTCTTGACTCATTGTTGAATCTCGCCTAATGCATGGAATAATAATGCAACACAAAATGTACTTAGAACAAGAATGTATTATAACAAGAAAGTGTACACAATAAGTACATATAGTATTTCTGTATATTTCTGGGAAGACGTTCCTGGAGAATGTGTTGACTAGTCGCAGTCGATCAGAGTCTCTAGTTGGATCTCGTGATTCCTCCTCCCCGTCTTCCGGTACCAACCATTATTTATATAGTTGGTAGTCACCTATGCAGATTAGGTGGATCCCACCACAACAATTAATTTTATAAACAATTATCCTGACTTAATATTAACAAATAACTCAACATTTGCATGGTTTGATTTTTACTTAGAAGCACACATTCAAACATTATTTTGACTACCAAATATTTAGAATTGCTCAGAATGAAAAATGGATGCCTTTGTAGAGATTAAATTTAAGTTGCAAACAAAAACAAGATACTATGGATAACGCAAGCTTAAATACATACTTCTAAAAACATTTATTCTGGCTAACTTGTATACTTCTAAGTAGATTTTAATAATTGATTCAGGTTCAGATTTAAATAGAAATGATAAAACCTTGGGCAAATCTTTTATATCATCTACTCACCACAATCATCCTACATTGCTTTTAAAATATAAAATTCTCAAACAATAGAATTATCATTTTACTTGTACTCATTGATTATTTGCTAATATCTATAATTAATATGAAATGTTTTCTGATTTATATGAAATGTTCATGTTAAATTATTTGAAAATGTTGAGAACTTTTTTGTCAATAATTTAAAAAAAAAGAACTTCAAATCAATAAACTAAGGACAGTAAATTAAAAGAAAACATTTTTATTAAGGAAACCAAAATTGTAATTGAAATGTTATTCAATATGAGAAATATTTAAAGAATCCTTGATTTTTAGTAAAACACAAAGATAACAATATCATAATCTTTCAAGTACACTTTTTAAAATTATTAGATATTTTTTTAATTAAGTAGTTTTGTTTTCTTCAAACAATTTCATTTATATTAATTTTTCATGTTAACTGTTTCATAATATTGAGTGGCTATATTTTCATTACATAAATAAATAGTTCTCATTTTGTTATTTAATGATATTTGTTACTTTGTTGTCTAATTTGTGCCAACTTCAAACTGAAAAAGTGGAGCAATGACTCCTAATTATATGTGGTACTTGGCTGATGTAGATTACAATGCAAAGATTAAAACAAAAAAAAACAATGCATATTTGGCAAAGACATTTCTTTTACTAGTCATGGTTAATTCCTAGGAATAGCTATCAAACCATGGACAGGTTGTATTTTTATGCATTCTGTCTTGTGTATTTTGTGTAAAATTCCAATACTTGGAATGTTTATATGTCAACAAATTGTAAGAAGTGCAACACAGTGAATGGCTAGCATGATTTGTCTGCTGAGTGAATGAAAAATTACGTTTACTTAAATATCACTTACCCAAATAATTATATATTTGATGATAGTAGTGACTACTCATTAGGAAGCATAGAAATGTAATTGTTTGACCTGTGCTTTTTATACGAGTTCAGCATCATTCTGAAAAAATAAAATTTCCCTTGGCTTCAAGTTTGCTAAACAGTAACTCTTGTATACAATCATTTACTTTGAATTGTAAAGCTTCATGAAAATTAACAACATTGAAAAACAGGAATATGTTATTATGCAGTTGCCCTAAACACAAGGCAATTTTTTTCTCTTTTTTCTTGCTCTCTACTTAGCTTTCTATTTTTCTTTTATTTTTATATAAACATCCAGAATATTTTCTTAAAGTTCACTGAACTCACCTTTCAGAGTTGTGCAGCTGCTCATAATATTTTAAAGATATTTTGAAACAAATGTTTTTCCTGTTTTTATTCTTTTTGTTTTCTTACATTATCAAGACATTTTTATCTTTATGGCAAATATAAATTGATTACCTATTCAGAAAATTAATTTTTAGGCAATTGGTTTAGTTTATTCTTCTAATATTAACATAATATAAAGGGAATGTAGAAAAAATAACAATGAGTTTCAGTTGTAATATAAGATTATAAAATCCTTTATAGACTCAACATTATATCACAAACATTACACAATCTTCATGAGAAAGCTTGTTTTATTTACAATCTGAATTAATTTTACATAGTTTTGCAAGTTAAAAATGAGAAGATGAAACATCAAAGACATTTATAATATTATATCAGACTTTTACCTAAATTAGATTGTTTTGTCTGTTATTGAAATCTGCATTTTATTGAATGATCTACTATCATATATTCTCTGCTTATTTTACTGTGGTAGCAAGGGTCAAAACAAAACCCTTTGATTCAATATGAATTGTCAACAAATGTATCTACCTACTACATTATGTAAGTCATTGTTTTCACAATGAAATTGGTATTAACAAATCAATGTTGGTAAAACTTTCAGGATATACTTGTATCAGAAATATCTCAGGTGATTTTTCACCTTATAATATCTATCCTTATTATAAATAGTGATAATAACTATTGAAGTGTCATATTTTTTATGCAAAGTACAATATAAATCTTATTTATAAATAAATCCAAAAGATACAGGCCATACAAATATATATTGGATTAAGACAATATCTCATATACCTAAATAAATTATTATTTTTTAGCTATTTTACTTGATGAAATAAACTCCTTCAGAAATTTAATCACTCTGTCATTCATTGATTTTGTTTACTACTTTAACATGACTTTCAACAGGTTTTATTTCTTCTCAGAGATGATCTTTGTTTGAATACTGTTTTAGATCTTTTAATGGTGATCCACAAATTTTCTGTTTTCTGGAGAATTCATGGGCCATTTCATCATTTTGGGGTCTTTGAAACCTCTTTTGGCAAGGTGGGCAAAGTAAGAATTACAGAATGTGAATAAAGAACTTTATTGCTTGAAAATAATCATTAACTTAAAGTTTCTTGGTTGTAATTTGCACCAGTTAAAAATGTTTTGTCCATGAATATATAATAATTTTCTCCGTTTATCTTGATACCATTATCAAAATTTAAAGGGCCTATAATTTTACTGCCTATAATACAAACCCAAAACATTATTCCACCTCCTAACAGTTGTCTTCTAATTTGTGTTGACTCTTTCCACTTACCAAGTCATTGTGTTTATACAATATACTACTATGTTCATCACTAAAATTATTATTGAGAAATCAATTCTCATCTACTTCTTTGACTAACATGTTTCTCATTTAGGTACTTACTTAAATGTGGTAGTTTAATTCTTTTCATGTCTTCCACTAATATTCTTAATATCTTTTCTCTTCAGATATTTTCTTGCAGCTCAATTCAATTTTTTTGTTTATTACTCTTTTAATTTTTTTGAAATCTCTTTTTGTCACACTGTTAAAGTGATTTCTTTCTTGTTTTTAACTTGCTAATGTTTACAATTTCTTGTTTTGTGATAACCATTTTTTTGCAATTTCCATTCTTGTGTTCCCATCACTCACAATATTTTGTTTCACTTTTGAGGTTATGCCATTTTTACAACCCATAACAATCTTTATGCATACCTGAAATTTAAAAAAATAAATATCAATAACTATGCTATATTTATACTATCATGAACAAATCTCAAGTTACATAATAAAATCTCACATCACCAAATAAGTTACTGCACATATTTCAAATAAAAACAAATAAGCTGGCATATTGTAGGTCATGTAGACATTGGTATTGGTAAACAGTTAATAATGATATCTATCCCACAGCCAAACAAAAGAGATGCTCAACAAATTATGAATAATTAAGTTCTGTAGAATAAGCAAGGTTTGTAGAATTATCAATTTAGAATTTAATAAAGAACACAAATGTACAAGTTAGAAAGTACATCTAGACTAATATTAATCTGTAACTTATATTGATATACTGTACAGAATTTGTTATTATATCCACACATATAAGGATCACAAAATATCAGCATTCTCTTGTATTAACAAAAAAAGAGAAGAGAAAGTAATGATTTTTGCTGCCTTTTCCAGAACTATGAACAAAATTGATTAGCAAATAAGGCTACTGTTTATTGATATTTTTTATTTTAATGTTTGTCAAGTTGTAGGCAATCATGGCTCTTCACAGATTCATAATATCATAGGAAAGATAGTGAAAGATAGTTGCTTTCTCCAAAATCTAATAACTAACATTTAAAATAAACTACAAAGAGAATTGAAGATATAAACTGTAAATATTTATTGATAGTTATATTTTATTTTATTGACACTTTGTTTATTTTTTATAGTTAATTCATTGTTAACTACTCAAAATGTTCAAAATTCAAATTGTATTTTCATGGTTTCAATTAAAAACAATAAAGATTGAACAAAAATTATTCTACTAATGATTGGCCTTATTTTCTATTTAGATATATTAGAAACAAAGGTAGCAATAATGTGTGCTTGCTTTATCATTCTACAAATGACTGCTCCTTTCCTTTTTTAGACATATCAATTTCAAATCTTTCTGAGTTAAATAAAGATTGATGATGGACTCATTATCATGTTTCTGATTTTGAAGGAAAAGGCTTCCAACTTTGCTAAAGGGATTATATTTTATGCAACACAATTTTACTTAATTTGGATAGTCTTCCTTGTAACCATTTTCATCAAGTGACAATCTATATTTAATGAATATTTCATGAATATTGCATCTACCATCAGTTTTATATTTCTTGATTTATTGTAATAAATTAAAGAAACAAATTATTCAGTCAGATTTTAATGTAAAAAAATAACCATTCATGGATTGGCAGTTATTCATGCCAGATTTTGAAATTTATTGGAAAGTTTTCAAAAGCAAAAGCTTTATAATGATATAACAAATCTGTATTGATTATGAGATTAGAATGAATATTTTTTGAAAATTTGAAATTTAAAACAAATACATTGGCATTAATTAAGTTTAATTAATGAAAATTAAAATGTATTTCCCAAGATGTTTCTTAGTTGGAAAATAAATTTACTACACAAGTAATTAATTACTTGATGAAGTAATGAATGTATTGAAAATATTTCAACATGTTCCAAAAGCTTACAATAACTTTAATTAAAATATGATCAATCATATTTCTAAAAAATAGAATGTAAAACTAAAAAACTGCATATTCCTTAAGGTTTAATTTAATCACAAATGTATACAATATACATTTAATTTCTTAAAGATGTTTTTCAGTCATTAAAAAGATGTTCAACTGTAAGATACATCTGGATGTTTGGTACAAATAAGCATAACAATAAAACAGTAGGGGCATAAAACTTGTATATTAAAAAAAAGAATATTAGATTCAATCTTATTTTGAAGCAGCTGAGGTTTTTGATAGGTTAGTGGGCAGCTAATAAGTTTTGGTTGCTGATTTGATTGGGGTTTTTTTTCATATTCAAAAAGGTTTTCTACCTCAAAACTCTCCCAAATCTGGTATAATTTATATTTCAGTTAATTAAAAAGATAATTATTGTATTCAATGTAACACGGTTGCATGATTATCAAAATGTGTATGAATTGTAAAGAAAATTGAGTTGATGCCTAATGAAATAAGGAAGTTGTTGAAGTTTTTGAAACATACATAACAAGGAACATTTTTCATATGCAAATTAGCTGTAAAACCATATGGAGTTTATGCATTTAGTTTCCCTATTTCCTAAATATATTAATAAAGCTGTTTAAATCTGTAACATTAGTGTATTAATGTAGATATTTATTTTCTGCTCATTTGCCTTCTTATGTCTTCTAAAATATAGGCTGACATTATCAACATAACTGTATATAAGACTAGGATTAAAACTATGACTTGGTCACTAGATCTTGTAAAGAGAAGAGAAACCAAAGGTGACAAGTGACAGGTAGGTGGATGTAAAAGGATTCTAAGTCTAGATGATAGAGAATATAGTGATGCATTTGATGAGGAAGGAATGACGTATAGATCCACAAAAGCCACTCAGAGAAGAAAGGAGAGAAAGCTTTATATAATGATTTAGATCATCACCATCACCACTGCTTCTACCACACAACAGTAATAGCAGTCAAAGCTAGACTGTAATTAGCACAATGATTATATATTTTCTACATGACAATTTTCTCTTGTCATCAAGTCGACCAGGTGCCATGGCAAAGGCTGATTCATTTCACAACCCTGAAGCTTTTACCAGTAAAGCCCTTCCTTCACAGAATAATACAGGGTTGTCAGAGTGCCTCCATTTTTCAGGATCATTCAATGCTATTATCTTCTGGAGCCAAGAAGTTCCCACCGATCCTCAATTATAATTTCTTGTGGTTGTCGTAAGGTGCTTGTCATTTCAATTGACATATATGCTTCTGCAGCCTCATATAGTGTCTATCAAACAAGACAAATTAGGAAAATGACTGCATTTTCCAGTAATTTCATTAAAATAAAACTAGATAAATGATTCAATTTCTCTAATAGGTTATGCAAGTTTAAAAGAAATTTCTTACTACTGAATGGATCTACTTTACTAGGAAACAGTAAATTTTATGTTTACATTATTACAAATTATTAACAAAACTGTTTTTAAAAGTCATTTAATTTTTTGTTTTAAATATTCCAAATCTTGTAACAAAATCATTGAAGAAATTCTTCAAATAAAATAAATTTGTAAAGTGTTTATTGTAGAAAATTAATTTTATCATTATGGCTTCTCCTTTGAATTCATATATTTTGTTGAATATGATTTCCCAGTTTCAGATAATTTAGTCATAAGCAGCATTTTTTCAGAAGTAAGCAAATTAATTCTAGAGAGAATGTCAACTAGACACATATAAACCTAAAATGACAATTCTTTCATTACTGTGCCAAATATTTTCATTGAACATGATACAGATATAGTTCTATCTTGATCACAGAAAGATAAGAAAACATGATATATAAAAGTGTAAAATCATTTGTTTAAAAACAATTTGTTATAAATAAAATAAAATCTTTCTAAATTGTAACATTTATATTGTCTATAAGTATAATAGAAAATATATTGAATATTGACTCTTAAAATTTTATGCACTGTGCAATATATAATCAACATTTTAGATAAACTTCATAACATTTTAATGATTAATTCAATGCCAGCATAATTCCTGCTTTATGCTCTATACAATAGTAATTAGATAAGTAATGAATTTACAAAAATATATGTGTAACAGTATGAATAGATATGTACTCATCATTCCTATCTAATACAATTTATTTTGGTAATAGCAACTCCAATAATGTCACATTGACTGCAGCAGAAAGTTCTGTCATTCACAGTTGAGCCAAAGAATTGCAATGATAAAAAATCCTGTCATTTGAAATTAATGGGCTGAGTTCTTATTGACAACCATTCAATTGAACCTGCTTAGAATAGACACATTCTTCATTTAAATAAACCTACAGAGATGAAAATAAATATCATTGCCTCAAGACTATTTAATATGATAATGTTAGGATGCTTATAATAATTGATAAACTCTTCTCTATAAATGGCCCCTAATAAAAAAAAATAATAGTTATATATAGTAGCATCAATAAAGCCACAACCTAATGATGGAAAAACATCTGTTTTATACAACAAATATTTGTTTTTCAATAAGATCTCCTTTTACATCAATGTAATTAATTCAATGGTGAATATTAATCTCATAGAACCAAGAGTGAAAGCTTCAGATCAAAATTCAAATATAACCATGAATTATTGATCCAGCTTCGTATGTGTACAGAGCAATGCACTGAAACAATCTCTATTGTAACAATGTAGAATAATATATTTATTTAATAAGAAAAATGTAAGAAAAATAAATTTTGCAAACTCACTGATATTATTGTGTCAGCAGAGTCACAAATTGTATGTCAGCTCTTACACTGACCTTTGCAGCCAACATTTTCAAGACAGAGATACAAGAAAAATCACTTTATTATGGTACAGCCAATATTTTATTTTATATAAAAACTCTTGTTTCTCTAAAGAAATGTTTTATATACAAATCTAAAAAAGTTGTTTCTAACCAAGCAAAATATTTAAAAAATGTATATTTTATTAATAAAAAATAACTTCAGAAATGTTTTTTGCTCATCAGTAACCTTTCAAATGTCTGATATGATCAACTATCAGGCTTTAAAAAAAAATGAAAATCTTGATTGATTAAAGATAGTTAAAAAAGAATTAGAAAATAAACATGAAAGAAAAAATTCTCCAGAAAAAAATAAAACTGTGTAAGAACAAGTGACATAAAATAGGAAATTTATAAGGTCATTATAAGAAAAACAGATAAGACTAAGGAAATCAATGCAAACTGAATCATGTTTTTATCAAAACCTAGCTGATGTAGAAGAAAATAATGTGAGGCGATAAGGACAGATTGAAAGGTAAATCAGACAAAGAATTGATAGTTTTCTATGTCTAAGTTTACAAATATATCTAAGCAAAAAAAATCTAATTTGGGTTTTTTTTTTTTTTATTGAACTTGGAATTCAATGCACAATATCAGAAATGATGTTTCAATGTTTTAGGCTTGAGGCAATAATAACTCCAGGGCAAGGAGCATTTTCTTTTTCTGTTAAGGATATCAGTTCTTTTATAAAATAGTAAATCAACACTAATTATGGGTCAAAAAGTTTTATCAATATTTCAGAGAAACAGCTTGTTTATTTGAATTATTCATTTTTGTTTGTACAGTTGAATTTAGAGGTCATTTAATCATTATAGACAGTTTAGTATAATCTTTAATGAACACCATGCTATACTACTAAATAAGCTAATAAATTTCAGATATAAAGAATGAAGAAACCATCTGAGTTTATAATCTCTTTAAAAAATAACCTGATTATTGACAGCGTAGATGCTATGGCTTGTTTCTAGAGAAATTTGCATCCAAATTTTAGATCACTTTTTGGTGTATATTTACATAAATAAAATAATAAAACATTATAATTGTTGGTTACTTTTCTTTATTATATAATTTTACTAGAATATTGTTACCCATCATATACCAATGTTTCATGTTGACACTATACTTTTGCCACGATGACAAAAACTAAGTAATATTTTTTATAAAATCCATTTAACTGATCATTAAATTGACTAATTTTTATTGAATGACATTTCTGCAATGGCTACTTTATATTTTGAAGATTTTCCTGTTGGCAGACATCAATCATGGTATAATCAAAATTAATTTTAAATGACAAATAATGACATTAAATCAATCTATAACCGGCTTTAAGTATGCAAAAAATAATTTTTAATTTTTATGCCTAATTTTATTCTATTTTCTTTCAATCAAAACTAAAATTAACCTTTGAAGATGTTTAAGTTATTGCAGTACATCTTAAATTCCAAAAAAGTTCATTATCTGTTTTTTTACTCAGTAACAAAAAAGTTGATTCCTCTACTTTATTGAACCACTATTCCATGTATAGATACTCTAAAAACAGTCTAAAACTTTCTGTAAGTACACCAAATTAATTCTTTTTAATATTTGGATAAATTTATAGGTTATATATACAAAATATGAAAAGTGTATTTTATCTACAAGCTTAGATATGAATAAAAAGATTAGTGTGACTTTTCACTGGCTTTTACAGGGTGCAACAGATAAGTTGTCATCTAAATTATGCAAAAATGAAAATAACACTGACATCTCATTTTAACAGACATATTTACCAAAATTACACAGAAATATCTTGAAATATTAAAGAGTAAATTTATTCAATAAAATCACCATTGGCTTCAACTACTGCCTCCAGATGATGTCAGAATCTCCTGAAACCTTTCTGGATGTTGTCCTTGTTTAAGTTGGTGAATGCTGCCATAATCCTTGCCTTCAGTTCATCTTTGGTGTTATAAGTTTTGTTGATCTCTCGCTCAACTGAGTCCCACACATAATAATCAAGGGAGTTGCAGTCTGGAAAGCTGTAAAGAGTGATGTGGTCGCAGAAATTGTTTGACAGCCATGACTGGGTTCTCCTGTTTGTGTGGCATGGGGCAGAGTCCTGTTGCCAGACATAAATCCTTCTAGAAGCTGCCCTCTTGACCCAGAGCAGCACCTCTTCCTCAACACACTTTATGTAGGCCTTTGTGTTGAGTCTGAGGCCCTCACCTTCTTTTCTTATCAGACGGATTAGTGAGTTTTCTGAGCTACAATACCTTCGTAATCACCATTAGACTCATTCAACTCTTTACGAATCCTCTGCCCTCTCCTCAGATTGATACCCAAACACTCTGAAATGTTTGTATTGGAGCTTCTGGTGGGAATGCCAAGCAGTACAGAATGCTGTTTCCAAATTCTGGCAGAATGAATTGGCAGAATGAATTGGCAGAGTGAATTGTGTCATGGTGCTGTTTTTCTCAAAGACAATGCTCAACTGACCTTACTATACTGTACAGTCAACAAAATCTAAAACAAACAATGCACATGCACAAAATTAAAAATATGAAATGTTGAAAATTTACCCATTGCACCCTGCCTGCATATAGAGAGATATTTAAAATTTTGGGTCAGTTTTTAATGAAAACTCCCAGCAGTTTACATAAATAAAATTCCATCATATTTCATGTTTATTGCTAATTAGACATTAAAAGCAATTAACAACTGATTGTAATTATCTGATCTAAAGGATATTTATAAAAAGTTGAGCTAAATGTTATAAAATCTAAATGGTATGGCAGTTACCTCTGATATTATACAAGGCTTTACAATCATTCCTATATATATATATATGTGTGTGTGTGTGTGTGTGTGTGTGTGTGTGTGTATATATAAGGCAGCATAACTTTGTTCAAACATGTTTCATTAAATAATAGACATATTGTGTCTACTTATTTTTATATATATCCTTTCTAGTTGCCTAATCAGTTTCTTGATGTTAAGATGAAATTCATCAAGGAAGGTGCCATAGTTTTTTTAAGTACCCACCTGTGCTTTATACTGCAACTATGCTGAGCAAACATGAGTTACAGTTTCTAGGAGAGAACGCATCATCTGGTGTCAACAGTTTGAACAAAGTCAGTATGCATAAACCCTTGATTATGATGGCTTATGACTTCATATTGGCATAACTATTGACTGTCTTTGAACAGTTCCATCTACCCAATTTCACTCACAAGGCTTGGGTTAACCTATGGTATGATTTCAGGCATTTTTCAAAAGTGCCACATGTTATGATTGTCTTGCCTGACTGATATCATCAAGAAGTCACCTTCTTAGCAAATTGACCATGGTATGTGTATGTGTGTGAGTGTGTAAAAATTCAGATATAAATAAAAATTATATCTGTAAAAAGACAATATGAATAAAGACAAAAAGAATAAAAACTATTCTTTACCAACACGATTTGTCCTTTGATGGACTTTATCAATGTAAATATAATGATTTTGTTTTGTAACATGTATTTGTAAAAAGAAGTTAAAAAATATCATTAGCTTTTCAAAATTTTTAAATTTAAGAATGCTCATAA
This sequence comes from Acanthosepion esculentum, assembly GCA_964036315.1. Lineage (NCBI taxonomy): Eukaryota > Metazoa > Mollusca > Cephalopoda > Sepiida > Sepiidae > Acanthosepion > Acanthosepion esculentum. The sequence continues at coordinate 46,705,050 of OZ038496.1, forward strand.
ATATTCTTTATACTAACTATGAAAGTCAAGGTAAACTATGGTCAACGATAAGCGATGCAATTTAATGCCTAATATTTACTCACTTTTGTTTATTAGGCATTAAATAAAAACATTTACATTAAATTATGTCAAATATTTTTACTTCTTTTTATAAATACATGTTGCAAAATAAAATCCTTACATTTGATAAAGTCTTGATAAAGTCCATCAGATACATTGGTAAAGAATAGTATATTTTTCTTTTGTTTTTATTCATATATATATATATATATATATATGTATATATATATATATATATAATTGTGTGGGTGTGGGTGTGTGGGTGGGGGTGTATGTAATAACAAATAAAATTAAATGTTCACTTATCTGTCCCTTCTGAGTTTTGGAGAGATAGTATCCACTTGTCATCTATATGAGTAGATATTATCTCTGTGAAGAAGCACAGATAAATGAGCATTTATTTTTATTTATTGCTATTAATGATTTATTGTTCTATCTTTTGATATTGAGTGCTTTAAAGAATAAAACTGCTTGCCTTAAAAATGTTATCTTTAAGAAATACTTTGGTTGGACTTTTTTCTTGGCTATACACAATCTGTATTATTGTTAATGATTTTATCATTTTATATATATGGGGGTAGGAAGAAATACAACAAACACTGATTACAATTTCACACTGAAAAATGTTGAAAATACAGGAATGCTTAGCCTTAAATCTAAATTTTAAAAATGTTTGGCATCTGATGTATCTAGATGCATAATCTAACCAACCTGATTAGGCTTCCTATTGTTTTCGTTATGCTCATATATATATATATATATATGTCTCTTATATCCGGGTTTCTCTTATATCCGGGTTTGGTCGATTTTGTTTAGGTAAGTATAGCTCTAATTTGGGACCAGAGAACATCTCTCTTATATCCGGGTCTCTTATATCCGGGTTACACTGTATATATATATATATATATATATATATGAAAAGGGATCAAGAAGTTTGTAGTATGATATAGCTGAAATTTTCACTCTATATGTTCCATGCTGATGATTAATGGAGAATCACAAGTGCACTGAAGAAAATGTTTAAAAATAAAAATTACTTGCATAAAATAAGTGTATTTTTCAAAATTAGTCTACATAACTATTGGTATATGAATCTATTTAACTATCATTCTTTATATAGAAGATTTTTAATTATATAATTTTAAAGTAAAAAAAAGCATGTAAAGCATCAATTACAATAAACCAAATTCTCATCTTAATTTCTCCAAGAAAACCAAAAATGGCATCGTTTTAATATGTGCAGATTTATGCATATTGGCTGTCCTTATTTATCCTAAATATAAATTGATAAGTTTAAATACAAATGAATACCCTGCAAACTTTATAGAATGTGTAACATCAATCCAAAAAGTACATGTTATAATCATATCAATAAGATAATGAGCTGAAAATCCTGTTATAAAATATCATTTTTCAATTGATGATCAATCTTGAAGATTATTATTAATTCTTAAGTAGACATACAACTTCATTCTGAACCATTTGTTATGTTATTGAATAAAAGTTTTTTTGGTTTTTTTATATGTATATTATTTTTATCAAATATAAAATATAAACTAACACAATTATTCTAATAACATGGTTTACTCTATAAAAATTCTGAACAATTGCTGTTTATATGTAGTCTTCATTTGTATATTTTGATATTTGCATTTTTATGTAAATAGATGGGAAAAAGATAAATAAATTTTTATTTCTTAAGAACAATTTTAGGGAAATATAAAGTAAATAAAAATAATTTAAAAAATTTTGTTAATTTTTAATTCTCTCTTATTAAATGTCATAACAATCAACTACCAGTATGACATTCACACAATAAACAGATAATACTTTTCACAGGTTATATATATATGTATAATAATAATGATAATAATAATAATAGTAATTATTATTATTATTGTGCTAACAGAAAGTTATTCTGATTCACCTTTTTATTTTCACAACTTTGCTGAGTTTAATATGGAAAGGACATAAAATATTTACTCAAGAATGTTATATTTGAACAGATAGTGCCATTTTTTACAATGTATACTTTTTTCTATAACAGCAAATAAGATAACTGCAATTACCTGGTAACAGAAAGAAAAGTTAATGCCCCAAACATTCCAATATTAATCAGTTCACTCATTTGTAATGTGATTGGTCAAACTCTTTGCTAAAAGTACAGATGCTTTAAAAATATAATACAAAAAAAAAAGTATAATTTACTTTAAATTAATTAAAAATTATTGAAGGTATTTTTGAATTCTATTAATTCCTTAAAAATTGTCAATATTTTCAGTATAAATAGAAACTGAATGCGAGTATAAAAATATGCAGATACATAATATAGATGTCTGAGAATAAACTTGAATCAAGCTAAAAATGTTTAAATGCTTTCCAATGCAATGGCAATTCTGATAGAATTAAGTTTGAGGGTTAGAATTGTTTTTGTAAGTTTTTTCTCTACAGTACACCCTCTTCCTTTCCAGAAACTGATCCAATGAAGTTTTCTGTTTGAGCAGCTGTGAGTAAAGATAAAGACCTTAATGTAATCTGGTGAATGCAGTCATTGAATTAGTTAGACAGCAAACCGCACAAGCGGAAGCCACCTGCACAGATTAGACTGATTGCTAAAGAAAAGCCATCAGAAAGATTTAGTATTGATCAGAGAAAATGAAAACCTGGAGGAGTGAAAGAGCATACTTATTATTACTGTTGTTATTATTATCATCCCTAATATTGAGTTGCTAAGTTTCACTTGATTCTCAGAAAAGTAAAAACCCTTGTCAAGAATTATGTTAGAGGAATTTCTATTTTCAAATGAAGTTACATGGTATCAGTATTGCATTGGCATTTGCATTTCATATATGCTTCTTGCATCTTCTCAATTCTATTGTGATGATTAAGATAAAATTCAGACATAACATGATACTTAAAATAAGTGTTCTCATACTTTCTTAAATTGACAAAAGTACAAATAATGCTTATAGCTCACATATACATAGATACATACATATAAAAATATATACATAAATAGGTATGTATGTATGCTTGCATGCAAAAGTAAGCTGTTTCAGTGAAAATATGGAAGCTGTAGAAGCCATAATATAAAGTCATATATATATATATATATATATATATATATATATATATATTCTATCTTATGCAATACATGAGGGATGCTAGAAAATTATTGGGCCCAACTAAGAAGCCCTTTCTTTATTTCTAATGTTTGGTTATTTGGTCAAATTCAGGGAAGTGGGTCAGGTCAAGAACCTTTCAGCACCCCATATAGTATTTTGAGCAAGCATTTAAATGTATCTAATATATGATTATATAAAATTCTACCAATTGCATATTTCTTGAATAGGCTAATTGAAAATCTGCAGCAGGCAGCTTTCCAAATGATTTCTGCTAAATCACATGTTGCCTTTCTGATGAATCAGCCAAATTGATACACAGATAACAGGGTGTAAAGGTCAATGACTATCACATGCCATTCAGTATATAACAATTTTAAATACAACTGGTCTGAAATTTAAGAAACATGATATACTTTTATAGAATTACACTAATAGTAGTTGGTCTAAAAAATGACTAATTGATTATTCTAGAAAACAATTTGCAAAAATAATATATCAGCACTGAAGAATGTTATTGAAAAAATTCTAAGATAATTGTTCTGGGTGCATTGTTATCAAAATTAAACATAAATTATTATTGGTTAAAAGAGTTCCAGTAACTTAAGTACATAACAGCCACTGTACTCATGCTACTGGATTGTAAAGATTTTACTATTAAACATTTTCAGAATAAGTTTTAAATGCAGTTAAAAGAAAGAAATATTTGATTTACCTGTGGAGGTTTTATATATTTTGAAGAAAACAAAAATAATCCTAAGATTTCCTTTAAATCATTCTGTACTTTTCAAGGAGGATTAGAATGCAGTTACTGTCAAATCAGTTTTTCACAAGTTGTTTTAAATATTAGAGAGATACAAATGTTGTCTTATGCAAACATTATAATTTATAACATTTTAACTATATTAAAAAAAAGCATAATAAATTGAACAATTATGATAATTAATTTTATTTTTATCTCAGAATAAAATGAGTTAAAATAAATATAATGTGTTAAAAACCCAAAAATTAATTTTGGTCTTTTCTTGATAAAATGCAGCAGTAAAAAAGTAATAACTTTTCTAATTTAATTTTATAAGTATTATTTTTCAATAAAGCTAGAAGCCATAAAGTTTCTAGAAGTTCAGGGGAAAAATTTGTGAAGTTACCTTTTATTTTCCAATCCATAATCCTCTTTCAAAATGGTTTCCTCACAGCACACGCGGAGAAAGCAAACAGTTCTCATATAATTTGTGTTTTTGGAAGAAGTGTTGAAAATGTTCACAGGAAGTTAGTGAATGGTTATATAAAGGTTTCACTTGATGTAAGTACAATGAATAGATGGGTCAGTAGAGTTAATGTCAGTCCTAAAGAGAAATGAGAAACTGAACTTAGTGACAAAACTCACAGTGGCCAGCCAGCTATTGATATGGACAAAGATAAAGCTAAATAAGGTGACAGAAGAATAACTACTGCAAAACTCTTCAGGTGGGCCATGGTAGTACCTGCAGTTTAGTGCAGTCTCTTGTATATAAAAAGTCTGTGCAAAGTTGATTGCCTAAATGCTGACAGACTTCCTGAAAGAGCTGAGTACAGTTGCTGCTCAGGAGCTTCTGGAGTTGCACACCATGGATAGCACTCAGTGGACAGCAGTTCTCCAATGATGAGGAGGTAAAAGTGGTGACTTACATATGACTAAGAAAGTCAGAAAGTGGATATACATACTCACATTCAAAGATGCAATACTGCAATTAAGAAGATGGAAAACTACAGAGAGAGTTCAATTTAGAATCCTTAAATCTTTGTGATCATTAACATATGTTTTGTTTGTTTCTATTATTAAATATGTTGTAATTAATGGAAAACAAGAATTACTTTTTTACCAGCCTTCAAACTTTTTATAAGTATAACCCCAAACATATAATCATTGTGCAAAATGTTTGATATTAATATTCAAGTGAATAATAAATTATAATAAATTATGCAATATCATACACATATCATATAAATGTTATTGTGTGTAGCATTTCTTTTATAGTCCTATTAAATTTGTACATTTGTAACATAAGAGGTTTTCCTTTTAATTTAATCAATGATGAACTACTTTTTAAAAAAGAAAAAATATAACAAGCAATATATGCTTTTATTGCTTCTTCTACAGATAGCAAAAATAAATTATGCAAATGAAGATTAAAGAACTACTTTATTTTGAAAGTATAAAAAAAATCTCTTCTAGCAAGAAAGACATTTATTTCACTTTATGTTTCAATGACAGATTCTTTAATGGCCATTCTATGTTCATTACCCTGAGCCACAGTTATAGCCAAGTCTCACAGCCAAAATTAATAAAGCTATTTCCATACAGTGTAAATCAGAAGCAATAGTACCTGAGATTTACCATTCCAAGATAACAACAATAATATCAAAGAAATAGAAGATGATATTCATGATGGCTATTGAAAAAGTAGCCATGGAAAGAGTGGAAAAAATTGTTATTAAACTATACAAAAGTGTGCCAATGGTCCCTGAGGAAATCAAAATCTGCAAAAGTTTCTTCTGGGAAATACTGGCTCTTCCTTTGATGATATCTGACTCCTTCAGATAACTGTCGTGAAGTAATTAATTAAAAGACAGATTGATACAATATCAAAAATATATATTTATTCAATGTGGAGGAAACCCTACTTTTCTGGTTATTTGATCTAACATCCAAACAAAATCTTTTCAGTTTGTTATGGTTCAACTATGACATAAATTATTCATTACAATCATGAAAATTAGCTTTTGATTGGCAGATCAAAGCATGTAAAAATCTCCTGTCAAGAACCCCCAGAGGCAGCAACAATGATTCCATAGTTTGACTTGGCCACTTGATTAAATAACTGCCTAATAATTGAATGAAGACAATTAAGCAGAACAACAGTATTCAACTAAATAACACTGGCATTTTTCATTTCTTGTTATCGATTTGGTCTGTTCTTCACTATAAATACTTGAACAGAGTCATAATTGATACAAAGAAATGGCTTTGTGGTTGCATTTCTTTTCATTTCCGGAGAAGCTTGCTGAGACCCAATGCTATGCCACAATACATTTTCTCCCTTCATTCCTACTAACTTGTAATAATTATTATAGAATATTGATGTTGTGTAGTTTCTTACAAACCCCATTTGTACTGGCCATAATTTATGTTGAGCTTGACCTGGAAAAATGTCACATCAATCACAAGAATACAGGGATTCAGTGAAAGCAGCAACATTCATGGAATTGGGTGGAAGTGAATAAGTGTCATTATCAGATCTTAAAATGACCAAGAAATAAAATCAAAAACAAAGTGAGTAAGTAATAGAATAAAAAAAGCCCACACACACAATGCACATCATACAAATGACCCTCTCTCAGGCAATCTATTTCATGCATAAGAAATAAATCTACTGCATTTCAACAAAAAGTATCACTGTGATAAACATATGCATAATTGTTTTATAACAACTTGAACAGAACTGCAAGTAATAGGTAACAAGTAATACCTTGCAGATAATAGATTACACTAGTGATAAGATTAAAATGCAATTATATTGAATAACAAAAATTAAATACTAAGAATTGGAAATTCATTTTTAGCACTTGCAATATTATTAATATTAATAAATTAATTCAAATAGAATTATTAATAATCACAAATTGAAAAATTAAATTAATTGATTTTTATTCTAATGCTTTAATAATTTGAAGTAAATGAAAATGTTATAGAATAAAACAAAATGGAGTATTGTCTAGTGAATAAAAATTAACATTATAACAATTACATTTATTTGATATCAATGTGGGTGTGGGTTTGCACAATATACCAAATTTTAAATTTAAATTAAAGCATGTGTGCATATTTAATATTTCAAGAAACTAGACTAGTGTCATATATAGGTAATAGTTTTCTGTACATATGATGTAATAAAACTTAACTTCTAAAGTATGGATCTACACAACTGTTATCAGATTTAATCATTCATTTTGAGGCACTAACTTAAATAGACTATAATTGTTGTTGTTAAATATTACCTTTTTTTTTCTTATAAATGAGTAAGAATTAAAAATCAAGAGATTCTCATAAAGTCTTCCTTTGGGAGAGGTTGAATTAAAGAATAACCCAACAGTATCAAATAAGAAAGCCAAATAAAATGATATACTGAGCCAAAAGATACTTATAAGAAAATCAGAAATATAAGAAATAACAACTTATTTTTGAAGTAATAAAATGTTATTCATATGAAATAGAAAAGAAAATATTATTCCAAAATTTACAATTTAAAAATATTCTGAGATTTTAGCAAACCTAAGTCACTTTAAAGCAAAATAATATAAAAACTGACCAGAGGTCCTGTGACAATGAAATAAATGAAAAAACATCAAGAAAATTATTATGAGACAAATTCCTGTAGACAAATGATTTCATAGAATTTCTTAAGGACAAACTGTTTATATATTTTAAAGAAAATGAGAAAAAGGTTACAGGCATAAAATATGAGTTAAATTATTTTAAGAATAAAATGGTATTAACCTTTTTTTCTTTTTGATAAAAAACTCATCAAGTATAAAATGAATCTGGATCAGTAAGTCTAGATGATAAAATAAGGATAAATTATGATTTTAAATATATAATGCCCATTGTGTGGTTTATATCTGTAAAAATTTGAAATAAAATACTATGAGTAAAAACTTTAAGTACCAAATTAGTTCAGGTAATTAATGCTGTTTTCATTTAAAATCAATAAATTAAGAAAAATAGAACATATTGTAAAGGTACAAAAACTAAATTCAGTAGAGATTTTAAAAAATGCATTATCAGATTTTATAAAAGATGTCTCTTTGTAAATTCTCATACAGGATCAAATAATAATCTTTAATCTGGTTAATTTCATACAATTCTATAACTGACTGATATTTGTTAAGTAATACTTTGGTGTGATATTACTTTTCTAAAAAATATTTTTACTTTTCTTCTAATGAAAAAAAAGAGTTCTATTTTATGATTATGCACCAAAAAAGTCCAATTACTTAAAAAACATTTTTAAATATTTAAACTAAAGTAGCACATAAACCTTTTAAATGTACTGAATATTAATATTTAAGAAATTATTTAAATTACTAAAATACTGGTAAAAGTGTCAATTTTTAAAACAAAAACTTACCCTCACAAACTGAAAATAATTGTAAAAAAATCATTCAAATGAAAAGATACCTAAAAAAAACTTTAAAATAATATATAAGCCTAAATTACAAAAATTATTACAAACAGAATATACATGTATAAAAGTAAATTTTATGAAATGATAACTGTTTTTTCTTTTTATCATGATTTTTCTGTAATTCTAACATTGTTTATCAAAATTATTATATTACAAAAGCAGAATCAATAAATTTGTAGCCTAACACAGTTATTAGTTGAATTTTGATCTGAAGTTTTCACTGCATAATGTTCATAATGTTTGATTAATATTCACCATTGAATTGAGTTTAATGACAAGGAAAAAGATTATGTTAGAAAATAAATATTTATTGTACAAAGTAAATGCCTTTTTCATCATTATTAAGCTGTGAAATTATTGATTTCCCTACATATATTTTATCACATTTTTTATTTTTGAACTGTTTAATTAGCATGAATGAACACAGTAGCTATGCATAGCATCAGACTATTTTGGTATTTCAAATAGTAAATTTCTAATGCAAGTCAATTTTTAAAATTAAACATTGCACAAATACTGAGTAATTTACTGTACATACAAGGAATTCAAAATATTAAAAAAAACATGAAAAATATCTTTACACAGCAAAAGAACAAGAGAAATTTGACAAATTTATTCTTCTCATAGTAACCTATACAATAATGCTAAAGTGCAAATTAAACTTTTAATTTTTTACAAAAAATGAAAATATGATGTACTAATTATTTGCATATAAATTTGAATTAATAAATATTTATGTAGGCAAATGAAAATTAAACATAATTTTTAAAACCATTTTTTTATAATCAAGAATAATCTACAGAAAGAGCATGTAATATATTAAAAAAAGTTTGTCTATAAATTAAAGTATATGTTTAAATTGTACCAATCTGATTTTTCTTTTAAATAACCATGAAGTAAATGTTTACAAAATCAACTCAAAATAAAATTAATAAAAATGATCTTTGGTACATACCTATCTAAATGGCATCCAGATTACTTTTAAAAATCAATTTCATCTCCAATCTTGTTAATAGTCAAAACCATTGATTTTTTCCTTTGCCTCTTCTCCTCACCTTCAACCCATCTACATAAACAAGAAGTATCTATCATCAGCCCAGTAAGAAGAGCCTATGGCAATACAGACCATTGTCTGTGTTTTAGAATCTTGAAGCAAACTCAGCATTAACCTGTGCTAGCAGCAGAAGGAAGGTATTGTAATGACACTTTAAATGACAACCAATGTAGAGGAAAGTGCTTCAACCACAAATATCAGTTCCTGACTTTTGAGTTTCCAGAGCTGTTTGCCAAGTTCCAGATCAGTTGTTCCACTCAAGCATCCTTTACTGGAACAAACAGTAGCAGCCAGTGATATAATGCCTGTGACTGTCTCCTCATCATTCTGGTTCTTTTGCTAGTTTCTTCTGTTCACCTCCTGTTGTGCATGAGTGATCTCCTAGCCATTGTTGGTACGCGTGTGAGCTAGTGAGTGTCAACAACAGAGTGTTGCATGTTCTTGATTTGTTTTTAAGTTTGATTTGTATGCACGATGGGCAAATGACAGATCTATAGCTTTAATTGGTTGGCCATGGCAAACAAGCAGAGCAGTTCACATCACTCAATCTTGCGTGCCAACTTGCTATTGAGAATTGCATTTGTGTACAATTTCATGCACCTTTCTTTTTGTCTATCATGAAATTTGCTCATAAATAGTCCCAGAAGCAAAAGCTATAAGGCAACAAAATCAAATTTGACATGCAAAAACACTCCAGCTTTCAACAGCATTCTGTGTAAAGTGAAAAAGGAAATATTTTACAGGTTGTTATTTCTGCAACAATTTTATTTTGTATGCAATGAATATTGAAACTAATTATAGCCTTAAATCTATGAATATTTTAAAATCTCTAAAAATTCAAAACAAAATTTATGAAAAGTAACTGATACTGTAATATTTTCTCTTGCATTTATATTTATAGCTTCAATCACAATAAAGCATTTATGGATTTAATTGATGATGATAAATTTCACACTTACATAAGCACCAACATAATCTTACAATTTATTTTTAAATAAGAGTATAAATTTGAACCAGAATATTTTAAAGGCTACACCATATGCCAAAAATGCAAAGTTTTAATTATTCAGTTTGTTTGTTTGTTTAGGTGACTCTCTATAAACCTATATTTCTTTCTTTCCATGACATTTTCCCAATTTTTATGATAACATCTAATGAAACTTTTTTCTCATTCTTTTAATTATATTATTCCTGAACTGACTCCAACAATTATATTTCTTTGCATATATCATTCACTTACGTGCCTACTGATTTCTTGTAGATTTCAGACAATTTCTCTTAAAATAGTAAAACTAAATTTCTCTTAGAAATCTCAAATTTGTAAAGAAGTAAATCAATAAGTCTATAGCCTAATGATCACAAAATCATTTATTTTATTGTCAATGCACTTAATTCAATGGTTAATATTAATCACATACAGTGAACATTATATAGTGATAATTTTTTATCAAAATTCAGCCAATAACTATGTGTCAGGCAGCAGAATTTATGTATTCGTCATTGTGTGTATTTGTTTTTAGATAACTTCAATTCTATAAAACCGTAATAAAATAAAACATTTCTGGCACATTTCAGTAACTGTTTATTCAAACTATGCACTCATATTTTCTACTTAAAATATAGTTTTGATCAGTGACCTGATATACAGTCAGTTAAAATTCCAAGTATATTTATGCTTTTGTAAATGTGTGCATATATATATATATATATATATATATATATATATATATATATATATATATATATATATATATAAAAATATATGATCATGTGTACACATACAAATATGGACACATTGACACATAAACATGACTGCTTTAACAGTCTGTTCAGTCTGATCTCTTAATCAGATTTTTATAGATTAACAATTAATGAGCAAAAACATAATGCCTTCCCTTAAAAATGTCCTAGCATTTTTTCAGTATGTCAGAATTCCAGTTTCTTTTACTTTTTTAATTTAAATTGATATGTTACAAGGTTAAACTCATCACGATTTTGTATTTTTCTTATAGAAAATTACACTTTACTGCTATATATATATAAATACAACATTTTATTTTTACATGCCTGTTTCATGATTTTTACCAAAGTAAAATCTATAAACATGTTTGTGTGTGTGATGAAGTCCCCAAACAAGTGACTAGGTAATAAATATTTGAGTAACAAATAGAAATGGTTGTCATATTGTTAATATTTTAATATATTTTTAACTTTATTTACAGAACTTTATGAATGGAAGTTATATTAATATTTTCACTTTGTTACTTTTGAAAGTACACGCTTTTAAGAATTGTTAAATTCTTCTTTTTAATACAGTCATTGTTTTTCTAATTGTAACCATTCACTTGTAAAACTTTTTATTCTTGAAGCTAATTAATGCACATCATATTAAATTAAACTTGCTAAGTGCAAGTTAAAGAAAATACAATAAACAGAAAATAGATGTAATACATCACGATTTACTGCTTTAATATGATAAGATTATTCACACTGTCTTAATTAAAGTATAATTAATATAAAATCAATATTTGTAAACATTTTATCATATTCATAAAAGTGACTTAAGTGAAGAGACAATAATAATGGCAAACAAAAAAAAAACTCTGAATAAAGATGATAAATTTGTCAAGAGTAACAATGATTACAGTGAGTAAAGCCATATAAAGAAATGAGTAAAGCCATATCATATTAAATTCAATTTTTATGAACTATTAACTTTCATTATGTACAATTTTGTTTTCTTAACAGCAGCATCTAGTTTGGAGATGTAAACCTAGAGTATATTCCAAAACAATCCTAACATTTTCTCTTGCCAAGTCCATAATCATATTGTTGATAAAACAAAATAATATTAAAAACAGAAAAGCAAATCATTTTTACACTCTATGAATACAATCTATATTAACGTCTCAATGAGTGACAATTCAACAAATACATAAAGACAAACAGAGATTACTCCGACCATTTGTCCATGGCCAGTTTGAGGAATAGGGAAATCACAAGGTTAACAGCTATATAACAATATGACCAACATCATTAGATCAACAATACATCATTATGACTAGCAGAGACATGAAGGGATGGTGAGATCAAGCTCTCTATCACAACATGGCTGACATCTGTACCCTGACCACATGTCATTGTCAGGCTAAGACATGGAGCCATAGAGAAAGGTGGCACTGAAGGCTGTAATGTCTAGTAAACCAACCTATGTGCCTGAGCATACACAGCAGCCATCAGTAGAAAAAAACACCATATATCATTGTAATAAAAAATGAAAAAAAGAATCTATTTGAAAATAATTAGCAACACATAAAAATGCAATTGGCCATTTTATAGTAGAGGACATCACTACAGTAAAAGCTTTTGTAGATACTAAAGAGAAAATATGATGAATTAATAACCAATATTTACATATTTTTGAAAATATAAAGACTGGGAGCAAAATTTAATTATCTTAAATTGTTTTCTTCATGCTATATTTAAAAATTAAGTAAGCACATTATAATTCTCTTGATAATAAAATTAGAAATACAAACCAATCTTATTTTGAAAATGAGGAATTTCTCAGCAAAAACACATTTATTTAATCCATCTTTTGTTGTTATTTTCAGTTTACAAACTTAAAATATATAGAAGATGAAAGTCTAAAATATAAATTTTGAACAATACATTTTTCTTTCATAGATAAGAATTTCTTTTTAAACTTCTAAGAAAAATATTCCAAACTATGGTACAATGAAAATATCATTACAGAAAATTTACTTATAAAATATTACTTTAAAATAACCTACTTAAAAATCAAAAACACCTTAATTTTTCAAATCTTTAAAATAAATCTAAAAAAAAAGTGATAGCACAATTATATATTTCTTAAAGAATATTCAATACATTTTATTTGAAAATTAGAGTGGTATGTTGCAAGGTAAGATAGCTTTATAACTTGTAGTAATAATTTACCATAATAAAGATGAATGTTATAGATAGTGAATCATTTGTAAGCTAAAAATATTCAAATAATGATAGTGCATTTAAAAATTTTATTTTATTTTGTATCACTTGCCAAGAACCAAGTTTGTTGATAAAGACATGTATATGCAAAAATATTTACAGCTGCAAGTTTCAAAAATACTTTAGTTTTATAGTCATTGCAAGAAAGTCTTTCAGTTTTGCTCAATATTGAAAGTATAGAGTTTAATCTGATTCTGTTCTTTCCGTCTATTGGCACAGAGACAGTTCCACCTGTCAGCTTACTTATTAATCTGCATATTTTTAATTTTTTTTCTATTTTTTTCCATCAGATTTCAATTTATTTTCTAATGGAAATTTGCTTTCAACATTCTGGAAATAGATTTTTGCCCAAGATAGAAGAGATAAGAAAATTATTTTATCTTATAACAGGATGCCAAAGATCAATAAGATCCAAAATAGTGGAATACAGAGAATATTTAAGTTCACATTTGGTTTGCATTAAAAAAATATAATTATGTATAGTAAAAATAATTAATTTTTCCCATGAAGTAAAAACTGAAGAATAAAAATTATTAATTTGATCAGTTTTTTTATTTATTATTAATAAATTTGTATTTTAACTTATATCAATAAGCCATAGAAAACGAATCAATCAATCAATTATATCAATAACTATTAACAAATTCCTTTATAATTTTCTTTCAAATATTCCCAATTGACACATGTCAAATTTAAGTTTTATATGTTAACAGAAGAAAATCTTATTATTCCTTTATACCCAAGAAAATATAGAAAGAGAATTAAGATTTCTAGTTCAGTGTTGAACCAAAGCAATTTCTCATCTACTAATGTTTAAAATAATATTATCAAAAGTTATCAACATGAAAGTAGATTTTCAAATAGTTGAAATATCAGCTTGTAATTTTATTATAGTGATCTAATTTTGAAAATTAATTGTCTTTATTTTCTGAATATCCATTTTTTTAAGAATTGGAGAGCAAGATAAATGTTAAGATAAACCAAAGATGTCATCTTTGTAATTTGTATGCAAAATTTATCAAGTGTCTAGAGAAATTTTAAGAAAAACTTAGTCATTATAATTTCAGATATGCTATCAGGATTAATGAATGCAGATCAATACAAATAAAAGAAGCAGTAAATATTTTTTGTAATGGAACAATAAAGACATTGTAAAGAAAGACTAAACAGATCTAATATGGAAAAAGTGTCAATCTTAATTGCCATAAGTAAAAAAGTGAGCAGAAAATTAAACTGGATTTTGTTTTACAAATTAATGTCTTTTCAGTTGTTCTATTATCTATGTTTATTCAATACTAAGCTACCTATCAAAAGTAAATCATACTACCCCTGTCCCATAATTGTTATTACATTTGCATATATATTTCATACACTAAATGTAACAACTATTATGAGACAAATATAATTTTATCTCAAATAGCATTTTTTAAATAAATCAATAATCTTGTATTATTGTTTACAAAACAAAATTATTAGCATTATAATTTACATAATAAATTTTAGTATCTCAAATAAAACCAATTTACTAATATAGATCTACATTATATTAAACAAGTGTTTAAATTTGTACCTAGTAAAAGATTTATAATAATGAACAGTGATATTTATATCCAAATAATACAAGTATAGTTATAAATTTACAAAGCAAATGAATAAAAATAGGAGCATATATTTCTAAAGAGCTTTATTCAAATAAAAATTTACAAGTCAGAAAAAGTAGAAAAATCTTTTCTTTCATAAAAATGAAAACATTACTTGCAATGTTTTCATTAAATAACACTAGTTTATTTGAGATGATACTGAAAATAAAATTACTCAGGAAATTCAGGAGAGAAATTTAATTTCTACATAAATATAAAGAATTAAGTTACTTAGGGAAGGAAATTTTTAAAAAAAGCTGAGGATCTAACTTAAAGTAAGAAAGAAACAATAGAATAAAAATTAAATCCAATTTTGAAACATATTTTTTCTATTTCAACAAAAAGAAATCTATAACCTCTTTTAATCTCTAATCATTTTAGTTAAAGGTAACTGTTTAAAATACCTATTCTTATTAGAATTACAAAATTACTACAGTAGGTGTTATGAGAAAAAGAATGTACATATATTGTATGATTTTTAAAAAAAAAGTAAAATAGAATTAAATTTCACCTTTTGTAGGTCCATTATAATTTCCAAGTCTAGAAATTTTAATTTTTATTATAGGTTTAATGCTATGAGTGTTTTCATAACCTAACACTCCTAAAGCTCCAAGACTCTGACACATATACACACACAGAGAAAAGAAAAAAAGAATACAGATAGTTTATATCTCTAGTTGACAAAGAGGAGGTAGGGAATCACTCTGGGATATAAGTTAAGCCTATTTATATCAAATTCATAATTAAGTATTTTAAGGTGAAAAATATTAAAATTTTATCAATTTTGTCAATTAAAAAATCAAGTTTATCAAAATAATAAATATTTAAATACCTAATAATCACTTTTAATTTATTTATAAGCATTTATGTACAAAATTTTCAAAATGAATTTCAGTTAATGATCACTTTTTCTCCTTACAATTTTTCAATAAATCAATAACACTTGAATGTTGAAAATGTTAGAGTAAACACTTTCTACAAGGAAAAGACTGAATGTGAATTACATTTATAATGATTTGTTAGATTTTCAATCACTTCATATGATTGTGCTTTCCTCTATTTGTAGGAAGTATAATAATTTCAAAATGATATACAAAAAATTTTAGAAAATAGATTTTTGAAAAATGAATATTCATTCAAATTGACAAAATTGATTTTATTAATCAGATGGAGACTACACATGGAAATAAGATTTGTTCATCATTGAGTTATGTTGATGATTATATTTTTTTATTATTATTTATTACCATTTTAAGATATATCACTCAAGAAATATATCATTTTTATGATTCATATTAGACTAAGATAATAATCTATTGGGAAAATATCTTTTGGCACTTCAGAGGCAAAAAGATTAAATTTATAATATAATTATGACTTATGACTTTGCTAAAACATCAGTAAAACTTACTAGGTCCCAGGATATTCAGTGAAATGTTTGTGATATTTCATTCATTTCATTCTTGCCACATCAGAGCCTAGAAGTTTCTCCCTTATGAATAATAAATCAAATATGAGCTGGGTGAATTCAAGCGATAAAATGTGACAGTGCAAATATTAAGTTTTATATTTGAACTACAAAGATAGCACATTACTTGTTTCCATTAATAGAAGTATGCTTGGTAGGTTTTTTTTTTCTAAAAAAGAATATTTTACAAATTTAAACTATATCTCAAAATTGGATTTGTACTCATTATAAGAACAAAATTTGTTAACACTTTCACATGAGAGTATGGGGAAAGAAGTATTCAATTATTTATTCAGAAAAATGACTCTAGAATCATGACTTCATGGAAAAAATAATGAGCTTTTTAGATTTGCCATTAATTTAAATCAGAATTTAGACATGAGATAATTGCAATAGTTGTAAAGCAATGTCCAAGCCAAAGTAACTTTAATACAATTCCATGTATAATATTGCAATAATTAGTCAGAGACAGTATTGTAGTGTTGCTTCAATCTATAGGACCAGGAAGCAATTTGGGTACAATGTTCCTTGCTAAAAGACCAGGCAAAAACAACAAAGCCCACACCCAGAAGGCCTCATAAATAAATTACCAACCTTAATAAACAGCACACAGACTTCATAAAGAAAAGGCAAAGAGGATTTATATATATTTTTAACATTTGCGTGCACATCATGAGGGTTTTGAAGAGATACATTTGTAGCTTTTATAGTCAACAGAAGTGTCTGATGAGAAGTGAACGGACAGTAAATTAAGTGACATAAGAGAAGAGATTCACAGCCAATCATAAGCATTGAAGGTGGAAGTCATCTTTAAAAGCCCATCATTGCTGCTCCTTTCTGACACACAACTCAATCTATCCTCCATTCAACTTTGCCACCTTGGTCGATTGCTTCCACACTCAGCATCCAAATGATCAACTTTTTCTAGCCAACAAATTTGTGTCACTCAATTCACTTTATTAACAACACATAGAAAATAAAAGCAAGGGTCAGCTCAACCATTAGTCAATTCCATGGATGCTGTAGCTCTACCCACCCCAACTAAATCCAATCATTTTATGAAACTTTGGTCATAATCTGAGAGTATAAATGAATTAAACTATTCTATCTATTTCTAAAGGCACAAATGATGATAATCATATTTGCATTAATTTTACAAGAGGAATCTCAGATGATTATCTTTATTGTACAGACTTCCATTGAATCTAATAGCATCCAACCCAGTATAGTCCATAAGCAAAGAAAAGGTAACATAAATTTGGTTAGCTGTTTAACTCTCTTCTTTCAAAATGTATCTAAGCATTAAATGTAAATGTAGGTTTGAATAACAAAATAACATTACAAGTAACAAAAGAAGCTTGGAGGAGGAAATAGGAAAAGTATCTTGACCTTATATTATCAAAATTACTGAGTGAAAAAAGAAATAATTTTCTCATTTGTAAAAGAAGTGTATAGGATTAAGTATTTTGTAATATTTACTTTTTTTATTTGACTAATCACAAATTATCAGCAATTACATGAAACAGTTAAAAGATATCAGTTTTATGTTTTAAAATTTAAATATTTGAAATTTGATTTATTTTTCCTGTTCCTAAAAAAAATAATGTTAGAGCTTAGAAAAGGATATTTTTAATTCTGCAAAATAATCTCATCATGTATTGATCACATAAAAATAATGTAATCAATAATAAAAGGTTGAAAGGATTCATTTTTTTCATATTTTATTTCAATAATTGTTGGGTAATTTATCAATAATGTAATTAATGGGGAGATGAAGTGGAGTTTAAGTTAAAAGAAATAAAAAATTGAACTTTGATTATATCAGATTATTTTATAGCAATTACTTATACAAGAAATATCTGATAGAATATGAGGATGTGTTGAAAATTTCTTGTTTCAATCAAGAAACTCTTCAAAAAAAAAAATTATGTTTGGTCATTCAGTTAAGTTTTTGGAAGTGGGCAGGGCTGAAAATGTTTCAACGCCACCTTGTAATATTTTTGTAAAACTGGTTTGGGTGTTAGCAATTTTAATAAAAGTATTACTTAAGTAAAATAGAATATCACATGCACAAATTATTTTATTTGGTAAACTGTTGGTTTCAAATGCTTATGGAAAAGTAAGATTTCACGTATTTATGTAGGAAAAAAATATTAAAAAAGAGAAAAGAACATTATTATTATTTGTAACAAATATATTGAATCCTTTATGGAAAAATGAATCATAAAAATCCAAATATTACAGGACACATATGTCAACTAAGACTTTTAATCTATAAAACCACATGTTGGTCTTTTTATTGTTTAAAAGGAATGCCTGTTATTGTCAGAGCTTGGATGAAGGAATAGTCATAGCCACAGGTACATGAAGTGAAATCAAACACCATAAGTCATTGTAGGCATGCATATATATCAAATAAGTAAAAATAGTTTTTCTTAATTTCTAATTAAGGCATACTAAAAGGTACATATATATATTAAATTATTTTGCTTATTATTTCAATTTGATCTGATTTTAACATACATATCCACAATTACCATTTAGGAATATAAGGCCAAATCTAGTTTTCTTTATTCATTATCAAGAACTTTGTCTAATTCTCATGATATGTCCTTTTTAGGATATTATCATTAAACACTTAAAACTTTTAATCAAAACAAATATATTTAGGGTCACAGATAATGAATTGCAGTGCTGATATAAATTTATATTCCTTCTTATAGACTAATTTTTAATTTAATTTTATCATTTAAAATACTATATAATGATAGTTACTTCAAATAGTAATGAAGCTATTTAATATAAAATCACCTGTGATATTCTATATATTTTCTCAACATACATCAATACATCAACAAGTTTCTAAACTAATTATGAAAGGAAACATTTATTTTTCAACATAATCCCTTTTATTGTCAATGCTCTTAGCTAATACTTCTCCATTAATCATATATATTAAACATTATACAGTGAAATTTTCAGATCAAAATTTAATTAACAACTCTTTCAGGCTATGGATTTATTGATCTAACCTTGTTATCTATGTACTAATGAAATAATAACTTGTGATAAAAACAATTACAGATATATATATATATATATATATATATATATATATATATATATATATATATATTAACAAATACATATTAATATTGATTAAACTGTTATGGTAATATTATGTTTTGGTGTTTAAGTATAAAATAAAGAGTATAACTGATTTTGTAAAAACCCATTCAGCATTTGTGTTTGGGTATTTGCTGAAAAAGATGAATGCAAACATGGAAATTCAGTTGTAGCAAACTGAGTTGTTAATTAAATCAGCAGCTCAAAGTGGCTGTCAAGAAACAGTTCAAGAATACAAGAGACAGGCTTAAGTGAGACAGATCAGTCAATAGAAACATGTCCCTACAACCCAGGGTCAACATGCTTGGAATCAACTTGTCACTTACATATTCTTAATTAGCTTTAAGGAAGGAAAAAGAAAACTACACACACAATTCATCTGATAATTGCTGGCTGATCTCTGAGAAAAACACAATATAAAAGTAAATAAAAAAGTAAAAATACTATATTAGAAAAAGTAAAAATTACCCAATACTAGACATTTGGCTAGCAATTCTACATCTGTTTCAATCATATGTGCCAAGAATGCTTTATCCAATTTTCTTTAAATATCAATCCTTTATACAAAGCAATTAATTCTATATAATGAGTAAGTGCATACATTAAACAAAAAATTACTTAGTTTTAAATTCTTTGGTAAATATAACTATATTCAATAAAATGAATTTCAAGTAATTTATTTTATTAAAATTTTATCTAAAGTCTCATATATCTACAGTATATAATAATTATTTTTCTTTCAAATTACTTTTTAGGTTTTAATCAATAAATAATAATAAAATATGCAATGTTCAAATAAAGCCATGTGATATCTTCAAATTGATCTCAGCTCAACCCAACCAAGACTTATTTTAACAATTTTTAATTTTTAAGAAAATCATCACAATTTTATTACACAACCATACAAGTAAACATTAGAATAACAGTTGTTTACAAATAATGTCAAGAAAATCAATTTAAAATACTATAAAAATCTTTTCCACCATAAAGTATTGAAAATAAGACATTTTAGTCACCAAAACTAAAAATACAAATATACAGTGCAAATAAAAAATAATAAAATTTATTTTAATTTTTAAAAGAAATTTATTTCTAATAACATTGATATATTATTTACAGTGTATAAATTAATTTGGCATGTTAAAATTTGAAAATAAATAATAAAAGGTTCACTACACTAAAAATATTATAATAATGAAATACACAGGAAACCATTTATCATAATCCTGAATAATGTTTTCAAATGGTTATTGTTATCAAACTCAGTCAGTTCCAAACATTTAATTAAAATTATCTGCTTATTATAATCAAAGTTCTGAGTACTTTACATAAAGTTGTTTATAACAATGATTGCAAATTATTTCAAATTTTATATCCTTCAACTAATGTTATCAGCCAGTTATCTAAAGGATTCTGACTCACAAAATATAAAAAAGTTTAAAAGTAAAAGACAAAAATTAGATAATGTAAGATTAAATTTTTTTGTATATTCAATATGCAATGAATATTTTAGTTATTTTTAATTTCTCTTCATTTAAAAGGACTTAATGAACATTTTAGAAAAAATCATGAGGAAATAAAGGAAAGTTCATATAGTCAATGGATACATTTTTACTATTTTTAATGAACAAAATCTAAAAAAATCTTTAATACAATGTAATTTATTAAAAGATTTAGACCAAACATTACTAATATTGAAATTTAAGTTTATAAAAAAGAGTTATAATATTTCATAAATTCCAGAAGTTTTCATGGATTCATCAAAAGTTTTCAACATATTTTTAAAAAGTTGAAAATATGAAAATACGCCAAATACAATTTTTGATGTCTGAATCTTATACTGACAATCATTTTCAGGTACTATATAATATAATGCCTTATATAGCCAAACCACTATGCTGATTCCTTGATATTCGTGTTTAAAGAAATAATTTGGTATACAATTATAAAACATTAGCAATTAAGAAAATTATAAATTGTAGAAAACTTTAAAAAGAAAATAATTATAATTCAAGAAACAAATAAATTGAAAAATAAGGAAAACATTTTTCAGTTAAATGTCTATCTTTGTATATATTTCAACATCAGACTGAGAAAATGCAATAGCTAGTTGATTTGTAGAAGTGTGATGAGTGAAAGACAAAACAATGGCAGACAAAGCTGTGTCAAAGAAATTAAGTCATCATCTCCCATAAGGTATTTTTGAAAAACCCATGAGCACTGAACAAAGTTTGTTGTTTGTTGTTTGTTCTATTAATTAAAGCAGCTAAACACAATGTGCTCCAACAGCAGTGTGTGTTGAGGTTTGGTATCAGGGTGGGTATTGAAAACCATCCTGTTGGCACATCATATTCTTTGCAGAGAGGCAGATGTTTGCAATGACATGCAGAATCCCTATGGGTGAAAAGGTGTCAAAGTAAAAGGGCAAAGAGGCTTGTCAGTATTTTTCTACCTAAGTGATTTATCTGGTGACCCATCACACTATGTTCATTGTGTTCACTCATTCTGAAGAAGCCAGTTTCCAATTGGAGATGTAATGAATGTATGGAAAGGAGAAGAAGAAAGAGAAAAGTTGGAGATAAATATTAAAGAAAGAAATAACAAAATGTAAAATCACTTCTGTTAAACCTTTTAAAATTAACTTTCAGGTACTACGGAAATCCATGTTTATACACTAGAAAATAAATATTTAAGGGACTAATGTTTAAGCTGAAAATGGTAAAATAGAACTTGACTCAAGAAATCAATGTGTCTTGCTTTATTTTCTAATGTATACTTGAATCATACAGAAATAGAGATATTACTAGGGTTCACAAGAATGTAAGGTTAAATGGTCGATATTTCATTATTTCAATGATTTTCTTTTATTAGTATAACTTAATTAGTGTTACTTAAAATATATTTTTATAAATTGTAGAGGAATTATTTCCTTATATACAATGTACATAAATAGTAATTTATGTTCTATTGATAACTTCTACTCAACACACATGATTTTACATATATATATATATATATATATATATATATATATATATATATATATATATATTGGGTGAAATATTTTGGGGAAAATGTATGACAAAGTAAGTATAAAAAGTTTTTGTGTGATGTGTTCTGTCATTTAGGACCTCATCGGACTAAATTTGTTATGTTGGTGCAACTATTTTTATATATAATCTACATTTAAATTCTTTTTCTTTACATCACTTAAGTTATTATATATATATATATATATATATATATATATATATATATATATATATATATATATATATATATATGCATTTTGTTATTAGGATATATATATCCATTTGAATTTGGCACTACAAAATCACAAAGAACTATAAAATAACTGAAATATCATCACTTGAGGACTTTCAACAGTATCAACAACTAAAATGAATAGCACTTATAACTCAAAAAGAGAATAATGACAAAACCAAAATGCTGATGTTCTACACTAAAAAAAAAGACAAGGAAAGAAGCCTAACATCTCAATGCTGTAACAGTGGACTTGAGAAAATTATTTTCATGAAAAATTGTATTAAGAGAAAGATTTTATAAATTCCAACCAATGGTAGCACTGGCTTGAGCAGTCAATAAATACCAAATGTTTCCTTATAAGGAAACAGTTAATATTACCATTACAAAACATTTTCACAAATTTTATAGTAAGTCATATATATATATATATATATATATATATATATATATATATATATATATCATTAATAAACAATACATTTATTAAAAATCATGAATACAATATCATAGACCAACTTCTATAATGTAAAATATTATTACACTTATTATTGAATGAAAAAGAGTGCCAGAAATTGATGCTGGGGGTACATAATTTATAAAGCCTAATATATTCATCATGACACCCTGTCTGATAACGATAATCTAGGCACAAATATCACAGCCAAATGTGCTTGATATTGTAACAGATTTTGACAAAAACAGCACATAACCTTACAGATATGGCCCAGTTAGAAATATTTTCGGGTCAGATAATCTAGACAGTCTTTGTTTGAGGATGTTCCCAAATATGTAGATGTCACTCCTAAGTTACTGTCTAGCTCATCATTCAAAATTAAAAAATATACTCTTAACAGCCAACCATGATGCTCACCTACTATTACCAAACGAACAGAGATACACAGTAGATTATTATTATTATTATTAATAATAATAAAACCAGCAATTTGAATCTTGACGACTATAATAACAAATATATATCATTTAAAATAAATTATTGATTCTCTGCTTTCCCAAGATTTATTCCATACCATACACATATAGTCATTATGATAAACAAGAATATATTAATATTTGGTATACTTGATATTAGGCTTAATAACCCCTCTGAATGTTTATTATTGTTTTTTATTATTTTGAGAACAATTTATACAGAAAATAAATCAAAAATTTATGGAAAGTAAATGTTTTTGTCTAAAAATACAAAACATTTAAAAATATAAAAACAAAAGTAACATAAAGGAGGTAAATATTCTATAGAAATGAAACTAAAAGAAGTTGCTGTCATGCATATGTGCCAGATTATTTTGTTCATTGATATGAAGGAGTTCTGAAATGTTCTCAACCTGACCAAGAAGAGAATAACCCAAAGTTATGTAACATACATCCTATTTGACTTATTCCCTCTACAGTTTAACAAACTTAACACAATGTTTCTCAAATTTCTTTAATCTCAACCCCCTCCCTGTCAAAAATTCTGATGTTTGAGCATAGAATTACTGATTTTAGGAAGTGCATTAGGCTGGAAACATTTCAGCACCCCACATATATAATGACAGAGAATTATATATATAATGCAAACTGGATTTTGCTCCATTCAAATAATTTTTCCATTTTTTTTCTTTTTTCTTTCAGTAAAGCTGCTAGTTACATTTTTATTTAGAATATTTATGTCAATGATCTAAGTTTAGAAATCCCAATCATGTACAGCTTGGGGTTTTGTTGTTGCTGTGATTTTCTTTCTTATTGTTGTTTTCATCCCCAACCCAATATATGCACATAGGGCAAGGTGAGCCTAGTACAAACATCCCTCCCTAGGCTTTAGCTAAGGCCAGTTATCAGAAGCAGGTGGAGAACATATGGAGAATGAACAGAATGAGTAGGTTGGATGGCTTAGATCTTCAACCTACAGAACCCTCAACATGACAAGACACTGTCAATTAAGACCAGAGAAAAAAATCAATATTAGCTAATCTCATTAGATCCTTTAATTCTAAGCTTACCGTACTCTGTGACAATAACGGAATATAGAGACCCAATGTTTCCATGATTATACACACCAAAAGAAGAACAAAGAATATTACTCCATTTTGAAAACTGAGCATTAACCTATAATGATGAAATTAATAAGAAATTAGAAATGTTTGCCAACAATGTCAAGAAAAGAAGACTGTCTTCTTGAGATTATTATTTGCTTTTGCTCTATACAACAGATGTTGGTTTTACTACTGCAGTCCAGTCTTACATCTGTCAAAAACAACACAATTACATGATTAATACCTCATTAATACTAGAAGTCATTGGAAGCGTGTGCTTCTTATAAGATTATACACTGTCCTTTTTCACCCTCTTACATTTCACAATGTTTCTTTAGAAATATTTAAGAATTAAAATTATTTTAAATTTTACAAACATTTTTATTCACATGATTATTTCGTTCATTTATTGATAAACCCAATTGTTTTATTTTATCAATTGATTTATCTCTGGGATGTGCTGTTTTAATATGCTTAACCCATTATGCAATCATTCATTGTTATTTTGGCTGTTTTTAAATTCATAATGTTTCAGCTACTGTACCTTCTTCAGGTGTCTGTCACATCTGGTCTAGTATTGCTGCTTCTGCTCATTTGACCCAATTAAATGCAAAAAAATAAGGATATCACAAAAATAAGGTAATAATAAAGTAAAAAGTTCAAAATAGTAGATTGTTAAAACTCTTGTTTCTCAAGAGTTTTGAAAATGACATCAATAAACAAATAACCATATCATTCTTTAGTATATGGTAGTGAATAGCTTGTAATATTTAATGCTTGTGTTACTTCCCACCTTTTTAATTCTTTATTACAATGTAATTTCAGTTTATTCTTTCCTAATCAAAAACTCCTATATAGCATTCAATTCTATACTAAGTCAATCAAAAAGGTTATTAGAGCCTAACATATGCACTGATCTTTTTCAACTATCTTATTCTCCAATGTTACTATCTATTACTATTTACCCCTTGGGTTTGGTAACTCCTCTTTCCATCTACTTATGATCAGCTATTTCTGAATTCATTGTTTCTCCATAGACTATGACTTTTCAATGTTCTTCCAGCTTTACCTTAAGAGAGCAGTCAGTCTAACCTTTATACTTCATACCACAGCTGCATGCAATTTTATAAACATTTGACTTGATGGCATTTATCTACCTGATTAACATTAATAAATATGTTTAATATGTGACTTGATAATAAATAAGTGAGAATTATCATTATTCATTCTTTCATTTCTCCTATTAGCATTAATAACTTTTGGATAAATGAAAAACAAACATGGAAGTAAATTAAGTCATAACAGCAGCTAAAACTGAGCTATATAGTGATGCTCAACATCACTTTAAAAATCCTATATAAATTTATTCTATAAATTAAATATTCATTCATATTTTTAAATCATGATGAAAATCATGAAAATCTTTGAAAAAGAAGTTGATTAAAGCTTATTAATCCAAGGAAGGCTGTATAAAAATTTCCAAGAAGTTGAACATACTTTAACCCACTGTTGTATCCATTGTTCATAAATGCAAATAAATTAGTATTGTATGAATGCTTGCAAGATTGGTTCATCCAAGTTGACTAAAGTCACAAGGAAACAGGTGAATGATGACTAAAGTCAGAGGGGGAACATTCAGTCAAACCAAAAAGGAAATCCAGACAAATATGAAGAATGCTGGAATGCAATGGCCTTCTCAACTGCCTGACCTAAATTCAATTGGAAATTGGTGGCCTGAATTGAAAATTGCTGTTCATAAATGAAAGCCATCAGATACGAACAAGAGATGCAGAAGACTTATAAAAGACTAAAGAAAATATCTATTAGCAGTGGTTAGTGCCAAAGAACTTTAACTAATACTTAGTTGAGGGAGTCAAATATTTATGCAAAAGATATTATAATCAAGTAATGATAATTATAGATATAAGATAATGATATTAATTCTCACTTATTATGACTTCACATATTAAAATGATGCTAATTAAGTAGATAATTATCATCAGTCCATTATCAAATGTAACACTTTAAGAATTATTGTTACTTTAAATGCTCATAATAGAAATCAATAAATAAATAAGAAAAGAATAAAAAATATATATGTGTGTGTGTGTGTGTGTATATATATATATATACATATATATATATATATATATTGGGTAGATGGAAGAGTCAGCCCAGGAGAGTAGCCCATCTAAGATAAGGAAAACTTCTAAACTTTAAACCGCTCCCTAGCGGCCATACCCAATCATGGGAAAGGCCTCAGGAGTAAACTCAAAAGACAAATCCGGAGTCCTTAAGACTATCGAATGATATGTTCAACTTTGTTCTGCCAACTCCAGTACCAAGTTGTATTGGACTCTCCCTTTCCATTGGACAATATTGGTGGTGTGGAGAACAAAGCTTAAAGTTCTCTACTATAATAAAAGAAATTATTTTTTTATCATATTTTAACCAAAAAGTTGAGTGATTATAAACAGTCTAAAAATAGTTAAAGTAATAACTATTTTTGGACTGCTTGCTTTTATTTAATTCCTTTGAATATTTCTAATGCTTCACATTGAATTCTCTTTGTTTCCTAGGGCCAATTTTATTTTATTTTATTCTTTTATTTAATTAATTTTCTTTTGGATATTTAAGTAAGAAAACTTTAAACTTACCATTAAAGATAGTAGCTTTTCTTTAAATTGTTGGTGAGCTTAACATTTTAAATCGAGCTAAAACCAATATCAAACTAGCATCAAATGTGCCCTGGTAACTTTAATCAAGCCAATTAGAGGATAACAATGCAGATCATTGAATTTAAGGTTAAAAAAATAAATAAATATTTTTAATACCATTTCCATTTTTCCATATAAAAAATTTATATGGAATAAACTAGATTTTCTTAGTAATCTATACTTTAAAGTCTGTAACCGTTTATTTTTGCTTATTTTAATTCTTTTGATTGAAAATCATTCCAATGCAATATATTGAATTCTGTCTTTCTGTAACAATTTTAATTTATTTTCCTTATTGATAGCTAAGCAAGAAAACTGTAAATTTTCCATTAAAGATGACAGTAGTAGTAGTAGTAGTGGTGGTGGTAGTAGTAGTAGTATCCATTCTTCAAATATCTGGCTTGCTGTAACTTTTTGGATCAATCAAAAACCAACAGGAGTCAAATATGCATCACTAACTATTAGCATAGAGGTGGGGATTGAAAGAAAAATGGAATTGCAAGAAACCATTGAGGTTACAGAAATGTTTACTAAATTCAATTTTATATAAAATGTATTCACAAATTCTTATAATTAAATTAAAACCTGAACTTTTTACTTGGCTCTGCTATCCATGTGTATACCACAAATTATTATAAATCCTTTGATGTAGATGATCAGGAATATCAGCAACCCATTAGAAAAATAAAATAAAAAATAATACATTTCAAAGCGGTCAGCTAACAAACCTTTCTCTATTTTCCCTTCAGCCTTGTGCCACAATTTTGTATTTTTACGAAATAAATAATCTAACCAGAGGTGGTGTCTTGATAAAATCCCCATGGAGAAGGCAACAGGAAACATCTCTACTATCCCTCCCAAGAACAATCATAGTAATGCAGATATCTAATGATGTGAAGGTGATCAGTTCCCTTGGAACTGATACCTTGCCCTGTAAAAAGAGTGATATTTGACAGGTCTCACTTGACTGTTATCCATTGACTGCAACAAAAATAAAAATTATAATCAGGATATGTTAAGACACAATATCAATATAAGAAAATGTTAAGTAGGAAATGAAAAGGCTGAATAATAATCCTCAGAATATATGAATCAAGATATATATATTTTATAAGTGACAATCGGGATCATATGCACAGGTAGAGAGGAAGCAGAGCCAGAGTAATATTAGAAAATGACAAGAGTAAGTGCATTTTTAGACACTGGCAACTGATAAGCTGAAAGAAATTCAATATGGCCATCATAGTGGTATATGCTATGTCAGAAAGTAACAAAAAAGAACTAGATTAGTTTTACAATATACTAGAAAATACCTATAAGTCACAAGAAATTATTATTATCATGGGCAACCTAAATGCAAAAGTAGGAAGAGGAGAAGATAGTAAAATGATTAATAAGTACAAACTTGGGTCACATAACGAATGTGTATAAAATCGCTTCATTGTAGCACAGGGAATGGCCAAATAATAAAAAACAGTTGGTTTGAAGAAGACCCAAAATGCTTGCGGATTTGGAAAAACTCAGTAAAAACATCAAAAACCAAATAGAATAATTAATCATCAACAAACAATATAGAAATACGTTTTTGCACTGACAGAAAAAGTGAATACCTCCCAGTTCTATGCAAACTAAGGGTAAAACTATATGTCTAAATTCTTATATGACAAATTCCACAGCATTTCCATCAACAAACAAGGAATCACAGTTAAGAACAAATAATAAACTTTGGAACATGTTAGGGGCTTAAAATAGAACACCTTAAGGGAAGCATAAGTGATAACAGTGAAAAAAAAATCATCCAAAGGGAAGAAAGAGAAGGACAAAAAAAAAAGTGGGTAACAGGTAAAATTCGCAATCTAATAAAAATGAGGCAGTAGATAATGCCAAGAAATATCACAGAATATATGACGTCAAACAAGAACATGATAAATAAATGCAAGCAAGCAGAAGAAGAATGGATCAATGAGAAATGAGCAGAAGCTGAAAAACTGCATAACACAGAAATAGCAGCTATTCATAAAAAGATAAAAGAAATAGTAGGAGATAAAATGTGGTCTTCAGCAGGATATATACAATCTAAAGAGGAGACAATCATAATGGAAATGTGAAAGGTATTAAAGAGATAGAGAGAATACATCAGAAAGTTCTTCGATTAACAAAGGAGAGAAAGCTACAGAATATAAAAACACAGAAGGACTTGTAATATTGAAATCTGCGGTTAGGTCAGCATAGATGAAGATGAAAAGGAAGAATGCAGCTAGACCAGATGAGATTGTAAAAGAGATGCTGACAGTCTTAGATGACTTGGAGATTGTTAAAGTTACCAAAATGATAAATGAAATATATCACAGTGGCATAATACCAGAAGATCTCAACAGATCAATCTTCATAGTGCTGCCAAAGAAATCAGGTATAAATGAATGTAAATTCCATCACACAATCAGCTTGATAAGTAAACTACTAATTAAGATTCTAATAAATGATGTACATAGCAGAATTAGACCAGGAATAAAGTAAGAACAGTGTAGCTTTGTTCAAGACACTAGAACAAGAAATACAATTTTTATTATCAGAATGCTATATAAGCAAACAATACAAGTGCAGAAAGATTATATTTATGTTTCATAGACTATATGAAGGCATTGAATAATATGTAAAATGAAGAATGCTTTGAAATTTTAGGAAAGCTTGATTTCCCCCCGAAAGATGTTCAGATAATCTACAACCTCTACTGCAAACAGTTTATATGTGGATGAATAACAATTTTAGCAAATAGAAAAAAATAGAAAGAGGACTACAAAGATATGTTTTCTCACCAGATTTATTTAACCTAAACAGGAATATGATATGAAAAGAACTAGAAAACCTCCCTGAATTTACTATCAAGAAACAACCTTAACAACATGCAGATAAGCAGATGACACTATGTTGATGGTAGATTTTGAACAAAATTATAAAAGAACCATTAGACAAGGTAATTGAGAAAGGCAAGAAAACAAGACAAACCATTAATTTTAAAAAGAAGAATGTATAGCTCTCAACAAAAGAGACAGCCTAAATTGTGAGTTACCTATCAGAGACATTAAAATCAAACAAGTGCAGAAATTTACTTATCTGGATAGTGCAGTAACAAATAACAGAAAATGAAACACAGAAATCCAGTCATCTGGAAATAGTGAAAGATGCCTTTCAGAACTAGAGCAAGTAATGAGCTAGGAAAATATCCTTAGAAGAAGCTTCTATATAATATCTAATATCCTATATTGCAGTAAAAGTGGACAATTTTGAGCTGAAGTAACAGAAATGTGGTTCTACCAATGAGTGTGGAGAATGGACAGACCATTTAAGAAACAAGAAATTTCAAGGAGAATAGAAACTACAAAGAAACTCCTGATAACAATAAAAAAAAGAATCAGCTGAAATTCTTGGGAGACATAATGAGAAAATAAAACTTGGAGAATTTAACACTCACAGGGCGTACTGAAATGAAGAGAACAGAGGAAAACAACAAGTCAAAGACAAAGAGAAGTATTAAAGCAACAAAAAAACAAGACAATGTGGAGAGCCATGATTGTCCATGAAAGGACATGGCACATGAAAGAATAATTAAAAATTAAACCACAAAATTATGAAATTCCCATGGAAAATTTATTTCCCAGTACAGTCCATCTCAAGAACAATAAATCAAATATTAACCGTTTTCATGTGATTTCCTTTCAGGTATTGGTATTATCATTGCCCAGATTATGCCTTCTTCTTTAAATTCAGTAAGAAAATAGAAAATTGACCAATTCAAATGTAAGCCTTTTAATATTGTATTCATTATTATCTGTTTATAATCCCTATGTAACCAAATGTAGGAATCCATATAATGAACAATATTATTCAATTCTATTTTCTGAAAAAATA
This sequence comes from Acanthosepion esculentum, assembly GCA_964036315.1. Classification (NCBI taxonomy): domain Eukaryota; kingdom Metazoa; phylum Mollusca; class Cephalopoda; order Sepiida; family Sepiidae; genus Acanthosepion; species Acanthosepion esculentum. The sequence goes on from OZ038496.1 coordinate 46,736,682, forward strand.
GTTAAATAATTGATAATTTTTATATCTCACAGAGCAACTCTAAAATAAACATCTCAAAGTTTTAAGAAACACACGAGATATAGAGAATACAAGGTAGCATCGATATGTCCGCAGTTAACATGTAGCTGCAATTCTTACTATATCATGTTTATTGTAAATTAATATTTTACCACCTAATTAAGCACATTGACAAGGAAGGAGATTATGTTGAAAAATGAATATTTTTTTTGTAAAATAAATACTTTTTTCATCATTAGGCTACAGATTTATTAATGTACCTACATAAATTAAAGGGTGTCAAATAATAACATTTAGAAAATTATATTATTCTTTAGATAGATCAGATCATCTGAAAGGAGTGCTTAGACTTGAATCAAGCAGAAGGAATATATCTATCATTCATACTAATAATTCTTCTCCCGGGCATACAAAACTACATATTTGTCTAAATTAAACATTTTTAGTAGGTAGCCTGTAATTTCAATAAAACATTCACTATTTCCTGTCCTGGCAATTACTTGGAAATATACACCCATTGTTTCAATCAACAATTTGAAACACACAAAGTTCAATAAAAACTGAAACATTATTATAAATCAAATTATTTTGTCGTATTTTATAACTTGTTTTGACAATTTACATGAATTCAAATTGAAACTTAGTAAGGCAAGTACACTGTTTTCAAACTGACAGGTGATTATTATCAACTTTTCATTAATGAGTTATTTAAAAAATAAAATAAAATTAAGCATTAGCATCATTTCTATCTACAACATTGGTATCATAGATTTTCCAAATATTCAACCAAGCATAGTATCATATAAAATAATCTGATTGGTTAAAAATAAATGATTTTCTAATGACTGGGTTATAAGATATTTTCACTCTGAATGTTTGCATTAAGGGACATTTCCAACTAATAACTTTCAACAGAGATAATTTATTAAAACATTACAGATAATGTAAACAAATATTCTAGTATGTTGAGTCTAATACAAATTAACAAGCAGAAAAAATAGCCTTCTTCAACAAATCTTTGTGTCCCATGTTAAGATAATGATCAGTAATTCAAGCAAGATAATAAGGATTAAGAATGATTGTCAAAGATTTGCAGATTGGCCTTGGAAAAGATGAGTTGTCAATTTCATGAGACATTTATTTTTATAGTCATTGTTAAATGATTTGAAATAAAAAAAAGATTTTATATTTTAGAATACAATATCAACAAAAGGAATTTAGTGATGACTGAATAATAAATAACATTTATTATCAAATCAATTACATATATGTAAGAAAAATAGACATTTTAAAAATATATTTATTGCAAATAATAGTAGAAGTCATATCTTATAAAACTGATTTCTTTAAAAGTAAACTTTGTTAACATTGAACAATTTTTTCAAAATATTACATATTTAAATTTACCACCAAAAAATGAAAAATAATCAAAAATACAAAATAAACCAGGTTACTAGTGGGATAATATATGACTGAATTGTATTAAATATTTTTTAAATAGTAATTTTGATATGATTTTTTGCATTTGAGGGAAATAGAAAGTAGACTATGAGACTCATAATATGACGAATATGAGTAAAACAACTACAAAGTTTTTTAATCTGATTTTGTTCATTTCACAATTTCAGTGCACTTTGATGATAGAGAAACTCAAAAGGACCATCTCTATACTCTGTTGCTATAATATTGGAATATATCAGAATTGAAACTGACATTTAAAGTATAAAAATATGTGAATGGATAAGAAATATTATCTATATAAGAAAAATAATACAATACATTGTATTCAAAAAAGACATTTCAGAAAATAAAAAGATATATATTTGTTTACATTTAATGCTAATGTAAGCATCAAAAGTTTATCCTTCATAAGGCAAAAATATTAGTGAAAATTGGGAAATCCAGAAGTACTAGTTGGATTAAAATTTATATTTATAATAATATTATTATCATCATCATCATCATCATCAACATCTGATTTATTAGATTTTTCTTTGGAAAAAGAAGTGATGAGATAAAGAATTTTAAATCTGGTGAGAATCTAAGAAGATATCAAATATCTTATAATGGAGATATGCCAAGAAATACACCCTTTGTGCTTATTGATTTCTCATCTTCTACAGCAGGAAGATACTCAATGTCAAGTGCTCGACAAGTGCATTAAGGACATTAATAAGGTGTTCCTTTATTTATATTTTTTCTTTTTACAGTTCTTCAAACATTATAGCAGCTAAGCTGTAGAGTCATTCAAGCTGAACTGCCCACTGCTCCACTCAATAATGTTGTCTCCACTTCCTACAACTTACTAGAATATTAAGTGCTGTGAGTTTTACACTAACGTTTTATTCTTTTTCTTAAATTTAGATAAGGGTATATTTGTTTACATATTTTTTCATTTATGTTAGTTATTGCACATGTATATAGTTATGATTAAGCAATCTATAAAACAATATAGAGAAAATGATTTTTCTTTATTTAAAATTAACCTTCTTCCATGTACACATTTCAAATAATACTATTGTTATCATTAAACATGAAATAATTATGATTTTTAACATATTTTAATGATAAAAAATGACTAACAACTTTTTATGATTGAATAAATTTATAGAAAAAGAAGCAAACTCCTCAATGTAAAACATTTTTATTTAAAGTATCAAAATATTTTTTAATTCTATTAAAAACAACCATATTAACAATGTTTTAAGTCTCTTTTCATTAAAACAATTCCTTTGCATATCACAATAATAAAAAATAAATGTTGATTGGCAGTTTAAAATGCTAAGTAAATTTGAGAAAAAATTGTTTTCTAATTTTCTTTTCAAGCTACTCTTACATTTTACAAAGGTTGACAAACATAAAATTTAATGCTTTATTTTTCTTTGTCTAATTATATTCCTTTCAACTAATTAAGTTACAAAAATTCTACTTTTTAGATAAAAATGTTTGGATTGTCTTTTTTTTTTAATCTTTTTGTTTTCTGCCCAGTGTTTCTCTAATACAAATATATTCTACTCTTTTTTAATAAGTTTAATTTGCTTACCTTGCCACCACCATTTTTTTTTTCTTTTGACAGACCTATAATGAATGCCATTGATTTCAATTTGAGTCAAATTTAGCCTAAATAGACAGAGTATTATTTTTGTCAGTTTAATTGCTTGACTTTGTCACTGAAATAGTACATGTTAATTACACACAGATCTCTGCTTCATTAGATCTGATGGGAGGAAAACCAAAACTGAAACTTTTTAGCACACATATTTGGTTGGCCATAAAATAATGAACACATTATAAAATAAAAATCTAAAGACATTTATTTACACATATACAAGGATACATAAAGAAAAATTTTACTTGATAAAAAATAAGCAAATATAGAGTATATGATTATAAATAATCATAAAATCATAAGCAGTTGTAAAGAATTAAATCATAGCTAATTTAAAATACAAAGATTGAACAGTAATTTGAAATAATTTATAGTTTATAATACATATCTACACAAAATAAAACATTATTTTAGAAGTTAGGAACCTGGAACTAAATTTTGTCTAAACTGCATGCTTTTCATAGAGAAAAAAAGAATAGCAGATTCTTTAACTTTATTCACTTCTTGAATATAATAATATGAATTACTCCACTACTTTCTAGATTTAATGCTCAAAAGAAAAAATCATTTATATTTCTTATTAACTACTTATAACATTTTTCTAAAATTTTAAGTACTTTATTTATAAGCTTCAGAGACATGAAATATATCTACACTGTTGAGAAATGAAATGATATTGAAACTTTTATATAGCAAAAATTAATAAATTGAAAGCTTCAGAATGTGTAGTAGTAATTTTACTGTTAATTTTATTTGTCAAATGCGTAGACATATATAATACTTAATTATTTAAACTGAATTTCAAAATCTATCTCACAACAGTTATAAATTTCTGAATTTATGGGTTATGGAACATTAAAAATGCCAAATCCAGTTAAAAATGAAGTCCAACAGTTTATTTTATAACTATTATTCTCTCCTACTCATATTAAAATTTCTCCTTGCAGTAGAATGAAGAAGGTTTGGTAAGCATCTGTCGTGATTTGGATCTCTCTTGTACAGGCAATTTTATGGAGTAGCAAAGAAGACATTAATGCAACCAAAGGCAATAAGCTAGCTTAACAAGAACAATAATGTTCTTGTTATTGATGATAGTGATGATGATGATGATGATGATGATGATGATGATGATGATGATGATGATGATGATGATGATGATAACTATGTAACCAACAAAAAATTATAGTGTGTGTGCACATCTGCAACTCACCAATCCAACACTCAGTGAGGCTGAATGAATTACTGAATGAAAAACATCTATACGCATAAACATCTGCATTATTGCTGGCCTGTGCACTGCTGTCTATCTGGACACAGTGGCGCTGTGCCAACAAGGCATGCCAGTGTAATGTTATTAGTTTTGCAAAAGAAAAAAAAACAGTTTATGGTGACAATAACAAACCTTGTCTGTTATGTTAGCAACCATCCCTAACAACTATTCTCAGGGAACAGGCTGGAGATTCTACGACCGACCAGAGCCCAACAGACAAGGAAATCTGTCAGTTGGATCTGACACTTTTTCCATTACTTATTCATTGGACACAACCAGAAGGGAAGGAGCTTAATTATTTCCTGACATTTAAGATTCACACTCAACAGGTTTTGAAAGAATAGGAAGAAATTATTCTTTTCCTTTTATATACATACACACATATATATATATATATATATATATATATATATATATATATATATATATATATATAAATTTAAAGAAAAACAGACCACTTTAAGGCTCCATGTAATAATTTATTTCACCATAGCCCTTTTAAAGACATCACTTCCAAAAGGTGAAATATAATATTATGAGTACACATCATTTCTACATTGGGAATTTGCAGTAAATTTGTCATTAGTCAAAACTTCAGATTAAAAAATAATCTCTACAAAATTGTTAAAACATCTTTCCTATTATTTATCTTTCAAAGTATTTTCACTAAACTGTACTTGTATTAGATATGGACTGTATATCAAATATCAACAATAACTTGACATTTTGAAGTAATACAAGGAAATATCACCTGCCATAATTTATACAATTGTTTTTTATTTGATTTCTAAAAATATATCACTCAAATTATTTGGAAAATAAAAACAAATCTTATTGATCTACTCAAGATCAAATTCAACATTAGGAGTTCTTTGTAGTCACTGATTTCTTAAAAGGTGTTCTCTAGATATTTAAGATTTTTTAAATTCCAAGTGTGAAATCTATAATGGATTTTGCACTGGGAAAAGAGTTTTTTACAAATATTTAAATTATTTAATTTTAAGAGAGTTCTGCAACTTCAATTTTCATAAATTATAACAGGTGATACAAAATACTACCAATACCTTTTGGTGCCTTACATATAAGCTTGCTATAATTTGCAAACCTCAATTTTTATTGTTAGGGTTCTTTTATAATGAAGCATTTTCAGGATATAAAAGACCTTAAGTTATGAGACTGTCATATAATAAAACAAATACTTATAGCTTATATCTTTAGTAGGACACCAGGATAGTCCCAACCAAACAAACACGAAAAGCAAGCTTATTTATATAGAGTGATAGTGTGGCAAGCAGCTGCAGGTTAGTTCAATTCCTACTGGATATCTACACCAGTCTTGTTGTTTTATGACAAACTAAGATAAGTTTAGTAGCTATACCACTGCTACTATTGATATACATATACCTCATAGACTAGTTCAGAAGTAGGATTGTGAGGTCTGAGATATTATTTTAAGTATCCTATTTAATTTAGATTTATTGTAATCAGGTCAATTTTTTTCAAACACTTTTGTTTTATTGATTTTGTACTATCTTGGAAATACCAGGTGAAACCACACTCTTCTCCTTGATTCACACCTGCTTGTTCAGTCACTGTGACCCACAGAAATTACTTTTTCTGACTGTACCAAGATGATAGTTCTGATCACAATAGATGCCTCTTTGTGTCCACTCATAATAATTGTGAACATGTCCTTAATCATCTGTTGTGATGGACAGAGTTATATGCATATCACACAGTAGAGACTCAGTTCTAATTTGTTCAACTGACAGAATGAGCCACGGTATGTGCCTCTAACAAGTTTGGTTCTTGTGGCTACTGGCAACACTGTAATAGTGCATTAAATAAGGATAAATCCTCTATTCACTCAATAGGAGGTGCTATCATTTTTTGATGATAGAGCAGTATGCTTTGCTCATAAATTCTCTTCCAATTCTATTCTTGACTCACCTGGAGTATCTTTGTCTGACTTTCTAATTAGAACTGAGTCTCTACTGTGTGATATGCATATAACTCTGTCCATGGCTTCTACTGTTATCTCTAAACTGGATACCAACATGCGGATTTGATGGTATCCCTGCAATAGTCCTAAAGAAATGTGCTCCTGAAATAGCTCCTGTTTTCTCTAAACTCTACAAAAATGCCTTACTACTTTTTGTTTTCCTGTTTATTGGAAATCCTCTTCTATAGTACCTATTTTTAAGAACCTAAGTGAACTGTCTAATTGATATCTACTGAACTATTAGTCTTCAACCTTTTTGGCAAAGTCCTAGAGGCTCTAATCAACTCTGAATTGTTTAAGTATTTCACTTCACAGAGTCATCTATCAGACAAATAATATGGCTTTTGCTTCTCTAGGTCAATTGCTGATGGGTTAACAGTTATTGCTGAAGAGTCTGTCAAGAATAAGAATAGTGAAGCTCAGGCTACTGCTTTCAATATCTTGAAGGCAAAGACAGAATCTGGCATGCTGGTCTTCTTCACAAGTTGAATGATTATGGTATACTTTTTATTTGATTCAATCTTTCTTATCAAATCAGGAAATGCAAGTTATCTAGAATGGCTGCTCTTCTAGATCTTTTTACATTAATGTCAGTGAACCCAGGGCACTATCGTTGGTCCTATGTTGTTCTTAATTGTCATCAGTTCTCAATTCAGTATCTATACTGGTGATATAACTATTTACTCCAGTCTTAATGGTAAGTCTCATAGGTTAGATAAGGTAAAATTGACAGCTGATATAAAAAATGACCTACAATATGTTGTTAATTGTGGCAAGGAATGGCTTGCTAATTTTAATACTTCAAAAATGAAAATGCTCAATTTTAATCATCTTAGAGAATTGTTTGGCCTTCCAGCAGCATGACTGATGTTGACATCCAGGAGAGTAACTCATTGCACCTTCTCATTATCCATTAAGATGAAGTGGAATGATTATACTGAATTAATTACTAGGTCTGCTGCTGAGAAAGTTGGTTCAATGGATCATTCTAGACAATTTTTTCTTACCAGAATCTATCAACAACTTTATAAGTCTACCATTCATCTATGCATTGAATATTGCTACCACATTTGATCTGATGCTATTTTTATGTATGTAGATTTTTTAAAACATCCAAAGAAGAATCTGTAATATTACTGGTCCTGATTTGGTATATCAGTTTCAGTCACTTTCCCACCACTGTAACATAGCTTCCCTGTATCTTTTCTATAAATGATTTCATGGTAATTGTTCTGATGAGCTTTCTCAGTTTGATGTTACAAATTTAAACATAGTACTAAATTGGCAGCTAAGTCTCAACTTTTCACTGTTGAAATTGTAACCATAAGTTCTATGCTAACAGTTTCTTCTCTCACAGTTCTCACTTGTGGAACTCTCTTCTGGCTCAATGCTTTCCAGTCTACTTTGATTTTCAAAAATTTAAATGCAATGTCACTTATCATCTTGTGTCACCTTAACTCCTGTCCTTTTATTGGCCTCTCTCCTTTATAATATTTTTTTAGATTCTTTCATACTCAGTATCAACCTGTGTCTCAGTGACTTTATTGTTTTGGGGTGAAATGATTAAAAAAGCCTAAATACTTATAAATCAACAATATTTACATAGAAGTTACATTTACTCATGATTGAATTAGAACATCATACAGTGGTAGCAGTGGAATGTTCCCAGGTCCAATTTCTGACCATCATTTTATTTTTTGCTTATATTCTTGGAAAGATGTCTCCTCAAAAACACATATATAGGAGGAGAACCCAGTCATAACTGTCAAACACATCACCCCTTACATCTGGACACCTAACTCTCTAGACTGCAACCCCCTTGATTATTATGTGTGGGGTGCAGTTGAGCGAGAGACCGACAAAATTCCTTGTAACACCAAAGATGAACTGAAGGCAAGGATTATGGCAGCATTCACCAACTTAAACAAGGAGACCATCCAGAGAGTTGCAGGAGATCCAAAGGTCATCTGGAGGCCATGGTTGAAGCCAATGGCAATTTTATTGAATAAATTTACTCTTTAGTATTTCAAGATATTTTTGTGTAATTCTGGTAAATATATCTGTTAAAATGAGATTTTTCTTTTAATAGTGTCACTGCAAGCAAGGCAGTACAGCTACTAATACAAAAGGGGTTACAGGGTGTGGAGGAAATAAGAACAGAAACATTAGTAATGAGTAGAAAGAGAAAAGAGTATTCAGGAGGACAATAGACAGATTAAAATTGTCTGGAAAGCATGGAGCCAGAAGGGAGTTCCACAAGTGAGAGGTGTGAGAAAAGAAACTGTTAGCATAGAGGCTATGGCTACATCTAGCTAGCTCAACAGTAAATTGATGTGATCTCACCACCAGTCTAGTATTGCGCTCAAATTCATATAGTCTAGGTACCATAGCAAAGAACTTATCCAAACAGTTACCATGAAAATATTTATAAAAACAGGCACAAAGAGGCAATCTTACAGTAGTGGGCAAGTGACTGAAGAAGAGCCACCAGATCAGAACCAAAAATATTGCTGATTCTTCTTTGGATCTTATCAAGAATTCTCATTTTTGAGTAATTTTAAGCAAGAATTTATCTGTACATTGTTGTTAGAAATTAGATTAAACCTGTTAAAATGTCGAGTGCAGCAATGAGCCCATTTTTATATTTAACAATGGCTTTAGTTTGTTTGCAACAAATTTTTGCTACAGACAATATAGTACAGAATACACAAATTTCAAACTAAGGAGAAAATAATTTTACTCTCAGCTTGTCAATGTCTATTATTTGTAAAATCTAACAGAAGATTTGTGTAACTACTGCTATTGTTTTTCAACAAACACATCTACACAGTATGAGAAAGAGCTGAAAAGTTTTGTCTAATCAAGGAGGGATGCCAAAATAAATTTTGACATTTGATCACATTTTGGGCAGTGGATTATGCCAAGAACTTTAGAGGACTCTCTTGTATTAATTAAAATCTATAATTAATCAATTTGTAAAGAACTGTATTCTTATTTTTCTAATTTAAAAATACTTATTGGCAAATCTTTTTGAAGCAACTAAATTAACAAACTGAATAGTAATTAATTAAAAAAATGTACCAACAAGTTACTAATTAAAATTTGTTTTTCAATTGTAATAAATTTAAAATAATTGAAAGGCAATTTGTAAATATTCAATTTTTGTATCAATTCATTCTCAGTTTATAACAAATTTATATATATATATATATATATATATATATATATATACACACACACACCAAAAAGTATATGCAAATATGTTATATCAAAGGGAATATTGACAGAAGGATGTGCCAATACTTAGTAATTTTCTGAAGATGAACTATGCCTTTACAAAAGTAAATATATGATAGCTGTTGTTCTATCAAATAAAGTCATTGAACGTTATATGACTGTACTTTATGATTCCAAGTTTAATCCGAGAGAGTTTTAATGATCATACCTCAATCTATATAATAAATGTGAAAATGTCTGTGTGTCACACTTTTTCAATTAAAGGGACACAACTCTATAACTTTTAAATATCTCATCTTCTTCAAATGAGACTTGCTCATCCAAATCTAGCTCTCTGTGAAACTGAAGACAAATTGATGAACTTGGCTCAAAGAGATCTCAGCAATTTTAGTCTGCCAAATCCAAACAGAGAAACTGGAAAAAATCAATAGAGAGAAACAGGATACAACATGGAAGAACTGCGGCAATGTATTCAAAACTCATGAGCCCCTGTTGAATCATGACCAATTGCAAGTGTATCAGAAGGTCCGTGATAACATCAGCAACAAAAATGGAGGGATTTTCTTCTGGGATGCACCTGGTAAAACTTTTGTAACCAACCTTTTATTTGCAGTGAGACTCCAAAAACAAGTAGCTCTAGCAGTAGCTTGTTATTTAAAGCTAAAGCATATTTTGGATTACATGAATAAATCATTTTGCAAGTGAATGTTGCATTAACAAAGTTTTGAGAACAACATTGATTTTTCCAGATACACTACCTACTATTTAACCCATAGCTGGGAGAAGAGGGATTCATATCTTTTCCATGGGTATTTGAGTATAAGTGAATGTAATGAACCTGATTTCTCATTTCTCATTCCAAGCCACTATCCATTACACCACCCATACGTCCACCCAAATTTAATGAAAAGCTTACAAGAATATATTAAGCTATTTGTAACAAAAGCTGAATAATGTTAGGGAAGGGTTTAACAGTAGAAAATTGGTTTCAAAATATGCTCAGAATCAATTAAGAAATGATAGAATTAAATAATTAGACATTTATTTGAAATTTTCAATGATTTAAAATGTTGAAAATTTAATATAATACCAAAGTAATCATGAAGTTATCGAAAACAATTTTCTTTCCTTAGGCAAACTGACAAGAAAGTGATAGAAGTCTACAGACCTGTTTATCTGTTACATTTAATATTCAAAACATTTTAAGGTAATGGCTATAACCACACTGCTAGCCACCCAAACCAGCATTCAAAATTTTAAAGAAGTACAGAAATACATTTATCCATTGTTTACTTACAAACATTGGAAATAGAAGTATTTTCTGACAATGGAGATAATTGCTTTTCAAAAAATATAAGTTCTTTCAAGTTGTATATGATTTTTAAATAATTTTGATTATATAAATATATAAATGAATCAAAATTTAAAATATTTTCAAGTTTTATCACATGCTCCTCTCTTACTAGAGACTGGTTATCAATAGCTCCAAAAATATTACCATCAATTAAGACAAGATGGAGAAGGTGTAGTAGTACATCAGTTATAGTAATGATAAATGACCCAGTGGTTAAAAAAGCATTGGTTGGATCCAGTGACTTGACCCAAAGAGTTGTGAGTTCAATACGTGGCTACTGCAGTGGTGAACAAAAACTTGGAGAGTTGAGTTAAAGGGAGATAACTGAAACATCCAGAAGAGGCATAGCCCGTGGAACTAGAATAATCTATACTGTTGGGTGAAATAAATGTTTCCAAATTCCAATCATCTGAAAAAGGCTGGCATGTAAAACAGCCAAAATGTCATGAATATGGCAATAAAGATGAGGACAACAGTCCAAACAATATAAATAATTACAATACCTCATCTCAGAAAAATAGACAGAGATACTATAAAGATTTTGCAAAAGAATACATCAAAAATACATGTTTTAAAAGCTTAAGTGATATTCAACAGAAATTTAATTTGAAAAATGTTAAACTAAAAGGCATTTTCAGAATTGTTGGAGAAAAAAAGAAAATTTTATTGAATCTTTGAAGATTCAATTAAATTTCTGTTGAATATCATTTAAATTTTAAAAACATGTATTTATGATGTTGTTTTTCAATATTCTAAAAGTTTCTTCACTGCAAATAAAATTCTATAATACCTATATAAAACAAATAATCTGAATAAAATATAAACGTAACATAACTTCAAGGTCATATTGACAATTAATTTGGAAAGGTTTACTAATATATTGCATATATTGAACACAGAGTAAAAATATATAAGATTCAACTCTAAACTTTTCCCATTATATCAACATTTACTCAGAATGAAATAAAGATTATGAAGAGAAGAGATAAACAATTCACCTACCCAAATCATCTACCTTCCTCATTCATACAAATGCTTAAGCTTTTTATAACTGCGTTAGCAAGATATAATTTATATTATAGTTTTCCATTAAAGTCAGGTACAAAATAAAGCTACACATTAGTTACCTTGAGTGGATCAGATTAAATCCTATTAAGAGAATGCATAGCCTTCAAAGTAAAATCTCTACATTATTAAAGACACCATGCCACTAACATCTAAGAAGATGTACAGAAGGTAATGGATTATCAGTTCTATTTCAAATAAATACCATCTTCAATTTGTGTGTATGACCTTAATATATAGCATAAACAGATAATCTTCCAGAAGCAGTAAAATTTCAGTATGCCTAAAAGGTCTTTTGTAATTACCTTTGTAAGATCTTAATAATCAGCCATGTTTATTATCTGAAGTGGAGGATCTGCTTTAGTATCAAAGTCTTAGTGAAATGATTAAGTCACATGATTTATGCCATAAAGAATTAATAAAATATAATATTTTTTTCAAATTAGATGTTTCATCATTTTTAACTACTTAATATTAATATATTTTATATAAAGACTACCATTATTTTCAAGGTATGTACATTCTTTTATTATATATTTCTACTGTGTAATAAATTATGATGATAATAACAATGTTTATTTCATAAAATTTAGTATGAAATTTATCAATGAAGAAAAGGAAGAAAAATTGAATTTATGCAGATCTATGGCTAACATTTTAGAAACATCAGTTTTAATCTTCCTCCTCTTTTTAATTCCTTCCTTTCTTTTGGATTCATTCACATATATGTATACATACACACACAAACATATGCACATTAGAACACACAAAGGTAGAGTCATTTTCTAATGCATAAGGCAATAATACATATGAAAGTCTTTGAAAGAGGATCAATCTAACATTCCCTGAGTTATACAATAGGATGATGAAAAGTTCTTGATCTAATCCACTTCCCAATATATAATCAAATGACAAAACATCAGAATTTATTTGGGAATCACTTCTTGGTCAGGCTAAGAACTTTTCAGAAAAACCCTTATAAGACCAATGCACTAGTCATGAGATATTTCTCAATATCAAAACAAATTGATGTAGTCTTTGTGCAGTATTTTGAAAACAGTTTTCATTTTATTCCATTTCCTCTTTTTTCTTTCTGTTGGTTCTTTGACATGAATATTCTTCGTTTTTTTACTTGTTTTTCTCTTATAATTTTTATACATATACATAATATAGACACACAAATTATATATTTTAATAAATATTTTATATAGTTATAATTAGTAGCAAAAAAATAACTAAAATTATTAAATAATTCATATTAAAATGCATTAAAATGCATTTATCACTAAAACTAAATGCTAACAAGTTCTCAGTCCACACAAGAAGGGATTCAAAGAAGAAATCCTAATGTTTGGTAATTTGGTCAGATTTTGGGGACATTTTTGGCACTCCCTCATAATTTCATAATTTTAATAAAATTTTTAGTTTTATTTGTTTGCATTTTTATATGATAAAAGAAAATATTATGATATTAAGCAGAAAGATTAATTCTAAATGAATTAGTTCTGTTGCAAAAATGAAGTATTTTAGACAACAGAAATTCAGTATACATAGTAAATAAAACAATGTGAGATAATCAAATCAAGATTCAAAATTTATATTTTTTAAAAAACCAAATAAAGTCTAGATAATTTTCTTTATCATATCTGATTAGTAGTTTTAAAATATATCATAATTCTTATTTGCTTTTAGAATTTGACTGTACACAGTGCATATAATTTATGCTTAAAAATAGCTAAAATATAGAAGGCTACTTGAATTGCATAGATAAGACAAATTTTAAAATTACATAATTTATATCATGAAAATTTTCACTATATTGCAATCATATTTTCATTTGTTAATATTTCTATTATTATGCAGTACTGGTTAATAAGCAATATCTTCATGAAAATAAAATATATCAAAAATATAAAAGCAGATACAACCAATAGACTTTCTAATTTATTTCAACTTCACAACAGCTATCATTTCTAACAGGATATATCCACTGTCAGGACAGCAACATTTTTAGATAATAGATGGACTATGCTATTAAATGTAAGATTGTTCACTGCAAAATCTGTAAATCAGGAATTGACTTTTTTTATCTTGCTAGTGTGTGTGCATTTTAAATTTTAAAGCTTCACTCTAAGATATCCTCCTAACAGTTAATGCAATAGAATTATATACAGGATATATGAGCTGTTCAGTCAGTCAATGATGAAATTAAGTCAACTATATACAGGAAACAGAGAGAATAAATTCCTCTTTCTCCAATTCAAATGAACTAAGAGTTGTGTCAAGCCTGAAGCATATTGCCAACATAATTCCTGCTGTTGTAGCTCAACGCGGACGCAGTCACCCTCTATAGAGCAAGAAGCAGAATGAATTTTTTTTCCTTCTCCTTTTATTTGAGAAATTGTCTATGTCGCTGTGTCTTCTTGACTCTTCATATGGCGACTGTTCAGTGAACACAAATCCTTGCTGTGCTAGAAAAGAGAGAGTAGAAGCAGGGAAGAGGTCTCCCACTGGCCACAGAGAGAAGGCTGCCAAAAGAGAAAACCTGTTGATGAAATGTAAACCTGCAGAGACTTTCACTGCCAATTAACAACTGATTCAAGCAGACAAATGAACAGGGAAATGATTCTGGAAATGGTCTGAAAAGACTGTAATACCAATCAAGGCAGTGTTGTATGTCACAAGACTGCACTGTGCTTTCATATAGAATATGCTCTGAAAGGAAAATTTAACTATCTTCAGTTGAATGAACAGAGGCTCTATAGAAGGAAAAAAGAAGATAAAAAGAAAGATGGAAAGAAGAAAAATAAAAACAAATAAGTAAAATTAATCAAACTATAAAGAACTGGATAAAAGAGCACATTGCAGAAGACTTTCTTATATTTAATATAGAAAAATGGGATTTAAATCTTCCTTTTCTAAAACAGGAACACTTCATTTATTACTTTGAAGTAAATAACTGTTTAAAAATTATATTTATTCATAAATTCTATATCACTGCATCCTGTAAGAATTTTTTTAAGAAAAATAAATTTTTAAAACAGAATGATTTATTGAAAATACTACCACTAATTGGAAATTAATTAATATAAATTGTTAAATTTATGCCTTTCTAATATATTTTAATTTATCAGTTAGAATAACTTGTTTGTCATGTCACAAACAATTACAAGAGTATAATGAAAAGTTCTCAGCCTGATCTACTTTCCCAAAATCTGACCAACCATCAGAATTTTGTTTTGGTCAGATGAGGACATCTCCACAACAATTATCTTTGAGTGCACTTCTAGGTTTGGTTTTACATCAAAATAAGATTTATCTACTCCAAAAGTCAATAATAGCTTTTCAAAGATAATAAAAAATATTAAAAAATTTGGTAACATAGAACACATATTCTTAAATGTATATGCTTTATGTATTATATTTATTTTAAACATTAAGTAAAATGAAATGTAATTGTCTCAAATTTAAGAAAAAATATTAGTTTTTTTTTAAGCATGGAATAATTATAGCAGAAACAATATGAATACATAATTTAGTTTTTAAAATTTGAAATCAAGCACTTAAAAATTTTGGTATAATACTATTTTTAATTTTTACAAAAACAAATCCAATTTTTAAGATGAAAAAAAATGAAAAACTAACAACATAAAAATGGAGTCATAAATTTTGATTTCTTTGACATCAACAAGCTAATGCCTGTTTCAATCTTTATTGATTGCCCTTTCTTGTATTTTACATATTAAATGTCTTTGTTACAGATTAATTCTAAAAAGACTAACAAATGGAAAGTGAATGTAATGAAATCTCTCAATGCTGCATTCATTCTTCATTTGATCTATGCAAGGCACCAGCTCATTGTTGTTGCATGTGCCAGCAAGGGCAGTCTGGATAAAGTTTCAGTTGGTTTTTGTTTTGATCACTGTCTTCTTTAAAAGCTGTCAGATGTGCTGCTCTTTCTTCTAATTCACTTAACATCTTCATTAGTTGGTCATTTAATCCAATCCAAGCCAACTTAACATGGTCCCAAGACTCAATGCACTTCTATTTAGACACACTGTCTGAATTCAAACATCTGTATTGACATGCATTCTGGTTAATAAAAGCTGTTTACTGCTACCTAGGTCAGCCAATGTAATCATTCACTCCTTAGGGTCCAATAAAATTTCCCAAGAGTCTGTCATATGTATTCATTAATTTGCAGTATTGACTATTTAGTCAGAAATAGTTTTCAGTAACATCATTAAATCTATTTATGTTGCTCTCTATCCAACAGACTGAAACAGTTGATCTAATAACAAGAGAAAGAAGCCCTTTACACAACTCACAAATAATTGATTACTTCTTTCAAGCTACAAATTTTCTACTGCTACTTTTTTTCTATAAAAAGAAGAGATTTTAAATCGTTTTGGCAATAACAATTGATCAATGTAAGCATTGCCCTTACTTTACAAATTTCTTCATATAAACATGTAAGAGAAAACATATTTAAAAATTTGATTTTGAAATTATTTTTTGATTTTAAATGAAAAACAAAACAGATGATTTTTATCTGTATATTTTGAAGTGATCTCAGTTCAAAGAATGGTAAAAAATTGCAATTAGTTTCCATGTGGCACGATATATTATAACTACAACAAATAATATCTGGCTATATGTTAAATTAATAAAAATTTCAATAAAATAAATCCTTCACAATAAACAAAAATCATTCATGAGAAGAAATCATGCAAGCCTTTATTATTAAGCAATATGCATCAAATAAAACAAAATATAAACCTCAAAAATACTAAATGATTAACTGATGAATAAATAAAATTTTTAATTTAAATAAATAATGCCATAATGCTTCCAATATTATCTTTATATTTTGTTTTAAAAATAATTTGAAAATATATCATTAAATCAAAATCTGAAAAGCTAATAATCTGTATCTACAGTGGCAGCAAAAAGTTCCTGTGTGTCACCTAAAATTACCATGACCCCTCCCCCAAGAAAATGATTGAATCATTTGGCTGGAATATTAAATATAAAGTGAATATATTCCAAATTCACTGAAATTATTAAGTATTTAATACAGTAGCCATTGTTCTTTATGGACTTAAATAGTATTTGAAAACACTTTTGCTATTACTGTACATCAACAGCTATAAAAAGAGTCAAAAAATGTGATTAGAAAATGAGTTTGGTAAACCATATATATATATATATATATATATATATATATATATATATATAAATATACCCATGAGAAATTATGATTTCCCTTTTTATTTGTATCTGCTCTATTTTAGGGAAGCAGTAAAATGAAACTTTGGAGAAATAAAGTTAGAAACTTAAAAACTTTTAAAGTTTCATTTTCCCTTGTATTTTTTCTGTCAGCAAAAAAATCAATTCTAAAATAACAGTAAACCAAATTAAATGCTATTGTTTTCTTTCTTTCTTTTTCTTCCTGGTATGTGTTAAAAAAAAGAAGGAAAATAAAGTATTCAAAACATAAAATAAACATTTAATCAGGAACTACCATGAAATCAATATCTTTAGATCAATAATATCCACCAAAAAGGCTAAGAATAGCCAAAAAAGGAATAATCAGCAAACCTACCTTGAAAGTAGCTCTTGATACGAAGATAGCTCACTGCTAAACGTAGAATGGAAAGTTTGTCAAGCTTTGAGATCACACTTTGTTCAAATGGCAATAAACTTGCCAAGTGATCAAGCTCAGCATTCAGTCGTTCTCGATGTCGTTTACTAGGGTTGCTTTTCGGTGGATCTTTTACTGGTGGCTTCACACTAAAAAAACAAACAAATAAGAACTGAATTAAATAGATACTTAAAAATTTCAATGCTGCTGAGTCCTGAAAAATATTATATTCAAATTAAATAAAGTGAGCAGAGAGAAATGCTTAATTGAAATAATAAGTCTGCAATAATGATTATAAAATTTGAAAACAAAGAGTTTAATTTTGAATACATTCATTAATCATTATATATATATATATATATATATATATATATATATATATATATATATATATATATATATATATATATATAATAAAATGCTATCATTCAGGTAGAAGAATGGCTAGCTTCAAAAAGAAAAAGACTTAAAACAGAAATGTCCCAAATATCAATCAGTCCATTTAAAAGATTAACTGCATTCATAATAGCCTTAAAAACAATTTTTGAAAAAGTTTTCCAAAAAGAAATGAAGTTTTCCTTTAACTTAAATTTTGACGCTGGCCTAAAAATGGGACCATGGTGTGATGCAGTTGATAATCTTCAATTCTACAGAAAGAAGATTTGGCAATAAAATGGAAAATTATCTTAAATAAGAATAAATAAAAGAAAGATATTTGAATAAATATCTTAATAATATAAACAACTTTTTGTTTGACTGAAAGTAAAGAAATTTAATAAGTCACTTAATATTACTTATACTGATCAGTATAATTAATTGAATTTCTGAGTATAGATTCAGAAAATTGCTCAAGTTATGTACATAATAGGTGTCTACAAAATTCATAAATAAAATCAAGATGATAACATTTTTTAGTTATTGTTAATTACAATGAATTTCTACATTTTCTACAGAAGTTTGTCTTAATATTGCTAGCCAAACAAAACAAAAACATTTTATAAGTAATTTATAAACACTGACAACTATTAAGTGACTATCATATTATTCACCTTAAAATTACTTAATATCTTATAACTTACTAAAAATATGATAATATATAAAATTTCTAATATGTGCAATTTGAATCTGTAATAGTAAATGAAGGAATAGTTCTTCTAATGATTCAAAAGTAAAATCTGATAAAAATATTAATCTAATAAATGTGAGTTAATCTGGCTGCATACAGAACATCTATTTGGTTTAATGTTTTCTTATAACTTTTACATTTAGTAAATTTGATTTCTACTTTTGGTCTTTTTATCATTGTGCACAATCTTTCTATTAAATAAAAGATAAGCCAACATAGAAAATATTTGCTTATTCTCCTTTCTCAAGAGTAGCAAAAAGAACAATAAACAGATTTTTTGCATCAGAGCTGCTAAACTACAAAGTTACACTTAATAGTATAATGAGAACAGAATGGACAAAAGGTAATCAGATATCTTTTTGTTTCTTCTTTACTGCTGTATGATTAAGCAACTGACTCATGGTGGTGGCCAGTGAAACAAAAGAAAAATGGATTCACAAGAAGTGTACATTTCATTAGAACTGAATCTTGAAACTGTCAATGATTTATTTAATTTCATTATGAGAAAATGGACTTTTAACTTGTTAATTATATATGTTTAATATAATAAGTCTAAATTATATAATACATTATATAAATACAAATAAATACAAAATTTAAAGAAGAATTTTAACAATAATTTGTTTCTATTCCAAAATATACAAATGTACAAAGATATTTAAATAATAAATTTATAAATATCAATTATTTCTATTATCAGACATATTCTCATCCATGAAATTTATTATCCAATGATAACCATTTAATTAATTCAATAAGTAGTCAAGAAGTATGTCTGCTTATTTTCTCTTAAACTTTTAATTTAACATTAAAATTTAAACTTAATTTTGTATGTTATTGTGTAAAAATTATACTCATATGAAATTGGTTACATCTTTCATACACATAGAAATATTTAATTTTTATGAATGAATGAATGAAATAAATATCAAATGGGAAATAGATGTTTTTCAATGCTTTCGTCACATAATGAATGGTGAAATATAGTAGCTATGGTTAAGTTTTTCAAAATTTGAAAAACGAAAGAGTTTATCATGAATTTAGTTAGTGGGAAAAAATGAAGCAGAAATAGAAACAAATGAATAAAAATTATTATTATATGAACAGTGAGAAGTTAATAAGCAGAAGTTACATTAATGCAAATTTGTAAAATAAGTTACCTGACCATAAAGTCAAATCAGAAAAATTATATTAAATAAAAATATTTAAAATATAATTAAAATAGATATAAATTTCTATTTGTGAATTAAATCAATCTATCAGAATGATAATCATGTGTGTGTGTGTGTGTGTGTGTGAACAATTCCAAAAGGAGCTGTTTTGCAGCTTCAATGTTGCTAAAAGTTGTTTTTTTTTTCTTTTTACTCATGTCATTTTAGTGACATGGGTCATATCATGCTATGGCCACTTAATCTGCCTCTGGAGACAACACCTTCTGTTGCCATTTTGCTTTTATCTTGTGTTATCTTCTATTCTTGGGCTAACTTTCTGTATGCACGCACGCACACACACACACACACACACACACACACACACACACACACACACACACACACACACACACACACACATTTCTACCATACATTACTTACACAAAGATAAATTTATGTCCCACCTCTTCTAAAATGCTCACAGGACTAAACAATTTCATGTTTACGAATGATCTTTCAATAGTTTAGCTAATTTCTTGATAATTTTTGGAAAGTCACTGGACATTACATTCATTTCCTTAGACTTTGATAAAAATTCAATAAAAATTTAGAAAACCCACTTTCCTCACGTTATTTACACTAAAAATACAACACATGGAGTTAAATTAATGATATCTGCATTAAAGTAATATAAACATAAAGTCATTATAGATATTTAAATTGTTTGAATAAGGTGTTTTACAAATATATTTTTAAGTGACCAATAATGCTATAAATATATCTAAAATAAGTATCCATTAATGAGTTAAAGTCTACAGGGTCATTTTTTTATTTCACCCCAATGCCATAGATTACATAAATCATTATATAATAATGATGAAATATCTAACAAATATAATATGAATACACAACATTAATTTAATCTTTATCAACATTCACTAAAAAAGGCTGAAATTATTAGTTTTCATTATTTAAATAAAAATCAAAAAAGGTAATTCCTGAATTAAAATATAGTTCTTACCAAACAGCTATCACACTATCTTTATTAAAAACAACCAAAATCTCCACAAGGTAATGAATGCCCTAAAGACTGATTCTGTTCTTTTTAGCATAAAATTTGTCTACTTTGTCTAAAAACTATATGGTTATTTAGTTGGTTGAAAAGCACTGGAGAAAAGTAAAATGAAGCCTAAACATCTAATTTTAATTCATATTTTAAGAGAAATGTACAAAAAGTTAGATTTAAAGAAAAAACTTAGCAAATTAAAATCTATGTAATAGGAAATCAAAAACTAAGCATATCTACCCAAGTATGAATACATATTATATATGTGTGTGTTTATATATATATATATATATATATATATATATATATATATATATATATATATATATATATATATATATATATAAAGATTGTGTGCTTTTTTTATTAAGTACAAACTACCTTAGAAGGATTTTGGCCTGTAGACAATACAATTTGGGAAATATAAATATATAAATTAATCATTATGCCCAATAATGAGTTCATATTCTATCATAATAATGAACAATATATGCTCATTAATTTACATTTACCATCTGTTGAATTTTATACTTAGCATTAATTTTCCATTTTAATACTTTTGCAAAAATATCAGAAAACACATTAAATAAAAATTGTAAAAATATCTCTGACATATAATTGGTTAAATTAAATATTATTTACTGAATTAAAATGTGAAATTCATATAATTACATGAGAGTGCTGAAAAGTTCTCAGACCTATTAAGAAACCCTTCCCACAAAATTTCTATTATTTTGTCATTTGGTTACATTTTGGGAAGTAGGTCATGCTGAAAACTTTTCAACACCCCCTCATAAATAAGTAGAATATTTTTATTTTTAAATCTGAAAACTATGCAAAAAAAAGTTTTTGTATAATCATTCACTTTATAAACATTTTATACAGTACATATTACCTATTTATTAATACCATTTCACTGTTATTAGTAAAAATGTTAATAATATTCATCTAAATTAAGAATCTTCAATATGATGAAGCAGATTGCAACTGAAACTATGTATCATTTTATTACAAATCATCTAGTTTTTGAGTTGGTGTACAAAAAAAGAGAACTACTTAATAAATACTATGTGCATCAATTGATTCTGTTTTATATCAACAATAAAAGTATTTTCATTATCAAAAAATTATCTTCTATACAGTAAATCATGCAGTTTGTATATAAAATGAATATACTTTAAAAAATAGCAAAAAACCCAATTCTTAATTAAAATATAATTTTGATCAAATAGCTTCTCACTATCTTTAGTCAAAACAATAAAAATGTTCAAATTAATATTTAATTATTATGAATAAGCACATTTATACACCCATACTTGTTGAATGTTGTATTATGTTTAAAATTTTCATTCCTATTTTACATATATATATATATATATATATATATATATATATATATATATATATATATATACACTACATTAACTGTTGTGATTATTTCAATAAAATACAATAATATTTATTGACATTGTAATATATTACCAACTATACAGAAATGGTGACACATTTGACAATTGACTTTGACTGATATTCAAAACAAAGACAAAGAGCAGAATAATGACAAAATTAGGACAAGGACTATGGTCACCTTATAGAAATTGTCTTAAGTAATATAATCCACAACATTCTCATTTATACTCTTATCATAAACATCTTAACTCTGCTGCAATCATGGATTTACATTGAGCTCCCCACCTAATAATACACTAATGCTCACAAATTCCTAAAGACAATTTGTTGCTCTCCAAAGACATTGTATCAGCTTATAACAAGTCAAGCTAATCCCTTCTTTTGAGCAACCCACTGCATAAACAATACCATAATACTATTAAGACCATCTACTATCTTAGGGACAGAAAAAACTCCTTTTTCCCTTTATTCATATTTTTTCTTACAAAAGATATTAAGCACTTGAAGATTAATTTTGTTGTTAATTTGATCATTCTGCACAATTTCCTTCAACTTTTTCTTATAAAAAGTATTGAATGCTAACAGTCAGTTACAGTGCTTTAAAAATATTATTCCTACAAATGTAGCTGTTACTGACTGGAGTAAAATCACAAAAAATATTTATATATATTTAATATATATATATATATATATATATATATATATATATATATATATATATATATATATATAAGTTTTACATCAAAGTCTACTATAGAATTAAAATCTACTGCAAAACATAACAATTAGGAAACTATATTGAAAAGTAAACCCAGACTTAAGATTAAATGTAAATTTTATCTAATAAAAGATTCATTTAAAAAAAATGTTTTTAATCACACACCTGATGTGGTGTTGAAAAGTTCTTGGCAAAATCTGACCAAATGACCAAACACATATGCGTAAATAGAGTACTAAAAGGTTCTCAGCCCATAGAACATTTAGGACAAGAACTTTTCCTCATCTTATAAATTTATGCACACACACACACACATATATATAAGATGTTTAGATAGTGCAACACTTATCAATTCAGAAAATTAAATTGGTAAGAAGAGTTCAAATTCTGGTTAATTCTGTTTCATTCACATGGGGCTACTGATTTTGGAAAAGGAATGAATCCATCTTCCTCCAACAATATGTTAAATAGCAGGGCAAACTGGGATCTTTTGCTTTGGGTAACAACCAATCTATGAGAATGAAAACTGAATTCAAACCTGAGATGGGCTGTTTGAACATTTGTGTCACATTGAGAACCATTTCTTTGACATCAGTTCTTCCAAAAAGGTAGCTATAATCAAATCATCTGTGCAGGTAGTCTAACAGTTCAACTCTAACTTGAACTCACTCTTAGGCCCTCATACATTGAGAGATTAACAGAAGAGTTCATTATATATATATATATATATATATATATATATATATATATATATATATATATATATATATATACAGGGTGTCCATAAAGTTTATGTGCACTTTAAAAAATTTATAACTTTAAAGTTCACACAAACTTTATGGACACCCTGCATATATATATATATATATATATATATATATATATATATATATATAATGAAACAGAAAAAGCATTTGGACCCACTATCAACATAAAGAAGACTGAGCTAATGTATCAGCTAGTACCAGGCAATCCATTTCTCAAATCCTTCTGTATTCATTGATGGTACAGCATTAAAAACTGTTGAGGCATTCACCTATCTTGGATCAACAGTCACTTTTGATGGAAAAATGGACAGAGAAATCCAATCCAAAATAGCCAAAGTCAACACAGCATTTGGTAAGGTTATGGAATACCAAAGACATGTCTCTCAGAGTAAAGATCAACATATACAGATCAGTTGTTCTCTCAACCCTTCTCTATGGTGCTGAAACCTGGACCCTGTACCACAAACACATAAATCAATAATGCCTTTCACATGTGCTGTCTTTGTGCCATATGTGATATAAAATGGGATGACAGGGTCAAGAATAGTACAATACTGAAGAAATGTAACATCATCACAGGCATTGAAACCATTCTAACAAAAATACAACTTAGGTGAGTTGATCATGTTGTAAGAATGGATGAGCATAGGCTTCCAAAAAAGTGCTGTATGGACAACTACCAAACTCCAAGCATTCAGTTGGATGTCCACTCTTACGCTACAAAGACAAATTGAAAGACAACTTGAAACGTCTCAATTTTGATCTGAAAACCTAGAAAGCCCAAGTATCAAATTGAAAGGAGTGGCATAAGACATGTTTCATTAAGTTAAAGGGTTTTGAAGACAGTAGACTGAAGCACAGTGATCAACTTTGTCAAGCTCTGAAGCAGAGACATCATCAAAATCCTGCTTTAACAAATTTCATCTGTCAGTGTGACTTTGTCACTCACGGCAAGACTGGGCTAGTATCACACTTAAGAAAGCACAAATGACATATGTCTTTCCCTTACCTGATTTTCTCCACAATTGCCCCAGCTAGCATAAGTGTAAAATGAAAGAGGCACCATCCAATGCTGACCTTCATTTATCATTCACGATAGTAGAGTCCACTATATATATGGATATGGATGTCACTATAGTGTAATGATTAACAGGCTAGTCCAGTAGACCATTACTGCTGTAGTGGTCTGTTTGGAAAATATCCAATAACTTTTAATATCTCAAAAATCAACAGGTTTCACAAATTTGATATAACCTGGTAACCAATCAGCTGGAAATTTGCGACACATGTGAACACTCTCCCATAAGGTTACTCAGTCAACAGTTAAATGTCATTGAGTGAGCTTGTGTATTATGTAACTGTCACATTCAAGAATGAATCATTGAACAAAACTCAGATAAAATTTTACTGCTAACATTTCAAAGATGACCAGGAATCTGTTGAAAGGAGCTCATATTCTGGAAGAGGATGTTAGAATTTCAGGGGCTGTCCATAAAGTAACCCAACCAGAAAATATCTCAATTATTCATTCTTCTCAAAGTATTTAAATAGATTTTGTTAAATCATCCAAGTTTCTCAGACTTCACTCCCACCAATCTCATCACATCTCCATCCAGACTTGCTCCCTTCAACCTATGGCTTTTCCTAAAATTAAAATTGCTTTCAGACTGTAGACAAGATTATGGAAAATGTGAGGATTTCAAAAGAGAACATTGCAAACTGTTCTGAAAAGTAGGAGGAATACAGTGAATAAGTGGGCAAGATATCAAGAAGAATACTTTGAAAAGGACTAAAACTACACTACCTAATGTACTGATGTCTTCACTAATATTAAATGGCTACATCATTTCAGAGTAAAGTACCTATAGTGAGTTCAATCATCACTGGATTCACAACATCTGTAGTCTTATGCTAGACAAAGCTAAAGTTAATAAATATACATATATATCTATTATTCTATCCAAAATGTAAACAAAGTAATTTCTAAAGAATTAAGGGATTCAATTTTTAATCTGATAGCATTTCTTATTACTCTAAAATAATGTTTACAGTAATAATAAATATATATCTATATACACTACAGTTCAAAAGTTTGAGGTGACCCTTGGTAATTTTTTAAACTGACCAAAAAGTTTTGTACTTTATAATTATTATACATTGTTAAAAGAAAAAAGTGAGACATGATTTTTTATTAGAAATTTTATTATCACAAAAAGAAAAAAAACATTTTATGATTAAATTTTGCTCTTGTCAAAATATCCTCCTTTAGCCTTAATTACTGCAGTACAAATTTTTGACATTAGTTACAAAAGTCTCTCAAAGTATAAGTTTGGTAATTGATTCTATTCTGTTTTCAATGACTCAAAAAGTTCTTTTTAATTTTTTTCACTCTTCTATCAAGTTCATCCCATGCTAATTCTGGGGGTGGCTTCAAACTTTTGAACTGTAGTGTGTGTGTGTGTGTGTCTGTGCGTATATATATATATATATATATATATATATATATATATATATATATATATATATATATGTATATATATATGTATATGTATGTATATATGTATATATATCCATATATATATATATATATATATATATATATATATATATATATATATATATATATATATACATGTATCTATGCATGCATGTCTATACAGAGATATTGTATAAATAAAGTGGCCATTGTTTTACTCATAATTAGTATTACTGTTTTAAAATGTGTAGTACAGTATAAGCTCATTGATAATTATTCATCTTACTGTCAAAACCCAAGAGAAATAAGCACACAATGAATTCACAATATCTCACATGGCAGCAGCATGAGAATTTCAAATTTTAAAGGTGGTATATTGTTGGTCAATATACAAATGAAATTAACCAATATCAACATTAAAATTAGGAATTCTATCTGCATGACCTTAAAATTCACTAAGGAAACAAAGGAAATGACTATATTGTGTTACAACACACTTCTGCAGTGTATTTTTATATAATAAGAAAGAACTTTAAGAAATCTATTGTAAAATAACAGATGTGGAAGGCTATATCCAAATGAGCCTAATAACAAGACAGTATCTACATCACATAGATCATTGTGGCAAAACCAGTCAGCATTCAACAAGGGAAGCACTAGAATGTTTGGCAGTTTTTATCAGCAGACAAGCATGGATCAGCAGATACCTTGCTAAGAATTTTGTTTTGACTGCAGCTCAATAACAAATATGCTAGATTTTTTGGTTATGGTGTAGGGAGTAATTTGGTGCACAGGTCATTCAAAGATTCTGAAAAGAGGGGAATATCATTTCAGAAAATATATATCTGTCTTGCAGGAAAGATTTCAACCCTATTCACTGACAGGTATTTGGGGGATGAAGCTTAAAAATGGCAGGTCCAAAAAGGTATTAGGCAACTTTTATGGACAAGTCAATCACCTGACATGAATCCTATTTAACATGTTCAGGCCAATTTAGGGCAAAAAATAAAGAAAAATAATCTCTACAAAATAAGATTCTCCTTGTGTTCCCTGGTCAGTTATAAGAAAATTGAAGATAGAAAAAAATATGACAAGTTTTGTTTACTTATTTTTAATAGGATCCTCTCATTATTATGGACAAGTTTTTTAGTATTCTTATTAAAGGAAAAAAGAAAATTATTATGTTGATGCATATTCAAACATGCCTGTAACCATTCACAATTTAGGAAAATTCTTGGTGAAAATATATCTATATGTTTTCATGAAAATAATAAACATAAACTAAAATTCTTGTAATTCATTTTATTAAGATTTGGTTTCAATCTTTTAATATAAATATATTAGAAGATTGAAACCAAACCTTAGTAAAATTAATTATGAATACTGCACAAATGTTTTAAAATATTTACAGTAGATTTTTAAAAATATTTAGGGTTGAACTAATAGTTTTAAATAGCATTTTTTTCTTTTTTTAAATATTTAGATATTACAATAACTTGGTTACCTCCCTTGAGGTTTGTACCTATGTCTACATGATAAAATTTAAAATTGTACATTATATAGCCTTAGCATTTTTCACTTCACATGTAAAAAATTTAATTTTCAGATGAACACAACAATTTTTTGTTGTAGAAAAAACAAGTGTATATATATATATATATATATATATATATATATATATATATATATATATATATATATATATATATATATATATATATATATATATATATATATATATAAATAAAAAAGGCACAGTGGAGTAGTGGATAGTTGCTTGGATTTAGGAATTGGAGAGCCAAGTTCAAATTCCAGTTGAACCCATGACATTCACTTACATGCTAATACCCTTGGGAAAGGTATTAATCCACTTCTCCCTCCAGCTATGGGTAAATAGCAGAACAGACTGGGTTCTATAGCTTTGGATGGCAACTGGTCTAGGAGAAGGACAACTCGGAATTCAAGACCTATGGAGGGTTGTTTTGGGACCTTTTGGCACGTAGTGCACCAGGTCTCTGTATTCGGCCCTTAAAAAGTGTGGTTGGTTCTGCACAAAGTTTTCACCACTATAATCAGATCATATGTGCTGGTGTCTAGCTGTCAGTTCCTAGGAACTGAGCTGCTTGACCCCCATACGTCAAATGTGACAGGAAAGTCCACCATATATATATATATATATGAAAGTGTCCACTTTCATATTTACATATAATCTATCTCTGATAATGAACAATTTTATCCATAAATATAGCATATCTTAAAACTATATTTTTATCATATATATATATATATTTCGAGAGAGAGAGGGTTGTCCCAAAATGTTTATTCTATTTTCAATTCTAAATGGCATTAGGAGTATTTCATTAAAATAAGAGCTTTTTTCATTACCACAATTTATACATTTTGTTTATTGAATCTAGCAGTGATAATGGAAGAAAATAAACAACATTTCAGCATGTTGTTATTTTTTAATGTAAACATTTAGCTCAAAATCAAAAATTATTTGTGTATGTTGTGGAGAAAAATACCGTAAATGATAAAAATATGTTAAAAGTGGTTTGCAAAATTTCATGCTGGAGAATTTTGAACATTGCTCATTTAGGTAGGTGATTTGAGGTTGATAAAAATCAAATATAGTTGTAAATCATCAATGCTATGCAACACATCGCCAACATTTCAAAATATCCAAATCAAGTACTGAAATTCATTTACACTTGTTTGGTTATGTTAGCTGTGATGTACAACTTCAATATAAGTTAAGCAATAAGACCTACTAAATTGTATTCCTTTATGTGATTCATGATGTAAATGTTCTATTTTGGAAATAAATTGTGACAGGTGATGAAAAGTGGATACTTTACAACTAAAATGGAGTAAAAGAAATCATGGGTAATCAAAATGTCACCAAAGTTTTCACCCAAAGAAGGTTATGTATTGTTGTATTGGAAAGGAGTCCTCTATTATAAGGTACTTCCAGAGAACTAAACAACTAATTCAAACAGGTGCTACCACTAATTAGACCAACTGAACACAGCAATTGATGAAAAGCATCAGTAATTATTTAAGTTTAAAAGTATGATATTCCATCAGGACAAAAAAATGACTGCAAGTTTCTTTGGTGACCAAGTCAAAATTAGAGCAACTGCTTAGCTGGGAGGTTTTCACGCATCCATTATATTCCCAAATACTTCACCATTTATAGAATTCTCTTAAAGGTAAAAAATTAATCTTTTGGAAGACAGCAAAAGGCAACTAAGGCCATTGCTAGAACAGATAAAAGTATAGAATTAATGCTGTCAAAAATATGGAACAAAATGGTGGGTAAATTTGCTTTTTAATGCCCGCACACTAAATATCTCTTAAAATTTTCCCAAATCATCATAATTCCATGTAAATGTACACACTGAACTAGAATTAACAATAAAATTATGAAGAAACCTACCATTTTGAAGTTATCGACAAGAAAAAATCAGACTTCTTGTTGGTTATTCGTCCGCCATTACAGCTATAATGTTCAGTAATTCAGTGTGGGGTACTTCTTGTGTCGTAAGCATAAATTTTGGCCTATTTACTTCTTTTACAGCTATATCTCTTTTTGAAATCACTACGCATTATCATAAAGCAATTTTTTTTTGATAATTGTAGTTTTATTTATAACAGAAAACTTTAAAAAAAAACAAATTCAATAATACAATAAAACCTTTTTTTCTGTGTAGAATAGCAATAACAAATTAAAAGAACAAATTAAATAATACAATAAAGCATTTTTTATATTCTAAAATTGAAAATAAAGCAAACAATAATTAATGCGCAAACTTGGTAAAGTAGAAACGAAATAAGGGTTAATTGTATTATTTAATGTTTTTCTTTTAATTTGTCCCCTTTACTACACAGAAAGAACCCTAACCCCACCCCTAACCCTAACACCTAACCCTAAACTTAACCCGGTTTATGGTATTATTTTATTTTTTTTTAATTTGTCCCCTTTTCTACACAGAAAGAACCCTAACACCACCCCTAACAGCTAACCCTAAACTTAACCCGGTTTATTGTATTATTTAATGTTTTTTTTTAATTTGTCCCCTTTTCTACACAGAAAGAACCCTAACCGAACACCTAACCCTAAACTTAACCTGGTTTATTGTATTATTTAATATTATTAAATTTTTTTTTAATTTGTCCCCTTTTCTACACCTAACTCTAAACTTAACCCATAAACATAACAGTTTATAGAGAGCATGATTATGTACAAAATAAAATTACAAAATAAAAAAAATGCTAGAAACGAATTAATGGTTTATTGTATTATTTAATATGTTTTTTTTCAATTTGTCCACTTTTAATTTAAAAAAGAAGCTTTATTGTATTATTTAATTTGTTCTTTACATTTATGAAACTACACTTACCCCCCCCCCCAAATTACATTTCTTTATGGTAGTGCGTAGTGATTTTCTGCACCGAAAGTCTATAAAAGAAGTAAATAGGCCAAAATGTATGCTTACGCCACCAGATGTACCCCGCACTGAATTACTGAACATTATGGCAGTAATGGTGGATGAATGTCCAAAAAGAAGTCCGATTTTTTCTTGTTGATAACTCCAAAACGGTAGGTTTCTTCATAATTTAATTGTTAATTCTAGTTCAGCATGTACATTTACATGGAATTATGACGATTTGGGAAAATTTTAAGAGATATTTAGCGCATGGGCGTTAAAAAGCAAATTTACCAAATGGTGTATATGTTGTTCAATAAATTTAATGACAAAAATAAAAACAAATGTTTTTATATTTACTTAATAAAATGAACAAATTTAGGGGTTATATATATATATATATATATATATATATATATATATATATATATATATAAAGTATATTCTGTGACTTAATCAGATTCTTTTATTGTTATAGAAGTATTTTATCTACATCTTTATAGAAGTAAATAAAAGTCACAATTTTAGGGATATGCAATCAAATTATACATTTATCCTTTGCATGTTAGATTTTTAAATGTTTAATTAGCATACAAACTATAGTTAAGATTATAACAAAGATTATAAAGACTTCTTTAGATTTAAAGACATTGATACATCCCATTTTAATAACTTTAAAATTGAAATTCATTTAATTTGAAACACAGAGTGTGAAAAGAAAAGCACTAATTTATAGTGTAATAGCATTAAGATGTACTAAATCTAAAATATCGTAGTTATAATTATTATAAATTTAAGTAATCCAGACAAACTATATATATTAGTGAAACAAGAAGATGGGAAAATATCCAAAATTAAAACAAAAATATTCTGAAAAAATAATTTTCATTATCAGATTTATTGACAGGAAATAAAATTTTAAAAATATAAATTGGTGAATTATATTATTTAATTTACAAAATGTCAGGCTTTTATTTGGAAAAATATACTTTTAGTCGAATAAATAAAGTCAAGTTATTGTTTAATCAAAACAATATTTAATGGAGGAAAACAAGCAAAACTATTGCAGTGGTTCAAAACAATACAACAGATCAAATTCTTTTAAGAAAATATTGCACCGATACTTTTACTGCCTTATGCCACAAATTAAAAATGAACTTGAGAGGTTAGTTCAAAATATCAATTTAAAATGCATAACTGTAAAGGCAAACATTAAATATTTTCTTCAACTAAGCAGGACAAAAATTAATATAATTATTTTTTACGAGAAAAATTGATTGATTCTTTATTATAAGAAATTTGGAAATCAATGGTAAAATTCATTATAGTTCTGCATAGAAATAATAGGCAACCAAAATTATTGTAGTTTTAATTTCCATGATATTTCCATATTTTTGGAAAGACAAACACACAATCAATAATTTGTGAGATCAACACACTTTATACTGTACTACAAATTTTAAAACCAATCTTTTACCTAAATTAATTATATAATAAACAAGTATGAAATTGAATATAAGCTAGACATTACTTGAACTTGTTCAGCAGATATGAATAAACAAAAGTTTTTAATAAATAATATACAGTAAATATAAACTAGTTTACCTTTTAAGAGAAAAAATAAAAGATTCATTAAAAAAATTTACTTTTTTTTTCATAGTATTCCAGGAATATTTTGCTATATAGAACAGGAACAGGATTCTTTCACACTGTCCTGGAATTGTCTGAGAGCTGAAATCAATGTTAATATTTATTTAGTGATCTGCTTGAAGATAATGGTCAAGCCTGAGAAGTCAATGGTAATTGTTTTGGCCTTCAAGAGGTCAAGTGGATACCATCAAGCAAAAATAAAGGACATCATGGGGCTTATCCAAGTGACTCTGAGTGTGAAGTGATCAGAAAATCTGTAGGGGACATGTCCAGCAAAAGCACAAAAAGCACAGGAAAATGAAAGGCACAGACAGGAAGGGTTTGTTCACTGCCAGTGTTGTTGACCTTTAGCAAACAGACACAACCCTATAAGACGCAACTGTAAGCAGATAATACAAAGAAAATCCTGCTGCTGACTTAGAGTGCTATTAGAGAGGTAATTTTTTTATGCTTAGGTTTGCAGGATTAAGTCAAGAGATTAGTGAACATAATATATAACCACATAATATAAATGATTGATAAGAAACATAAATAAAAATTAATTAAGCATTATTATTTAAATATATTGTTTTACTAAAATAAAATACAAGAAATGTCACGTTTTTACTGCTAGAATATGAAATTGATGATTTAGTTCATTTGAATACCAAATATACTCATGTATAAGCTGATTTCATATATAGTGCAACCCCTGAAGTTTTTTAATTAATTTTAATCCCTTCAGAAAAAAAATTACCTGTGTATAGTGTAACCAGTCACTGAATGCATGATTTTTAACCTCTTCAAAAAAATTACCTGTGTATAGTGTGACCCCCTATATTTTTACATAAAATATGATCATATAAAAACTCACTATACTCAAGTATATACAGTAGTAATAAAATGTTAGTAAATTTGCTTACTATTTAGTGATGTCATAGCAACAACAGGTGTTCTTCATCAATTTAAAATATATATTATATTGGTAAACAGTATAAATCATTACCAGTAGTTCTATCATTTTCATCATTCCTGGAATTATAACATTTTAATAAGATTTCAATGAATAATTATCATCATAAATTTAACTAATCTCTAACTTGGAATAGCCAGTAAATATCTCCAATCAAATTTTCAACTTTGATGT
Source organism: Acanthosepion esculentum (assembly GCA_964036315.1). Classification (NCBI taxonomy): domain Eukaryota; kingdom Metazoa; phylum Mollusca; class Cephalopoda; order Sepiida; family Sepiidae; genus Acanthosepion; species Acanthosepion esculentum. Next base: position 46,770,301 of record OZ038496.1, read on the forward strand.
GTTATTACTGAACTGTTTTGATATGATAAGAGTAAATTAATATGTAATACATAAAGATACACATGCATGCAAAATAAAATGTCTTGTTTTACAAGGAATTTTTTCAACTGTTTACTCTAATACATTTTGACCCTCGAACTGTAAATATTACTAACATTAGATTTAGAGTAAAATTTTGATACTTTTAAAAAAAATATTATAGGCCACTGTATTTGGCATATAAGGAGATATTTAATTATATATTTTAGCAAATGCACATTGTAAAAAGTCATTATTGGTTTAATCATAAATCTGAATTGATTTTCCACTTGATTATCATAATTGAACTAAAATTTATCTTAGATTTGATACCTAACCACAAATAGTGTTAATAATTTGGATCCAAAACTGTCTCAAACTATTAGCAGCTTCAATACTTTATATATATATATATATATATATATATGTGTGTGTGTGTGTGTAAAGATTTAAGAAACAGCAGACATTTTTATATATAGTGCACAATATTATTTTTAATATTGTGCACTATATATAAAAATGTCTGCTGTTTCTTAAATCTTTACACATATATATATATTAATTAAAATAATATTAAGAATAGAGTGTTAATAATATTATATGATAAGATTACTGAACTTTTAAATATCAATTTTATCCCAACATCGATGTTTCTTAGTAAAATTTCCAGTCTTCAGGCGTTGTTTTTTAAACGGTATTTCCAATTTTTTCACTTTATTCCACATCTTTTTCAATCTGCTTTTTTACTTCATTTTGCACATATGTGTATTTATGAATTTGATAAATTTAATTAAACCCATGAATATGCACGTGTGCAAAATGGATTAAAAAAGTGGATTGAAAAAACACAGAATAAGATGGAAATTGGAAAAAATTGGAAAAACTCTTTAAAACCACAACCTCCTGAAGACTGGAAATTTGACCAAGAAACATCAATGTCGGGATAAAATTAATATTTAAAAGTTAAGTAATCTTTACATATATATATATATGTGTGTGTGTGTGTGTGTATATATATATATATATATATATATATATATACACACACACACACACACCTCTTTGCATGACAACTACATAGTGTTACTATTCTCACTAAGAGAATTACATTGTTTGCACTTATAGAACTTTTTATCTGGAAATTAGTTTGATTCTAAGTATTTTGAATTTGTAAAAAAGAATGTATGTGAACAATTTAAAACTCCTAAACTTAACTGAGTGACTAGCTAAGACTTCTTATACAGCTCCTTACTAATTCATTAATATAATTTATTTAGCTTTTACACTCTTCTTGATCCTAAGATTTCTTTAGAGCCTAAGAAGTCATAAATAACAACTACCTAAAATAATGAAGCCTTTACCTGGTTTGTAAATAGTTGCTTAATTCAGTTCCCAATGGTTTAATGACACTTGTTGCAGTGAATTTTAATTCATAATAAAAATGAGAAAATAATAAGTGGCGATTATATTGATTTTATTCATATTATTACAATATGAGGGGTGCTGAAAATTTCTTGACCTAACCCATTTCTAACCATTCGAATTGTTTTGGGAAGGTCTTTTTGGTAAAGCTAAGGACTTTTTAATACACTATCATACTTAATCATTTTTTTATCTATAATAATAATATTAAGTAAAGCATGATATCAATTATTGATTTAAATTAAAATACTAGATAGAACAAAATCAATGTTTCACTAATTCTTGCAAGAGAGAGAAGGGGTAAAAATGATACTTGCAGTTCCAAGTTTTTGGCAATGCCAAACTTAGATCAAAGCTTTTATTGAGTATATTCATGAAATTTTCCGCATTAATGAAATTTAAGTTATTATTTAATTAAATGATTTCTTTTTGATTACATGATAATAAAATCTGATAAAGAATAATAAAAGCATCTATGATCAGAACATTATGTTAATAAGTGAACTTAGTTATGTAACTAGAATTCATTTTACTATAAAATAGAGTCAGGAGCAAGCAAATAATGCAATCATTAATATATAATTAAACCAACAATATAATCTATTTTAACTCCTGACATTTTTTGCTTTACTTTCTTGATGATAACTAAAAAAGAAACATTGCTATGAAATGCTACATTATTCAACTGAAAATACAAACCATGTGCAGAAAGTTGTAAAACGTTCTAGTGTCAAAGTATTCATGAAAATTTACTAAAAGCTTAATTTATTCCCAATGAAAAGGCAGGCGAAAAAAAGGACTTGGCTGAAATAATGGTATGGTTCCCCTCAGAGGTTTTCCCATGGAAAAATAGAAGATCACTCATATTGAAACAACCAGTTTCAGCAGTGTGAATAAGACACTCAAGGGTCTACAAGGTGATGACAGACCATTTATAACTGAGCAACATTGGAAAAACATCTAATTAAACAGGACATAATAATCTCCAGCTGTGACTGTCAGACATCACTGCAGGATACCAATCCATGTATCTCTTGGAGGTTATTGGCCTGAAGAGGCTGCATCTTGAGGAGTAGCAATCACAGCTGCCATAAGAGCACCTTTGTCACTGCATAAGATCTTTGCCATTTCTAGAGGGCAGAATCCGCAGCACAACCTATCATCCATAACAGCATCAGCAACAACAACTACAGCAGTGGGAATATGTACACAAGAGGGAGGTGGGTGCTCATAATGGCATATGTCAGTCTGAAGAGGCACTACAAAAACAATGATTATCATTGACAAATAAACATAAAATAAGATGAGGACAGTGAAATTATATTTTTGTTTGGTCCTTTTATGTTTTCTTTTTGACTTTTATTGATTGACTGTTCCTTTTGAAACAGTACAAGAAAAGTGAACAGTGATGTTTTATAGAAAGTGGGAGTAATAATTTATAATTTTCTTACAAGCATATATAAAATATTTTGATTTAATAATAATAATAATAATAAAAATAATAATAATAATAATAAATTTAGGGGGGCCAAAAATTAGACATCAAGAAAAATTACTAAGAGAATGAAGATATTTTTAAAAAAGAGCCAAAAGATTTCCTATTCAGTTTCTTTAATAATGTTTCTGTTTGTATAGACAGTTATTTACTATAGAGAATTGATAAAAAGGGTCAAATCTTCACATATCAAAATGGGAAGCAGGAAAAATGATGATTCTTCTAAATTTCATTCATAGACATCTATTTAGTTAGGAGGAAATTGTTTAAAGTAACAATGATAAAAGTAAAGCAGAGTGATATTCAAGTATCTTCTTATCAGGAGTTTATTGTAAAAACATCAATTTAAGCATGAGTAAATAGTGTGTGTGTGTGCGTGTGTGTGTGTGTGTGTGTGTGTGTGTGTGTAAAAGATAATAGAAAATGTATTTACATTTTATAAGACAAGAGCAGTTTCAACAAGACACAACTGAATTGAACTCCATCAAATAAAGTAAAAAATGAATTTGCAACATATTTTACCTGATATCTTACATATTTTTTTATCTAGTTTTGAATCTTGTAAGGATCAATTTCTCTAATTAAAATATCAGATTAATATCAAGAAATAAGTTACAGTTTCTTCAAAGATTGTTGTACACATTTTGTAAAATGTGGATTTACTACAATTTCATATAGGATAAATTTTAATATTAGAAAAGAGAATAATTACATATTACATGCATATGACTGAGTAACAGATTAGAAAAGAGAGAATTAAAAAAAAATGACAAACTCAGGTGAAAAAGAAAAGTTTAAATAATCACCAGTGGAACATGAGAGATGCTGCATGGTGCTACCTCACCCAGAAAATCATCTACCCTCCCTACAGTGGCAAAAATGATTTTAGTATACAAATTCTTACTCGTGCAGAGTTGAGACGTGACTTAAAGAACTAACCCCCCACACACACACTCAAAACACTTTGATGATGAGTCTGGTTATTTCAGATTAATTCTTTTTACTATCTTTATTTTTAAATTTAATATTTTGTAACATTATTTTTATCATAATAATGTGACATAATTTTTCACAAATTCTTCTAAAATATCTTTATTACTGATTTGTTTTGAAATCTTAATTAAAATACTTAGAACAATAAGCCTTTTTTGATATCAAAACAACTGAATACTATTGCTAAATATTTTTATATGAAATAAGACCCTGTTTTAATAATAACAAAACATTGGAAATATGATTTAAAAAACAGTTAAGCACATATAGACACACATATGTTGCTTCAAACATTCTATACCTTTTATTAAATATCTTACTTTAAAAAATATATATATTGGTTTTTATAAACAATTTAAAAGGCATATTAACAACAAAAAATGCTACATGATATGTAAAAATTAGATAAGGTAAATCTTACAATTTGTACAATGTTTTTATTATTTACAGATTTCAAATACATTTATGTAATCGTAAAAAATACTGTAAGCATATAATATTATTATTACCATTATAAATTTTTATCTAAACCTTTATAAGATAAAAAAGATAAAATGTTATTTCAATAGCTTTCTTATTTTCTTTAGCATAACATTTCATAACAACATAATATTATATCTTTAAACTTTTAATATTTTGCTTAGAAATATATTTTACTATTGTTTTACTTATTGTCAGGTAATGAATATATAAATATTTATTAGTTACTTATGAGATTCAAACTTCTAATTAAAAACATAGCAACTTCATAAAATAAAAATCTAAGCAATATATATTTAATGAGTATTATATAGATTTCCTTAGAAAAACACTGATATAAGTGAAAGCTCAATCCAAAATTGTACCACTTGTTGCTGAGAAAGAAAAAAAAATCTTTAAGAAAGTATTTTAATTAAAAAAAAGCAACTAATATATGAAAAATCAAATATGAGCAATAAACAGTAACCAATTAATAGTTCTTATTGGTAAGAGCATAGAACATTTACCATAATAATCATCTACAATTAAAAAGTAGATAAGAATAACTTTTAGGCATTTCCATAAATGTATATCTAGGCTAAATCTATATATTTCTAATAAAGTTGTGTGAAAATACAAATATACATCTCTCTCTGTCTCTCTCTCTCTCTCACACACACACTCACACACACATACACCAAGTAGAGGTAGGAGTAAGAGAAGGAGGATAATAATTGTCCTTGCAATTTTATATTTCTCTCATTGGTTCAAATTATCTCTAAAGTTACACCACTTCATTGTTCCAAGATGCTTTTCACTGTTACAAGTCACAAAATAGCTGCTTAGTGATTAAGAAATTTGCTAATTTTCTACAAGCAAATATTTTAAATGAAGTCAAAATTCCATATAGTTTCCCAATCTTTCACTTTAAAAAAAAAAAAACTTTTTGATATGCATCAAATGGATATAGATTCATACATAGAAATCTTACAGAGACAAATAAGTCAATAAAGAAATTTGAACATTATATATGTCAATGTTTGTATAGGTGCATTTTAATATAAAATTGATTACTTTTAATCATAATTTTATTGATTACAACTGATTTCACAGCAGGTTTATATTTTCAAAATTTCTTAGTGTCAGACATATATTAACTGCTCTAGACATTATTAGAGCAAATCTTTAAAATTCTACTGAAATTAAGAACTAAGAATATGGGTTCCAAGTGATGGTTACAATTGAATAACAGCCATTATTTGTATGCTATGGAAGAAGAAAAGGGTTATCTGATTTTTGTAAAAAATATTTTTAACCATTTTTAATCATCTTAAGAGTTTTAAGCAGTTTATATTTTTAAATGTGAAGAAAATGAGATTTTATAAGCAATTAACTTTTATTCTCAAAATTATAAGTCACAAAAGATACTATCAATTAATAGTGTTATACAATTAATTCAATAAAGCACATTTTTATGCTGCCTAATGTTTTGACTTATGTAACTTTTCTATTTTAGATTTTTATATTAATTCTTTTACAATCTTCACTTAAAAGTATTCATCCTATTGGTAACAAAACATCCATTATATATTTCATTGTATTTGTGGAATGTAACAGTTATATCTTGGATATAATAAAAAGTTAACTTTCCAGAAACAAACTGTTCCAAAAAAAAAAAAAATTCTGGTTGAAATGATATGTAAACATTAGTTTGGCATTTCTCTTCAGTCAAAAACCATCACAGTGTCAATGTAATATGCATATCTTCCTGTCATTAATGTGTAATAGGTTCCTAAGTTCTTTTTTTCTCTATATCAGTCTACTGGGAATCAAGTTAACATCTCACTTACTTATTTGTTTTTGATGACTTACCAAATCCAAGAGCCTTAGTCATAAGAAACAAATTTTTGCTTCAAAAATCACCTTATGCATGAGACCACAGAGATCATGGTTTAGAGTAGGCCTAAGGGATGATATAACTGGTACCCACACACCCCTGTTCCTCAAAATGGCCAAATGACAGAATCAGAATGAAACATGAACATTATATGGTAGAAAATAGACTTTGTTATTTCAGTGGCTGTAGAAATATTTTGTATAGTTGCATCAGTTGATTTGTTGATTTGAGGAAAGAATGAATTATAAACAAGAAACAAATATTTTGGATTTAATTCTATTATTATTGCACAAAAGAGCTAAAAAAAAGTAAATTCAAAACAAGATTTTAAACAATGATGCTCAGTCCTTGATTTCTAAAAGAACTTGTATGTTTTGAACAGTCTTGGACAACTGTTCAGAATTTACAAGTTCTCTTCTTGGGAGTGATGTTGATATTTTTAAATGTCTTAGAACTTTCTCAGTTATTTTTAAACAATTTTGAATGAAAAAAAAAGCAATATTGTTTTAAAATGAGTTATAGATTGAGAATAACAGGCATCATAGAAGAAACCAGAAGAAATGAACAATTAGCAGTTAAAGAGCATAAACATGAAATTAAACTAGCTGGCTGTCATCCCACCCATCTGATTTTAGAATTAATGTAGAATAAATAGATTTATAAGGTTTACATTATAAACAACATTTGTTCAGCTAACAGAACATTTATAAAGCCAACAAGTGGTCTAGATGTATTTGTTTTATATCTAAGATTTTGCCAGCTCAGATTAAATTGGAACTCTGTTTTACTCAGCAGTTGTATTACACTTCCCATGCTATCACGGCTATGATATATACATCTGCTGGTAGTCACTGTTATTTCAGCTTTCTTTTTTTCTTTACTTTTCTTTTATTTTCCTTTCTTCAGCACTTCTATGTGACATAATAACTTTTTAATGTATAGATTTAAAAATTTCATGTATGGATTAAAATCAATGCAAGCCCCGTTTGAAACCAGTAAATCAAAAGGAAAATTCAATATATTTAAACATTTCATTATAACTTAATACTATTTTTTATTCAAATCTTTTTAAGAAGAAAAATATTACTAGAGCAATGTTATTGACCTGCTTAAAATATTTTTGTGGATATTATACAACATAGAACTTGTTTGCTTACATTTTTATAATTGCTAAGATAAGCATTTAAAATTTGAATTATTTTTCATGAAAAATTTTTACTCTGGCTCTTAAAACTTTTAACTTACATTACTCATTCCACAGTTTGTTCTTTTTTGTTTCAAGCAAGAACAGATGCTCTTAAAATTATTATAAAGACATTCTATTTCTATTAAAAATTAAGCTCAACACTATCAGAATTGTTTCAGCAATAATAGGAGTTTACTGATTTAGATAATCATTTATAACTAATGAAATGGATAGATGTCTCAAGTGATATGATTAGCATATAATTATAAGGTAATATGGTAAAAGGTCCTGATGTCTAAAGACAACACATGAAGTTACCAAATAAAATAAGAAAATGAGCGTAATACTGAAAATAATATAACTTTGAAAAATAATTAAAATCTTTCTTCAAAGAGTACTTAAAAATAATTTTCCATAAAATTTAAGAAATATTAAAAATAAATATTCACTTTAGGAATCATAGTAATAACTTGCCAAAACAATGAGTAACTTGTGTCATTAATTACTAATATCATATATATTTATATGGGGGGGGGGGAGAGAGAGACCACCAACATTTCAAAGTTATAATATTCTTACAGTGACATAGCTAACTTTCTAGATTTCTTGAAGCTGATGCTATCAAGAAAACAAATTATTGTAAATATTTTCCACTTCTTCTGGTGCAAATTCAAGTTGGAAACAGCATACAGATGGAAACTGTTGGTGGCAAATTACTCTAGAAAAAAATAAACATTGTCTTCTAAAGAAGTAACTTACATAAATGGAGATAAGGTGTATAGGTCATGACCTTCTTAAACTTTATCTTGAAAATGAATATGAAATAGTTTAAAGACCAGAAACATAATTGTACGAGATTGCATTGAAGCTTGTTCAATAGATCCTGAGATACACATTTTTGTGGACCTCAAGAAAAAAGGTCCTGGAGGTCATAATCACAATCATCCAATCAGCATAAGATTCATCACATTTGTCTACTGGCCCATAATACAACTTATTCAACTTCAGTTTTACCTAGATCAGTGCCATCCCTTCAATCTGTAACTAAGAATGGATTTTTTGTAAGATGGTAACAGATTAAAAAGAAGAAAATACTTCCAGAAAAGTTCTGCCCTTATTGAACTTTTTTAAATAAGCATTCACAAAATGTATCAATGATTAATATCATATATAGTTTAATCAATGAGTTCCCGCCCATAGACAGATATTAGAATTGTCAAACAAGTGTTCATTTGTTATTATCTTATTAATAATATAATATTATTTAATGGTTTAAATATTTTCACAATTATTTCAAAAATTTTCATTCCTTTTATACATTAGGTGCAAGCCCTTTTTCAAAAATTAGAGGCTAAATACATAATTGAAAACTGTTAACTGAAAATTTTTGCACAGTTCTAATTTTATAATGAAACTAAAATCTTCAAATTGATTGTGCGAGTAGTGTAACTGTTGAAAGGCATGGAAATTGGTATTGGCATGTCAAATTCAACTTCTAGAATATTCTGTTGCATTTGCTTTTGCACATGTCATTAGAAATGGCATGAATTAAGCTCTTCTCTCCCTCAGCTATGGGTTAAATAGCAGAGTAGGCTGGGCTTGGGATGGCAATCAGTCTAAGAGAAAGAAAACTTTGAAATCAAATGTTGTGAAGAAGATAACAAGAAACCACTTCACTACTCTTCCCAAGGAGGCATGGTAATTCATAGATAATAAAATAAGGAATCTTCAGAAAACAATGGCTGACTATGTTCTGAAAGGACAAGGTATTTTCTTTTTAAATCTTGAAATATTCTATGTTTAACTTAAACAAACAATATAATTAAACTTAGGATAATTTTCAAGCCCCAAGCCAGAACAGTTTTCAGTTTTTATTATTAGTTTAGGTTCTGGTATAATAACAAGATTTTATGATACAATACCCCTTAAGTTTCATGGCTGACACAAAAAAAGATACTCATAGCTTATATCTCAAGCAGAACATCAAGGACAGACCCCTCAAATGGAAAAAGTCCTACAAAACTGGGACATGTGGTAAACCTAAATATAATTAAAATACAGACATGAATCTTAATGCTAAATAATCAAAATTCATTTAACTGTAATATCATCATCTTTGACTATGTAGATAACTACTTGTTTATATTTTGAATATGAAATAGCATAAGAAATTACATAAATTATCCAATTCAATTATTCTTAGGAGGTTAATTGGCTTTGAAGAAACTTTTTATCATATTAGCATCTATACAGACCATCTGACAACCAATTATTTTACTTTGAGCAAATAAGAATGTCCTTACAACTAAAGCACATGACAGAGAAATATATTCCTACTTACTTTCCAAAGGTAATAACTTTATAAACATTTCTATAAACATTCTTATTAATAATAACAAATTTTCTTGCTATGTAGCACTTTAAGCAAAACTGATTATCCAAATAATCACTGGCAATGTAATGTGTACTAAAAAACCTTCCTAGTTTATCTGGCCTTAACTATGGAATAATATGAAAGGAATCATTTGTTCTTTTTATATTTCTTTTTAGGGGTAGTAGCAGAGAAAAGTGAAATTTAAGCACATGAGGTATATATAAAGTGCAACCTAAAAGTTTGGGAAATTTGCTCAATCTGATCATCTGTCAAAGTCTACAGGTTTTCTCATCTTTCACCGACAATTTCACACACCTCTTGAAATCACTCCACCAGAAATAAAGGAACTTCATCTTCTATCAGTTCTCTCTTTCTTTGGGGAAGCCATTTTGTGTTTTAAATTCTCTGAAACTTTGGTTAGCACCTCATAGAACTGATGATTTGTTTATGCAGCAGCTTCCATAAAAGAGATAAATCACTTCAATTGAAGGATTTTTTGAAGACTGGTATATAAAATAAAATGCATTAGCATTTATTATTTATTATCTTTGTTGTTCTCTTATCAATTTTATTACTATAAATTTAATACAGCTGAATAAGCAAAAATATCAAAGTTCTTTTATTATCAGCTCATTTCAAATTTAACATTCCATTCCAAACCGATAAACTGAAAAAAAATCAAACCAAAAGGAAAATATAAAACTTTGTATATAAAGAAAGAAGTTAACTCAAAGAAACTGGTTTAATTGAATAAAAAACCAAGAATATTTTTTTGATTTTGACACTTATTCACATCATCTTTAGAATATTTCTTATCTGTTTATCAAATGCACAATATAGATAATATGATCAAGCTTTTCAGAGCCAACTTCATATTTTATTTTTTTCAAATTATTGCATGGACAAAGATTTTTAATAAAATTAATAAATTAGTAGTTTCTTAAAACTCAAACAAAAGATTACAAATGTTTCTCAACATTTCAAATATGACATAATGACCAAATTTTCTCAGCCTGTCCCACTTCATAAAATTACTATTTCAATGACCAAACATCAGAATACTGATTTTGAGATGTGAGTTGAGTCAAGAATCTTTCAGCACCCCATTGTACAACTTGATGCTTAAGTAAAAAAGACAAATTAAAAAGAAAAATAGAATGTCATCGTACTTCTAATATTTTTACTGCCAAAACTTATGCAAAAGTCAAAGTAATAGTGGTAGGAGTGTTTTAATACTAGAATGGATTAATGTCAGTATGATATCAATCACTTAATTGGTGATCCTTTTTTATCATGCCAAAAGTGATCAAGTTTAATTTGGAAACTAAACAGTACATTTTGGAAATGATTAAAAATGTTTGAGACTATTTATGTTCATTGACTCCTGTTGATGAGTGTTATGATTTCATGAAAATATTATGAAAGTCTTTTGTTATGCTTGTTAGCTTGAGAATATAGACATCTTTTCTAATGTATTTTCTTCTAATCTTCTAGTTGTGTGTAATATTCAAATGAAATGATTTTCTATTTTTACGCTGATTTATTTATTAATTTATTGTGAGTATCATTCATTTCATTTGATTTACATGATCCCCTATGATTAACTAACATAGTGTTTTTTCTTTCATTCTAAAATAATAACTTTATTTATATTTTCTGTTTTGTAATGTATTTTATCAACTTTCATTTAATATACTGCAATATCACTTTTTTATGCAAAAGTTAATAGATAATCTGACTTGATATTTCTTGCTGTTGCTGTAAAAATTGATATTTCATATCACTGGAATTTACCTGTTAAACCAATTACTCACATGATACTCCAATGGTAATAGATTTTGCATATACATCTATTGAGATACTAAGGATTCTATATGAATTAAGTAACTCTGACAAGTTTAGACTTGTACATAAATTAAAAAGCTTCTTGTAAAGTTAGCTTAAAAGATTTCTCACAAAATATCTATTGCCTTTATATCTTTATTATAAATATAAACCACTGAAATTTTTTCAGTCAGAGCCAGTAAAGGTTTCCTTATTTTGATAATAATGTCAAGTACACAACTTGGATGAAAATGTGATTCAAACCTTATGATTATTAATACAATCAGACTCTCCTAAAAGTTGTAAAAAGTAAATGCCTAGTAATAGTACAATAAAAGTTTCTATTATTTCAATTTTATGCTAAACACGTGCATATTTATAATTGGAAAGAAGTATAAAGTCTGTTAGTTCCCTTTTGGCATTCTCACATAGAGTTCAAAATACTGGATATCTGAAGAAAAATTATAATGCATTAAAAAAACGAGAAATTTTCTTACATTCAAGGCTTCTATAAGTCAATGTATCATAAAACTACTTTTATTTTAAATAAAATCAAATTTATATTGAAACTATGATATATTTATGATGCCATTTTAAATATTCTCATTAGTGAGAATTGAGTTTTTCTAGTAAAGTATTAACACAGTACACATCAATATGTCATAAGAAAGAACAATTTTTAAAGTTAATTGGTTACAAACATTATTACTGTTTAAATTAATATATAAACATATTTTAACTTGAAATTATTACAAGATAATTTCCTCTGATTATGCAAAAAATATATAGTATTTAAAATTAAACCTGACACAATACGAGTAACCAGTCAAAGAATATAGTGCAAGACATAAAATTTGATTAAATTTGCTTGCAGTTGATTGAGAGTTAAGAAACTGAAAGAAATTCTTAAGACATTTAATCAACCACATGTTGATTTCAAAAGAAGTTTTTTTCACCTTCTTTCACACCCAAGTTATTCACAGAATTTTTGTTTGTTTTTTAGTAATGTTTTGTTTCATTCTCTCTCTCTCACTCTGGCTTTTAGTAACATTTACCAAATCAATAAGCAATGAATAGTTCTTGCAAAAGAGATGGAGACAGGTGGAAAACTGAAGGAGGTTTGCTGGTGTGCCTCTTTCTCTTTTATAAAAAAGAAGACTTCACAAAAATGACTTCAAGGCAACAAACAGAGCCAGCAGCCAAGAAACAAAACCCAGTGTCACTTTGGTTTCTCCTTTCAGATTGTTGCATCGTTCTCTCTCCCTCTCTCACTCATACACACACACACATATATATGTACACAAAAAAGAATGGATTGGCACAACCATGATAAAGACATTGCATACAGAAGATGCAGGTACTTTATATTGCTGGGTTTCTGCTTTACGACGGAAATTAAATCTCTCCATGAGCTAACTCTGGTTAATTTGCAATTATTGCAACCCGCTTCTCCATCACAGCAGTGGCCATGTAATGCAAATCCTGATGTATTAAGAGCTCACAACACTGGGGGAAAGTGGTGGGGAGGACAGTCAGGTTGGCATAAAAAGCAGGCTTTCAAGCCTAGTGCTGATAAAACCAGTAGGGTGTTACAGAGTTTCCGACGGCAATCTAGCCCCCAGATAGTTTGTTTTCATCATGGTTGGATTGAGAGACTAATGATGCTTTAATGTCTAGTCATCGTAGCATTAACAGTTTGCCCCAGCATATGGAGGAAAAGGACTCTCTGAAATGTTTGGGAAATATAGCACACCACTGCTTTGAACTGTTATCCTTTGTCACACAGCACTCCTCAAAATATACTTCAAAGTAGTGAACCCAAATGCATAACACCCCAGTGTGCAAGCCTTCAATGATACATGAAAGGAAAAGCAAACAGGAATGAAGGCAAAGAAACATGGAAGAAGTAGAGTGCTGAAAGAGAGCACATAAATTCCTAGTAATGAATCATGGAAAAAGATCACTATCACCAGAAGTGGCTTTTTAGTCAATCCAACTTTGTTAACAATGGAAATGAGTGGTAATTTTCTTTCTTCCTATTTTTTTTTTAAACAACTGACTTAGAAAACTAATGTAATTCACCACACCAATTTTTGAAGGCTTACACTCTGAATATTGGACTGGCAACAAAAAAAGAAAAAAGTGTGAAATTTTTGTTAATCATAATTATGGTATCTTAACAGTGAAAATATCAAAACTGTAATCTGCTCACAGTTTAAGAAAATTTACTTAAAGAATAAAGAAATGCTATTTTTAAAAATGATTGGTTTTTCAATACTTTTATAACCATGGTAAAGTATGAAAACGAAAACAATCAGAAAAATATTACTTCATTAAATAATAAAAATGTAATTATTATCATATTTTTCTTTACATATGCCTCAAAGAATGATATAAATAATATATATAAAATTTAATTGTGTGATCTTGGATATGAAATAAATAAATCACAAAAATATTTTTAAATCTATGTTTAATATTAAAAATATTTCATTTGGTATTCTTATGAAGCAAACATTTTACCATTAGCATTATGACAATTTTTCTTAAAAAAGTTAATATGCTTTCATGGATAGTAGTAGTTAATTGTTAATTTTCTAGGCAGATGAAATTATTATAGACAAGATGATTATAACAAGATAATGACAATAGTCTAAAAGACTTTGCTTCACAAAGTGAAAGTTCAAAGTGAAAGTATTAATTGTGCTTATGTAGTTCCCACACACCTTATTATCTTTAAAATGGGTTCAGGTAAGATCGTCCAAAAGAAAGTACTCACAAATAACAACTGTTTCAGGCAATGGGTGCAACTATGTAGACATACATTAATTTAGAAAGATGGGATTTTAAATATGTCAATGGGACAAAATAATAAGGTACTGAACAATAAACATGGATAATATGGCAAAGGTTTTGTTTAAAGAGACAACCCAAACAGTTTAAACAAACCTTTAGGAAATCCTAAAAAGGTAAACTTGTAATAGTAGGGTAGTTAGTAGATGACAATAAGTACAACTTATTGTAAATTGAAGATCTTTCACTGATGATGAAACTTAAAACCTTTCATTTCATGCTTTCCTGAGTTAGGGCTTAGATAGTTCCTTATCTAATGAGAGAGGAAAGACCCTAGCTTTATGATTTATCTGTTCAGGGCAGAAATTTAAACAGAAAGAATCTAGCTAGGACAGCTAATCAAGAGAAAGAGAAGAAGAGGTTAAAAAAAAAAATAGTTCACCGAGGAAGTGAAGTTTGATGGGCTAATAGCTTTTGTAAAGGTATGATTATTCCCTCCCTCCTTCTCCACCAGAGCAGAGACATGAACCCTTTAATCAACAATAAAGGGCAAGGAGAGAGGGAGAGAGAGAAAGAGAGAGAGAGAGAGGTGATAATACAGTATGAGTGAGTACAGCCAAAGACTTAGGAGGCTTGATCTGGATAAACAGAAAATTGAAGGAGAAAGACAATAAAAGGATGTCCTCCCTGAAAGGAGCTATCTTCTACTTAGCCTCCAGATGGCCCTGGACTACTAGACCCTTTCCCTAATTTTTATCATTTTTAACACATCAAAGACTTAGCTCTTGAAATGATTTTTATAAAATTTATTCACATTATGAGAGATTCTAAAAATGCAAACATTGAGAAACTTAAATTTTATTTTCATAAATTTCAAAGTAATTCAGTCAATTTTTTAAAAAATTTATAATTTTGGCATCTTGCTTTTTCTGATACTAACAGAAAGTAGCACTTGTAGCAACAGTATTCGTAATAGTGACTCAAAGTTTTATCCCCACTATTTTTCTCGTTAGCAAAGAAAAGGAGAAAATGCACTGTGTAATACTTAAAATTTCTAAATTTGGCACAATTCACGTAATTTTTCCTGTGCACCAATTCAAATGATTATAGAAAGAAAGCAAATACCTAAGCAATCTCAATATGCATACCATCATTTTCCCTGTTTAAATGAGAAACCAAGAAAAAAAAACTACACACAATACTACTGGACAATGAAATTTCTCCACTTAGAATTAAAAAAAAAAATTAAAACAAATTTTTTATCTTAAAAGTTTTAAAATTAAAGAACTGAACTCTCCATACAATTTGTAACTTGTAAGCAAACATTTCTGAATAAATTTTATTTTCCTTTTATGATCTACCTGAGTCATAAATATTAGAATTACAGTAGATAAATATGAATTTATCATACATGTAAGGAGATGCAAATAATACATACAATTATCAAGCACACTGTTTTCAAATTTAAAAGTTATTTAATTAACTTTTAAATTACAAATAAAATTAATTTTTCTAAATAGATGATATAAAATATTTAAGCTTTTCAATGAGAGAAAATGTTACAGCTATGCAATTAAAAAAATTAAAGATTATTTGTCATTTGAACATACTTTTTAATGTCTATTAAATATGTGATGACAGTTTTAAAACTCTAATTACAAATTATGATCTATTGATACTTATACCACTTGTCAGTAACAAATACTTTGACTGAATGCTGGAGAAGAATTTAAATTTCCCTTTTATTTATTTTATTTCATTGTCCATTAAATTATAATAAATATTACCTGTATGCAGAGTATAACACACACATATTGTGGCCAACATAAAAGGCAAATCTGTACATTTTTCATCTTATAACTAAAAATAGTATGTATGAATGAATGTAGAAAGTTCTTAGCCCAACCCACTTCCCAAAATCTGACCAAATATAAGAATTTCTTTTTTTTCCCTTCTTGGTCATACTTCATATTCTTTTTTTTTTTTTTATCTTTCTTTAAATCTTGACCCTCTATTACAATAAATGCAGAATGAATGATTCAAATTGAAATTATATAAATCAAGGTATAAAAATTTAAAAATCAATCAAATAAAACATTATTTTTCTATACATTTTGGTTTTATACATTATAAATATGACTGTCAGTATAGGCACTTGATACAATTAATGAATTCGCAAAAATCAATTAACCCATTTTTTCCAAAAAATTTAATTTGAGAAATAGATTATACTCAAAGCTTAATTATATCCAAGAATTTTGGTCATATATATATATATATATATATATATATAATGTACAATATTCTTGGAGAGTTACACTTTTGTATAATATTTTTGACAAATAATATATTTGAGAAAAACTGGATTAATTGGTGTAATTCTAATTTTATTTATATCTTCTCTGCTTGTTGTGATGTATAGGCAATTTGCATTGACAATTGAAAAAGGTGCGTGTCATTCTCTCATTTTAAATATTCAATGCTTCATTTGCTATTAGTAATTACTAACAGATTTATGTTGTCTTAAGATTAGTATATAACCTACCTAAAAAAGTGAGTTCATCTGCAAAATACTAACTACAGACACATATACTAAAAATTTTGATTATATATTACCATACTCTTCACTGGTAAACTTTTTCTTTTTTAACAAATGTCACCTTCTTTATATCAGTTTTAATTTACCCTACTTTTCAATAACAAATATGTTTATGTTATATAGCAAAAATGAATTCAGCCGTACTTAAATAATTTATAAAACTAATAGCTAAGTAGCTAATGAAAAATTTACATCAGAATTGTTCAATCTCAAGGTTGTCTTGTTTTGTTTTCTTTTTTTTATCTAAAATCAAACATCTGGTATGTTTGTGTGAATGTCTTTAACAGCTTTTACTTGAAACAAATAAAATAATCAGTGACCTTATGATAGATTTAAATTATGCAAATCTGGTATATTTTAGTAGTGGTAGTGATGATGGTGAAGAACAAGAATAGAAAGGAAAGAGAAGGAAAAAGAAGAAGAAAAAAGATGATGATTATTATTATAATTATTATTGTTATTGTTATTATTATTATTATTATTATTATTATTATTATTATTATCTTCCTCATTGAAATTATGGCCACAGAGCCACTTGAAGCCCAAATTGAAAGGTTTTGATTTTTTTCAATTAAGAAAAAAAATTAAATCCAATTAGACTTTGTTATAAATTCAAACCAAACTATTTAAAAAGCATTAACAAACTGTTATAGGCATGAAACAAAATACTTATATATTAAAAAAATAAAAACATTTGCTCATATCTTTGATTATAAACAATATAGATATTTTATTTCCATATATACAAATATATGAATACATAAATTTAAAATAACTAATAAATTAACATATTATAAGTAACATGATTCAAATATTTAATTTACATGACACAACATATATGAATGAATAAAAAGTTAGATTTTAGGAAGAGATCAGACCTTTCAAATATTTTTTAATCTTTTATATAACAAAACTATGTTTTTCTAGTATGATTATCAGATAACAATTATTAATCATTACAGTATATTTTGATGTCATTTTAAATAGTTAATTACAGAAACAGTTAACTATTAAGTAGTTTCATAAAAACACAACTTACATTTTTTATTTTCAAATTATAATTTAAGTTAAAGTAATATGAGTTATTTATACAAATGATTAAATTTACTATTTTCTAAAATATAAATAATAATGATACTGTATGGTATATTTAGTAAAATGTTTTAAGTAGTTGTTTCAAGTATATTTAGTTAAATCATATACACTGTATTTCCTTTTAAAATTTTATTACAAGATAAAATCTTTTATACAACTAGAGAATAAGTTCTATACTGTATATTAAAAAGAGTAAAACATGAATAATTATGCATAGATATATAATTTATTTCTAGATATCAGTAAAAATATTATACTCCATTTTAAAAATAGAGCGCAGAATATAATACGTATATACAATTAGTAAACCAAACATCTTACACTAGAAAAAAAAAAGAAAATATATATATATATATATATATATATATATATATATATATATATATATATATATATATATATATATATATATAATAGATTTGCAGACCATATAGAATATTTTGATGATTGATAATTTAAGATAACATTTATAAACACAAATAGGTAAAACCTTTTTTTACTGAAGGTGGGTGGCTGAAAATCACTAAATTCCTTATTGTTCAGCATTGTTCAAAAGCAGAGATTAGTTGTCAGAAAAATTTTAACATTTAAAAAGTGTTAGTCTATTCGAGAATATACTTTGTAACAGATGTACAAATTACTCTTTAAGCAATAAAAAACAAAATTAAATTCAAAAGACATATAAACATGAAATAGTTTTATTAAAATTGATAGGATAATACTATTATAACTAATAGTGAACATCAATCATGAATTGAATCAACAATAACTAAAAACAAAAATATATTGAAAACCAAAGTATTGGAAACAATTTCATAGAAAAACTGTGAACTAGAAAATATTTCTTTCTATGGTATTGTAACTTAATAAAAATTATTGTTGTTAAGCTTTCATTTTTCCTTCTTAAAAACTTTATAAATAATGTTATTCAGAATGCTGTTAATTATAACTCCATATATAACAATTCTTATCCAACAGCATCATTTTTAATAGCAAGTACAATACAGATTTCCATACATTATAATAATATTTTAAATATTATAATATCTTAAATGATAATGTTTGGTACTTTACTTCATTAAACAAATAAGCAGTCAATAAAACTGTGAAAATATCTTAATTTTCTTACAAGCCTTACTTTAGTGTCTATTCAATCGTCATTAATATTTTTTCTTTATTTCTAAGGTTATCCCTTTCAGAACAATAATTAATTAAAAATGTTGTCTTATTAGTTATAAAGTTTATATAGTTAGTGAAAATCATAAAAACCTATTATTATAAAGTAATATTTATAATGATTAAATTTGTAATCAATAATATCATTAATGAAATTAGTTACTATAACAGTACTCAGAATAATTATGATGCTATTCCAAATGGGAGTAGTTTGCTTTGCTACATTATACAAACATTTTATAAGTTATTTATAAATAGTAATTGTGAATAAAATGAGATGCTAAGACATACCACAGTATCTCAGTTCGTTATTCAGTTAATATTTATTTTTTTTAAAATTATAAAAAAAACAAACTACAATATCAGTTGGTTGTTTTCAAATTATCAGTAACATATGCAGTTTCAAAATATATTTTAATACTATTTCAAGTTAGCTGGGTTTTCAAAATTGTATAATTTTAATACAATTTCACTATCTGGAAATATATATATATATATTATAATATTATAAATTAATTGATTTAAAATATGGTTTTTTTTTCGCTACACAGTGATAACCATGTTTCAATATATATATATTTCCAGATAGTAAAATTGAGGAAAAGGAAAAGAATATGTACATTCAAATAAATATATATATCTACACACACACACACATATGCATATTTAAGTACTAAATGAGTCAAAAGTCTTTCATACTTATTATATTTCAAAACAGCTGTATCTCTATCGGTTTTTTAAATTTCTTATGTTTCAATGATATTCATAATTTGCTGAAAATCTTTTTTAAAGGTCCAACTATAAAGAAATGAAGAGATACAATTTACTTTTATATGTATTGAAAATAAAACTATTTCAAATTTTAACATTATTACTTTGTTACCATTTAAAAAATATAAATATATAAGAATCAATTAGATTCATAATGATAGTAAATATAGTCATAATAGCAATCATAGAGGTCAAATTATAGGTGATGGGGTTGAGTTAATGAGTTTTAGCACTAAAGCAATGCACAAATTGACAAGTATGCCTGACAATGTAGAAAAAGAGTGAGTCCATTTCTATAAGCATCTATGAGATTGTCACATACAATATGGTTAAACTGCCTGCAGGCTCCATATAGTTCCATGCAGTGAAGACACAGCAGTAAACTGAGAAAAGCTTGGTTTTGATTTGAAATAAACATACTTTTTTACTATCTCCCTCTCCTCTGAGGGAAGTGTCATACAAAGTTGTAACGGAACTAGTAAATAACGCCTAAATGTGCACACATCGAAAAAAAGGAAAAAAAAAGCATACCAAATAATAAGGAAAGGATAAAACCTTGAGTTTATTATTGATATTATTATTTTTAGATAATAGGAAAAGACATGACAGTAGTGGTAGAAGAATTAGGATTAGTTGATTCAAATGATAGGAATTTGCAGAAAATATTTCTAACATGTTGTACAGTTTGCAATAGAAAAGATTTTATTCTATAATGGTAAAAGATTAGTGAAAAAGAAGGAGAAAAAATTCTTCTTTTAAATAAGCAGAAAAATATTTAAATCTTTCTCTAAATCAAATATATTTATTTGTAAATAAACATAATTGCTTTGCAATATTTTTAGTTTTATAAAAACAACTAAGTAAGCAATTATAAAACCTTAACAATATTGGTTTAACATTAATATTATCTGTGCTGGGTCTTGAATTGTATAAATTTGGGGAAATATTTTTTATCTTAAATTGTGCCATTAGCAGTCAAATAAAAGACAAGTTTTAACTTGTATAGGAAGAATAGATTTATGAGATTTATAAAATATCATTGTTTGTTAAAGCATCTATATGTTTCTCATAATAACTGGCAAATAAAGCATTTTTGCCAGTTATTATGAGAAATTTATAGATGCTTTATTTGACTGTTAATGGCACAATATATCCCTAAATTAATGAAAAATTATTTTTTAACTATCATAAGAAATTTTTATTGTAAATAATATGATGAACAGTTTCTAAAACAATAATAACAGTATTTAAGATTTATGTTATTTTGATAAAACTTTAAATCAATATAAATCTGCCTAATGACAAAAATGAACTTTTCTACAATTGTGGTAAAATTCACATATTCTATTTAAAATATCTACATAATAAATAGTTAAAGGGGAGTACAACACATGTTGTTTCATTTACTATCACTTACTGTTGTTTCTTGGCAAAAAAATATATACATAAGTCAACATAAGTTTTCATCCCTTTTTCTTTCATCAATAAACCATTTTGTTTTATTTATCATCCTAAGTCCCTGTTTAAATTAAAAATTATCTAATACTGTATAACCTACTATATAGTTAGAGAAATGATACAGAAAACTTTTATAAACAAAATACAAAGCTGTATGTAATAAAGTTTGATTCTGGCATAAGTGACTGAATAGTAAATATAAACTCTCATTTAACTTTACAATGACAGCTAAATATACAGGATATACATACAAATGCAACACACAACTTAGAAAAAACAAATATGTATATATAACTATACACACATAGACACATTTAAAACATGAAACACAATACACAATTTCTTGCTTTAAGCTGCAGATTCTTGGTACAACTTGCTATTAAAAAATTGAAAACATTAAAAAATACTCAAACAGTACAAAAAATTAATTCTATGAACATAAACTTTCAACTTAAATATAGACTAGTTCATTAGTTCTGAATGATAGCAATGATGTGTACTCAAATGGTATTCTAAATAAACAATAGAATAAAAATTTAAAAAACAAACAATAAAAATTTCAAATGTGATATCAACTATATACAGCTGAATGAAAAAGCAATGAATTAATTTAAAATGGATAAGAAAATATGACAAAATGTTTGATGTGTAAAAGATTTCAACAGTTCAAGTCCAAAGAAAAATATTTGTCATTAAAAATTATCATAACTAATCAAAATAAATTTGCAAAATATAAGGATAGTATTGCTTAAAAATACTTCAAGAGTGAGTTGTTAAAACTATAAACTGATGAAAATTTAAATCTTCAATAATTAACAGGTATTTTAGGTGATAAAATAGTTTATTTATTAAGAAAGCTTACATATATACAAAATTCTTATTGTTTTTTTTTTTTTGGAAATGATTATCAATTTAAGTAAATCTCTTAAAATTTTGCTGGATTTTAATTTAAAATCTAAGAAATGGTTAAATGATAAGGTATAGGTAATTGAAATGTAAATAAAAGAAAATTTGCACAATATTTGCATTGAAGACAGTTTGATGATATAGTTACAGGTGTTAAATTTATTAAAAAACTAATCATTGCAAATAATAGGTGATACTAGTTTCACTAAATTTGAGTGTGTGATTTTCAATCATCTTTTCTGATGAATGAGGATCCCACTAATTGTGTGCTGTTTTTTGGTTATTTAAAATCAAAATGACACTTAACAATGAAACAATATCCATAACAAGAGTTTATAAACCATATTTTCTTTTTCTTTCTATAATTAAATGTTAGGCTTTCAAGTGATAACATTTTTAATACTGAATACAAAAATACTTAACACATCAATATATTAAATCAAATTATTTTCATTTAAATATCTATCACATATTACCTAAATCTAAATGATTGCAATGAATCTATTTGTAATAAATGTAAAAGTATAAAATTCTGAGACTTCACTAGGATTTGTTAGTTTCTCTTTACTTAATTCATCCAGTTTCATGTTTTAAAATTTCACAAATTTAACCATATTTCTTATTAAATTCCTTTTAAGAAAAAATATTAGAATATATCATAAATGATTATATCTAAAAAATAATGTTAACATTATTTCAATTTTAATTTAAGCTTTACTGGATGTTATACTTATTTTTCTTATCATTAA
The DNA here is from genome assembly GCA_964036315.1 of Acanthosepion esculentum. Classification (NCBI taxonomy): domain Eukaryota; kingdom Metazoa; phylum Mollusca; class Cephalopoda; order Sepiida; family Sepiidae; genus Acanthosepion; species Acanthosepion esculentum. Next base: position 46,793,516 of record OZ038496.1, read on the forward strand.
AACTTTGGTTGGACAGCAGTTTAGAGAGGAATGCAATTTTTAAATGGTCAAAAAATATATTTGAATAATTTAATTACTGACATATAAAATCCTTAGGCTAAATACCATCTGCTTTTCAATAAATTCTAGACACACCAGAAAAAACATAAAAACTTTCTAAATCTAACTCATCTCAAAAGATTATCATTTTAAAATTATATAAATTTCAAATATTTCTGCATACTACTGAAAGCCTTACATGTATACTGCAAAAAAATTATGGTGGCCAATGTCAGTTGATTTTGAGCCAAATAATAATATCGTCTTCATTTTGTTCTTATAAAAGGTCTGTATACTCTATCATTGCATGCATCTAAATATCTTGCCTCAGCTACACAATCAATTATATCACTTGATATAACAGGGTGGACAATATCTCTCTTATCAGATCATAAATATACAATCACATCATGACAACAATTCTAGGAGACATCTGGGTTACACCAACAGAAAAAGATATTCTAGCAGTTCTCTATTAACCCTTTCTTAATACATCAATATCATCTTCAGTTTTATGATCATTATAACCTCATATCTACTTTTCCAGATAAGTACAGTTATAAATCATTTATTACTAAAGGATTAGAAAATGGATCATATACACTATATACTTAAACAATAGTGAAGATTCCTCAACAAGCTTTAAATCTAAAAGACAATGACTAACCAGATATGATGAGAAATTATCATACAATAGAGTTCAACTATGCATTCTTTTTCAGATGCATACAAAAACTACTTATAAGCAGAAATTAGACTACACATTTACTATTTATAAAGAAAAATACTTAAAGACAATATACAAGATTTGTAAAATTCATTTTCTTATCATTGACTGTTTGTTTATTCAAATTGTAGTTTTGATCAGCAATTCATCAATCACCAGTAGGTGATATGGCATTGGACCAATGTGAAACACAAAGGAAAAGGATTTTATATTAACTATAGAAAGTGGTGATTTCCCATGTTGTTAAGATAGATTGGGAATTGAATGCCCCAGAAGATGTCTTCTACATGTTATATTAAAGTGGCTTTTGTCAGTAACAAAAGCAGAAAATAAAAAGAAATCTAGATAAGGAATTCAAGACGGCATAACACAAATATTCAAATAGTTACCAATGTGGAAAATGACACAAAAAATGGAATTTATAAGTTAGATATTTAACTACCAATAGTTTAAGAAATAGGATAATTCAAATCTTAAAAAATATAATTCAGATTTCTAAAAATATAATTTAGATTTTGAAAAATATAATCTGATATAAAATTAACTTCTGAACTTTTCTATTGAAATTGAATACTATTTTTATACCAAACAAATTATACAAAATAAACACTTTAAAATAAGAATAAATCAAATAAACAAAAACGTTTTCAAGGATACAGATGTGAAATCATTTAATAAGAGAAGAAATTTTATTGGGAAATACTTAAAAAATTAATGTATTAGAGAGGTTTTAAATTTAAAAATTTTTCTCATGTAATCCTTATAATATAATGACTTTATTAGAGGAATAATATAATTCCATTAAAGGAATGATATAATATATTAACTTTATAAAAGGAATAATATGCTAAAAATATTTCAAATCATTGTAATTTGTAAGGATTTTATTTTATTCTTTTAGGTAAACTATTGGTTTTTGTTTGTTTAGATGTTATACTTGAATATATAAATTAACATTTTTTTTTAAAAAAAAAAGGAATTGATAAACTTTTTCAGTCCTTTTGTTCATTTATTTGTTCAGGAAGATAAATGAGATGTTCAAGTAAGATATTTATTTCAATGTCTTGTATGTGTATATATGTTCTTTTAAATAACTTTTTGCCTTTAAAATTGCTATCACTTAATTTTTAAATCATTTCAGTGTGCTTCCCATATGAATTCAAAAAGTCACTGTAATCAGCAAGAATAAAATAACATTGAGACAAGCTCAAAGTTAACCAGATAGAGTGACATAATTGGAAGTCAGTCTGAGCTGGAATAAAATTAGTTCTGCTTGTTTATGAAAGAATCAAGATTCCCTGTAATCACATACAGCAGTTTCTTCATTAGCTAAGTTATTCAATTTAATCCTGCTAAGCTCATGTCAAGAAAGAAAACATAATCTGTTTAATCTTATTTCTGACAACTCAGGGTGGCAATCAATGAGATACAATTCTCTTCTGATGATGACTGACCAAGCTTATCACTAGTTTCATCTTCAAGTGTCATCAAGTCAGTAGATGACACTTCTAGATTCAATTTTTCTTGAGAAAAATTATTCATAAAAAATGTGCTGATGTATTTAGTGTTTTACAAACCATCTAAAGTTACTATTAGATAGGTACAACTGTATATCTTTAGTGGTAGGATTCAAAATTTTCATTGATCCTATTCAAAAGTAACTTTTAAATGATATTATATCATTAGTCAATCTAAAGACAACTAGAAAAATCTGAAAAGAGCTAGGTTTAACATCAACTAATATTTATATAGTTATATATTAGATTTATTCCACCCAAACTCTACCTATGAGAGGGTCATGACAAAATTCTCAACTCAACCAAAAAGGGATTCCAAAATAAAATTTGATGTTTGGTCAGATTTTGGGAAGTGTCAGGCCTAGAACTTTTCAACACTTGCCTGTAGGTCTAACATTTAAATGTTATTTTTCTTTAAAAGGTTTTGATTAGAAATAAAGAAGCAATTATATTGTTGTTGATTTTTTAATTTTGTTCAAAAATTCATCTGAATATTTAAATTGGTATATTTACAAGCAATACAAACAATATTAGATAGATCTCTCCATTGAAATATTTCACATTTCAGAGGATCTATATTTTAGAAGCAGACTTAAATAAATCTTCATCAAAAATCCCTGTGAATAAATTAACTTAACATTGATTATAGTACTTTTAAGAGGCACCAAATAATTATTTGGTCAGCAAAGATCTTTAAAACTGAGATTATTCCTATTTGCTTATATTGATTTATACTGAGGATTTCAATAAATTAATTTCTAGTTATTTAATTTGTGCTTAATTTCAGAATGCACACATTTCTCTATTTGCAAAATTCATAAAATCCTTGTAACAGATTTTTACTTTAGATTTTATAACTATTCCCAAAACAGAATTTAATGAGGTCTAAAATATGAATATAGTTAATATAAAACATAAGTCACAATTATATGCAAATATACAAGTATGAGAAACTGCATATTAACTCATATGTTTGTGCATATATGTGAATTCAGTTCTATTTTAAATAATAAAATAACACTAACAGAACAAGAGAAAATATTTAATGAATAAAAATGTTCAGATCTAAAATCAAAATTTATAGCAGAAAATTATTATCTTTTTAGATAATAAATTATTATAAGTAGTATAATCCAAAACATCTATAATAAAGCAAAAGGATATTTTTGTGTTGATTTAAAACTCAACAGATTTTCTTTTGCTAGGTATTGCCACTAATTCATGAATGAATGAGTTGATTGTTATATATAGATCTGTATTCAACCAAAGCAAAGGAAAATACACACTAACAGTCTATAAATTAGGTTGAGCATACTGCAGTTTCACTCAACAAGCAGCGAGCTATGCTAAGGATGGTTATGCAGTGTGTCATATCCAGAGGGAACTGAGGCTTGCAAATGTATTAAAAGACAAGTAATCAACTTTATTCAGGCATTTACAAACAACATAGTACCTTGCAGGCAAACCATGGCCATATTGATAAAGAAATAAACAACTCTGATTGTTATGTATACTGTGTAGCTTCAGGCTAAAGACCGGCTTATATTATAAGGTATTTTCCTTCTTTCAAACAGCAAACCCCAGCAGAGATTTATTAAGCATCTGATGGCATTTATAACATCTTTTAGCAAAGAATTCTTTATTCTACTGATTTTGATAAGTATTGATTCCAAACTGTAGAAAAATATATCAAAATTCTTGACTTTTGAGTAAATTAAAAAATACTAATTTTTGATGTATTCACAAAACAGGCAGTTCTTGGCTTTCACAGAAAACAAAAACATATGATTGATTAAAAACATTAGAAATATTTTTTAAATTTAGAATTTATAATGAATTATTTAAATTAATTTTTCAAAACAAACTTTTTTCAGCATAAAATTTTATTTATTTTTTGATGTACATCAATAATTCCATAGCCAAATGCTTAAAAATTTACACAGCAAACATTTATTTTTCCACATAATTTCCTTCCTTGGTAATGCACCTAATTCAGTGGTGAATGTTAATTACATTACATTACAGTTAAAATTTCAAATAATAATTGTATCAGGCTATTTTGAATTCTGAAATTAACAAAATAAAGGGCCAAATCTAATAAAGCGAAATTTAGAATATGGAAGTACACCAAAATCATTTCAGAAAAATCAATTGTGATAACTAGCAATTTAGTCTTACCATATTAATTTTCATAATTCTGTTTCATTAGTTCCATTTGCAAACTCCTTTCAGCAACATAACCTTCTGAATTTCACACATACAGAGTTACACAGGAACATAAAAATTAAAAACATGATTTGTGACAAAAATTTATTGCTACTATTTTTAATTTAACTTTAAAATTAAATTTAATAGTGACTTGCTATTTAGTTAAAGTTAATCATATCTTTACAAATGATTATGCCTGTCTGAATTTCTGGGATTAAGTATTCATTATTTATTTTACAGTAGCACACTATTTATATTCGGACTATTATCCTCATCTTTGTTGTTGTTACTAAGTTTCGGCCGTTGTGCTCTCCGGCCGAAATGTTAACAACAACAAAGATGAGGACAATTGAATTGTCCGAATATAAATAACTTTAATACCTGATAGATAAATATTTCTTTTTTATTTTGGGTATCTGAAATTTTACTAAAAATAATAATAGCCAAAAAGAATAAGACAGTTCAAAATTTAAGTGACAACAGGTCTGGTAACTCATTCATCTGGCTTATAAAAAAGAGAGAGAGAGAGAGAGAGCAACTATATTACATTACAGCTGAAGTTTTGTTAGAACAGAAACTTTTTTTATTTCTAAAAGAGTTCAGTTCTTTCTTGAGTTTTTTCTAATTTTATTTGGGATAGCAGATAATATAAGAAATTGACAAAATTATTATTTCAATTTTCCATAAAAAGATTAATGATAAAATGGAAATTCAAACTAAAAAGTCATATGATATTCCGGCAAATTAACTATGATTCAAAGAAACTAAAATCCTTTTCTTACTTTACATAACTTTAAAATTAAATTTTTAAGTTAGTATCCTGTTGTGTTTCTTTTTTTAAAGTTTTAAAAAAAGGGGAACGGCAGATTTTCCAAAATGTGGCTCATTTGAAGATTAATTTTTTTTACTTACCAATTTCTACAACCATTAAGATTTTATGCTTTCTAAATGTATACGTAAATAAATCATGAATTTAAAGAAAAACAAAAAAACATCTTATAAAATTTAAAAAGAGATACAAAGAATTAAAGAGATACACATCCACACATTTACTAGCAATGGAAGAAAATAGTTACATAAAGAAACTTACGAAGACAATTATTGTAAATAACAAAGTAAGTGTAATTTTAATTGTTATGTCAAGCAAATGCAAAAAATATGAACGAATTAAAAAGAGACTTGAAACCCTACTCTCCAAATTAAATTAACAAATATTTTGTTTTTTAATTCAGTAAAGCGAATATTTCAGGTTCAAGTAGTTTAGAGTAGATTATTTTTTAATTCATGAATAAATAAGTAAAAGTTAAAAAAGAGAAAGGTGATTTGAAAATTTAAATTAAATATCTTATCAACAGTTTTTACTTTTTGCTTGTTTGCTTTTTTTTTAGGCCTAGGCTAGTAAGGGTATTGGTTGGGTCGAGAACTTTTCCTAATTATTTATTGATGAATGTAATAAAAATGAGTTAAAACTAAAAAGCATTCTATCACTTTCATGTCCTTTGTTTTTTTGTTTTTCTTTTTTTTAATTATTTAAAGATAAACAGACTCGAAAATAAATTGCTAATATTTTGTATTAAAATTAAGTAATGGACTTCACGATTATTAACCTCCATCTCTAAATTTTAGAATAAAATCTTAGCCGAAAAACCAACAGGTAGGTAGCTGTCAAGTGTCATCGCAAGTGATAGATATTATTAGTCTACTAGAGAAAGTACTTTACAATAACGCTCAGTAGTTTGTCAGAAACCTACTAAGCACAAACTAGAGACTTGTCACCAAAGAACATTTTGAAAATGAATGTATTAATAATGTTGACAATGAAAATGGACTAACGAGAAAGGAATAAGGCCGAGGAACTGGGGCAGGAGTATAAGGAAAGAAAAGAAAGAGTGAGGAGGAAGGTTGGCTTAGGGAAGGAAGAGGAGGGGTCAGAAGAGGAAGGACAAACTCAAACTAACTTGTTTGTTTCACCCGTCCCCTGCCTGCTCCAGTCCGCTGCAAGCATGAGGCAGATTATGTATTTATCACTTGAAGCTAGCGCCACCCATGTCAAAAGTAGTGGTGAGGTTAAAGCACATGCTAGCATGTTTACAATACATCCTGTGGAATCACATTAAAATAAAATTATCTCTTACTAACGCGCGTGCGCGCACACACACACACACACACATATATATATATATATATATTTTTAAAAAAAGCACAAAAACCTGCTGGTGAAATTTTTCTTAACTTTGCATCTAAAAATCGCAATGACAAATCAAAAGGATTTAAAAAATTTAAGTCATTCATATATATTCAAATATTTACTTCCCAAAAAATAGGAAAATGTTAAGCAAGAACTGAAGATAAAGTAGGTACTAAACTAAGTGATTCCTCTTTTTATTATTTGAATATTGAAAGTTTTCAACTGAGTAGTATTGATACATCTAAGTTATTACCCTGTTTCTTGTAGAGATTACTCCATGTTGAACTGTGCCAAGAAGACAAATTCCGTTAGCAGAATAGAGATTATGAATTGATCCCCCTTGGCCTCTTCGACTAGCATTTCATTGAAAACAACAGCTTATTGTTTATTTATTGAATGAAAATAGTTTGGATTCTTTTAAGACACTTAATACACATTTCATATCACTCAAATCATATCCCACCTGTACTGAGCAATGCCATTTAATTCTCAATTCTTTAAAAAAGAAAGGAAAAGTCTATTTAACAGTAATATATAAAGAAAAATATTAAGAAAAAAATTGTTTCATCTTTCACAAAGAAAATAATACCAACGCCATAAAAGCAATTTCTGAAATTAATTCTAAATCAATAAAAGAAACATTAAAAAAAACATAAATTGAAAAATAGAAATTAATGTCAAACAGAATGAAAGAAAATTTTTTAAATTCCAAAACTTCAGAAAATATTTTGATAAAAATGATGTAAGATTATATAATTGATAATTTATATTTGAATAGTAATAGACACCTTATAACTGAGGAATTATTTAAGTCTAAAAAATTAAGAGGCATTATACCAGAAATATAATTTATAAAGCATTACATTTCTAAATAAAAATGAGTATAGCAACCAAAATATGTAAATTTTCATCATATTACTGACTTTTGAATAATAAAAATTGACACCATTTTAATTTTGATCTAAATTCATATATGATTTCCAAGCTTAACAATTGTCACAATAATTTTTGCTAATAACCTTATTGAAAAATAGGCATAAATCCTCAGAAGCATATAATGTGAAAAAACAATATAATTTCAAAGTTTTATACACAAAGTATTTTCATTTTCACCTCATACAAGGTCCAAGAGTCACTCAAGGTAGAGAGTTACTGAGGAAGTTGTTGTATGAGCAGTAAGTAAGAAATAAGAGGTACAGTTTATGCAAATATATTTGTTTAAATATATTTTAAAACTACAGTTTGTTTATAAGACATTTAAATTTTTAAATATTTTAGTTATTTAGAGAGTCACATAAATGCAAAAACTGTTTTAAAGGAGAAAAAAATCTGTTAGTGCCTTATTTATTAATTCTCTGCCAAGAATATAAATCTTTCATCCAAAATAGATTGAATGCAAAGTATTAGGTTAGAAAAACTAAATATCTATAATGAAAAGTAATCACTATAACAGTTACAATGTGCAGATAATTTTTTTTAATATGAATTTTAATAAAATTCATAAAAATGAAATATCTTTAATAAATATTATATATAATGTCCAAAATAATGCAGAAGAAATTGCAAATATCACCAATAATTCAAATTGAAAACTGATTTATTGACAGTACTTTTATTTAATTCAATTTATGTTTAAGCAAAATTTTCAACATATGCTGTTACTTCAAGACAACAAAGAGAATTATTTGCAGAACAAAAAATGAATTTTTAAACTGATTCTAGGAATGAAAGAATACTTTATTTTTAATAGGGAGTTTTATTTGAGTTAATGTTACTAATTTGTCTTAAGATAATAACAGTTTTAATCTTGAGTAGTATTTTTAGATTAAAAGATTAACTATTAGAAATCACAAGAAATTCTATTTCACACTTCAACATTTTTAAATTCTTAAAAGATAATAAAACTTCAAATAAAATATGCAAAATATTTATGTTGTTTTGGTCACAGATTAATATTTTGCAAATATGAACTTTTTAAACCAAATGGATAATAAAGTGCTTTGTTACTAAAACTACCATTTGCTAATTATTATTGTTGTTATTATTATTAATAATAATATAATTTAATTGTGGTCTAAAATGATAATTTATTTTATAGCTAATTTATCAAAGGGAATATAATCTGGAAAACAATAAACAACTGAAGATTTATTTGAGAACATTCCATTGCATATATTGGTGTAATTGTATTAGAATTATTTTACTACAAATTAAATAATTGCTAATTTGCTAATTATTATTGTTGTTATTATTATTAATAATAATATAATTTAATTGTGGTCTAAAATGATAATTTATTTTATAACTAATTTATCAAAGGGAATATAATCTGGAAAACGATAAACAACTGAAGATTTATTTGAGAACATTCCATTGCATATATTGGTGTAATTGTATTAGAATTATTTTACTACAAATTAAATAATTTCAAAGAACTGCTCTATGATTTCAAAATACAATGAGACAGTAAAATTTTTCTAAAATTTTCTAGTAATATTATTGTAAAAATTTTACTGAATTAAAGACATTTATTATTCAAAATATTCATGATGTTATTAAAAATATTTGCATTTAATCTGAGGGCTAAAAAGCATAAGTCACCAGATCTGAAATAAGGAAGACTTGCTAACAAATTGCCAACAAGAGAAAAGAAACTTAATATTATCCTATGTTTAAATAATTACAATATTGATGACAATGACATCTTATGTATAAAACACATTACAAACAAATAATTTTCTTAGTATAATCATAAAATACTTCTACTAATATATATTAGGAATACAAAATTGATTTTAAAATCATTAATATATTGAAATATGTAAAAATTTGATAATTTTAATAATTACAGCATTTGTTTATAGCAAAAAATGACATTAAAAAAGAAAATGTAATTGTTAATAATAACAAACATGTTATTATCTGAAATTTCACTGTATAATGTTCAAATTATGTAATTAATATTCACCTAAAAATTAAGTGCATTAACAAGAAAATAGATTATGCTGAAATATAAATATTTGATATCCAAAATAAATGTTTTTATCATTAAGCTACTATTACAGATACATTGATAAAAATATATACATACACATTTCATATTAATTTAAACATCATATTTAAAGAATACACATGTTTGAGTAGACATCACTATTTTTTAAATAGTAATTTTTATGTCTACCAGCCTGTGAATTCAAGACTGTTCAAAAATAGATAGATAGATAGATAGATAGATAGATAGATAGATAGATAGATTGGAGAGAGAGGTATTGAAAAAGTTTTGGAGCCTAATTTCCAAACTTAAATTTTTCAGTATCCCTTTATATTTTTTCAAATAAAAATATATATTCTATTCTTCCAATTTCCCAATATTCATAATTGTATAATGTGATAATTTCACTTTACTTTTAATAAATGAACATTCTAAGTTTTGCACTATCATTTATTATACAAATAATTAAAACAATTTGCAATCCTTTTATACAGATGCACTGAAAATATTAACAGTAAGGAACAAAATGTATATTCATTATTCGTATAAATTTTAGTTTCATCATTATAAATTGAGGACTGTTTTATTACCACCAACAATCACTGTGTGATATTTTATATAAAATGCTGTATATACTGAATTATAAATAATTTGAGGACTTTTTCACTTTATGAAAATAAATAATTAAAAATAAGTGTAATGAAAATATTAAAGGTAAATCTGTGATTTTTATTTTTTCAAGATAAACAAGCAAAATTTCTTATTAGAAAAGCTATGAAATATCAAAATCAGGAATAGAATATTAATTATTAAGGTAATTTTACTCGGCAATCAATAAATGCACAACAACTATCAAAACTTTAAGAGAGAACACTTTTAAAACAAAATTAAAGATATTATTTAATAATATTTTAACCTTTATATCAATTATATTATGATTCCTATACAAAAACTTAACAAGCTTTGTAATATCCATATTTTAAATTACTTTAATAAATGATTCATATACAAAAATAAAATGTTACTACTTAAAATATGTTTACCTTAGCTAGTTTCTTTTTAATTTTAAAAATATTCTACATCATAATATAAATCAAGTTCAGAATTTTTATACTGAAGTATTCTAATATCCTTTTGAAACTAAATATCTTTATTTTTTATTACTTTGTCTGTAAATTAATTCTTTATAGAACAATTAAGGATTAAGTTTGGCTTAATAATGAATTAAAAAATGTATTATTTTTTATTTTCAATCTACTCATCTTTCCAATAACGTAAATTATACTTATAATAATCCTATCAAGTTGAGTTGACAAATTTAAAAAATGCCAAACTAAATCATGCTTCCTGGTTTCTTTAATTGAAATATAAGGAATTATTATTACTGAATTACATTGTCAAATTTTCTCAAAATATGATACTCAGAAAAAATAGAATATATTCTTTAAAAGACTCATTGAGAAATAAATTCATGGTTAGATACATTTAGAATGTAATGTAAATGAAGTAAAAATATCAAGTTTAATTTTGAAATACTTATATGATCAATTAATAATAGTTGAATTATCTATCAAATTTATATTAAAACAGTAGAAATATCAGAAGCATTTTATATTATACAAATCATGCCAATTTTGTGTAATAGTAATGGAAATTACAGACACCAATATTTTACCAATAAAAAGACATTTTTCTTAAAGGAACTCTGTTGAATAAATCCTCTAACCTTTAATCATGATATTACTAATAATTTAATATTATCTTTAATAGGGATTAAAATCATTTAACAATATACAAATTATTTAATTATATACAAATATCAAATTTAGCAAGATGTACCAATTTTATTAAAGCAATTAGGAAAGCAGATGTTCACAAAAATAATATACAATGTCTATATCATATTTGGGAAAACATTTTATTTTCAGATTTCGTTCTTTATTCAAAATCTGAGTATTTGAATCAATTAAGTTAAATGATAAACTATTTTCCAACCAAAGAATAAAATCCAAGAAAAAACTTATTTTAACATGTAAAGAAAACTAATAAAAATTATGTCTAAATGAGTTGAATAATGTAAAAATATTTAAAATATTATGACATACAGATTAGAATAATTATATTTCTCATTTAATAAGAGAATAAGTTTATATATATTCTTTATCATATACTAAAATAATGATGAAAATTTGAAAATATTTTGAAAACTTGCTTCTAGAAAGAAAGCATTTTCAGTAGTGAATTCATTTGTCATAAGGTGATTCATTAATGTAGCTTTTACAGAACAGATTTGCCAAATTAAAATCAAACATGAAAAATCTATCTTGAATATAACATGTTTTTAATAGTTAGATAAATGAATTTATGCACATTAAATAAATCATTATGTAAACAATTTGATTTAAATTTTAATTGCTTTGCTTTTGCTTCCATGCAAAATTTACATAATTGTTTTATTTATAACTGTTTAAGAAACAAAACTATACATGCTATCAATAGAATTATAGTTCCAGACAGTTTAACTAAAAAAAAATAAATGCCTAAATGCAAAAAAATTAAAGAAAAATTTATTAATAATTTAATCAGAAATCTATATTTAACTTCAGAATAAAATTTTTAAGGCTAACTCTCTACAAGACATTGGCCAAACAATGTATTGATCATAGAAATATACCGGATGCCAACATAAATAAAAATAAAATGACAAGATTTGATACAGGAAAAAAGAAATTGTCATTTAAAATGTCATAGAAATAAAACATTAAATTTTTTATGTAATTTTATAAATATGTCATAAAAGAATAAAGACTCTTTGAAAACAAGTTATTATATAAAGGAAGCAACAAGTAGAGAACAAATAATTAACAAATAAAAATTACACCATAATATCACAGGAGGTGGTCATGCATCAAATACACTTATTTAATTGATTCAGCTTTCCTATTAGTGATTGAATTTAGAAGCTAAAATAGTTATTATTCTATTAAAAAAGAAAATTATCATTCAAGAATGTTTGTATAAAATATTTTCAGCAACAAGTAATTTTCTCACTTTCACAAACAACCAATATAAATAACAAAAATTCAGAATTGTGATGTCTTTTAAAACATTAAAACAATGCACAAAAACATTTACCTTCAAAAAATATTTTGTATTTTTTCATTTTTCATTTACAATTATCAAAAGACATGAAATAATAATTGAATTGGAATCAAACTTTTATCAGTATGCAAGTATATATAATCAGAATATACACGTTATCAGTATATAAATTGTAATTAAATTTATATTTGCTATAATTATCCTTCTTACATTTATCATAACTATTTCACTATATTACTGTATATGTAATATATTAATTTAAATTAATTTTAAAATAAATAAATTTTGAAATACATGTTTATTAATTATATATTATAAAATTCAGTGATCAGAGAGATAAAAAGTTTAAACTTTTAAAAGTAATTTGTGAAATAAAATACATATTTACATTAAGAATTTTAGCTTATTAATTTAATTCAAGATCCTTATAAGTAATCAAAAAATTACAAAACTAGTGCTAAAACTTTCTAATTGTTAATGAAATATTCATCTCAAAATATCTTCTGTTTAATGAAGTTAATAGACAATAATTTAATATTATGATAAGAATAGAAATTAATCAATATTGATAAAAAGTATAACTATTGAAAAGTAACAAGAAATAGTTTTTAGATTCCAATTATCCTTGCTGATTAAACATTTTAAATTTGAAAAACATTCAGTTACATGAAAATTTACAATGAATAGAATTTTTTAAATTACACTTTCTCTTCAGTATTTACAAATAACATTTTCTGAATGAGAAAGAAACAAACTATCTTTATAATAAATAAAACAAAGTCTTTTTCTTAAAATAAACAACTGTAAAGCACATTTCTTTGTACAATTTAATTTTACTCTCCAAAAAGCCTTGTAATAATGACCCAAAAGCAAATATAATTACTAGTGTTCTTAAGATAATAAATTAATTTATTCAGGTTTATTTTTTTTAATCATGTCAAAACAAATTAATATACTGAAAAAATTCAATGTATATCTGCAGTTGACAAGATAGAATTTCATCCTTACAAATTGATTTGGCATTCCTCAACAATAATCTAATTCTTATATATTTATTTAAGATCATATATTTATAAAGAGTTAAGACTGAACTTTTAAATTACTGAAAATAAAATGATTTTTATTAAAGAAGTATTTTATTAATAAGTTTAAATATTTTATTAAAAAATAGTTGATACATTTACTTATTTGTATCTTACAAATAATTTAAACTCCAATAAAAAGTAAATATCATTTTATATATATTTTAATATATTTTCTGTTTATACATTATTTTTATAAAAAGAAAATATATTTAAATATTTGTCAGATATAATCCTTTTCATCTAATATATAAGTAAATATAAATAAATATATATATATATATATATATATATATATATATATATATATATATATATATATATATATATATATATATATATATATTATTATCATTATTAATATTACTATATACATTATATATTGTGGATACACAAGTAGAGATTCCCTTTTTTTAAACAGTGAAATTAATATCTACCAGCCTAAAGATCGGAAGTCTTAATAAAGAAAATGTGCTCCCTAACAGGAATATAATTTGTATTCTCTTCTTAATCTATGCAACCACTTTCACTATTTAATTTAACTGTTTAAATAACAGAGATATTTATTCAAACATGTGTACCCACTAAATATAACATTTATAGTAATAAGAAATAATGTTAGATTGAAAAATCTATTAATTGCTTCAAAATATTTGTGCACATGTATCTCTGTGTAAGTTACCTGTCTTTTACGAAAGATGTATCAATGAAAAAATGATGTGTAAATAAATATGCACATAGATACACACACACACACACACACACATATATATATATATATATATATATATATATATATATATATATATATACACTTTTACTTTGCTGTTTTCTATAAAAACAGTTTAGGTAATTTGTTAAATTTTTAGACTACTATTCAAAAATAAGTCTTATACTAATAAAGAAAGCATTTAGACTAATATATGATAGTAAATTTACTAGAAACATTAATTTTAGAATTTATTTGAAATTGAATATAATAAATAAATAAAATTTTATAATAATTTCCCAGCAAGAGATGATAAAAGATATTTTTGAAATAGTAGAATTTTTAGGATTCAATTGAAACAGAGATTATCATTTTAACTTAATTGATTGCAAAATCTTTCAACTTGTTGATTTTCCCTTTGTATTGTTTTTAATTTAATATTTTATAGATATTTTATACCTAATAAAAAGTAAGTAAAATAGTAGAACCAATTTTTCCCTACCAATAATTGCCTAATATTGAAAACTTTGAAACATGAAAATGAGCTAAAACATAGTTCAAAAGACCTCTTTACTAACCTCTAAAATAACATTATTTATAAAATATAAGTATTTGTTAAATCAATATTTATTACTTGCCATTGCTTTAATATTTCTCAATAAATTGAATGAAATTGCATATAGCGTTACATATCAATTTAATGGTTGATGAACGTTTTCTTAATTCAAATTTATTATTATGATCTTGATTAAAAGAATAAATAATTACAAATAACAGCAATGTGATTATTTATATAATCTATAAAATAAAGTTGTTATTTATTGTTTTTTAAAGGTTGTATTTGAACTTATTTTGGACATTATAATTGAAGGCTGAGAGATTTAAATCAATACTTATAATACACATTTTATATTGCAAATCTTATTCTTTGAGTTTATTACATTCATATTTTCATTATTTATAAACAATACAAATACTACTTTCTTCCACTTATTCTTTCACTTATAAGTGGAAGAATAAATATTTAAAAATGCATATCTCTAAACTAAAAAAACTGCAATATACTAACTTATAAATAATTTTATCTCCTCTTTTATTAAATTCTGATTTAAGTTAAAGCACAAAATATGTATAAAATAAAAATAATTATGCATTGAAATAAGGATAAATGTGCTTAAATAGCATTAAAAATGATTATGATTTTTACACATTTCTTGTAATGATAATAGTTCATGAAATAATTATTTATTTTACCTTTGATTAGTTATATACAATTTAATTTATATTTCAGTTAAGTATCTTTATGGAATAATATAAATTCTAAAATAAAACATAAAAACACAATATGTGAGATTCTAAAATTATAACAAGAATATTATTATCAAAATAGAATCAAACATCACATGACAACAAATTAAGTTTTTAATTTCAGTTTTCTTGAATGAACGTTTTAAAAAATTTGAATAAAAACATATTAAAAAATAGGGATAATTTATATGATGTAAAATGCCTGACACAAAATTGATCATTACCAAAATAAGAACATTTTTCTTTGAAAGTTATTGCATTATAAATCTTTGTATAAATATTTGCAGTACATATATTATTTTAAAATTCTGATTGTAACAATTAATTTGAAAATTATTTCATTTTATAATTTAAATTTTTATATTTATTTTTCTCTGTACTTTATTTCATAACAGAAATTTTACAGTTAGTTTTCTTTTTTTATTAATGTGCTTTTCATATATTTCAATAAAAGTTAGAAACACTTAATTTTAATTGTTGACATTTTCTGCATAAAAACCCTTAAAACATTGACTAAAATTATCTATATTATGTGTCATATATCTATTCAAATGTACAATTTAATCTGGCCTTTAATGAAAAAACTTTACAAATGATTTTAGCAACATGTTGCTTTCAATTTTGCATGTTTTCAATGTTTGACACCACAAACGGAAAATAAACAAGCATGGTTTAAACATTTATCAATCATAAAATAGTTTATTACCAAATAAAATTTCAGTATATTAAAAGTACTATATTTACTAATTTATAAAGATATAAAAATAAATTAAATGAATTTTAAATGTAGTCTATAATTATTTCAAAACTGTAACTTTTCTTAGCTATATAGATTATAGTATATAGTACATAGTATATATGTAAAAATATTCAGTTTTATGTTTTTTATATTCAAATAAATCTATTTCATATAAACATTTTAAGAATTAATATTTTATATGAATTTTATCATTACACTCCTCATAAAATGAAAAATAGTCTTATTTGGAAAATAAAATTGTTTTCAAATGAAAAAGTACTTTTAAAGAATTAATATATAATGTAAATAAAAGAAAGATTTCTTTTAATAAAATTTTTCAAAAAGGAAAATTATATTTTTGATTTATAGAAACTGTCACAAAATTTCCCTTTATCTAAGTAAGTTATTTTTCTTAAAGATTATACACATGCTTTCAGATCGGGACAATAATAGAGTTCCAATGAATTCATCAAACCATAGATAAACATTCAGCTAATAATGATATCAATAAAAATTCCACAACCATGTGAGAATCAACCTAGAACTAGTACATTCACTAATAACTCAACAGTTATCTTTTCATATAAATAGATGGAAAATCAGCTGAGGTTAAATCAACTGATTAAGTTATTTTTCAAAGAATAGAAGACGTAAAAAAGGGAGTAAATAAATGGCCTTAACCAGTAAATAAAGAATGTAAACAAAAATAAAATGTGTACAAGTTTTTAAATAATTATTTTTTAAATGAATTACCTTGTTTATATCCCTTATAAAATAATTATTATTGATATGAAAAGCTACAAAAAATTGAGCTAAAAGGTGTTTCTCTTACCTTTTAACAGTCCTCCTTCGTCGTTTTGTAGCATACATAGTTTTGATAACCCAGTCGTCCACCATCAATGCAGTTCACACAGGTATCTCACACACAATATATATATATATATATATATATGTATATATATATATGAATAGATAAATAAAAAATATATATTTATATTTACATATACATATATACATATATATACATATATATATATAAATATATATATATATATATGTATATATATATATATATATATATATATATATATATATAAATATAGACAGATAAAGATAGATGTAGATATATTAGATAGTTTTGTGTATGTGAAAATATTAGTAGATATCTTTGTTTGTTTTTACCTGTGCAGTGGTGTTGTAGCAGCGTGGTCTGTATGAGTGTGTGTGTGTGTGTCTGTGTGTGTGTGTGTGTGTGTGTGTGTGTGTGTATGTGTGTCTCAGTGACAGACAGTTGTGAGATGTTTCGTCTACAACATATCACTCCACTTAGATTTCTTCTTTACTTTTTGTCACCTGCAATTGTGTCCTTTAAATTAAAAACTGAAAATGCTCGCATGATAGTGAATCTTTGAAGTTGTTGACAATATTACTGTTGTTGTTACTACAGATTTGCCTTTTTCCATCTATATCTATGAGTTAACTACAGATATTATTATGCCAGATTAAACTCAGTGCATTTCAGATAAGAGCATGTTGGCAGTCAGAAAATATGGGCTGCAGCATTAGCAGTAGAATAGCTGTGCTAATGCCAGGTCCCAAGCCACACGACCTATCACCATCCTGGACAACCAACTTCATGAATGCTGGCTCCGCCCACTTGAGTACTTGATAGCCAATCTCCTGCTGTTACAGATTCTATATAAAAAGCACTGGCATCAGGCCCAGGCTTCATTTACAAAGTTTATAGCTAAGAGCTGATAGCTAACAGTCACTGATTTCTTTTTTTAACATAGTCTGGTCAACAAAAAAGACACCTGAATAAAAATTTCACCTTCACTTTTTAAATGTTTTTTTACAACTGATCTCCTCCTTGAAATTCAGTGGAGCAAAGAACAAAGTGTGCATACAGGTGATGAAAGCTCAACTATTGCTTAATTAACACAAGAATGAAGAGCCTCTTATTTGTGTACAATAGGATCTGGGATGTTGGATTGTGGAGGCTGGATTCATATATGAGCAAGGGAGGAGATATCCTGAATCATTCACAACACTCAGGCACTCCAATAATTTCATTCATCCTGAGATTCAAACACTAGGCGTCTGCTACAATTATTTTGCTGTAATCAAGAGAAATTAAAAGGAATACTAGGAGAGGAGAAAATAAGAAAACTAGTAAAAAGTTGAAAAATGCTAGTAAAAAAAAGTTAAAGAAAATAATAATGATGATGGTGGTGATGATGATGATAAAAGCAAGGAAAGAAGAGAGAAAATTGCTGCAAAGAAGGAAAGAAGAGAAAAGTGGAAAAAGAAGACAGTAATAAAAAAAGAAATGAGGGGCAAGTAAGGAAATGAAGTGTTGCAGCAAGAGAGGGAACTACCTCTACTGATTTCATATGCATTACTAGAATATAAAAATTTTAGAAAGCAACTGCAAGACTGTGTAATGAGGTGAGTTGCTCAGCAGCACCATCTCAGGGTTTTTTTTTCTCATGCCACAGAACTAAGATTTTTTAAATTAGTAGATCACTGAAAATAAAAGTCTATCAGTTAAAAAATATAAGAAAAAAAGTTTTACACTTAACAATAGAAAGATTTACTTATATCTCAACTTGTATTTATGCTGCAGGCAGTGAAGGAACTAGAAAAATATACATATATCTTGAGAAGTGAAAAATAACACTGAAAAAGGCGTGACTAAGTTTTTTGTTTTGAGCTTCTTACTAAAAAAAGAAATTAGACATAAAAACAGTATGTTATGTTGTATAGGAAGTTCATTTTTTATTTTTTAAAGATTGCTTTTTAAAGTTTTCATTTATTTATAACAATTCATTTTTAAGATATGTATTATCAAAAAAAATTAACTTTTTGTAATTGTTGATTTACATGAAATTTGTAAGTGTAAGGAAAGTTTTTTATACCTTTTTTTGTTTGTTTTTAGAAGGAAGAAAAGAATAAGAGATTACGAGATACTTAAAATGAAATAGAAAGGTTTCTTTTGTATTTGAATCATGTGGCCTGAGGGAGAACCCATACTTTTATCAACCACAAGGAGTATTAGAAAGTGATATTAGGTCAATAAAAGTTAATGACTGCACACACAACAAAAATCCTGGAATGACTATATAACTAAAGACATTTCTTTAGGAGAAAATAATCTAAGTGATATTTAATTGTATAAGAAAAACAAAAGTTTTCACCTTCATTATTGCTTTGCATTTGAAAGGTAAAAAAGGCAAATATAAGAAATGGTAGAAAGAAAATACCTGAAAATATACAGTTTTGATAAGATTTTCATAAGTTATAAAAAGTGATATGCAAACATAAAAGGTATTGGGGAGGGGGCACCTCAACATGATGCAATGGTTAGCATGTTTGTCTCAATAGAACAATTACGACTGAGCAGTGAGTTCAATCCTCAATTGGTGCCCCATACTTTCGGCCTTGTGCCACATCTAAACTATGCTTAGAAAATCACCATAAAAGATATTTTAATTTTTGTATCTTTTCTGGCAAAATTTATATATCTTTGTATTTGTCATATTTCTTTGAGAATATAATTTATAAACGCAATCCTAAATAGTTTTTAATATAAATTAAATATTTTTCTTTCATACCTATTTCAATTTAAATATATAAAAACAATATCTTTCAAAATTTACAAGTAAAACTTAAGCCTTTTCTTACAGGATCCATAAAAGTAAGACATTATATCTTATATTAATTATTTATATTAATGCAAAATCTGTTCAATAAAATCCTATTAAGATTATTTTTTATGTTTTCTTTAAAATTTGGGATGTTTTGTAATCATTGCCAAAATATATGCAAGAATATCTCTCACTCTATATATATGTGTGTGTGTGTGTATAAACATACACCAACAAAAGTTAATTTGGTTGTGTATACTCACAGATTTATGTTCAATGTTCATCTTTTCTAACAGTAAACAGTTAAAACATTAAGAAAAATTAGGATCTTATTAAAAATGATACACAAGAGATTAACATAATGTTCATATAAACGTTTGCATTAATACCTCAAATTAACATTTACTACTATTAAATACCCCCACACACAAACACACAGATTATATATATATATATATATATATATATATATATATACATATATATACATATATATATATATATATATTAAACTCTAAGTTGATTATTTTTTAATCATGTTTCAATATGCTATTATGATTTTTTAAATTTATCAATTTTTCTCCAGTGCTAATAGGAAACAAAAAATCAAACTTGTCATTCCACTTTTTGCCCATCAATTCAATGCCACCACAGCCAAATCTTTTTTGATAACATTATTTTAAACATATTTTTTGTTTTTCACATTTTAATAATGATGTCAGAAAATAATAGATATAATTAAATAATTATAAACTGATATCATAGTAGTATATAAATAAAATTACTTAAAAATAACACAATGTGAATTTCATGACTATAAACTAACAAATATATTATATTATTACATAATATTAAGAATAATCCTTAAAACAAATATACACTTACCTTATGAATATAAATGTTCTTTTTATTGGTCTCTTTCTTTACTGCCTGCATTTTTTCTTCAACCCAAAAGTTTGAAAAGTAGGATTGCTGTAAGATGATCACACTTATTACATTTCTTCGGTGATTTCAAACTAGTAACTTTAAACACAACTTTCTGTACCCATCTTTGAATAAATATATATGATGAAGGCTCTTTATGCTTCTAGTTACTAAGCAATGCCACCTAAACATACCTTATAAATAACATTTTACTTTTAAATTTTTCAAAGGCATTTTCAAATATGTAATCACACATATAGAAAATTTGTAAAAACAATAAATCTGATTAAAGTTTCTAGATATTCACTTCATTGCTACAAAGGGAAGTTAAACAGAAAAAAATAAAACTATTTTAAAAATACAGAAATATAACTGTCATAGTTAATTTTAATTGATCTTTTCAATAATTTTTATAAGCAATGGACAAGCAAAAAGCCAAACTTTATTTGATTTTAGCTGAATGTTAAAACACAAATTGTAAACATTATAAATGCTAATTCCTGGTACTTTTTATATGAAATCTAGTCTGTTCATTTATGGTATGATATAAAATAAATGTGCAGGAATCAAACACATATAGACACACACAAAACTAAAATCATGTTGAAATATTTGGCTGTCATAATTATTTATCAATTGAATTAAACTAAATCCAACAAATTCTTAGGTTGAAATAAAGTAACATTTATATACAAAGTTTATATTTAAACAAAAGATTAATTTGAAAAAAAAATGTATTTCCCATATAAAGGACAGAAAATTTCAAGATAGAATTCAAAAGTGTGATCTTGAGAACATAATTAATTGCTAATTATCTTGAATTTTAAACAGTTTGTTACGATATTTCAATATAAAAAAAGGTAAAGATTTTAATAATTATAAAGTAGCCATGCTTTTTTATAATTCGTGTAATGTGAATCATTTTTATAATTTATGTAATCTGGGGTCAATTCAAATATTATGGTCTTGGCAAGTTTTGTATTAAAAAAAATTGATTTAAAATTTTAAAAGTTTGTACTAAAATAGTAATATACATACATACATATATATATATATATATATATATATATATATATATATATATATATATATAAATAATTTCTTAAAAATATATATTATTTAAAAAGTAAATCACAATAAATCATGATTTTAAATAATGACCATAAATATAAAGATAAAAGATAAATATTTTAACAAACAACATATTCATGCTATAAGACTTCAGTTTTGGAAATCTCTTTTCATATCTTTTAATTTAGAAAGATTTTCACATAAATGAACACCATTATCTGAAATTTGATTGAACATTTATAAAATATTTAACTTATTTTTTCAGTCTGAAGTGAATAAGTAAAATATTTATAGAGAAAACATTTTGTAGAGAAATGCTTCAGAAGCAAAAATGAAAACATGCACCGCTCACAAATCACCTGTTATAGGTTGGTATGGTTTAGTATCAAATATTATGTGTCATATTGATTTCTTTGAATTGCACTTTAAAGAATTAATTTAATATATGTTTATGATGACCTGATTTTTTAACTATTATTTTTTTATTTATAAAATAAATATCAACTACAAAATAATATTTATCATAAACATATTATATATTATATACATCAACTTATTTATTACAAAAAGGAAAAGTGATAGTATTTATAGTATAAGTAATAAAATGGAAGTAAAGTAAGAAGCAAGTCAAAGAAGTGTATGCGTGTGATTAGCTTTAAGGTAAGCAAAATGAATATGATCAATAAATTAATATAGGATTGGTTCAAACTATTTTTTATACTATAATAATATATTGATTATAGATTTTCTTATTGAATATGGACAAGCTATTTAACATAATGCTTGGCTCATTTAAAAGAAAAAACAGACAATGCTAATATATACAAATTTTATTTACTCATAGAAAATGAAACTAAAGTTAAAAGTTATTTTAACAAATTACATATCTGAGATGATACAAAAATTTTGAAGGATTTTCATTTATCTGATTTTATGAAATCAAGATATAAAATAAGGGTTTCATTTTTATTTTATTATAGCCTTTTTTTATTATATTTTTATTATAGCCTTTTTTTATAATATTTTTATTATAGCCTTTTTTATTATATTTTTATTATAGCCTTTTTTTTAATACAAAAAAATCAGGAATAGATTCAATATAAATCTTATTTAAGAAAAAACTTTAAGATTTTTTTCAATTGATGAATATTAATTATTGACTAGTATTTCTTCCATGTTAATTTCAGTTGCTTTTCATCACAACTACTTTGATTATCATCATTCTACAACCATTAGTAAATAGCACAGATTGGAAATAAAAAATAAGCTCCAATTGAGACTCAAACTCATATCACTTTCTCTTTGGGAAATGTCTGTCTTACTATGATAGCTGAGCAACAATTTAAGATATGAGAACCAATGATCAAAAAAAAAATCTAGCCATATAGATTCATTCTATATTTTCCTCAAAGGTTTGGCACTCTCATAAGGAATAAATCTATCTGGTGAGGGTTATCTTCTACAACTACTGACTCTTGTAGCTTAATCAGTAGAGGAGCTTTCAAAGAGAAGCATCCTAAAGAAAAAGAGATGCAAGTTTGAAACTCACAGATTCTTTTTTTCCTGAATTATTCTGTTTATTAATGATTGTAAAACAATAATCATTAACTGTAATGAGAAGCAACTGAAATCTAGAGGAAAGAAATACAAGTAAAAGTTTAATAATGGCTGACAATGTTTCATCTAATAAGAATAAAACTTTTCAATCTATCATCTTTGAAGTTTTGATTTTATATTTCATTTCATATAGTCCAGTCATTCAATGATAACATACATCATATCTGATAATGACTAGCAAATATAATTACTTAAATACTCAAGAAAAAAAAACTATAAAGATATGAAGAATAGTTTGAAAAACACATCAATTATAAAGAAACCTTATCTAACAATTAAATAAGAAGTTTAAAAATAATATAAAAGATTATTATACATTGTTTTATATTTAAAAAATAAATTCATTATTTTTATTCCATAAATAACATTCAGTTTTTCTGTTCATACAAACAAGTGTGCAATGGAAGAAGAGAGCCTCATCAAAAATAAAGAATATTAAACAGACAACTAAGCCTGCTGATGGCACCATTTTTCATATGGTAACACAGTTTTAAAGGTAGCAACACAGGTTTACCAGGTCACAATGCATTTACTCAACCTTGAAAAGTCCAGTATTTATTCACACACACTAATTTGGATTGTTATTGTTTGCAATTATAGTGTAAAATTTGTGCTAAAAATGAAAGCACTCTCCTGTAGTTTTTAAAATTTTGTACATAGCATGTTGATGTAGTAAAAGGTTTGTAAGGAAAATGTGTTAGGTTTATTTTGATAAATGATAGGATACGTAAAATGGCTCTTCATAATGAATATCAAACATGCCAAAGCATGTAGATAAATGACAAATAATAAAAGTAAAATGTTGTTATCACTTAAATATAATTCAAGAAGGTTTAAAAGTTATATCATGACTGATACTTTAATTTAATATAATTAAATATATTGCAACAATTAAATATGAGGGTGTGCTGAAAAGTTCTCAGCTTAGCCCACGTTTCCCAAATCTGACATTAATCTGATGATTAAACATTTTTTAAATGCTTCTTTGGCAGATCAAGAATTTTTCAGCATCTCTTTGTAATCCTACCTATAACTAGACTGGTTTCGTAAAAATGACATATTAGTTCCTTGTTCTCCAAATGTATTAAAAAATAAATGTTCAATTAATAATTAATTTTAAAAGTAACATCTATAATGTTATATGCTTTGCACTTCAGTTGTTTTCAAAACATAATGAGATATTATTTGGCAAGTGAATTAAATAATAAAAAGAATATCCTAGTTAATGAGATATCTTTTTCAAATCTTGTACAAATAAAAAGAAAAAAATTATCTCTTAAATTTTCAACTGAATAGTTATGTCTATTGCAGTAATATAAATAAATAAATGAACCATTCCAGAAGTGTTTACAACAGATTCAAGAGGTTTTATAAGTTTTATAAGGATATTTTAAAGGCAAGTTGTTCTTCAGTGAAAATAAATATGACTCTCTTTCACTTTACTCAATAACTGCAGAAAGATCAGAAGTAGTTAAAATTATTAACTAAATTTAAATGATATATATGCAATTTAGATAACAGTTTGGTTAT
The DNA here is from genome assembly GCA_964036315.1 of Acanthosepion esculentum. Lineage (NCBI taxonomy): Eukaryota > Metazoa > Mollusca > Cephalopoda > Sepiida > Sepiidae > Acanthosepion > Acanthosepion esculentum. Next base: position 46,818,916 of record OZ038496.1, read on the forward strand.
TTAAAACTATCTTGATTTTAATAGGAGTGCAAGAATTAAGCAAAACATATATACTAGTTAATCAGGAACCATTGAAAAATGTCACTTTATCCTCTGACTAAAAGAACATAAATCAGGAATCACTGACAAACCTCAAGAGTTTTAAATTTGGATGAATAAAACATGTGAGAAAGTCTCAGTTTTTTGTTTTTTGATATTCTCAGCAATCAACTAAATATACCTATTAAAAGGTACTTATGCCTCACAAACTGATGAGAGATTTAGACTTTGATGGAAAAAGGAAAAGATTTGGATTATTATCAGGTTTGTGGAAAATGTCTTCAAAAGCAAAAGTACACACACCATGATATTATAGTTTTAGAAAATATCAGAAAACTTTAAAAATTTTGGTATCAAATGAAGCTGAAGATTCATATTTTAGTCATGCAGCAAAGTTACAAAGTACAAATAAAAAGGTGAGCAGAATGTTTTACTAATGCATTCAGTACTTAGAAAAGAAGTCCCATAAGTATAATTTCAACATTATGGCTGACAACAAATGGTACTGAAAAGGTCAGAAAAAAACAAATACTAGTAAGAAAATAAAAAGTCACTTTCATCTTTTCAATGTACTGCATGTATAAATATACCCCAATCTAAATAAAAGAGTATATCTTGAATAATTTTATGTCATTTGAATAATGCTTAATTTTGAACTTAAATCGACTTAACCAAATAATTACAAAATATTGAAATTAAATTTGTAAAACATGTATTTTCATTATTTTACCATGCTCACACTATAAAAAACGATTCTGAAAAAAATGAAGTCCTATAAAATAAAATAATAAAAGACTGTCAACAGTAATTCTGAAGTTTATCTTTATCTAATTAAAAATGAATCTTTAAAGAAGAATGTAAAATGTTGCTTGGAAATCAAAATAAGCATAATTTTTATAACAATTACTTGATGTTAATTTTATAAAGAAGTCTGCCACTGTAGAAAACAATACACAAATGACAGCAAGTGAAATGCACACCAAACACCATGATCTCAATTAACAGCTTTTTCCTATTGGCAAACAAAGACCTATTCCTCAAGAAGTGATGGACTGAAGTGTGATATTGGCCCAGACAATAAAGATGGAGAGCCTGTAGGTGGCCATCCAGGACAGACAGTAAGGGTGTGTCATATGCCAGGGTCTGACCTACTGATCATTCTATCATCAGGCATACAGCCAACATGAGACTTGCTAAATTATTCCCTCTGGTATAAAAACTAGATGATCATGGTCAGTAGATAAAGCTAACAAAGTTTGTCACACTTGTGCAGCAATTAAATCAATCAAAAAGTTTAATGTTAATTGGTGACTAAGACAGGCATATGCTCACAAATTTTGGAAGCTAGTTGTGTTTTGCATTCTGACACTGCTTGTCAATCATTTCATAAAATTTTGATGGACAGGCTTATAATTTTTATCCTTTTTTACAGTTCCATTGATTTACAGTTCCATTGATAATTGGTAAAAAAAAAATTTAAATTCTTAACTGCAGGAGGAATATTTCCTAAAATAATGGAATTCTTTCCAAATTTCTTAGTGAAAAAATTGAAAATATAATTATGATTTGATGAGGAAAATTTGTTACTTACTTAGTCTTGTGGATATAATGAAATTACAAACATGCTATTAAAAATGCATATGTGGATGGGGGTTTAAATTGGAATATACTTTTGTGTATATGCATGTATTTTCACATAAATTAAAATCCTGAGACATTCTAACAGTCTTTTCATAATTTTATTAATTAGAATTGTAAAATTTGACATAGCTTAGTATAAATTTTAGCTTTTTTATTTGTAATATTAGTTGAATCAATGTTTATAAATAACTTTGAAAATGATCTTAATTGGTAAGTTTAAAATTTTTAGAAGAAAAAAACTGACATGACAAAAATAATTATAAAAATTGCATCCATGTGTTCAATAAAATTAATAAAAATATTTTATCAATGTCAGTTCAGAAAGGATCTGGCTATATTGAATAGGTACCCAAAAGTAGAAAAGGGTGTAAGACAAGGATGCGTCTTCTCACCAGATTTATTCAACCTCTATAATAAGGCTATCCTAAGGGATCAGGAGACTATCAGGACAAAGACCTATTCCTCAAGAAGTGATGGACTGAAGTGTGATATTGGCCCAGACAATAAAGATGGAGAGCCTGTAGGTGGCCATCCAGGACAGAAAGTAAGGGTGTGTCATATGCCAGGGTCTGACCTACTGATCATTCTATCATCAGGCATACAGCCAACATGAGACTTGCTAAATTATTCCCTCTGGTATAAAAACTAGATGATCATGGTCAGTAGATAAAGCTAACAAAGTTTGTCACACTTGTGCAGCAATTAAATCAATCAAAATATTTTTGATGCGGTTTTGTTTGAGTTTTACCTTTATTCTCCATAATAACCTGTTGGCTAAATTATCAGAGTGGGAACAATCTTAACATTATAAGATATGCCGATGACAATGTGTTGATGGCTGATACAGAAGGAAAACTACAGGACATCTTAGACAAAGTACTAAAAGAATGTGAGAAGAAAGAACTAACCACCAACTGCAAGAAGACAGAATATATGGTTGTCAGCAAGAGTAAAAGCAGATGATGCAAACTATGAATTGGATATGTCAACATCCAACAAGTACATAAATTTAAATATCTTAGAAGTATTTAAATAGAGGATGGAAAATATGACACCAAAATCCAAATATACATTGCAATAGCAAAAGATGTCTTCCAAAAGCTAAACAAAGTATTAAGAAATAGGAATATTTTGTTAAAAGAAAAGAGTACTGAACCGTTATGTAATATCCATTCTGAATATGGCAGTGAATGCTGGACAATCTCCTCTTTATCTTTGAGGAGAAAATTGGAGGTAATAGAAAGAAATGTGATTCTACAGAAGGATGGTGAGAATACCATAGATGGAGCACATAAGCAACAAAGAAGTCTTAAGGAAAATGGAAACAAAAAGATATATTTAGAATGAGAAAGAGACAACTGAAATTTTCTTGACACATAATGAGGTAAGAATTTGAAGAATTTGACACACACTCACAAGGCATTGCAGGCAAAAGAAATTGGAGAAAGCAGCAAGTTACCTACCTGACAAGCTTGTGTGAATAGATGGTGGAAAAGAGGGTTTGAGAGATGGCAAAAGGACAAGGTTGTGGAGAGCTATGATCACCCAAAGAGATATGGCACATAGAAGAAGACCAAGGGCTTTGCATCTCATTAGATTCTCCTCTTGGAACCTCACACACTTATTGTAGCATTCTTGTCATTTTTCAAAACAGTCTACAAACTCCTCTTTAGAGATCACCATCAACTGCTTCATTGTGTTCTCCCTAATCTCGCCCATGATCTGAAATCTTCCTCCTTTCAATGGCAGTTTTAGCTTTGGGAAAAAACAGAAATTACAGGGAGTGAACTGGGGTGGGAGGTGGAACTGATAGACCAGAAAGGTGTGACATTTTACCAAATAAAACCTGCATGAGATATCAAAGAATATGCAGTTGACATATTGAAAGCAGTTGAGTACTTTCTGGACAGTTTATGGAATTCCCAACTCTTCTTCTAGTTCTTGCAGATTTCCTTTGATAGCAGTCTTCATTGTTTATTCAAAATTTTGGGGTGTTCTGCTTGTTGGAAGCCTTCCAGTATATGGATCCCTTTCAATGGACCCTCAGCCATGCTTGAAGTGACAATATCAGAATTTTATCTAGGCTTTTTCTCATTGAGTCATCCCCAGAAGTGTTCTTGAATAGTTTCTATAGATGAATATCCAATTTCAAGCAAAACTTGATGTATACTTACAGTAAATGTGACAGTCACACAATATAAAAACTCACACAATGCTATCTCAATGCTCACTGAATAAACCCACAGAAGAGGTTTTGTTCATGCATGCTCAGTAAGGTCCCCTCTGGTTGGCTGCCGAGACAAGATATTCAAAATAAGTGAATACTTTCTGAACTGACCTCACTCATTAATATATTTTAATAAAAAAAATTCTATAATATAAAATGCATTTTAAATATTTGAAATGCTTTTGTGCATAAAATTTTATTAAACTTATTTCCATTAAAGCTGTTTACAGTAGGATGTTTTTTCTTATTTAACTATTAATCAAATTACCTAATTATCTATTATTTTGTTCATATAATTAATAATCAGAATTTGTGTTTAGTAACTTTATTTTCACGCTGAAATGAAAATACATATTTAAAGCACCCTGCATAGAATAACATAATAAATAAGTTTATTTACATTGAAAAATGAAAGCATAATAGATTTCTACTTAATACAGATAACTGTAAAAATAAAATATAAGTTTTAATAAAATAATTTTTAAACAATAGCTTATGATAACAAAATCAATGAAACAACAAAAGCAACTGTTTTAAGATTTAATATCATATCTCACAAATAACTAAATAAAATGTTGATGTTTCTAAGAATTAAATTGCATGCAAAATCCTACATATGTAACCTACAATAAAGATGCAGTTGAGGCTAGATTATAGATTTATATACTTCATTTATTTATTTCTATTTATAATGTCTTCCAATTTAATGATTTAAACTCATTATTATTTTTTACATTCTTCAAAAGTAAGGAAGATACAAAACTAGTATAAAAAATAGGAATATGTATTTGGATGACTCTTTGAAAAGCAAACTTATAATAATAGCAGTGAGAGAGACCTTACCAATAAAAGTATGAAATAATTTTCTTGTAAGTATCCTATTTGATTTTGTTAATATTTTGATGTGTGTTCTTAGAATATTATAAGTGACTTTTATTGCCTATTCATAAAGGTAAAAAAAGACTGAAATGGAATAAATGGTGGAATGAAATGTTAGACAGAATTATAAACTATAAAGATAATGAAAACATTAAAAAGATGGACACTAGCTAATCATCCACTTGACCAGAGATGTTTTCAGTATCTTTTTACATGACTAAATGCAAATGATGACAGGAGAACTTTATACCCAATCATGAAATTAAGTAATTTATATTTAGCCACATAGTAATAAAAAAGAAACATTTTTGGAAGGAGGAATACACTTTAATAAAAGATGAGAACAATAGTTCAAAATAATTGACAATTCTTCATCTCAAAAATGAAATATAAAATTATTGAAAGTGGTACAAACCCACCATATAATCAACCAAATGTGATACTGAATTAATTTAAATGATTCCAAAAATACACTACTGATTTCCTTCAGGAATGGACAAAAACTGGCACCACAGGAACAAAATAACACAATAATCAAGAGATATCCTTTATCAGCCAAACAATAGACACCTGAAGATGGCCAGAGTGTACTTGGCTGAATTGTTGTGTCTATAACAACATCTATAACAATCAAGATGAGAACAACAGTTCAAAATAAAGTATAGTTGAAGATTTAGTTTGACTTTAGAAGCATATTTGATTTTAATGGAATTATTTTTAATCCAAATTTTTTTTTATACATAGGTAGATTCGAATACTGCTGGAGAGCACATTTTCTTTATTAACATACATTTTCAAAATCATTTTGTTAAAATTGTCATAATTTTATTTTGAAGATGGAAGAAAATAGCTAATATATAATTTTTTTTATTTTAAGAAAGATAACAGTATGACCCAAATTTAAAAAAGATTTGCCTAACTTATAAAATCCCATGAATAATCAAATATGTCAAAAGTAGTTTGTAAAGTTTCATGCATACCAATATTCCACAGTCAAGTAGACCAGTTGAAAATTAAAGTAATCATAGTCAAAATATTCAAATTAAGTATTAAAAGCAATTTAAATGAACTTGGTTTTATTATTTGCTTTTATGTTTAACTTCCAAATAAATGAACAAAATCTTACTGGAACCTTATTTCCAGGTGCAATTCACTTAAACATATCAGAAATGTTCCTTTTTAAAAACAAATGGTGACAGATAATAGCAACAGTAGAATGTGAGAGACAAGTAATCATAAGTCAAACAATATGAAACCCTGCTAAATGTACCAAATGCCAGTATTCAGTCAAAGAATATAATGCAGTGTATATAATGGTATTAGACAATATGACCTCCTTCCAGAGAACCATATAATTTAAATAAGTACTGCTGCTAATTAGTCCAATTAAAGATATAAATTGATGAAAACTGTATAAAATTAATTAAAAAAACATAATATTTCATCAAGACTATATTTTTTGGTGATCAACTAAAAATTATTACTATTTATATAGGAAGTTTCCAATGATTCACAAGATAGTGCATCTTGGGATTAATTCTTTTGATGAAAAGAATTCAGTTTTCTAAAAGACTACAAAAGGCATTTCGTTGCTAAGAAAGATAAAATGTTATAGCAGAATGAAACTATGAAGTTGCCTGAAAGAAAACAAGATAATACAAGAAAATGATAAATATGTTGTTCAATATAAAGTTAACATAAAAAATAAAACATTTGTCTTATTTTTATTTAATAAACCAAACCAACATTTTCGCCACTGAATAAACACTTAAATATAGATTAACACTCAAAAGAAATGGTATTGCTTAACCTAAAACAATATATTCAAATACTTACCTAAAGTAGGGCTATCTAGTCTTCACTTCTGTCAGACTGATCCAACCATCTTATGTATGGAAGGGAATGACTGCAAATCGCAGCAAGTAAAATATTTATTTAATTTAATCTTATTAAATACATTACTTGGACAATATACTAATAAGTAATATAGTTTAATATTAAAAGCATGTTAAAGAAAAGTCAACAAATGAACTGTTAATTAAATAGTAATTGGAACTTGTACTTACTGAAAACTGACCATATGTATAGGGTTTTAGGCTAGTTACCTTGGAAGACTGAAATTGGGTTTTTTGATACCAATGAGAGATCATGGACATGAACTATGTATTTATTGAATCACCTTATTTGAAAATCATTACCATCATGAACTCTTGGATAACATTTAAATATCTGCAAAGATTTCACAAAAGGTTTCAAGTACATACAAACATTTTTTAATATCTATATATTTTAAGACTTTTATTGCAGCAATAAACACTGGACTATATTTTTGTGAGGACTAAAGAAATGTTTTTGGGAGATGAATGTTTATGGATACCTGATGGCCATTGCTTGTTCTATAAATGGAAGCACAATATAATTTTTTCAATCTTAGTTTTCCAGTAACTAGGAAAATAATCATAGGAAAAAGTTGGGGGATAAAAAGAGTTATAACTTTTCTGGTTTGAGAATTTTTAACTAAAAATCTACTTCATATGGTTAAACAAAAAGATAATAAATTTGGTTCAAACTAACATGATGGACACAAAGTAAGGGTTCACTTTTGAATTACATTTATATTGTAAATCAAAACCATTACTAAAAACTAAAATACTTTTGAAATTTTCAAAAACTAAAGACCTAAAAGTATGCTCCAGAATCTCATTAATAATCACCAAAAAATTGGTGGCCATAACTTCAAATTATGTTTCCCTTAAAAGTTTTGGCATAAATCATCTAAAAAAATATAATAATTAAAAATAATGTAAATATTAATCAATAAAAAAGAAAATAATTTTGAGCCATTACAAGGAAAACAACAGATATAAAATTCTTCTGCATAAACATAATATTAACAGAATTATCTAACACATTACCTGGTATTTTTTCATATTATTATTAGGTTTTTTGATGTATTATAAAAATATTATAAAAATAAATTTATTAATATAATTTCCTTTTTAAAATAGCCTGAAAAATACTACAATAAAACCTTTATAAAAAGTCAGAGGTTAAAATACTCATAACAACATTGAATCAAAGTAGCATCTAGAAACATATTTGAGGAAATTCAATCAGTCAAAATATAACAAGACACAATTAAAAAAAGACTTCTGTTACTAGCATCACAGACTTTTCCTTTATACATATTTCACAGCAGTATAACTTACTAATAGATGCTTCTGTTATATTTCTTTCTGTATATAAGGTTATTCATTTCATCAAACCCTCACAAGAGTACAGGAAATAAGTTTTACAGAATTGCAGGAATTCAGAAATAATACAGGAAAAGATATTTTAGCTAGAGATATACTTTCCAATCTATAAAAACTCATAGTTTTTCACCTTCCAAGTATTGACTGTTTTTTTTTTAATTTTCTTTCTTTCTTTTAACTGTCAATTTTGACATTGTTTCCTTTTCAATACATTTAATTCAGCGTCTTCTTTTGTATTTGTTTGAGTTTTACCTTTTTTCTCCATAATAACCTGTTGGCTAAATTACTTTTAAAAGCAACCATATTCTTTGAATAGAGATACTTCTAAAGTATTTTTAAAAAATCTCATCTAATCATGGAAAAATAATCTTTTCACAAGAGATGAATAGCAAAGGAATTATAAATATTTTTTTAAAAATACTTCATTCTAAATAACACTTATTCATATAAATTTACACCAGTATAATTTTTTTTAATAAGGAATTTCCAAGATAATTTTAAAGATTGATTGTAGCTTTAAAAATAAAATTATTGAGATGTATGGCATTTTTGCCTTTAATTTACTGAGAGATTTTACCAGAAAGTAATTCTGGTAGTCTTTGGTGAGGGTCGGTACAGATTATTTTATTTTATGAAATGTTTTTATTTATGCTTCATTCCTTTCTTACATTTTTACTATATGCAAAATAAGATAATTAATTACTTTCTCTTTGTATAAAGGAAAGAATTTTTCCAACAAAACAGTTTTTGGTAAGATAAAGTCTTGGTTATGACTAAAATGATGTTGTTCAACTTTAAAAGCTTGATGTCTACTTGAAAATAAATAAGGAAACATGAGATTCATTTTTCTTTATCATAGTAAAGAATTTAGTAAGAATATATAGAGAAAAAATAACACTCATTCATTGTAACTCTATTATGGATAAAAATAAATCAAAAGAAATATACAAATGAAATTATTTAAATAAATGTAAATATATATTCTAAATTGGTAATAAAATATTTTCTATAATAATTAATTTTCAAAATAGCAATCTTTAAAATATTAGCATTAAATAATAAATAAAAAATGTTTTTAATTTTTAAAAACAGCATTTGTTATAGCTATAGTGAATGGTACTTATACATATAATAATTTCATTTGAACAGATTATTAATTTAAAAAATATAATATAAACAGTGTATTTTAAAATAAACCTTGAACACACATTAAAAAGATATGATTTTAGAATAACTTTACCTCCATATAAAAATCCTCTTTTATATCTTCAGACCTAATTTTGCTGTATTAATCCAGACATATCTACATCCTTTATACCTGTTAAGAAGCTTATCTAATGTCTTAAAGGCCTCAGGTAAACTAGATAATCTTTTTTTCATCCTACTAAATCCTTGCATCATTTAATCAAGTAACTTTTTGAGATATATCTATAAGAGTGGTTAGATACTGGTCAACTAGCAAATTATCTGACTCACTTAAAGAAATCCTCTTTGCCTTCTAAAGGACTGAATATTTCAAGTAGATTTCCTTAAAGATTAGAAATGTGATAATAATATTCAGTTTCATTAGAATAAGATTAATGAAAACTAACCAGGTAATTTTCATCATGAAAATTAAAAATGAATATATAAAATGTTTACATAATGTAAGAAGTTTATTCATTTTAACTATTGTATCAATATTCTTCATTGAAGTATTGGCTTTCTTTATATTTAGATGGTGATTTAACTTTGTTCAACCTATTGTATATCTTTCTCTTTGATATTAGATTTCTATAATCTTAAAAAGAATATTACTGCTGTTAAAAGTCTTGTAGTTTTAATTGTCAAAAGTTTTGTAATATGAGCTCAAAAATGTAGTTTAAATTTTCAACAATTGTCCATCATTTTACACAAAATATTTGAATGGCTTTCCTTTATAAATTAACTTTTATGATTAGGCTAATCAGAGAAACTATCATAAAACAATCCAACTGTAAATACATTTATCTCCAAATATTTTTAGGTACTAATTCAAAATTTAAAATCTATGTTTCCTATTGTGAGTGTATAAAACTTAACTAGAAAAACACAAAAGTGATTAAAATATTGAAAAAGCATAATTATGATAATTAATGTTATCATAGAAAATTTTCTAAATGCTAATTCTGAATTAAATAAAAAATAAAGAAAAGAGTACTGAAATGCTATGTAATATCAATCCTCCTATATGGCAGTGAATGCTGGACAATTTCTTCACAAATGAAGAAGAAATGAAAGATACTGAAAATACCATAGACGTAGCATGTAAGCACGAGGAAGTTTTAAGAAAAATAGAAACAAAAGACATACATAAAATCAGAAAGAGACAGTTGAAATTTCTGGATCACATAATGAAAAAAGAAGTCCTAGAAAATATGACTCTCACAGAACATGGTGAAGGCAAGAGGGACAGAGGAAAGCAGCGAATAACCAACCTAATGAGCTTGTGTAAATGAATGTTAGAACAGAGAGAAGGAATGATAGTAAAAAGACAAACATTGTTAAGAGCTACAAAGAATAGGAAATTGCAGAGAGAAATGATTGCCCATGTCCTGAAGGGATACAGCACATAGAAGATTTGCTTGCATTATGTAAACAAAGTACATTATATGATATTGACACAATTAAAAGAGTCCTGAAATTTAGAATAAGCACTTTAAAATAATTAGCCTTTATCAGATGTAAAAATACGACATGACAAAATAAACACCTTTATTTTCAATCAAAACTCCTTATTCAATAATCTTCAATTCAAGAATATCATAAAAAATATAATTTGGTATATTTGCCATTATCAGATTTTATAGTTTACTTTTTTATATTTTTAGGCACTGAATTTACCAAATCTACAATCTTACTTGTAGGATATCCAACTAAGCACAAAAGAAATCTTTCATGGAGTTTTCTCCATATTTCAAGATCATAAATGGCTCAGATACCTTCAACTGGATTCATATCAGATTAGTAATCACTTAATACTAATAAATTGGCATTTTTAACATTTTTTCTGCTTTATAATATAGAGTGCCATCCCTGAAAATGTTGTTTTTGTGTCAGGGAATATTGAGAGAAATAGCTCCTACAGAATAGATACATATTTTTGTGAACTGATAATTTTGATACACACCAAAACTTTTATATATTATCAGTTTCATAATAGGGATGCAGGTTTTTCAAAGAAAATTCAGCAATCTTGTATTTCATGCCTGAAAAAAAAACAAAAAAAAAACAAAGTGTCAAAAAGACAGTTTTTCCCTTAACACTGCTACTTCCACTGCTTGACAATGTTTATTATTTTAAAAAGCAATGATTAAAATTGTAATAAAACCTAAATATATGAAAAGATCACAGTGTATTAAACCTCTAGTGGTCAACACACCATTATTTTGATTACACACTGATTTCTCTACTGGATTTTAAAATGGCTTTCTTTTATATGCTCTACCAAAATAATCTATGTGATGAAGATATTATGTTGTCATTTTTAGGCTGCTTTTGATACAGCAACATGGGAATTTTGAAAAGTTGGGTCACACTTCACAAAATCTGATTTAATGTCATAATATTAGAATCATTTTTGGAACCCTTTCTCAGAGTTCAATGGATTTGTTTGTAATTTGTTATCTTTTTGTATAAATATATATTTCTTATAGCCAAGATTTACCTGATTGAGACATAGAGATTTCCTTTATTGATGAAATTATGTGGTTATTTCTTTCATTTTGGAGTAAATAGAGTAACAAAAATGATGATGCATTAATTTTTCACTCTAAATTGATTTGATTTCAGTCTTGTTTAGCAATTATATCTTTTCAACATCTGAAATGAAATTTTGCTTTTCTTTCTATATTCTTCACTCCAACAATTTAGGATGTTGTACACAAAGTTCTTGACCATATTTTCACATGGAGACCTGACATTTATGCTATAGATGCAGTGTGGTTTTTGCTGATGAAAACTGTTCTGATGTTATATAGATGTTAAATCCTTTGAATTTTTCAGACACATTTTATAAGACCACTACTGCTTTCCAATTGGTATACTCTATCTATTAATTGATCTTAATGTTGATAGATGCTGTAGATTCTTTTGGGAGAAAAGTTATGCTGTAAGAGGTTTAGCAATACACAGTGTTTTAGGTGACAAATGGGTCTTTCACTGTAAATGAAAGAAAGAATTTCATTCAAAGCTCCAGAATATTTTTACGTATAACATATACTTGAAGAAGTCCAGAGAGGTCACAAGCCAAAACTTCATGATGAAAAAAAAAACAAAGATGACAATACTAGTCCAAATAATCCATAGAAGCATTACAATACTACACTCATAACTACCTACAACATAAAATACATGAAACCAATTTTGATAAAGCAAGAAAGGAATTTTGAAAATGGCTTGGTTCTTAAAACATACATTTTTAGCACTGCAATCACTTGAAGTTAGGTTGGCCAAAAGGTTCATTCTGTTTTTGTTATTGTTTTTGTTATTAAATGAAATTAGAAGCATTTAGTTTTAATTAGCTTCATTAAAAAAAGATCATTTTTGATTCTGTTGTGACAGCTGTCATATCAGCATGCATTTTCAAAAAGATTTTGTCTAAATTAACATATTTTTGTTTAATGATCCTAAAGCTGAATATGGAAGAAAAACATTCTTAGCATATTTTGCCTGTAGAATCCACATTTTTATCTTTCTTAAAATAAAATTTAAGAAAGATAAAAATGTGAATTATACAAAACAAAATTTGTGTAATTTATGGAAGAGTTCCTATGAATGATCAAACATGTCAAAAATGGTTTGTAAAGTTTCATATTGGATATTTGCTGAATAATGTTATAACAATCAAATCAAGACATTACTTGAGACTAATAAGTATATCATGCAGAAGATATTCAACATACTCAAAATATCCGAATCATACATTGAAAGTCATTTGCACCTACTTGGTTATATTAGGTGACTTGATTTATGACTCCTAAATAGGTAAAAAAAAAAAAAAATCATCCAAAGAAGACAATTCTGTGTATATAGTGGCATTGGAAAGGATTCTTCTATACTGAGCTCTTTTCAAAGAACAAATTGATTGATTTGAACAAGACGTGCTTCAAATTAGACCAACAAAAGCCAGCAACCAACAAAAAGCATGTCAAGAATCAGTTTACAGAATTCTCTTAATGGACAAAATTTAAATTTCCTAGAACACTTCAAAAGGAATATAGAGCAATTCCTTGCTGAAGGTAATTACCCGAAAACGTACTCAATTAAATTTTTCTGCCTATTTATAGAGTAAATTGAGTACGTATGATTGAGTACGTTTTCATCGTATTAAATTTTTCTGCCTATTTATAGAGTACCAGTACTCTATAAATAGGCAGAAAAATTTAATTGATTGAGTACGTTTTCATCAATATAATTTTTGGCTTATGCATATAACTATGGAGTGAAAAGTAACCTGTTATTTGGGTTTTATGCTATCTACTAATAATTATATGTTAACATTATGCAGAAAAACCTTTTTGAAAACTTTTGATAATATTAATATTTATGGATTTACTAATAAATTTTTTAATGCTGAACTCTACTTTTCAACCAATGACCACTCCCAGATTGTTATAAAAAAAGTGACATAGTCTCTCTTAAAATTACTGAAATGTCTTCAGCAGATCGTTAGGTTACAAAACATAATTTAGCCCCTCACTACAAACAATAGCCTTTATCTAAGATGACCCCCCCCTCCAATCCCTCTCCGTGTATCACACTCTCTTTCTGTCTCTCTACATCCCGCTCTCTTTCTGTTTATGTTTTACTCTCTATGTTCCTCTCTCGTTCTATTTCATTCTCAGATGCTTAACACAGACTGGATTTAATAGAATTTTTATTAGAAGAACATCTATTTTTATTATATTATAGGTACTAGTATATTAATATATAGATTATTTTGTTTCAAACTTATAATAAAAACCACTATACATACTGTATATTACTTAAAAGAAAATATTATTGAATTTAATTTCTATGTTTGAAATTGTTTACTAAACTATATAGGTAATAAGTTTGTAGCTTAATGATGAAAAAATCTCAAGAAACATTTAGTTTTCAACATAATTCACTTTATTTCAATGCACTTAACCCAATACTTTTCTATTAATCATGGAGATTGAACATTATACAGTGAAAATTTAGATGCTATAAAACAAATGTATTAACTGAACTTTTTTAAAAGTGGAAAACAACTTTGAATAACTGTTTGAAAAGCATTTTATTGAATCAAGGATTTTAAAAGATACTGGCTAAGATGCTTACTTTTGGCAAATAAATTATCCAGAAACTACAAAATGGCATATCAAGGTCTTATAGTATTAAATATGTAAACATTTGGTGTAAAGTCTGATAGTCTTTGCTCCAAACATTTAGCTTTTATAACAAGATTTTATAATCCATACTGTAAGAAATAGTGTCAGAAAAACAATTATCTCAGGAATTGATCTTGAATTTCCATACTCTTTAACTAGCAGATTTGCAGGTTTTGTAAAACTATAAACATAAAAATGGATAGTTAAAGGTCTTCTATCAATGAATAATGCTAGAATAAAGTAACCAGTTACCAGGAACCTAATTAATAATTCTACTTTCTAAATAGAACTATATCCTGACTCTCACCACAGTTAATTGAAATAGATTAACACAGTAAAGCCAGTTCTATATTCTATGCCTGAATCCAACTGAAATCAAATTATTTTTAAACATTTCCAAAACATAGCAAGCCTCAATAATTAAAAAGAAACTGAAAGTAAAATAAATTCAGTCTTTAAATAAGTTTAAAAATAAATATATAAGAAGAATATGCACATTTGTTCAATAAAAGCAGATTTCTCTCTTGGTGGTTATGTCACATCACAAGTCCTGTAACGCATTAGGGCTATAGGAGCATGACATGTATGGCAACCATAGCAGCAGTGGTGTGTCTAAAAGAGACCCTGATGGAACCAATCCCTCTTCAGGCTGGGTTTGAATTCAGAGTTTTCCTTCTCCTAGACTGATGGTCATATCAAGGCAAGAAAAAAGTCAGTCCTACTATTTAAACCATATCTGGTGGTGGAGTAGAAAAATGTATTCATTCCTTGATCAAGACTATGGAAAAGACTGTGTAAGTGAACATAACAAATTTGGCCAAAATTCAAACTCAGATCACCAATTTTTCTGAGTCACTATTACAATACTCACACATCTATTCCTTATAAATATAACTTTTTATATCCAGTTCATCCAGTTTTTAGAATGTCCAATAAATTTGCAATAAATCCAGCAAATACTTTATGATCAGAAAGTAGTTCTTCACCTTAAAATATGATATGTATTCCACTAAAAATAACTGAAAAGAAACAAAACAGTAAATATCCAACAGATCTTATATTTTCTATGTCATATTTTATAGAATTAAAAACTTAGCATTTTTTAATTTCTCATTCCTGTGTTACATAACCAAAATGTACCATTTATTACTTGAAAAATCATATTTAATTATAAAACTTGACTATTCAAAATTTATTAAATGTTCCATAGCAACAAAGTTATTGGGTATTATTTGTAATCATAAATCTCCAAAACCTTTGAAAATCTGGAATGTAATCTAAATTAATCTGATCCTAATCTCCAAAACTATGCAAAGATCCTTTCAAATCACTGTTTTTTGTCATAACAGAACACTTAAGACTAATTTTAATTATGTCATTTTCAAGGATAAACTGATCTGTTTAAGGTTATTATTGAGATAACAGAAAATGTTACAAGTATGATTTCATTTGAAATCTTACTAGAATTATTTTATATTCAATACTAAAGAAAAAGAAAATATGAGGTTCTCAAACAAGCCTTTAAAATGACCACAAACACTGCTAATGTTGTTATGGCCATTCTAATGGATGTACTATTTATTATCTTATTGAAAGTATATCTTTATTTTATTTCCACTTCCTATATAACTGATAGGATAAAAATATAGTTTTATGATATGCTATGAGTTAAAGTGCTCAATATCAGGGATAGAGCATATGTAAATGACCTGAAATTGCATTTAAGCATGAAACAGACTGTCACCACTAGGTGTTGACCTCAATGTCCACTTTTATATTAACTTATAGGATATAGAGGTAGTGTAGTGGTTAGTGGCTTGGAACAAGAAATCAGCAAACTGAGTTTGAATTCCAGTCAAGGTTGTCACATTCACTTTCATGCAAATACACTTAGGAAAGGCATGAATCAACCCCCTCCTCCTCCCACCTATGGGTTAAATCGTAGGGCAGACTGGGCTCTCCAGCTTTGATTGGCAACTTACTAGGAGAAGGACTTCAAAAACTGGTTAGGCATGGGGTTAACAAATCCATCATATAAAAACCTACTTTCTATGGAAACTGCAGCAGCAATGCTTAGTGTGATGAGAGATGTGGCACTATACACCTCAATGGCATCTATAGGATGTGAGTGAGTGAGTGGATTATAACAGATAAGGCTTGCAAAGTTGACTTTCATTTCATAGTAATCTATCACTTCTACTTTTTTTTCAGTTATACAGATGGATTTTCATCAATAACATGACAAAAATGCATATTCAACAATAAAAAGTATCCACATTTGTAATTGTTAAAGAACAATTTATCAACTTCTTATATTCTCTCAATTTTGAAAATCTTCATTTGTTTTACCTATGAGTCCAAGTTCTCTTTCAATTTTTTGTGTTCCAACTGACATAATTAGTTTGGTTTTGAATTTGATTTCATTCAAACTTAAATTTGAAGTTGAATATCCTTCATTGTCCAACACTAATATTGAACAATTTCAATTCTTTTTTATCTCATCAAGAACAATTTTTACTTTTTCCTGTCCATTATAATACAGTTTCTTTATTTGTGATTAATCTATTATGATGGATACAAACAAATATAGATTAACATTAGCTTCATATCATAGAAGCCTCACCATTTATCAATTAAACAGTACTTTTACATGCAGAATACAAATTAGCATTACTAATACACAAGCGTATGGTTTTTAACCCCAGTCTTTTCAAATGTTTTACTTGTCTTTATGTATATTTATGTAATTATCAGTCCTACTTGTTTGTGTACAGCATCATGAATTTTGAAGTCAGCTTTTACATTATTTACAAATTCATTTCCCAAGTTCTTCTTAGCAATTCGAATTCAAATAAATCACCATTGTCATCATTACATTATCTGTTATTCTATTCCAAGTAGTCCTTTTGTTCCTACACAATATGCAACTACACAGTATCTTTGCTTCTTACATCAATAGCCTATGACTACTTATAACTAGGTACCTTAACAGAAACACAATACCTAATGTTTAAAATTAATTTTTTTAAATGAAAAATCTTTCTTGAAGCTTTTATTTTAGTTTTAATTTCAAATTTAATATTTTCAATAAGCAAAATACTGTATTTCAAAACTAATTTAAATTGACTGGAAGGAGTTTTCATTTTGAACTCACTAAACCTCACTGATTTTAGCACCATTTTAAGCCCACCTTCATCAGAATGTAATTCTCTTTATTAAAAAAATCTTTCAAAATAAAATATACTTTTTTGAAACTTTATTTGAGGAATATTATCTGATTTAAAGTTTAATTAACTAATTTGAAACAAATATTACTTAAAATATCATAGAAAATACATTTTTTAACAGTGATAGCTGTTTATTTAAGGTGTTGACAAGTTGACACCTTGACTAACAGATCAAAGTTTAATTTTTTTCTACAGTATATTTATCTGTAAAAATTAGTTGAGGAATATAACATAAGCACCTTTTTAACTACCCAGTAATCTTTAGGATTTTTTAACTACTCAGTAATTAAGGTAAATATTCTCCATAACCTATTGTTTATTGAAATTTAGATAGCTTGATTTTAAATTCACTATAATAGTTATCGCTAATTATTTTCTTATAATGTCATGTATGGAAGTCTGTATTTACAAAAATCAGCATGTCTAGACACATAAAAAATTTTTTTAATTCTTTTAAAAATATTGGTGATCACAAAATTGTAATAAACCTTTCAATTTTTTATAACAATGTCACCTAACCAAAACAAATTAAGACAGAATTTTTTAAAATTTAATTTATAAATTATTAATTAAAATTTTTAAAAAAAGAAAACAATTCTTGTAAAAATTCATTATTTATCAAAAAAAATGTCCATAATATATCATGTTCATAAAAGCAATTAACAGCTTTTCTAATTAAATAATGTCTTAGTTTTATTGCATTTTTCATTATATTACTCAAAGCAGTAACTGGTGGTCCTGATTTACTAAAATAAATTGACGATTTAAATTCTTCAAGTTATATACATTAAGAGGCACAAATTTAATTTTTCAAAATTTCAGAAAATTAAATAAGTGAAGGGTAACAGATGTAAAAATATTTTTTATAAAGTTTTTCTAAAAAAAAACATTTCTAAAATAATTTAATTCATTTGGGAATAAGTCCTGAAAGTTTCATTAAAATCTGATAATTAATTGACTTCTGCAAGAATTTCCAAATCAATGAAAAGACACTAAAATTTCCTATACTCATCTTCAGCCACTATGCTGATGCAAAAAAAAGATTTTTAACCAAAATTTTGAATGTTCTGAAAAGGATATCAAAAATATAATTTAATAATCAAAAATCGTTTGGTCTTTAATAATAACAAAGATTTTGACGATAAAACTTTGTTTTTATTAAGTTTGTGACAATTTTTCATTATAGTATGTTCATTTTTTAGAAAATCAATGAAGGTACCTACTTATAACTAATAATAATTAGAGGAAAGGGTCACATATCAAAAGACATGTTAACAAGTTTTAAAGAAATAAAATAATCCAATTTCTAAAGGACATAGAAAAAAACAAGTAGACATCATGCAACAATACTTTTGTTGCAAATGCATAGTTCTTAGTTCAAAAATATAAGAAATAAACATGGAAAATTCAATGATAAAACAAGCAGTCATTTTATTTTGTAAGTATGCAATCCACATTCAGAAATAGAAAAAATAAACACTAAATTAAAGCCAAAATATTACTGCTAACATTATGACAAAAAAGGTTGAGGATTCTGCCAAGAAGAATATTCATTGCTTAAAATCCAACTAATGTTATTTTTTTTCTCACTAAGCAAAAGAGAATATTTACTTATTTCTTCTCAGTAAAAAGAAGAAAGAGTTAACCGACTCACTCAATGAAACCAATTTTGAATTGAATGAAAGAATGAAGGAAACTCCAAAATCTTGGGCCATCAATATGTGATTAATAAAAATATTTGTTTGATTTTATTAACATTTCAATGTTTATTCACATCTTCCGTAGAATATTATGAATGAAAGAGACTTCCCTTATTTATCCACATGCATTTTATGGAAAGAATAAAAACAAAATTTTATAAATATCCAGTTTAAATTTAAATGATAATTCTGTGTCATAAATATTTATAAAATAACAACAAATATGACTTCACTGCCATATGTGACAGCCTCCATGATTAAGCAACTAATATTTTTTTTTTGTGGAGAAAGATAAATTGCAGTTCAGTAGCTAGCAGTATTTTTTGTTGCTGGTTATGGGCATGTAGTCAAGAATGACCATGGCATCCAAGTTTAACTTTCAACACAGTCAATTTGTTCATCAAGGACTTCTTCATGGGAGGCCATCCCAACATGCAGCATCTTTGGAAAGTGCTTGAAAATCATAATACAAGTTGACCCAAGCCTTGTGAGTGAAATTGAGTAGCAGGAACTATTCAGAAGCCATCAATGGTTGTGTTAGTGCAAAGTCACAAGTCATTGTGACTGAGGTTTTGAGTACACTGGCCTTGTTCAAGAAATTGATAATGCCAGATGATGTGCTCCCACCCAGAAACTGTAACTACAGTCTGCACAGTATAGTTGCAGTATAAACCACATATTGTCTCTATGAATTGAGCTGGCATCTGTAACAGGGTGTGGCTAGCCACCATGGCAGATAGGTATGCTCAGAAATAACTAGCAGCAGGATATTATTATCATTATTGTTATAGCTTACCTCGTTTTTCAAAAAGAAATAAAAACTTACAATAAAAAATTTCAAACCAACTAGTAGTAATAAATATGCATGTGTGTGTGCAAGGAAGAGAACTTTTTATAATTTTTTAATTTGTTATAATAAATAATAACAATAAAAACCTTTTAGAATCTATTAAAAACAAATATAAATTATATTGCAAAATTTGTAAGAGCAAAAAATGAACTGATTAATTAAAAGCAGATGACAAATATGCCCATCACTGTAGTTCAATTTCTGACACAATAAATTGGTTATTACACTAGTTGCAACATTAAAAGATATGATTTGGAAAAAGAAAAGGTTATTTTATTAGTATTAACAAATTTAAATTATTTTAAATTAACTAACATTCAAGTACTTAACTATGCCATTCAACAATGACCTCTCATAAATAGTGTGTTTTAAATTTGTGAAATCTCTTTGTAAGGGTCATTTTTATGTTTAGAAGCCTGTTACCTGGGAACCCATCTTCCAGGCAGAAACTCCTCATTGCATTAAAAAGAGTAAGGACATGGACATACACAAGCTGGTGGAATTAGGCAATTTTTGGAAATACCCATAAGGTGAAGGTGTTTGGACATCACATTAAAATACAATCAAATGAATCCTTACTTTCTGACTTTAAAATAAAATTTCAAATAAAATTTTAGAAAAACTAAAGAAATATTAATTTTAAAAAATGAGGCAAGTATTAATTTGTAAAATTAAAAATTTATTGTTGACTATAAACAAAAAAGAAGAAATAGTAACCAAGAGATAATACCACTCTCTCTTTCTCTCTATCTCTTCAATATCATAATCAGTACTTACTGATAGCTTTGATGATTGAGAGAAGGATGATTGCATTTTTAATTAATGATGGATGTTAGTTATTTCACTTTATGGAAATACAAAATGTAAATAGAGGAAATCTAAAACATTTTCTCTTATCCCTTTAAATTTGAATGCAATAAACAAACAATTATTGCAAAAGTTTTTAAAAAACATACATGTTAATTATTTCTAATAGTTTTGAAAGTAATTCTCACCTTATAATTATTAAGTCTTACAGAGAAAATTGACATCATAAAATTCAAAATGTTTAAGGGAAACCTTAAAAATACTCATATGTATCTCAATTATGATGCAGAAAAAATTTGATTTTTTATTCTGCAATATTTAAAAATCAATATAACAATCTTAAATATGATTGTTTATGCAATGTTTTTTTAGTTTTTTATTGTATGGGAATATTTTATTTAATTTACATTTATTTCCTTAGCAATATTTCCAAAATATGTCTTCAAATTTTCACAAAATCATTTTCCATATCACTTGATTTTTTCCTTAAACTTAAAAAAAAGTATAAAGTTTTAAGATTTTTCGTAATTTTTGTTCTGCTTCTAATTCTGACATGTCTTGACAACTCACAAAAAGTGCAAGCAAAAATGTAATACTGGCTATTTTAACATTTTGTTTGAGATTTTTGAACAAACATTTCTTCAACAATTTTCCTTTTTCATTTTTCAATAGGGTGAAAAAAATTCAAAATTGATAAAGAATTTGATAAAAAATAGTTTTTACCCAATCTGTGATGGCTTTTCTGGTCAGCTAAAAAGATATTACACTTCGAGTTTATAATTAGAAGCATGTACATATGACAAAAAATATTTTGCACACTAAGTTCATTTTAAATTTTTTTTGGTTTACTTGCTAGCAAATTTCATACTTACAACAACTTGGCAACTTGAACTAACAGAACAAATTGTATGAAATATTGAACAAAGTAACTAATAATAACAAAACAAAAGTCATTGAAACAAAGCAAGTTCAGTTGACCATTGATGACAACTCCAGAACAACGTAACTATAAACAATTTTTCTATCCTCTGCCAGCCGCTATGATGGAGAAAGTATTACCTCGAACCATCGCCAGTGAGACACGCTCCCATCTTGACTAATGCAGTCAGACATAAAAGAACTTTACAACAATTCATGCAAGTATAATTCCAGCATCTTTTATCCAACTTGCATAATACACAATTCAAAACATACTCAATCTTCTAAACTGCATTTTAATAATCAACTTATTCATTATGAGTCTAGGTACAAATATTAACTACTCAGAGATGTAACTGCATCTAACTTTTGAGTTCATAACACATGCATGTATATTCAATACTTAATAAATTCAATTGTATGAAGATATTTTAAAATTTAAATCTTATTAAAGATATTTCTATTTCAATTATTTCATTTTCTTGACATGGTAACAGAAAAATTATTTTATATTTACACTCAAATTTCCCTCCTTAAATCAGTAAATTAATAAATACTGTATTTGCAACAAATATAATAATCATTAGCCATTGATAGTCTACTACAGGACAAAGTTCTTTTCCCCAAATCCTTCCATGAAAATAATGACTATAATTCTATGCCATATCTTAAGGACAAACCCCTCATCTCCCTATCATCTATCTGGTTTTTTCCTACTGCATTTGTTAACTAGTTGAAACTAATCAAGTAACCTTTTATTCCATTTGTTATAATTTCTTTTTGAGGTCCTTACCTCCTCAGCTGATAAGGCTGAGTGCTTTGATTGGAAATTCTCATCCAATTCAATGCTTGACTCATCTAGTGTGCACACACCTGATTTCCCCACCTAGAACTGAGTCTCTTTTAAGCGAGCTGCACATAACCCCGTTATTGGTATTGGGCATCATCTCTAAATTAGACTCCCATAAGGCTAATAGTGGAGACGGGATACCAGCCATTGTCCTGAAGAAATGTGCTCCTTAACTGTCCCCTGCCCTCTCCAAATTATATAACTACTGCCTCAATGAATCTTGCTTTCCAGCCTGTTGGAAGTCCTCATCTATTGTACCTGTCTTTAAGAACTCTGGAGACCCTTCTGACCCATCTAACTACCATCCTATCAGTCTCCTACCACTCTTCAGCAAAGTCTTTGAAGCCTTAATCAACACCAAAGTGGTTAAGCACCTTACATCCCATGATCTGCTCTCTGACAAGCAATATGGTTTCTGCTTTGCCCATTCTACAGCTGATGTGCTCACGGCCATAACTGAAATTGTTTATCAAACATGTCACAATAATGGAGAAGCTTGTGCTGTGGCTCTAGATATCTCTAAAGTGTTTGATAGGGCCTGGCATGCTGGCCTCCTTTGTAAGCTTCAGGGATATGGAATTTCAGGTCGATTATTTGACTTAATACAATCATTCCTGTCAAACCGTGTAATGAAGGTCGTCCTTAACAGATTCTCCTCCAGTACCTTTCCTACTTATTCTCATTAACAATCTTCCCAATGTCATCAGTTCCCAAGTAGGTATCTGTGCAGACGACACTACTATTTACTCCTGCCTCAAAAGCAAGTCTGGTATCAATGACAAAACTAACCTGGCCATTAGTCTCGAAAAGGACCTCCAATCAGTTGTAGACTGGGGCAGGAATTGGCTGGTTAACTTTAATGCCTCAAAAACAAAACTGCTTTCTATTACTCACCACAGGGAACCATTAGAATGTCTGATGCTCAACTCCACAAGAGCACCTCTTTGCGACTACTTGGTCTCACACTGTCCGCTGACCTGAAATGGAACAAATACATTAAATCAATAGCTTCATCCACTGCAAGGAAAGTTGGTTCCCTGTGTCGAACTAGAAAGTTTTTCTCACCCAAGTCCATCCTTCAAATCTATAAATCAACCATTCGCCCTTGCATAGAATACTGCTGCTATATATGGTCCGGTGACCCCACTGTTCGCCTTAAGGTCCTCAGCAAAATCCAGAGATGGATATGCAATGTGATTGGCCATGATCTAGCATCTTGTCTACAGTAGCTCTCTGACAGATGTGCCATCACTTCCTTCTGTCTTTTCTACAAATACTTTCATGGTAACTGCTCTGGCAAGCTACTTTCACTAGTTCCTAGACTGCATGAATTCAAACATGCTACTAGGCTGGCATTTTGGTCCCACCCTTTCATTGTCAAAATGGTTAAATGTAGCCATCTCTTCTCCAATAGCTTCATGTCTCACACTTCCCACCTGTGGAATTATCTTCCTCTTACTTGTTTCCCTGATAGCTATAACCTCTAACTATTCAAATGTAATGTCATTTGACATCTCCAGATGCCTTGATCTATTCCCTATCCTTCTCTTCATCCTTTCCTCTATCACACCTCTTTACTTTCACTCCCACTCTCTGTAACCCCTTGCATGCTTGTGGCATCCCACCTTGCTTGGGGTGAAATGAAAAAAAAAAAAGAAGATATATCTGCCCACCTCTATTTTTGTCATTTAATCACTACAATGATACCGCTTACCTTAGTCTGTTTTCTTTTCTTTGCTACCATCTCTTAGAATTACATTGCACTTTCCATAGATCTATGTGTATTTTTGAGTTTGTTTTCAAGCAATTTTGGTAATTTCCATGTTTAATTTGTGTATAGTTTTTATTAATAGCCTCTGTAGTACAATATTAAATATTTCTAATGGTTACATCTTTAACAGTACTGGCTTTGTTAACAATCATAAAATCAATCACAATTTTTTTTCTCTCTTGGCCTTTCCAGATCCATTTACAGCCTCATTACTTTTGAAAAAGATTGATTCATAATTGTCATTTTTTAAATTTTTTCTGAGAAATTAACTAACACTTTGCTTTTCTCCTTCCTATTCAAATTTTAATATACTAGATTCTTCCTCGTTTTTAATTTCCACTTTTGCATTGTCATTACCTATCAGAATTGTGTAATTTCTTTTCTCTCCACCTATAATGTAACTTGTCATAAAACTCTTCAATTTACTCATTTGTTGGTGCATATACTTGAAATATTCTGGTGTGTATCCTTTGCTTAATCTGATTACTATCTATATAATCAATACTTTTTTGCATTGCCTGCAATGTGACTTTTGACTAAAAAATCTACACCAATAAACTTGTTATCCCTCTTTCCTTTTATAAAAGATAGATGGTTACTTACAGCTAAAACAGATTTTTTCTTTCCTGTAAGTCTTAATAATATCTTACACATACCAGGTGATGTTAGACAATAGGAACATCACAGTTTAGTCATTATTTGGGTTTTTTGGAAGATAGTAGATAATTGAGCACACTGAGTCTAATTTCTGTTGAGCTTGATGGATTGATTACCAATGATCTTAATCAGAGCCATTTAAGAGATCTATTGTCCCTTATCACCCATTGTATCATATCTTAAGATATGGGTTTGCACAACTTTAAAAGGTATTGAATCAGAGGGTCAAGTCAGCAGACGATACAATGCCTCATAGGGACGTGTGTGACTGCAAGTCCACAGGAGAAGGCAACAGAAGCTGTTTCTGAAGGCCATGGGTGATAGAAATAATTAGCTTAAGGAGATAACATGAATTTACAAGGTGGACAATTTACAGGAATCTATGCTAAAATTAATCAGGACCAAGCCAACTTATCAAAACAGAATTGAGGAAAATATAGTAAATATTATTTTTTAAAAATGAAAAGGGGAAAAAAGCAAGTTTTTAGAATAGGTATATTCAATAATTCACCCCAAAAAACAGCATAGCATGATGAAAAAAGGCCCCAAAACAAAGCTTGATGTCTACTTGTTTTTTTCTATGTCCTTTAGAAATTGGATTATTTTATTATTTCTTTAAAACTTGTTAACATGTTTTTTGTTATGGTAACAGATTTACCAGTTAAATGTGACCCTTTCCTCTAATTATTATTAGTTATAAGTAGGTACCTTCACTGATTTTCTAAAAAAATTAACATACCATGTTGAAAAACTGTCACAAACTTAATAAAAACAAAGTTTTATTGCCAAAATGTTTAAGTTATTATTAAAAGGAAACACCAAAGTATTTTTTAATTATTTCTTTTAAGTTTTTAATCCTTTCTAACACATTTGAAATTTTGGTTAAAAATCTTTTTAATTTTTTACATGAGTAGTCGCATAAAACTTAGGATTATTTTTTTAGTGTTTTTTCAATTGGAAAACACTAATTTGGAAATTCTTGCAAAAATCAAATAATTGTCAGATTTTGATGAAACTTTTAGAACTTATTCAAAAATGAATGAAATTATTTTAGAAACATTTGTTTTTTAGAAAATCATGGTAAAAATAATTTTTTTTTTACATCTGTTACATCCCTCTTTCCTTTTATAAAAGATAGATGGTTACTTACAGCTAAAACGAATTTTTTCTTTCCTGTAAGTCTTAATAATATCTTACACATACCAATTTTATGAAAACTCAAAAACTCGACTATATGTATTTTTGTGATTTTTTAAGTAAATGCACAAGATTTTGAAGAATATAAACCATCGATTTCTTTTGTAAATCAAGAAGCATTTCTACCCCGAATTTAGGTCTGAATTGTAAAATACAAAACCCAATAAAACTAAGACATTATTTAATTAGTATATGTTGAGGACATTATTGTCTGAAGCCAAAATATTTTTCTAACGAAAAATGAATTTTTATAAGAATTCTTTTCTTTTTTTTCAATTTTAAATACAAAATGTGATAAACTTGTTAAATATTTTAAAATTAAGTTTGAATATATGTATCTCTGGAAATGCTCTTATTAAAAGATCTATTTTTACAGATCTTAAGTTTGAAAGCTTATTACAATCTGCAAAGTGTTTGTATTTTTAAAATAATTTTTTAATATGCCAAAAAATGTATTAAAAACGTTTCCAGCAAAACTACAGAGGCACAATTCAGAAATAATGTCACATGTTTTGAAAGTTGTTTCTCCTGATAGCAAGAATCCAGCCTCATAAATTGTATTAATTTTATTCTGGGTAGCGCGTATCAAATTCTGTCTGACCGACCATGATCGTTGCATTTTCAAAAGTTTTAATTTTCTTTTTTTTTACATACTTCACTAAATATTTTCTTTTCATTTTTAAATATAATCAATTTTTTCTTTTTCAGTGAGAGACATACTGCAATTATTATTTTTTCTTTTTTAGATTCAATTTTAGGGACAGAAACAGTGGACATATTTTCGTTAAAAAAAAGTACCTAAAAAAATCAATAAAATATTAAAATTTTGAAAGTATTTAATTTTTAAAAATTACTTTATAGTTAAATAAGCTGGTTCACTTAAAATTAGAAAATACTGTCACTTCTGACTTCCGTTTGATAAATTGCCCTGACATTAATTGTCAATATATTGACGTAAATGTCAATTCACACCTTCAACACCAATGACTGCAGTTAGACATGCTTCTCTTATTTCCAACTAAATTTTTTCTGCTAAAAAATTAAGTAATGTCTGTTTCCAATTACATTAAATAAACTTTAAATTTTCTAATTTTCCTAAAATAACTTTTGAAAAAAGTATAATTGAATTTTACAAGCATCTTAAACGGAGAATTTTACTTTTGTTTACAAAGTTGTAAAAAATGGCTGACATGATCGATTTTTTTTATGTAAATTTTGTTGACTCAAAAAAAAAAAAGATTTTTAACTAAAATTTCGGACGTGCTAGGAAGGATTAAAAACATTTTTAAAATAATCAAAAAATACTTTGGTCATTCTTAAATCTTAATAATGACATAAACATTTAGACGATAAAATTTTGTTTTTCAAGTTTGGGGACTTTTTTCGGCGCTATTACACTTTCGCATCCCCGCGTTGCTTCCTGTCATTCATCACTAGGTTGCCCCAGGTACAACAGTCTGGAAATAGTTCTGTTATTGTTAATTATGTATATAATATTTAAATTTAAATTAAAATATAAATCTCGAGAAACAAAATCAATGTTTGTAAAATCCTAACCCTAAACAACGGGGGTGTGAAAGTGTAATAGCCCCCTTTTTTTTATCAGGTTACGCTCTTTTTTAGCGAAGTATTGAATAGAAGGGCAAAAGGTGTCAATAAGAGTAAAAAAAAAATATACATCATCATTACGTATACGTTGTTGGTTGTGTATTACTTAGTTTTTTTTATCAACCATTTCTCTAATTGCTGTTTTTTTTTCATCTCTGAAATCAATGTGAAATTTGTTCACATCAATATCCAAATGATAATCCTTTTTATTGGGTTTCTTTTGATTTGGTTGTCTGCAGATCGCTTTCCTTTCTTGACAGATCCATCGAGTGCCTTTAGCGCTTGGATCCATTCGAAGAAGGTGGCCACACTATCACAAAGCACTAACATTTTTTAATAATGTTTTCTGTTCAGTTTGAATAGAATCTCCACATGTTTGAAAACAAAGATGAAAAAGAGGATGATTATTTCTCTTCTCTGCTTAGATTTGTTGCTCTAGAAATTTTAATTGCGCTGCTAGAGTGCTAGATTAAACTTTAAAAGACAATTAAATAAAAGTACTTTTTTAAAATATTGAATTACATGTTTTTGTCCAAGTTCATTGTATTTTATACTCTTACAACAAAAATCGCATAAGTGAAATTATCATGCACAAAGAGCCATCATTTGTTTTATACGGCGTTAAAGTTTCCATGCAATAATTCCATTACCATGATGAGCCAAATGTGTATATGAGCTGGAACACTAAGATAAAATTCGGTAGTTTTTAAAGTAGGCAATATTTACCGCGTAAGTAAACTATGATTTTATCAATCGTAAAAGAAAAGCGTGATGTTGGATTGTATAGCAAGTAGTGCGATTAAGATGCCCTTTCGATTGAATGAAATTGAGAAAAAATTGGCAGATGCTGCAAGATTACTCCAAAAGGAAAATGCATTGTGAAATAAGTGTACAAAAAAAAAATGAATTCATAGAGGAAGCTGCTCAATAGTACATAGACGCAAAGTTCTCATCCATGTTAAAAAAAATGAAATTTAACAACTATTTAATTTCTGTTACTTTGGGGAAAATATCCCCCCATACAAATGTACTTTTAATTATGTTAAACATGATTGAAAATGAAAACGAAATTTAAAATCCGTAAGATTTCATATCCTCGTAAAAGAGATTTTTAGGCTATTTAAAAAATGCTCACCACAAAATGGGACTGTGTGCGTACACTGTTTTTTTAGTGACTCCACAGCGTACACATTTTCAATTGTTTTTTACGTTGTTCTGGAATTGTCATCAATGGTCGACTGAACTTGCTTTGTTTCAATGACTTTTGTTTTGTTATTATTAGTTACTTTGTTCAATAAATGATTTCTTATTTTCATTTGGAGGGGTATTTTCTTTTTCAACTTCATTAGCAAAGATTGCTGTTAGTTAAAGCTACATATTCAGCTATTTTTAAAATTTTTGTATCTGAAAATATTTTTAGTAGGAAATTATTTTTCAAAGATTCAGAAACAATTATTATTCGATATTTTAAATTTAACAATGTATTCCTACGCTATCTGTTTCTTTATATCAGTTTAAAAGGCGGATATTTCTTACTTTGGCGACGGTACTCACTATGGATACGTTTTCTTTTCGAAATGAAACAAAAAAATGATACCTACTGTTTTTTAAAAATGACCAAACACTAGTGAATTATCCGATTTAAATGAAATTTTCAGAACTTATTCATAATGAATGATTGTACTTAATAGGTTATTTTATTAGAAAACTGTAGAAATATTTTGGGGTGAGGGGAATTGGGAGGCGATGACAAATATTTTTTTTATAAAGAAAAATCCCTGAAGATATTTTAGTAAAAATCTTTTGCAATAAAATCAGGGAATCTTGTGCTGAAATCTTACAAAAATAAATTTTTTTTTGTTTTTAAATAAGAGTAAAAAAAAAAAAAAATTTGTTGAGAGTTGGTGAAAATGGCAACACCAGTGGTCCTCTGGTCCACCGGCAGGCTAACAGTGGACGTCTAGCGGTCCGCCAGTGGTAACATTGCCGAGTAGAACACGCCGGTGGTCCGACATCGGGCCACCAGCGGTAAATGCTAGTGGCATGCCACTACCCAATGGAAGATTGATGGCTCGCATGTAGGAAAAATACAATCTTTTCTTTCAGTACAGAGAAAAAAAAAATCTATATTGAATATTTATTTTTGCTAAATTTACTTGTAATCTTTCATTCAGTGTGATTTTGAAATTCTTCTGGTTGGTGATGACAATAGAAGCCTTTTACTAAATAAAGATGTGTTCAAACAAACAGATTCGGAAACGGTAAAGTTTGATGTCATTTTCGCAACAGAAACATTTTTAAAATAATTTTTTATTTTATCTATTATTTTCACAAATGTTAATTCTACTAAATTTCATAAGCGCATAGAATAAAAAATGATATTCTTAAAATATTTGTTTAATTTGTTATAATTTATTTTTAAACACGAACTAAACAATACCAATTTCTTGATTACTGCACTACTGGTGTCCCGTACTTCTTTAAAAAAATTACGTCAGGTATAGTAGTAGAAAACTACTGTTATGATATCACAGGCTATCGTGCGAAAAAATAAGTTATTTTCATGTTTTAAACAAAAGATAAGCATTACTTTTATCCAGTTAATTAATTAAATTTAGTAATTTACTTAGAAAATCATCTCTAGGACAAATATTGGATTTTTAAAAGATTTGTAAATTTGTTTACATTTTTCGTCTATAATGGTAGTTTGCAGTAAGTGTGAAATAATATCTCCCTTCAGGGCCTTTCACCCACTTCCTTCAAATTCGGAAGAAGTTGTTTGGGGCCTATCGGGTTATCTCCTCTTCGTTTCGTAACCCTTTTACCAGGGGTCTCTCTCTCCCGGGAGTATAAATACTGGTTGACCTTTCGCCTCTTTCTCTCTTTTCTCCGCTTACGCGCACGTGCGAGAACTATCTCGATTTCGGCCGCGGGCCGAAACCTCGCACGTGGGGCGAGGTACAAAAACTTTCTCTAACATATCCAATATGTGAACTCTAATACACAACCAGCGTTTCCCATATTCTGGGAACACGCTAAAACGAAATTCACAACCGTACGGACATTTCAACTTAACACACACACAAACAACTTTCCATACAGACACTAACGTTTTATTCATGTTTTAAATGATGTATTTGTAATTCTTGTATCAATCTGTTTGTCATTAATATATATTTGTTTTGTACATATATATCTGTCTTGTTCGTTTTATTTTGCTTTCTTTGGACTCCATCATAGTCCAACATTACTATGTAGCGGGACTGGCCAGCAGGAAGTCTTAGTCCAGAGATTTTATCCTCACATTAACCCGCCGGTCCCCTACAGGCCCGAATCCCACAAACATTAGGATTTAAGAAATGACACAGGCCAAGGCAAGGATAACGAGAACAAGGAGTTTAGATAAAAATAAAATATATCAAAATTTATTCTTGTCAGAATAAAGGAGAATACAATCGAAGAATCCAGATGTTTCAGTTGCCCTGTGTGGTCGTGCTGGTAGTTGATCTTAGATGCATCGACAGTTGATGATACCGGGGCAACTTGAGTGATGATGAAGGTTGATAGACAGTTGGGTTGGTACTAGCTGGCAGTCATAGCCCAGGGCAGACAGTTGTTGGTAGACAGAAGATGAAGACAAAACCGCTGGGGAGGTGTCGAAGGACGATAGGCAGTCAGCGAAGGTCGATAGACAGGGCGTGTTAAGCTGGTACTAGCAGGCAGTTTTAGCCGAGGGTAGATGGCTGAAACCACGGTGATCCGCGAAATGATGAGCAGCAGGGAGTGAAACCTGAATCGCCGAGTGGATTGGTAGAAGACGTGGTCGGCAGGAGTTAGTTGGTCGCTGGTGATTGTTGCTGGTCGCTGATAATCGCTGGCAGCCGTTGATGTTCGCTGGTCCGGATACTCCCCCGTCATATTCTTCTCCCGCCAGGTCTCGGTATTTACCCGAGTCCTCTCCACAAGGTCGGTTTTAATGTGGGTTACTCCGAGCGCATGAGCTCAGGCAAAAATTCCCCGTAGACTCCACATACAGCTTGCGCGGGATCGGGCACAAAGCTTCTCTTAGCGGATCATGAACATGGAGCGTCTGGTCGTTGCTGGCGTAGGAGTGTTACAACAGCGCAGGGTTTTGACGCTACTTCTGGTTATAAATAAAAGTCATAAAAATAACTCCAAGTTATGAAGTATAATGTAATTGGTCATAATAAAACTACGAACAGGAAAGAAATAGTATTGGTTTTGGATAATCAGCGTAAAATATCTCCGAAACGATGTACAGAATTAATAAACTCGAACAAACTGTTCATGGTTAAATTGAAAGAATATGTTTGTTGAAACAAAAATAACAGAGTAGCATGTCGTTACCATAAAGTAAAGTAATTCGCGAGCCTATGGGAGATTATTGCCTTTCACAGAACTTAACCAGTGAGCTGAGGAAGAAGGAAAGGAATTCACGGTGCCTATGTGAAATTGTTTTTTCTGACCAATGAAACCCTTACCTTCACAGAAATTAGCCGATCAACCGAGAAGAAGAAGGAAAGGAATTTTTTAATATATAAAATGAGGAGAAAAATTAAATTAATGAAAGAAGAGTGTCTGAAATCATGTGAAAGTTTTCGTGTCAGTTCCTCGCAACCAGCGTTGAAGTTCTCGCCAGTGTAAAATTACTCGCCAATTATATTATCGACTCGAACCAGCACGTAGCATTTCAAAGAATTTTCACTCAACAATTTAAGAAAGCTAAATATTTCAAACTATCTCTGTTCGTCTACTTTTGAACGTATACAAACCCATATATCCTTTCGGTAAGCAATGGACTTTCTTACCTTTGTCTTAAACATTTTTAATATTATTTTGTGACAGATCATTTAATCTACTGCATAAAAATTTCATCTTCATGACAATATGTTCAAATTATGGACTTTAAGGATTCTGGTTTGTTTTCCTAAAACGAGCTACTTACACTACTTCAAACGTGTAAATTCGTGAATAAATTCCTTATTTCGTTTTGTTAACATTACCCATGTGGTTCCTCGTCATTATCATTCTTCATTAATCTTCTTGGCGTGAGTAAATCAACTGTTCATTTTAACCCGTAAGCCCCACGCCATTATAAGTTGATGAGTGACAAGTGAATGTTTTAATGTTTTAAAACTTTATTTAACTACGTAAATTTGTTTTTCTTTTCATACGGATTTGCCTTTTAGGTTATCTTTCAAATAAAACCCCAAATCTTACTAAAAATGAGTAATTTAATTTATTTTAAATGAGTTTTTATTTTAGCTTAAATTTTCGAGGTACTTAATATGAAAGTGGATCAATAAGTCAATGTTATGAGCTGAAAAAATATCTGCTGAAATTTTCACAGTAAAAGGTTCTATCTCTGTAACTAATATTTATGGGAATTAAATCTTATATATATATATATATATATATATATATATATATATATATATATATATATATATATATATATATATCAACCAATAAAATCCCATCAGAAGGTTTATTTAATAAACAATATTTACTAGTGCAAATAACGCCAAAATACTTGTCAGACGTAGTTGTAGACCTACTACGTGTTATTTTAGGACCATTTAGAAAATAACAATAATAATTCCCTTCATCACTCCCGCAAATTCAATGTAAAATTATTTTCTAATTTGAAAACTTTGTATTCAAAAATTCACACTTTTACGTGAAATTAGATTTTGGATCTCCCTTATGGATATAAAAATAGAAGCTTGCTGCTTCTCGTGGTTCAAAACAATTTATGGGACCAGTTTGACCAGTACATGTGTGATGTGTGTACACAAACACCCACACACATGCACACAATGAAAAGATAACAGCTAGCAGTCACTGACTAAGGTTTTGTCTACGAACTCACAAACACATTAGGCTGACCATCATAAAGTGAATGTTATGATTCATGATGATGATGATGATATTTCATCATTCTAGAAATAAAAATCTGAAAATTCATCATTCTAAAAACAAACTTTCCATCAGTGATGAGTCATGATAATGATGATATTTCATCATACTAGAAATAAAGATCTTAAATTTCATCATTCTAAAAACATTTCCACCACAAGCAGTAAAAAGTAAAGTAGCAGTAAAAAGAACAACACACACTGGTTACATCACTGCAAGGAAAAATTGAACATTTTATATTTCTGAAAAGAATATATACATCATTTATATATGTTATTTCAAAACTGACGTTCTGCTTTTAGTTTTCCTTTAAAAAATAATCTTTTTTATGTTTCATTTAAAAATGTGTGGTTATTGTTGTTAAATGTTTGAAATCCCGACGCTCAGATAGCAACAAAGACCTAGGTTGACAGATTCCAACATATTCATTAAATCCACTGACAAGGAAATTGTGTTGAAAAATATATTTTTGTTATACAAAAAATTCTTTATTTTATCATTAACTGAACTACATATCATTGATCAACATGCATCAAAATTATTTTATTCTTGAATGACGCAGGATTTTTTTTTTAAGAGGAAATAAAATTATTCCTAATTCTTTTCATTGCTTTCAGACTAACTTAGTGGTTTAATGACAATTAGCCAGTTCCTGCAAAGTGTGGAGATCAAAATGATTTGCAGTTACACGTAAATAATTGTTAAACTTATAAGGCGTATAATTTTCTTTTGCCTTAAGAAAGGAAACCTTTTCATATAATTCTACTTAATACGCACAGAAAATTATAAAATTCACTTTTTTAAAAAGAAAAAGCTTGTTATTTTTACTTGTTAGATCGAATCATCGGTACTGCCCATGTTGTGGATTCCGGGATGAATATATTAATGAATAACAAACGCCAGGAATGGATAAGGAAAATAAATGTATTAACGTAATAATACAAACTGTAATACGGGTTAGTAGATCCAGGAATGCGGGTTAGTAGCAATAATATATATATACAGTCTTGGTATTGAAGTAACGCAGATGACTCCTTACTGAGTTTACGTGCTCGCTAACTGTGACGCTTGCCGCCGTCTCTGTGTGTGACTTACTCCACTACTACTGAACTCTACTACTCTTCTGTCGTTCCGTCTCGACTCCTTGACTCATCGGGTATTCACTGGTAGTAGTATATGTATACCTTGGGTGAGTCCATTTGTGTGAAAAGGGGAGACCCTTAACAGCCAACTAAGCCTTTCAGTAGAAAAAAAGAAAACAATGTTAAATCCAGCAGTTTATCTTTTTATAGCATTTTATCAGAGTGTGGTAAATTCTGAAACTCCTCATATTAAAAATAAAATTGTAAAATCGAAATAAGATTAATTTTTGGTAAAGATTCAGTTAAAATCTTAAAATTAATACTTTTCTAAGAAAAATTTATATTTTCGGTGTAGCTTCTGCTCTTTATGAAAATGACATTCATTTCTTTGGGAACGTATATTTCCAAGAAAATAAAAGTTTTCATAGAAGTGAACAAAGTGGTTCTGAAGTGAAGGCTTGTAACAATGTACATGTAATGCCAAACTGGACAATGACTTGAAGACTCACCGTTCCCTGATATGATAAAAAAATGAAAATATTCAGTGCCAGCGCTAGAGGCTCGTATCCATGATAGGAGCCCCTACTCTACTACACGTCAATTTTTGATAAAATAGAATTCATATAAAATGCAAATTTTATTGAGACATTAATTAAATATTGTACAGTATACATATTTATTGAGACATTAATTAAATATTGTACAGTATACATATGTACAGTAATATTACTACAATATTATATCAGAAATAGTATTGTTGCAGACTGGTGAATGAATTTTTAGTTATCAGAAGGATTTATGATGTTGGTGTTCTTAAACGTTCATCCACAACAAATTAAAAGATAAAATAACATTGAAAACAAATCATGCAAGAAAATTTAGAGTGAAGACAAACATAGTTAAAAGTGTAACAATAACATTGACAATTGACATATAGAATTGGGTTGAATATTTTTGGATAAATAAGGTTGGTTGAATTAGATTGTGTAGAGTATTTTTGTGAAGTTTCAGTGTGTGTGAAGCTGTTATTAAGATTTGTTCGTAAAATTAAATTATTTGGTTATGTACAAAAATGCCCTTTGAGAGAGTTCAATCAATAGTGTGTGTGCATAAGTCTGTTTAAGTTATTGTTCAAAATTGGTAGGAGTTGTGTACCTTTAATTGTTTGGATGTTTGATTGATTGTTTACGAATACTTATTTAGTAGTGAGTAAATATCACTTTTTAAGTATTGTAAGTAATTGCTAGAAATTGTTCCCGAGAGAGCGTGCTTGTTGTTTGCTGAGTCAGAGAAGCTTGCGCGGTAAAAGTGTAGTTGGTCAAGGTTTTGACTTGCGTGGATTAGTTTGGTATCTCTCCAGGGGTGAAAGTCTGACTGCTTGAGTCTATTTATAGAGTTTTGGGCAAGAAAATAGGCTCCAGAGCGCTGGGCGAGAAAAGACATTTCGCGTGAACTTGTTACAGTTCTAAGGGTCTGAGCCAATGAGAAGTCTCGCTTGCCGAAATTAGAGTGTTGATTGGTTGTTAGGTGATTTGGGGTGTAAAGTGGATTATACCGGAGGGGTGAGAGGTTAGTATGGATTATGCCATCAGTATCATCAAATAGTCAAATAAATATAGTAGTTCACACATAATATAGAAGTTCACAAATAAATACGCCTCCTTCTAATTTCCTTATAAAAAGGTAATTTTCTACTCACATATTAAATCAGCTTTTTTTTTCGCTCTCCTTGGACCAGTATCTGCTAGTAATAATTATTTTCGAATGGTTTGAGTTGCAGGGACCAACTCCTGTGTTTTTCCTCAATTCTATTCTCCAATTTCATAAGAAAAACAATAATATAAGTGTAGGAGAAAATGGCATAGATATAGCCCAGGTTCTCTTTATCTGTTGATCAACACGTTCAGCACTATGGCTGAAAAATAGTTTTTTTTTTTTTTAGAGTTAATATAAGCAAATGCATTCACTCGACAAGCCTCTTCATTTTCAATAGAAATCATTGGTAACCCGGATAACCTATCTTCTCTCCTTGTAGATCGCTGATAAATTTTTAATTCTAGTTTGCTGAAACTTTTTTCAGCATTTGCAACATTCACTGGTGTAGTAAACAACAACAGTCGTAATGTAATAAACAAGTTCGGGTAAGTGTAAAATAAGTGATTCCAAAAAAAAATATAATTAAAAAAATCATAGGCCTTCTTTAGTTGCTTTTTCTGTTCCTGATCTCCGATTCTTGTTGTAGAATTGAGGCAAATCTTGTAAGATAATTCTTCTAGTGCAACGTCACCCATTTTTTTTTCATAAAATCGTTTGCATTTCTCATTCATATTCACACTCGTCACTGCATTCGAAGAAGATTCTGGATTTTGAATGAATCCATAAATTTAATTCCTCTGTGATTATACTGTGACAACTAATTTATTGTGAGGGAGAATATTTTCCTTACAAGTTTGGACTCGGCCGTCGGACGAATGACATAAAAATATTCCTACATCAAGAGGAGTAACAGGAGTAGTAGTATCAACAGTAGCTTTTGCTGAAAACAGTCATTCACGGCTAAGCGTTCTCTTCCCTAGTAGTTTCTATTCTACATTATGTTCCCCTGTACCAAAAGGTAATAAACCAATTCCAGTTTTCTACTGTTGTTTTTGATAACTCAGTTACAACATAATTATTAATTGAAGTCAAACTCTGGTCCATGAGAGATAAAGAAATCTTGAAGGAAATTGCTCTCTGTGCTTGAACTTCATCAGGGGGGACTCCTAATCAAATAAACTTGTTTTTTATTTTGCGACGCGCTTTTGACCTTAGCACAATGCTATTTCCTTCTGCAATGTCACGCCCACTCATCATATCAGAGGTATAGCAGTTTTCGCTATAGTCTTGAAAAAAACTGCAAGTTGCATAAATCTTAGCAATCATAATGTCGATTGTAGCATCAGAAGACGTCAACAATGGACTCAGTTTGTTCACTTGAAACAGAACATCGTACCAAATGGTGATGTTAAGCATTAAGTTCCAAGTATAAATCCAGTCCAGGAGTGACGTTGCGACATCTCTATTTACTAGCAGGTCGGTAAGAGCATTTTTCTGACGTTTTTAAGGTGATAGTGCGTTGATTTGTGATTCCCATCTTGTACATCTAGAGAAGAATCAAACAAAGCTACGTTTTCTGTGCTCCCAAAGAAATAGGTACATTTTCCTAACGGGAGGTCGAAGCAGAAAATAATGTATATAAACAATTATCTATCCCCAAAGAATACAATAGAAACCGCCGATTACTGTATAATATTCTCCGACATAACAAGACTGAAAGTATGTTCATTACATAGGACAAATAAAGACATTCTATTCATCTCAAGTAATCTTAACTGATCACCTTTGTACTTGCCTGGCAAAACGTTCCGGTTAAAAATCCCCTTGAATAATTTTCTCAGTGAATTCTAGAAAGCACATTATGAACATAAATAAATAAAGATAAAAAAGATAAAAGTAAAACATTTTACGAACCATTTAAAAGCATCCTCAATAAAGTATGAAAAATAACTGAGAGTATTATGTACTACTGAGTAATTTGAGCATGTGTGAGAATTCGAGTTAAGAGTTAAAAATTGAAATTTAACAAATAGAACAAATTTTATATAAGAATATGAAACAAAATTACAAAGTGTTGAAGATGCATTGAATTTTATGAAAGTTTTTGAAAATGTTTGTAGAGGAAATGAATATAAGCGTTTCTGGGAGCCCCTATAAAATATAAACGTTTTTGGGAGTCCTTAAAAAAATTAGTGCTTTTCCAGAATACCACCCCAACGAAATTGTTAAAAAAAACAGAAAATAATATATTCAAAAATAAATTAGTTGAATATTATATAAAATTAATGATACAAAAACAATTTGTGTTTAAAAGATGTCAATCCGTTTTGTAGTGATTGAAGAAAGTATTGGTTTTGCTTTTAGTTTTTCAATTTTTTATAATATACCAACAAAATATTCGATTCACCGTAATAATGGATGACCGTTCAAGAAAAAAATGAATCTTTAATTAAAAAAAAAAAACTTTCCAAAAATAAAGTAAACAGCATAGAATTTTTATTTGTAGAAGATTGGTTCATTTAAAGATGAAGGAACTTATGTAAATAAGAAAAAAACTGTTTTAAAAAGAAAAAAAAGAGAAGAGAGGGGGGGTAGGCGAGAGAAGAATGAAGAAGATTTCAAAGAAGAATTTTAAATCTCTTGTCCTTCCTTGTGCAAGTAATTTTAGAGGCGCTAACGAAAAAGACAAGATACTTACTCAAGGTGAAATTTATAAAGAAACAAACATTTATTAAAATAACAAAATATTTTGTAAAAATTTGTAAACAAATTGTACAAAATACAATGTTAATCAAGGGAGATTAACAGTTATTTGAAATACAAATCTGTTTTCTCTTAGAAAACAACAGTTCATGAAAGCCAATTTTTTCCTTAGCAGAATAGAAATTTTAGCTATTTACAGTTCATGTAAATTAATTTTAGCAACAGAAAAAAATTAACTTTGAAAATTTCACATTCCAATGTTCAAAAGTCAATGGGGGTGAGAAAAAGTAACATACCTTGAGTGAAGCTGGTTCTCTGTGTCTTTTAGATCAACTATTCAAAGTTTCGCAAGCATTCTCAAATATGATATAAACTCTCACAGGTTTAGAAATGATATTCGTATATCAAATTTGGAAGATTCTTCTTCTTCTTCTTCTTCTTCTTCTTCTTCTTCTTCTTCTTCTTCAGCAACCGTAATAGTAGTAGTAACTGCAGCATTCTTTTAACATCCCAAATCACAGCTTTCGCAGCAGCAGTGGACTTTATACATAAAGACAGTCAATCCTTTCTAACCAGATCACTGCTTTCTCACCCGAATGTGGTCTCTTTCTTTTTGGCTTTCAGGCTTTCCCACTTTCATAGGAAACAAATGACTCCAACCGAATCAAAAACCAACTCTTTAGGAGGCGTATATATTTTATCCCCATAGGTTAAAAAATCGAAAATCACTATCCAATCAAACTGCGCCCTTTTGCAATTTAAATTTAGCTGGTTTGTGACATCAAATCCGGGCCTATCTTTTTAAAATTTTGTTACAGAATGTTTAAACCGTCTGGTTTCATTTTGGCGTTTTTTCTATTATAATCATCTAGCTTCATTTTGAAGAGTTCTTATAATATCAATTTGGAGCTTTTATTTTTCTTAAAAAACACTATATTATTTTTGACATATTCCAACATTTATTTAATTTTTCATACAATTTTTATATTATCTTTTTTATTAAAATATTTTCTGTATTAATTTTTACACAATTCCAAATTTTCATTATTTTTCTCATACAATTTCAATATTATCGTTTTAATTAAAAATAATTTTTATAGTTTTTTCCTTAAAACAGAAAAATACACATATTTAGAGATGGTCGACTTCACAGTCAAACAAGTAAAAGATCGTGGGGGTGCTATTCTGGAGAAGTATCAAAAGCTTTATTTTTTGCAAAATATATTATGATGGAAAACAAGATGATAAGATTATATATACGCCAAAATGAAACCAGGCATTTAAACATTCTGTAGCAAAATTTTAAAAAGATTGGCTCGGATTTGATGTCACAAACCAGCTAAATTTAAATTGCAAACAGGTGCGGTTTGATTGGATAGTGATTTCCGAATTTTTAACCAATGGGGATCAAATATATACGCCTCCTAAATATATATATACGGCTCTTTATATAAACCAATTCTAGCCAAGCCTCAACATTACTTTATTTGACAACGGCAGTAACGTCTTGGGGTGTTTTCCATTATGAAAGTACAAACACATTTCCTTTTGGAAAATTTCTACTACTTCCACACAATACAACTTAGAACGCAACCATTGAGAACATATTAACAATGAACCTCTTGAAAATAGTTAATGGATTGGCCGAAAGCGCTTGGGAGAATAATCATTACATTTTCTACACTCTCTTAGCCCATCC
This sequence comes from Acanthosepion esculentum, assembly GCA_964036315.1. Classification (NCBI taxonomy): domain Eukaryota; kingdom Metazoa; phylum Mollusca; class Cephalopoda; order Sepiida; family Sepiidae; genus Acanthosepion; species Acanthosepion esculentum. The sequence goes on from OZ038496.1 coordinate 46,859,935, forward strand.
CTCCCCCCACCGACCGGTAACAAAAGAAAAATGTATGAACATTAGAAACGCTTCATAAAAAATTACAATATTTTTCCTGTCTGTTACATTCAACGAATATATATATATATATATATATATATATATATATATATATATATATATATATATATATATATATATATATATATATATTAAAAAGAAAAGAGAAGCCGCAAACGTTTTTGATTGTGTTATGGGACCTTACCTATAACGACAGAGTGAACTTTTGCTGACACTATGAATACTGCGCCTCTCAAGAGAGAGGGGCGAGACGGAATCGAGTCGAGCCAATAGTAGTTCACTCCAAATCAGACTGACAGTCATACTAACACTTTCCACATCTTGTATTATTATTCTGTGTAATATATCTTCGTTATTTCTACTCTTGTGTTCGTGTTGTTCTTCCTTGGTCCTAACCTTGGACTATAACAGATTGAGAACAGATAAAATAGCCAGATCGGTAACAGAAAGAAAAATCAAATTTGAGGGGGAAATTATCACAAATGTGATGTTCAACGGTATGACCAAGAAATTAAAGATGTATGTTCTAAAAAATACGGAAAATTTATTTGGAACTTACTGGATGCATAAATTTGACCTCTGGGATTTACCGATAAATACGTTCTGCCAAAAAGTGGAAAGGTTTTCGACCGAGGCAAAGAAATTGAAGGAGAAATTAAAGGAGAGTTTCCCCGACGTATTTTCAGCCGGCCGAGGGAGGTGTAAAAAAATGGCGGCCAAAATCGAACTAAAAGAAAATGTACAACCCATTTTCAAGAAGAAAAGAAATGTACCCTTCGCATCATTATAAAAAATAGACGAAGAGTTGGATAAACTCGTGAAAACCGGTATATTGACAAAAGTGGAATATAGTCAATGGGCCGCACCTACGGTTTACGTGAAAAAGAAATCGGGTGAGATACGTGTATGCGCTGATTTCTCGACGGGATTGAATGCAGCGATTAAGGATTATCACTATCCTCTCCAGAGGAAGTTTTCACAAAGTTGAACGGAGGAAATTTTTTTCAAAGATAGACTTGAGCGAAGCATACCTACAAGTATTAGGAGATGAGGAAAGCTCGAGGTTGTTGTGCATAAACACACATAAAGGGTTATATAAGTTCCAGAGATTACCATTCGGGATCAAGATCGCGCCGGCGATATTTCAGCAAATAATAGACACTATGCTAGGCAGACTGGATTTCACGATCGCATACTTTGATGACATCCTAATAAATAGCAAAAAAATATTGAACAACACTGGGAACAAGAGGTTTTCAGGCAGATACAAAATTACGGTTTTAAGGTAAAGGAAAATAAATGTGACTTCTTTATGAAGGAGATAAAATATCTGGGCCATATTATTGACGAAGAAGGAAGAAGACCAGGCCCAGAAAGGGCCACGGCAATAAAAAAAATGCCGTCTCCAAAAATTTTAGCCGAGTTACAAAGCTTCTTGGGCTTAGTAAATTATTATCAAGAATTTATTCCTAACATGCACAAATTATGCGCACCCCTAAACGAACTGTTGAAGAAGGAAAAAGTTTGAGAATGGTCATATGAATGTCAGAAAACTTTCGACAAAATCATTAAAACTCTAACAGCAGATTTATTTTTAGCGCATTATGACCCAAAATAGGAAATAATAGTCGCGTGTGCCGCGAGTGCCTATGGTGTTGGGGCATGTATACTTCATAAAATGCCAGATGGGACACTAAAACCCATCGCACATGCGTCAAGAACGTTGCTACCAGCCGAACAAAATTACTCGCAAATCGAAAAAGAAACGCTGGGGATTATTTTTGCGGTTACAGGATTCCAGAGATATATTTACGGTAGATATTTCACCTTACTGACGGACCACAAGCTGTTATTGACAATATTTGGATCAAAGAAAGGTCTAGCTGTCTACACTGCTAGTAGATTGCTAACATGGGGGACTATTTTATTAAACTATAACTTTAAATTGGAGTATTTTCCATCAAACAAAATCGGGCATGCAGATGGTCTTTCGAGACTAATACCAAAGAAAACGGAGCTATTGGAAGATTCCGTAATTGCAGCTCTACGATATGAGGAAGATATTAGAACATCATTATGTCGTACAATTCGAAACCTCTCGTCACATTACAGGAAATAAGAAATGAAACAGTGAATGACGAATTTATAAAGGAAACGAAAACAAAAATTGTAGGAAAAGATAAGCATATATCAGACAGTTTTTCGTTATGTGATAATGTTTTGCTATATAATGAAAGAGTCGTAACCCCGAAAACACTACAAAGGCGAATCCTCAAGGATTTTCACATGGGCCACCCAGGAAAGAACAGGATGAAATGCCAAGTTACGTGTACTGGCCAAACATGGATCAAGATATTATACATATGGTGGACAAATGCAAGAGCTGTTCCTTAGCAGCCAAGGCACCTCCGATCATCCATAAGCCATGGCCTAAGACAGATCGACCGTGGTCGAGAATCCATGTAGATTTTGCAGGTCCATTAGATGTTTTTTACTACTTGATTGTAGTAGACAGTTACAGGAAATGGCCAGAAGTATTTCGTTGTAGAAAACCTACTTCTGAGACTACAATAAATTGCCTTCACAAGCTGTTTGCTCGTTTCGGAGTGGTTGATTGTCTAGTCACCGATAATGGAACACAATTTACATCTACAGATTTTCAAGAATTTTGTGAAATTTTTCAGGTGAAATACATCAAATCCCCGCTATATTACTCAAGATCAAACGGGCAAGAGGAGAGGTTTGTAGATACATTAAAAAGAGCACAAAGGAAAGCTTATGACGTACCAACAGAAAAGGATTTACAACAATTTTTGCAAGTGTATAGTTTTACACCGAACAGTACTACGCCATCGGCATTATCAACCGCGGAAGTGATGTTCGCCCGAAAAATTAGATCGGTTTTCGACAAATTACTGCCAAAACAGACAAAGCAATCACCAACGTCGTTTGTACCAAAAAGAAAATTTAACCCAGGTGAGAAAGTTTTTTTAAAATGTTCAAAAACAGTACATCCTATTGGGAGCCAGGCACAATAGAGAAACGAACCGGGAACGCCATTTACATAATTCAGGGTCCGAAGTTCTCGCATAAAAGGCACTTAAATCAGATCAGAAAGAGGCTGTTAGAGGATTCTAACGGTCTACCTCAGGAAGGGGAGGAAGTGATGGACACAATATTTGACACATTCAATATGCAAAAGCCTCAAGCAATTTCAGAACCGCGGAAATCAAGCAGAAAAAGAAAATTTACAGAGCATTTGATGATTAACCCGAAGAGGAAAAAATATTAAAGACCCCTGCGAGGTAAAAGCTTGGGAGGGGGTGGGTTATGGGACCTTACCTATAACGACAGAGTGAACTCTTCCTGACACTATAAATACTGCGCCTCTCAAGAGATAGGGACGAAACGGAATCGAGTCGAGCCAATAGTAGTTCACTCCAAACCAGACTGACAGTCATACTAACACTTTCTACATCTTTTATTATTATTCTGTGTAATATATCTTCGTTATTTCTACTCTTGTGTTCGTGTTGTTCTTCTTTGGTCCTAACCTTGGACCATAACAGATTGTAATATGGATTTTAAAAAAAATATATTATACTTTATTTTCCATAATTTTGCTACACGCGTTTCCGGTCTTGCGACCTTCATCAGGCAAAGAGTGGATATTTTCACATATTATTAAAAGGAATTCATTTTTCTTGTTTTGCGATATTAAACATTCTCGATGTTAAACATTCTCTTTTTTGTGTGTTAGTGATACAAATGTGTCATCTCACATGCAAAAACACACAACAGCCAAATACAGTGGTCAAACCACTTGCATACATGCACACACACTCACATGAAGGCACCTGTGAAGCACAAATATGCATATGCATATTGGCAAAAACAATAGACCTTGTGTGTGCATGTTGGGTTTTTTGCATGTGGGGTGACATATGTGCTGGTGTCAGGGCTCTCAGTTCCTAGGAACTGAGCTGCTTGACCCTTATATCTCAAATATGACAGGAGAGTCCACCATATATATATATATATATGTATATATATATACTGTCATCAACAATCAACAGACAGACTGTTTCACTGTATCACAGCTCATCAGTGTGGCTAGACATCCAATTGCCTCAAGCCAGGATTGAAACCCAACTGATTTGGCATCAGTCAGAGATTTTACTCCTGAGCTATCAGTGCTAGATAGAGAGGAAGGCAGATTTTTACGTACTTTATTTACATTATTCGGAGTAATGTCATCATCTTTGTCACCATATTTATTACAACATTTCGGCCATTGTACGCTCCAGCCTTCTTCACGTGGTTAGAATGTCAAACTGAACCATTTATTTCACTCACTGGGGTAGACTGTTCTAGTTCCACATGCCATGTTTCATGGATGTCAGTTGTCTGTTATCTCCTGTTAATTCCCCTCTCTAAGTTCTCCACTGCCGTAATCCGGGTATTGAACTCACATTCTTTCTGTCACTGGATCTAACTAACACCTTTATCCACTGTGCCATGTGTCCTCAAGGACACATGACTTTGAGTGGCTAATCAGGATAGATGTGGTTAGAAGACCAATTAACATTTCAGCAGTAAGAAGAGGATGATAGACTTCGAGATACAATAAATCCGAGCAACATACAAAAACCTTAAAATAGATAACAAACCAAATCTTCCTTGATAATACAAGACAACTCATTCACTGCAACTATAATTTTTTAATGCTGTACTAATTTCTACAAGTTTATCACAATGATATTCATTCGGTACTCCTTCCATTCAACTACTGATGCTTCCATTACTACATTGATCTATCAACCCTGAATGACTCAAAAAATTAACATCACCTTGAGAAAATCACTGTTACATTCAAGGTTTTTTTTATCTTAATAATTAATCTAAGTTCCCACTTTCTTATAAACATTTTTCTCTACCTAGCTTAATTTTTTAGGTAAATTTTTTAAGTAAAGAAAATTATATTTGGAAAAATCTTCCAATAGTAAAGTCTCTTGAGTCCCTGAGGATTTTTGACTTTTATTATTAGAACTTTGTTAGCTATCACTTTTTCCTGTATTGCTCCCTTTATTCTCATGACTGTAGCATATTAGGAAAAATATCTGGCAGTATTGAAATCTCTCTCAATCTGTTAACTGGTATAAGAAATGGCTTGTTAATTTCAGTGCCTCCAAAACTAAACTGTCTAAATTAAATTGTCTTAAAGAACATTCTTTGCTCTTCATCAGTATGGCTGATGCTAATCTCAAGGGAAGTAACTCATTGCACCTTCCCAGTCTAATGTTTTTCACTGATAAGAACTGGAACAATTATACAAATTCAACTGCTAGGAATGTTGGTTCACTGTATCATATGAAAGAATTTTTCTTGCCAGAATCCATCTTGCACATTTATACGCCATAATGTAGATTCCCTGTGCCTTTTCTATAAATATTTGAAATTATTCTGATAGGCTTTCCTCTTTGGTACCTTGACTTCATGAATTTAAACATACCACTAGATTGGCAGCTAGGTCTCATCATTTTACCATTGAAATTGCTAGATATTACTGTAAGTTCTATTCTAATATTTTCTTCTCTTGCACTTCTCACCTGTAAAATTCTCCTCCAGCTTCTTGCCTTCCTATCAACTTGTATATTCAAAAAATTAAATGTCAATCATCATCATCTGTTTTTTGGGATACTGTTATTTTATTTTCCTTTCTCCCCAATAATTTTCAGTTTCTTTCACTCTCAGTAATCCCTTGAGTCTTCATGGCTTTATCGCTTTGCTTAAGGCAAAATTATTTTTTTTTAAATCCTCTACAGTATTCTTTTCTTTGCACATAAATCATTGTCAATCATTTCTGTTTCAATTTCACATTAAATAAGAATTAATTTTATTGTGCGCCTAAAGAATAACTAATTAATATATTTTCATTTATTATTCTTTATTTATTTTAAATATGGGAAAATTCCCATAATTTGATAAAAAAAACACTTTATATGCATATTTAAAGAATTTGCAAGTGACTGCCTTTTCAAATACACATTAGCAGATATATAAAAAAAAGAAGAGTGAATGAGGTTTTACTTGATAATTTGATATGGTCATCATTGATTCCATGATTTAGATTCAGTCATCAAAATTGAGGTCTGAAAATACACGTGCTGTCAATCTGATGAATGACCTACAACTGGCAAGTCGACTTAATTTTTGTGTGTTTAGCCAGACTATCACAGTATACATTTCTTACCCCTTGCCATATACACAAATTATAGCTGAGTCAAGGGCAGATAATAAAGCCTTGTAACAATGCAAGTTCTAAAAAAAAAAGTTTTAAAAAGCTTACAACTTAAGGTCAGAGATATCAATATGCAGATGAGAATGTAACCTAAACAGTTTTCTGTACCTGAAATTGAAGACCATCACATAAACACTGTTGAAACCAAATAATCAAATAAAAATTTTCCATTCACAAGTAGTGGAGAAAACAAAATTTCTTTATAGGTTTAAGCCAGGCATCTAAAAGAAAAAATCTAGATACATGTAACTGAATAACATAATAGATGTTTGTGTCATCGAACACAATCACCAAACTGTGTTACAGTCTGTTTTGGCCATTCTGCGATATCCAGCACTTGTAGGGACATTATTATCATAAATAAGTAAAAATAAAATAATAATAATAATAAAACAGTAACATTAAAACTTTGTTTAAAATAAATTAAATAAAAAAATAAAATATAATAAAAAAAGTTTTCCAAACATGCAACAGAAAATGTTCATGACGGAAAATGGGTATCTCACCAAAAGACGTTGAATTTAATCTCTTCGCTACTGACCAGAGGACGGTCAACATACGTCCCGATGCGTCTCTCCAGGACATTGCTTGTTATAATACTTCCTTTTATTACATACAACCTCTAAAATACTTGTAACCAAAAATACACACACCAGTACACAAAATAAATAAATTGTATTATATTAATGTACAATTTAACATGCTTTTGCTGTTATCTCTAAGTATGTTTTATTCCTGTGAAGCATGTTTTTATTTCCTGTGAACACGAGGCTATTTCTGCTGCTATGATTTGAGTGACCCCACATCATTTGGTACCCTCAATGTATGAAAATATACTATTCTTCCAGTCCATTTTATAACCTCGACATGTATAAGAAAACATCCTACAACCCACACACTACATGGAATAGAAAGATTATTGGAGTGTCTACATCAAACTATGTAAGATCCAAAAAGACAAGTTTCCACCTATCCAAAGTGATATTTTGTCCATTTGTATCATGCATAGAAAAGAAATTGAGATGTATTTTGATCCTCTTCAACATTGCTGCATGATGTGTGACTTAGCAGAGTTGCATACAAACACATGTTTAGAATTGTCTAATTTTTTTAGCATGTATGTGGATTTTGTACACTGTGCAGGGGCAGTTCCATGCCAAGTTCACTATTCTAGCTGTTAGATGATCAACTAAGAAAGTGAGTTTCATGATTTTCTATGGAGACTGGAAGAAATTTCTTTAAGAAAGTCTGAGCATGGTGCCACACACTACATTGAACGGCATCCTCTACTGCCAGATGAGATAAGGGTAATTGTCTAGGTAATTAGACTGATTCAACATTGATGTCAGGGCTGATTTCAAACTGCAGTAGAACCTATCACCATATCATTTGCTTCAGGATGATAGGCTGTGGTGCAGGCTCTTTATTACCCAACTTTCATTAACTGACAGAATAAATCAAATTCAAATTGCCAAACTCACTCTCTGTGGTAATGCCAACAGGAACACCAAAACAAGATATGCATCAAGAAATAAATGTTTTTGCTGTAATATATGTGGAAATGTCGGCTATGAAGTATGCATTTCACTATCCAAAAAAATAAAATGAATAATACATGTTAGCAAATAGGTGTATCCCTCACAGACAAGTAGGGATTCACATGAGTGAACTGCTTGTCAGGTGACGATAAAGAATCATGAAGTGTACGGGTGTGATATTGACATTGAACACAGGTCTTTTTTCAAAGTCAAATGTATGACTTCATGCGCAGCCAGTCAACTCTTTCCATGACTAGTTTGATGGAGGTGTTAGCAGCAGGACAAGACAAGTTATGAAATGTGAAAAAAAAAAGACAACCTCTAAAACTCAAGTAAGAATTATACTAGTGGCACTCAATTTCCAGAATGCAGTTAGAAACATGAATTTTCATAATTTTCAAGGATGAGGAATTGTTCAAGAGAAATGTTGCTGATCCTTTGGCTGTTTATCAACAAATGATTGGAATTCTGTACAAGATTTCAAAAGAAGGACATTGATGCTATGAAATATAATATCCACAGAAATGTTGTCCATTCCTTTAATGAAAGAGATATCTGAGGTAAACTGAAGCAGTTGCTAAGAGCTCTGTTCCATAGTACTGTATTTGACCTTTGTATGTGACAATTTTAGAAAAGAAACTGGCTTCAAATAATCCTCAATTTTTGCTGCAAAACAGCACTCTCACCAATAAAAGAAGCACCAGCTACCAAATACAACCCTTTTCCTGGCTCAATATGTGACAGTTTCTCTGTGTGAAACAAAGTAGATTTCAATGTAAGCATTTACGTTGGGGAATTGATGTGGTGTTGTGGATATGAGGAATAGGGTACCTATCTGGTTTTAGAATACCAGTTGCTGTCTGAAGGGTGTGTGATAAAACGCTTCACATCTGATTAAATTCAACTTTTGGTACTTACAGTTTATTTGTATCGAGCTGGTATGTGTCATTGTGTTTATCCTCAAGATGTTGCAAACACTGAAGGAACTGAGAAGTCTTACATTATCTCTTCATTTAACAGCTGTGACAATTTTCTCCAGTGTTTGCTGGATGTTCTGCCAATCGATTCTTCCTTCGACTGAGTAAAGGTACTGTATACCTGTAGGAGATACTCTCTTCCTTTCATTGGAATTTAATGTAGTAACACATATACTGCTAGTGTAAACTTCTTAATCTGCAAAGTAATACCCTCACCTCACAATGTGCTGTGATTTGGGTAAAGTACAAAGCTGCACCTGTCTCAGAATAGGATTAGGTTATCTCACTTAGGACCATTATTTTATCCCCACCCCCAATGCTCTTCCTAAATAATAAAATGTTTTCATCAGAGCTGTTTTGACTTGAGGGCATACTGCAAATCAGTGTGATTTATCATCTTCAGCCACAAGGCCAACCTGTAGTTTATACAACTATACTCAACAAAATTTAGTTCAAATATGTGCCCCACCAAGGCCACATATGGTTTTGAATTCAGAGTTGTCATGCTACTTGCTAACCATGGATAGAGAGTTCAGTCTGCTCTGCTATTTAACCCATAGCTGAATGGAGAAGAGACCGATTCTCAATACCTTTCTCAAGAGTATTTATCCCAGCCAGAATTCAAGCTGATTATTTGTTTCAAGTCTCTACCTATTACACCACCTGCATATCTATAAAGTATTTTACTAATGTAATGAGTAATAAGTGTGTGTTGAGAATATGAGATAAAAAATAGATTTTGTACTTATTAAATTATCTACTAATAGAAAACCTTTTCTTTTCTTGAGGAAAGAGTAATGTAATCTCCCAACCCAGAACATTATATACAATCAGAGATTAATGTGATTTTTAATACATTACTCTATCATTGTTCTTTATTCCTGAGTGCTCAAATTTGTTCATTATAATGTTTTTACAAATAAAACTGTTCTTGCCTAGCACTTCAAAATTTGCTATAACTGAAATTAATCTTTTAATGTTTTTCTAAGATTCTTACTTTTTTTAATGAAACAAAACAAATCTCAGTTAATTGCACAAACTAAGATTAAAGTAAATACAATGAAACTCAACTTTAAAAATTTCACAATTGCTTCAAGTTAAGAAACATTGCTTCAAAACAGATTACCAGCAATTTATGTTTTTGTTTTTTATTGTTTTATGTTTGACCCTATACATTTGTTTGCAGTTTCTTCAGTAAGTAATGTATGAACAAAAAATCTATCAGTTAAAACACAGTAACTATATTTAAAATTGTCTACAGTAAAGACCCATAAAATGCTTTATCACACCAAGGCTTATCTGAAGTTTCAGATCAACTTAAGATTTTTTATGACTTTTTCTTCCATATATTTTATGTACATCATTCATTCATGCAATGACTGCTTACAACCTGGCTCAAAAATCAACAACATTAAAAACTAATTTGTTAATATTTTTCCACTTGCATTTTACTGCAACTTGAATTAAAATAAAAATAAATAATGATTGTTTACTAATTTGACTGACAATCACCAAGAACAAGATGTCCACCAAGTCGGTTATCTGTATTGTCAAGATAAGTTTTGCTTAAAATATTCTTCCATATTATTTTTGTGTTTTTCACTTTATCTTTCCCTTGTCTTATATTGTTTAGTTTAACTTTTACATTTGATATGACTACAATGCCAATGGGAATTATTTTCAATCTTCTGTTATAGATACAACAATAACTAATAGATTCTAAGATATGCATCAAGATGACCAGGTTCCAAATCAGTCTTTCATAAATGTAATCACTATTCAATTTGCTTTCTTACTTGTGAATGATTAAAGGAATCTTAGTTCTATGATCTCAAAGAGAATCTTTATTTCATAGAATATATTTTTAAAAGATGAGAAAAAACAGCTTTGTTTCCAATGTAATTGAAGAAATAAAAATTGTCAATGCAAAAATAGAATTTTGCCAACAAAAAGGTTTTTAAATGTAAATGTTATTTTAATGATCTTTCAATGATAAAAAAAAAAGATTTCAAAGTTTAATGGGCATTAAAATTCAAAACCACTTTTATTTTTAAAATCTGCCTTTCTACAGCAATTCTTAGTACATTTTCTACAACTCTTAATACTCCCATAGATACTGAATAAGATTTATTTGTAATGACAAAGAAAACAAAAAATGTATCATGAAAAAAATGTATCATGAAAAAAATGTATCATGAAACACTATAGATGCTAATATTACTAGATGCTTGTCATTTGTCTGTTTCTTAGTACATGTCAAAAAAACAATCATCATTCTAAACAGCAGGAATGTTCAACAATCTGAGCCATTACACCTTTTACTAATTTCACCCACCTATTCTAAATTGATCAATTCAATTGAATATTATTACCATTTTTCCAACATCTATATCTGTCTCCCATTCCAGCAATCATCATCACCATTTTCTGAAAGTACGAAGATAATTTTTCCAATCTCAAAACATCATTATACAAAATTTCAAAATAATTGGCAGTTGTCTTAAAAACCTCATTGTTTACTGTCATAATTATTTGCTAAGAATTATAATTCAAAACAGCTGTAAATGTAAACATTAGACATTAGTATCCTTTTATATGAACTTGAATCATGACAGGTAAACTAAAAATGTATCATTTCAGTTTAAAATTTTTTAGATTTCTCTCTCTCTCTCTCTCTCTCTCCCTCTCTCTCCATATATATGTGTGCGTGTGTGTGTGTGTGTGTGTGTGTGTGTGTGTGTATATATATATATATATATATATATATATATATATATATATATATATATATATATATATGTATATATATATAAGTGGGCAATGAAGTCAACAGCCAGAGACAACAGTCTGTTTCATGCTAAATCCAATCATCAGGCCATGTGTTTTGCATGAAACTAATTATTGCCTTTGTTGACTATAACATGCACTTTTATATTTACATATGTCCTATCTCTGATATTGAGCACTTTAACCCATAAATATAGCATACCTTAAAACTATATTTTATTATATATATATATATATATATACATATATTTATATAAATATAAAAGTGAACATTGAAGTCAACACTCAGAGGCAACAGACTGTTTCATCCTAGACACAATATTGTGTCTAGCATGAAAGAGCCTGTCACCTCTGAGTGTTGACTTCAATGTTCACTTTTATATTTACATATGCTCTATCTCTGATATAGAGCACTTTATCCCATAAATATAGCATACCTTAAAACTATATTCCTTCATATATATATATATATATATATATATATATATGTATGTATGTATGTATGTATGTATATATGTATGTATGTATGTATATAAGTTTTATTTAAATTAATAAAAACAAGCATTCATACTTGTATAAAGGAAGAAGGGTTTTTCCTGATGCTCTAATATAATATTTTAATATATTTATTATTTTCTAAACTGATTTATTTTAGAAAAATTATTTAAGTAATATCCTAATATACTGCTGTCATCCTACATGAAAGATAAAATGAAGAAATAAAAATCAAGTGAATTATAACAGAGATACAAGGTGATTTCTCTGTAAAAAAATTGAGTAATTAAATGTATCCAACTAGACATGTTATTTGTGTGTAAGTGAATCTAATCATTAGTAATATGTACAGTGTGTTAATCAGTGTGTTCCTAATCTATGGTCTATATTACAATGTCTACAATGACTAAAGACATCTTTTAGTCAAGCTTGAAGTTTTTGTCATTGCTTACAGCAGTCCATTTATCATTCCTTTGAAATAATCTTGCCTTAGGATAAAAGGATTTAAAGTAATCCTGAACTTCTACTCAAAGAACTGAAGAAAAAACACAAAGAAAATGGAATCTCTCAAATTGCTAAAAGAAACTTTTAAGTTTTAATAATGCAAACAAAGAATTGTTCTAAAGCTTGCAGTGTTTCTATATTAGAAAGAATGTGTGTGTGTGTGTGTGTGTGTGTGTGTGTGTGATCTCACTTCTCTTCTGAGATGTTTGTAAGGATTTCATGCATTTGATGTAATTTGATGCATTATTCATGGGAGGCACAAGTTTTTGTTTAATCTTTTTCTTTATCTTTTTTCTTTATGGTTTTTCTTAATCATAAAAGCTACAAAAAGGATATCTGGCATTGCATCTGTACTGAAGCATTCAGATTAGTAATCACTTGAAAAAAAAAGTTAGTTCTATAGCATAGAACATGTGTTGAATGTGGAGAAAAGCAAAAAATCATGATAATGCCATACAGTCAAAATCAAAAACAGAAGAAATGTCTCAGTCTCAATAAACGCTTTGAGTTACATTTCAACTCTGACCACACTAAGATGTCATAAGAAATAGAATATACACCAATATATAACCAAACATTACAAAGTCTTTCACCAAACTTGAACAACAATGAACCTAGTAATAATGAAGTCATGAAAGATGTAAAAACTAAATATAATAAAGCATCACTTGATATTGAGGTAGAACTTTTGAAAGTAGTATACTCTTTCCTTTAATTCAAAAACAAGTTTCTCAGTTGCATGAAGGAAGTCTGGAATCAGAATCGCATCTGAAATCAGCATATCAAGCATTAATGCACTATGGAAATAAAAAGGTGAACCCGAAGACTCTAAAATATAGGGGGGTATCTCAATTGGATTCATTATTATGAAAGTACTAATGAATATTATATTAACCAGGCTCTCACTGTTCTATGAAAGTCAACTTCTAATGATCTAATTTGGCTTTTGTTCTGGTAAGGGGTGTAATGATGTCATATATGTTATCAAACAGCTCCAGGACATAGCATACCTGTTGAATAGGAACTTGTATACCTGCTATGTTGATCTCACAGCAGCATATGACTTCATCAACAGAGACATTTTTTCTCATCTATCAGAAAGCTCTGACTCCACTGCATGTCTAAATCTGATAAAGTAACTGTAATGGTCAAACAAATCATATGTGTATGGTGAAAACCCTTATACCAAATCATTTCAAGCCTCAACAGGAGTATAACAAGGAGAAAATGAGAGCTCCAATTTATTTACTCTCTTTCTAGACTATACCTTGTGGCTATATAAGCACAGATGGGAAGAGATTGGCATGGATGATGTAAGCATCCCAAATGAATCTACTAATACAAAACAGTATTCCTGCTTTTCCTTCCTTGGCCAATGTATTGATGATGAGAGGTGCTATGCTGATGATGTAGCTATTCATAGTTGGAATAAGAATTATCTTGAACCAAAAAATTAACATTCTCCGTCAAGTGTTCCAAGAAGTAGGACTCAAGATAAACCTTTCCAAAACAGAAACTATAATGTGGAATTGGAATGAAAGTAATGATGGCACTGATACCCTGAATCCATCATAGAAATTCAGGATGGGGAATTAATAAATACTAAGCATTTCAAATACCTCAGTGTATAAAAAACTATAACAATTTATAAGAGATTTAGTACAGGAGAAGGAAATTGAACATAGAATAGGCCATGCTAGGGGTTCAACACTGCAAGCCAAAACATTAACCTAAGAATTCAAGTCATATTCTTAAATAACCTCATCAGATTGAGACTCATATAGATGACATTTACAATGTCTAACTCATTCATAAATGTGTCAAGTGTTAGTTGTATACAACTATTTTCTCAAATGAATGGTTAGAAATTGCTTCAAGCAAATGAACCATGTAGGTCTTAGGACCATCCTTTATCAAATCCAATGGACTAGTGCTTCAAAATCACAAAGAAAGAACATTTTCAAATAACAGAAATCACATCACGTAAAAACTTTCAATGCTACTTTAAAGAAAATGTTAGGAAGGAAGCACCTATCAATACTAGAGTGATAACAGCAAATTTAAGAAACCTATTCTTTGAAAAACTAATTTAGGAAAAAGATTTTTAAAATTTCAACTGACAGTAATGCTCAGAGTTCAGTCAATGAATATTAAATGTTTCTATATAAGGAAACAGTTAATTTCACCATTACCGTCTTTTTGGCTGCACCAATCATTCCACTATCTAATAGTTCTATATCCTGTCTGCATCCCATAGCTGCCACATCTACACTGTCACATCTGTATTAACACTTTACCTATTTTGTTATATATGTGTCATGTGGTCAGTTCCATTTCTATAAACAAAATGGCCATCCCATCAAGTACACTACTGTCTCTCATATAAGATCAACTGAAAAACAGTGCAAATCACTAATCTTCACAGAATGATAGGCACTCTTTAAATGTAGAATATGTTAAAGGAAAATAATCATGTTTACCAATAAATAGTAAGAACAATCCACTGATAGAATTTACATATAAAGAAACAGCAGTTTACTTTGTAACGATAGACTGTTTTTTTTAAATATTTTATATAAAGTTTAAAAAACAAAAAGAAATAATACAAGGATGACACAAGAGTTTTTGTGAATTTCAAAATTTGAATTACAAAGTTCATGTCAAGGATTTGAAAAACTTACTGTTTTTAATACAACTGTTTCAGAAGACAGATATCAAGAATAATATATACATTTTTTATTGTAAAATAAGAAAATATAGAAATTATAATTATTGCTATAAAAATTTTATTCCCAACTCTAAGTTCTTGTGTCAAACACAAAAACCTAACTAGTAGGAATAGCAAGTCATAACAGACACAAAACAAGACCCAACCACTGTGTGAAATTTTAAGAAGAAAACATATTTATTACACAATTACAAAAACGGTACAAATACAAAGTTTGCAAAAAAATTTCCTTTTGTGTGCCTATTAAGGCAGGATAACAATTTTTGATAAATAGATTACCATTTTTGATAAATAGATTTCCATTAATTTTGAAAAAATTACAGTTTGGAAAATGACAAGTCTTTTGAAAAACACAAAAAGAGCAAAAGATTTAAGAAGGCAGTAGTAAAACAAAGGTGCAACTACCTTTGAGAAAAAAATGAAAACACCTACTTTTACTTGCCTCCACAAATATCTCTGGGACATATAGTAATTTTTGAAAAGTCCCTTTTAAAATCACATTGTTTGCACTTGGGAAAATTTCTTTAAATTCTTTTTCATTCATTGTTGTCCAACCACAGGATAATTTTCTATTGAATTTCAAAATTCTTTAGCCTCTCTGCAGCTGGATGGTAACTGGTGCCTTCTTTATGCTCCCTTCTTGATGTTGATTTAATTTCTCACATCTACTGATCTGAGCTGTATATATTTGGAAAGTTAGGTTTACAAGTCCCCGCTGCCCCAATTCGGATTGTTACTAGAGCTTAAAACCACACCTCTCATTGGTCAGTATATACGAAAAAATAATTTTCCATGAACTATAAATGAATCCTTCAAAATTTTGGTGGCTTTTAACCTCTGAGCCAAAAAAGATATACAAATGTAACTATTTTTTACACAAACCGTCTGACCTTCATAAAAATACATTTCTCTCAAAAGAATGTATATTAAAAAAAACAACCTAGACAATTAAACATTTATTCAAGGTTATTATTTTAAAAGTAGTAAAAATAAAAAATTTATATTGCAGTGCAGACTAGATTCAAACTATAAGGATTTTTAATGGAAATTATTGTCTACCAAATCAGAGAAAAATGTAAAAGTAGACAATTTCTTTTTTTATAATTCTGATAGCAGAACATTAATAATGTGTTAAATGTTTTTAAAAAAAAACCTGTGAAGAATAAGAAAAATAATAAAAATAATATATTAAAAAGTAACATACACAACAGTATCACATTATAATACATTAGTTATGATTAAATACAATTATTTTGCAATGTTGTTATTGATTTTCATGTAATTGTTTTTCCCAAAACATACTTTTTCCAATGCCAAAATAAAAAAAGCAAATACATTGATGATCATTCTTTTTTTGTTAACTAAAAGTTTTTAAAAAAACTAGACCCAGAGAAAGACCAAATATAGAAAAAGTGATAAAAGTCAATTAATTTTTGTGACCTTATATTATGAAGAATTTTTTAATTTCAACAGTTTTTATTTAGAATCTGAATAAAATATTAAAATTAAAGCCACACAAAATGAATTTTCATTAAAATGCAAGAAAATTCAGAAAAAACAGTATATTGAGGATTGGCTATAAAGAAGGTACATAGTAGCAGCAGCCAGTAGTCTAGTAGCAGCAGCAGCTCAATGGTGCCTTTAAAAACCTGTGCTTTCAAAAAGAAACACTTTTTCTCTTTTTCTTCACCTAATGTGTAGGTTCATTGATCCTACTGAAAAACACTGCTCTACAACCAGTTATGTAAGTAGTACATTTCTTGGTTCAGAAATGTAAACACTGATTCTGTGGTTAATAAAAGGTGTACCTTTTCAACAGCCAAACTTTTATCATTTTATTCCTATTTTATGGAAGAATTATTTCATAAAATTTCAGTCTCTCGTCCATTTGGATTTCATTTTGTTGATAACATATTGGGTGATACAGATATCACTATGGCAGATATAAAACTGCACCAGAGACTTATTATTGATATTATGCAATGTAAATATTCCTTTTAGTTATTGATAAATGGTATGTTTATTATAGTGACAACCTTGTCTTAAGCTGTACTGAAAACAAGAAAAAAGTCAACCACAAGGTGTTTTTTTTTCACAAAGATTTTTTCTGGATTCTATTTGTTTGTCTTTTCTTTAACAATTTTCAAACAACAGGTAGTCAAAGATAATTATGAATAGTAAAGAATAAATATGCTTATTAAGATCAAATTTTTATTGACATATGCTAGATATCTAAGAATGCTACAAAGTTATTTCTGGATATGTAATCATTTAAAAAGCAGTGTAAATCATTTTAATTATGCCCTAAAATTTTCAAATAGGTTTTTATTGGGAATAGTAAATGCTTCAAATTATTTTTATAGCTGTCAATGTACAATGGATTTGTTTATTTAGTAATGGGGGGGCAATCACCTGAAGCAATTTATTCTTCACCTCATTTTTACTTCCCCAAGTTCCTTGAGCTCTTTTCACAGATAACACATTCTATCAATTCAGCATAAAATCAGGAACTCAGTCCATTCTTCTTTCACTTATAAAATTGTTTTGGTTATAGATAAATTGTCAAGATATTCATTAGTCTTTGCAATTACTTTTTTTCTCCACTTGATCAATTTGATGGATATTTATTGAGACAAACTGTGTGCTTTTTCATTTAACAGGATCTTTGGTTGAATGAATGCATAAATCGGCTGATTAGAGGATAAGTGCAGAACAAGACATTGCTAATCACAGCCACAGTTCATGTTGCCCAATCAATATATCCAGCCTGCTTGCTGCAAGGAAAGAAATGAACTATAATAACTTGTGTGATGCACATGTCAGGAAGACTTGCAATTATGTTACTATTGTTCAGTCAGTTAACCTGGTGTTTGTTCTGCTCACAACTGCTAGGACATTAGAGAAAATGATATCACCACATGGAAAGCACTTCTTGAATAGAAGACATTAATGTTTGGTGATTTTAGGAAAATATGAATGAACAGATAATGTGGAATAAAAAACAGGAGAATTTACTTGAGAACAATATGGCAACTTCAAAAGTTTTAACTTGAGCTAATATTGTCACTGTAATTAGTAAAATAATTAATAATAAATTGTATAAAGGAAAAAAAAAATTTCTCAAGTTCATTTGTTATCGTTAAAATAGTGTGCTCCAAAATCATGAAACTTGTAATTGGTTGGTCAAAAATGTCATTATTTTTGTTATTAGATGACTTTAAGAGTGTTTAGTTGTAATTTAATTTAAAAGGATTGCTTTTGATTGTATTGTGACAATTGTCCTATCAGCATATGTATGGTTTTTTATTTTAATTACTGGCATATTTTTGTTTGTTGATTTTAACATTGAAGATGAGAGAAAATAAACAATATGTTTGGTATATTAAGCCTTCTTTTTATTTTAAGAAAAGAAAACATGTGACTGAAACACAAAATGATTTGTGTAGTTCGGTAGTGTAAATGTTAAAAATATATCAAATGTGTTTGCTAAGTTTTATGCTGAAGATATCTTGCTGAACAAAGATCCCATGGCTGCTAGAGCAGTTGAGATTGATGGCAATCACATCAAGAAATTACTTGAGAATAATCAGTATTATACAATGTAGGTGATATCCAATGTACTCAATTTAAGCTCTGCATGTCATTTGCACCAACTTGGTTATAAGCTTATCATTTTGAAGTATAGCTTCCATATAAATTGAAAGAAAAATATGCTGGACCATATATCCATATGTGATTAAGTTCATTTTTTTAAAAATTGTGACAGGAGGTAATCAGGGATATTTTACAACAATGGGGAATATAAGAAATTGTATAGCAATTAAAATGAATCCCCACTAACTATACCAAAGGCCCGTGTACATCTGAAGCTGATGCTTTGCATATGGTGGGATTGGAAGTTAGTGTGTTTTATTTTTGTTATGAGCTACTTCCAGAGAAACAAGCAACTGATTCAAACAAGTATTGCTCCAAGTTAAATCAACTGATGGCAACTTGTGTTAAGAAGCACTAGAATTAGTTAATAGAAAAGATATAATATTCCATTAGGACAAGAACTGACTTTTTGTTTTGGTGACTAGGCAATAAATGTCAGCTTGGCTAAGAAATTTTTACTCATCCATCATATTTACCAGATATTGCATCTACAGATTATTCTTTATTCTGGCCATTACAAAACTGTTTTGATGAAAAAATATTAATTCCTTGAAAAAGCTATAAAAGGTATCTAGAGCATTTTTTGCTAAGAAAGATAAAAAGTTTCAGGAGGATGCAATTATGAAGATGACTGAAAAATAACTTAAGACATTGTAAATATGTTGCTCAATAAAGTTAACATTAAAAATTTAAAAGAAAATTGTTTTGTTTTTTAATTTTTACTTGTCTGAATGATCTCTTCAGCCAATGTATAGACTAAGAGATGCTCTGGAGAAGCAATTAAGTTGTGATTTTGAATTTTTAGAAAGTCTCATCATTTTAATTTTTTTTTTTTTTAGATGAGGATTTAAAGTTGTTTGCTATTATTTTGATTGTAATGATACAATTCTATTTGTTTCACTTTAAAATTTTAGATCTTTTTTATTTAAGATTAGGACAGTTAAAAATTTGTTTACTACATTTGTGTATATCTGGAGAATTAATGCTTGAAATGTTCAAATTTACAACAACTAACAAGTATATTCTATTTGTTTATACTAAAATTCAAATTAAGGAAATTACCTGATGAATTTTCAAATAATATGCAAATGAGATAAGTCACAACTCCAATGTTTACCACTTCTTTTTTAAATGCTTTCTCTCAAAATCCTATAGGTTGATATGCCAGTAAATAAAATATAATTATAATGAATTCAGTAGGTTGATTAAAGATAGGAAACAATAAAAAAGGATTTGCTATTAATTAGTAGAACAATATTTGAGGTTATAAATATCATTGAAAATGATCATTTTAATGATATTCACTGCTGTCAAGTAACTCAGAAACTTCTGAATGCCTTCTCCAAAACTCTGCAATGAATGTATTCTGTCCTTTTACAGTTTTCAGCTGACATTTATTTTGTCATCTACTGAATTAATGGTTTTTCCTTTCTGATTTTTTTCACTGACTTTTATTTTTTCAACTATGATTTTTGTATCAGCACTCACCAAATTTTACAAACTGAAAGTCTGTTTATGAATCCAAATTATGAATTTAGTTCCATTTCAGAACCTTCAAATAGTTTAAAATACAAGAATCAGAGAAAGAACAGATACATTCAATTTTTATTTTCATTTTACTTCTTATTTTTTATTTTTCAAAAGAGTTTTTGCTCTAGACTGCAATGCCAAATCAAAATTAGAGATTAAGGAGCTGCAAATATGATTTTTTTTACTCTCCCTGTCTTTAAGGATTTTTCCATATTGCAGCCAGGCTAGAAAAATTACAAATCAATAGTGAGTTTGATCCTCGGCCTTGTGCCACATCTAAGCTGTGCTTAGAAAATTACCATATTGCAGTCAGTTCATTTTTCTTTTCTTGAGCAGTGACATTTCTTGTAGTATGTGATCTGCTATGTTTAGTTTTGTGGACTGTCTCAAGAGAATAGCCTTTTTCATGTACTTTAAGTCTCATCTTGGCTAACTTCACCTTGTATTATTTGCTGCAGTCAAATGAATGATATTTTGTACTTGCAATTTTTGTCATTTTTGTAAAGTGACAGACTAATTAAAAGAAATGTATTCTCACTGACCCTATTTGATTATGCAAACCTAATACAGTAAAGCCTAAAAAGTGAAGAGGCTCTTAAAACTTATTGAAAACAAAGACATCATACATTATATATCTGTCGTTTCCCAAACTATTGACTTCATATGGTATATATGGCAGGCTTTCTTGTCTTCATCAGGGAAAATGAAAAAGCCAGAGTAACAAGGAGTTTCAAATTCAAGGAAATGAGTTGGTCAGTCACCTAAATATAGACTAGTTGAAAATAGAAAGAAAGTCTATTAATGGGTGAAGGGTAGAATGTCTTCTTTTTAGCTAGAAAGACAAACAATATTTATCAAACAGTAGATTCAATAAAGATGAGTTCAGTTGATAGAATTAAAAACACTACTTCCAATCAACAACATTCAAATAAACATAATCCACCCACTCTTTATTGAATTTCAATAGCAAGCTGCACTTTTAATTTTTGCTATTCATTTTCTGTTTCTTTCTGACAAGAACTGATCACATATAGTAAAGCACTTAACAAAATCTCTGAATTCGGTGTTCTTACAAAGTTAGATAAAAGCAAAAACTAGAGAATAAGTAGGTTGGTTAAAGAGAAATAAAAACAATTTTAATACGCATTAGAACTGTACAGATTAAGCATTTTATAGTAAAATGATTCATTGTAAATAGATGATGTAAACAAGGCATAGGTTGATGAATATTAGGTGGATGCAAAACAATAAGCAATTAGATCAGAAGTAACTGAAGTAGAGATGAAAAAGATGAATTAAATGTTAGAATATAAAGCAATGAAGAAAGAAGCTAAAGTTTAAAGGTGTATGAGAAAAGTTTGACCTACCTCAGCAAAGTTGCTTTTCTGGATCCTTCAGATTTTTTAAACATAGGTCCACAAATTTTCGACAAATTCTTACATGTCTATGAAAGTCATTCATATTATGAGAATTTGTCAGTAACTGTAGTAATATTTTATCATCCCAGGTCATTGGGTGGTCTATTTCTTTTCTCATCAGCAGACTTTATATACCAAGAAAGTCAAACCTTTCTACTTGAAGACAGCTTTTCACCTGAGTGGCCTAATCCCTTCTCAGCAGCAGCAGTCTACCATTGCAATCAAAATTTTCTAATATAGCAAACATGTAGATCAAAACCAACTTGCAAACCAATTCCTTCGGAGACCTATACATTTTATCCCCAAACAAACTGCACCTGTTTTCAATTTAAATTTGGCTAGTTTTTGAAACATCAAAGCCAGGCCAATCCTGTAAAATTTTGGTCATGGAAATTTAAACCATTTGTCTTCATTCAATTTTCATTCATGATTTTTTGGCAGTTTCTTTGAAAAAGAACCAATGTTAGTAGCATTCTAATGTTCTTAATTAGTTTCTAATGCAATTCAATATTATCTTTTTTATTAAAATAGTATCTATATTAATTTTTACACAATTCCAATATTTTTTATCATACAATTTTAATATCATTTTTATTAAAAATAATTTTCATAAGACTGGATAGGTAGACAAAATTAATGATATAATGACAAATAAAACTATATGTGTTGGCAAAGATCCAACATAATTGTCATTTTTAATTGATCTATATGCTAAATCCTATACAGTCACAATTTCTCTTAAATAGAAAAATACTAGGAGAAATTCATAAGCTTAATATTCATAAGGTTAATAAGTAAATGAGCTGAGTTTAAGAAATAAACAAATTGTTTAATTACCAATGTTTTCCCATATATGATTAAATAAAAATATTTTATCTATGGTTCTTTCAAAATGTTAGTTTCTCAACTCTATAAATGTAAGGAAATATATTTTGGTTTCCAACTGAAGTATTTAAAGTATAGAATACATTAATATATATATGAAGGTGTAGATAATTCACTCATTCAGGTTATTTATATTAAAAATCCAAATGTCCAAATTCCAAACAATAATAAAATAAAAATAAAGAAAACAGGGTTATGCACATTAAATAAATCATTTGTATTTAAAAAATATATACATGAATTCAAGAGTAAAAAATAATTTAAGATAGTCTTTAGTTGAAGTTTTTATGTAGTTGGTACACCGAAATGGCTGTGGTTCAGACAAGACTTTTAAATAGTTGGTTTTCTGTAAAGTCTTCATTGATAAAATACTTTTTCTTTAGCAAAGATTCACTGACCATCTTTTTTGTTGTTGGAGATGATTCATTTGAAATCACCAACTAGCCATCCATGCTTTTGTTATTGGAGACAATTTGTTTGAAGTCACAGACACATGTTTCTTTCAGCAAAGAAAAAGCTATGTAGGCATAGTATGGAGACAGTTGCATATCTCTCTTTTGTGTTCAGCTTGGAGAAAGTTGCATTTCTGATCTGAAAGTCAAAATCTGTGAGGTTTTCCTGAAAGTAGGCTCAAGAAAAATGGGTTTTAGTTTTCACTGATTGGTTAAATTGGCTAGAACCATTCAGAGAGGGCAGAATATACACATCTAAGGACCTGGAAAAGTAATTATCAACAAAACAACTAAATCCTACATCATGACAGAGTTTGGCAAACAGCTGAGGTGAAACAGAATTCACATTCATCCAACACCAAACACAATAAAGAACCAAAACAACACCCATATTGCAACAAGTGAAACAACTATGACCAAAGTGAACACAAGATCCAGTCAGCAAATAATATATGACACCCAATAGTCAACATCACAGCACACAGAACAAATGCAATCACAAGCTGTATCTCAAGAAACACCCCCAGTGAGATCTATAAGATAGAAAAGCTATCTTTTACCATCTTCTCAATTTTTATATTGATAAATTAAAATTAAAATAGAATAAAATTCCTAGCACTGTACAAATTTTAAAAATAAAGTGCCTCATTATGTTAAAAAAATTGTTTTTCTTTCAGAGAAAGAAGGATGTTGTATTATTAAATGAAAATTCAGACTAACCCCAAGAATGATAAATCAGTCCCTACTAGCATGACAGGAGTATGCATGGGACATGGCAACAATATGCACACACAATGGCTATGCCATTTTTAAATAAGGTTACAAGTGAAAATACAATAAAAGAAAATTAAATATCTGTTATCAAAGTATATCAAATTATGGCACAAAACATAAAAGATTTCTTTTCATTTTGATTTTTCCCATGTATATTCACAAACTAAATATTTAAGCATATACAAAATAAGGAATTTTATTTCTTTAAAAAAAATTTATGCTAAAATTTATTAATAAGTTAAGATGTGTAACAGTTGTCTAAAATTCTGAATTGAATTATAAAAGATACTTAAAAAGTATTTCTTCATTGCTTGTGATAAAATATCTTTAGAATCATAATTGAATTTCCTAACTCCTATTATTTTGGTTGAAATAAAAGTTTAATATCTTCTTCTTTTCTGTGCAAGGCCTTGCTGATCATGGCTCTCTACAATTTCCTATCCTTTGTAGCTCTTAAATTTTGCGTTATCTCTCCTAAAATATGTTCTACCATACATTTACTCAAGTTTTCTATGTAGGTTATGCATTGTTTTTCTCTGTCCGTCTGGCCTTCAATCTGTCCTGTGAGTGTCAAATTTTCCAAGCTCTCTTTCCTCATTATGTGCTCTAGAAATTTCAACTGTCTCTTTTTGGTGTTATGTATAAATGTCCTTTTTGTTTTCATTTTCTTTAAAACTTTGTCATTGCTTACATGTTCAGTCCATGGCATTCTATACATGTTTCTGTAAAACCACATTTAATATACTGTCTTTTATTCTCTGAGACACAAACTTTAAATATTAAAACCTAAACATATAGAAGAAATTACAATATTTTCTCTCTAAAAGTTGTTAAAAAATTATCCAAAGTCTTATATACAAAAATGAAGCATGTGATTGGTCAATGTTCCCCAATACCCTATAGAAAACCAGTAATTGTACCTATTCTAACTCCAACAGACTGCAATATTAGTTAGATCCATGAAAATCCCACTGTATACAAACATCTTTCCTGGAGATAAGCAGTCAATTGACATATTCATTAGGCTACCATGCCACTTCTTGAATATGTAGTAATTGAGTTTGTAATTATATTGCTTCTTTTTTTCTTCTAATAATACTGATGTATTAAACTCATTAAAAAAAAAGGGCAATAAATAGATATACAAATAAAATACTTTCCCTTATATTATTACTGAAAGTGTAGAATTCAAACAAAGGAATGAACAAGCAGAATTATATTATAGATGAAGGGGGGGGAATTTTATATGCTATCAAGTATAATAAGAACTTCCGAATGTTTTTTGTACTTTTTCATAAGGATGATGTCCAATCTAACTTTATTTAGTAAATAAATATCCAGTTGCCAAATCGTTCAACCTGATTATGGTTAATTGCAATTGTATAGGTCTGTATGCATACACACATATACAATTGCATGCTTTCAAAAAGAAAACAAATGCATGTGTCAAGAATGAAGACTGAGACTCCGAAGATAAGTTAATCGAAGCTTTATTCGGCAAAATACAAGCAGGGTTCACATCACGTGCTCCTGGTATTCTTGAATATGGCTGATTGTCGTCATCCGGGGAATGGGTCGTAAACGAGTATGGTGTCGTAAAGGAGTCTCACAGTCAATCTCTTATTTACGACATGCCTCCCCACTAGAAGGGAGTACTTATTTTAGTCCCAGCCATATCTTTTTGGGGTCACTGACACACGACCTGACCTCCGTAGTATTTGCACAATCTCTCTGCATGACAAATCGTGGTCATCTATATTGGCATCACTTCCTGGGCTCATTAAAAGCTCATTTTGCATGGTTGGCAGTTTAACAGTTGCTGGTTTGGAAAGGATCTCCTCGGAGGACTGCTGAAACATTTGCTGGGGGTGAAAATGTCTCAGAGCCAGTAGGATCTGGGACCAAGTCTTGAACCGACACAGTTGATTCTCTCCCGTCTGGATATCTGATGCATACAAATGATTGATTACTATCGATCAGGTTAACTCGATCCACTAAGGGGTCATTCTTGGTAGTACAAATGAATCGTCGCAACAACACCAGCCCCGGATTCATCAACCAAGATGGCAGAGAGTTTCCATGGGTTGTGCATCTCTGAAATTTAAAAAAACATTCATGTGGTGTACAATTTGTTGTAGCACATAAGAGGGACCGCATAGAATGAAGAACTTGTGGTAGGACCTGCGCCCAATGTTTATCCGATAGCTTGAGTGACTTAAGTGCCAAATGGATTGTTTTCCAGACAACCCCTACATACCGTTCGACTTGACCATTACCCTATGGGTGATAGGGCGTCGAGTTACTGGTAGCAACCCCTTTACCAAGTAAATATTTCTTTAGCTCCTGGGATATAAAAGAACGGCCTCTATCTGAATGTATGTAGTCTGGCATTCCAGTCATATTAAAAAAAGTTCCAGGCACTTTATGAATGTGGAAGTTTGCATGTCTGGACAGGAATATAAGAATGGAAATCGTGAATCGAAAACGATGACTAACAAATATAGATTGTGGAAAGCCATTGGGAGGGGCCCCCTAAAGTCAATACTGATCCTTTGCATTGGACCAGTGGCTTTTATCAGTGTACCTTCAGTTGGTCGATAGAACCAGGTTTGAGTTCTGCACAAATCTTGCAGGATGTGCAGGTTTTCTTGACATCTTCAGTTGAAAAGGGGAGATTTCTTGACCACACAAAATGTAAGTCTTGAGACACCCGGATGGCATAGTTTTTCATGTAATTCCACCAGAACTGAGATTTGGCAACTTAATGATGCACAATAAGTGTGACTGAAAGTGTCCACAGCTACAGTGTTTCTTCCCAGTCGATATTCAATGTCGAAGGATAATTCGCCGAGTTCCATTCTCCATTCATTGATTTTCGCATTCTTCACTTTAGTGCGCTTCCTGTTATCATACATGAATGCTACAGACCTTGCATCTGTGTATAGTTTGAAGTGATGTGAAGACAGGAGATGCATCCATTTTCGTACGGCCTCTATTATGGCTAGAGCTTCCTTCTCAAGGATGCTATATCCCTTTTCACTTGCATGGAGTGATCTTAACATGAATGCTATGGGCCTTCCATTTTGGCTAAGTATGGCAGATACAGCATAGTCTGAAGCATCACAATCTAACTGAAGGGGTAGGTTCTCATCAATAGCCCATAAGTTCGCTCTACACAGTTCCGATTTCAATGTATTAAATGCCTTAAGTGCCTTCTCTTCCAATGAGAACCGATCCGCTTTCACTAAGGGTGGTATTTTTTCTGAGAATTCAGGGATCCACTTAGCATAGTAAGCAAACATTCCCCTTATTCTCTTCAGACTGTTCATGTTTTTAGGTGGTGGTAGTTCCTGCAATGGCTCCATTCGTTCAGGGTCAGGCTTTATCTTCCCATTCCCAACACAATACCCTAAGGTATTTAATGTAGTTACTTTATTTATGGTTTTGGAAGTATTCAAAGTCAAGTGTGTTTTGCTCACTACCCTCATAAAATTTTCCACATTGTTATCATGTTCCTCTTCTGTTTCACCTCCAATTATCACATTATCAAGATAGGGAAATGTATCAGTCAGATTTTCTTCTTTTACAATTTCATTCATAGCACGTTGGAAAGCAGGGACACCATTAGTTACCGCAAATGGGAGACGGGTAAACTGAAAAAGTTGGCCATTTGCTTCAAAAGCAGTATATTTCCTGTCAGATTGTTTGAGCTTGATTTGATGGTAGGCACTTTTTAGATTGAAAGTTGAAAAGTATTTATACCTGCAAGATTTGCAACCAGATCGGAAATTCTTGGTAATGGAAAAGCGTCTAGTTCTGCATAGATATTTATGGTTTGGGAATAGTCCACACATAATCGTTTTTTGTGTATTTTAGCTTCATCTTTAGCTACTACTAATTGTGCATGCCACGGTGAAATACTGGGTTCAATAATCCCATCGTCCAGAAGTTTGCTAACTTCCACAGCAATAAAATCAGAGTCCTCTTTACTAAAACATCTTGATTTAGTAGCAATTGGTTTGCATTTAGCTGAAATTCCTGGGAACAAAGTTGGTTCAGCTATATCAGCAGCTTCCAGGGCAAGACAGGCACCCATGCCTTTCACAACGAGTTCCGGTAAATAACCGCCATATTCAAACATGACCTTAAGATGTCAGGATTGAAATTCCTGTCCAAGAACAACATCACAACAGAGGTCCTTCTTGATAGTCAAAGGAACAGAAGTATATAATTTATCGTTAAGACCCAGTTTAAAATCGACTACTGCAAATCCATTAGACCGGCTATTAATACTTTTCTGGGCCATACTTGCTTTTTTTGACAAGGGAAAAATCCTCAGAGACAATAAATCCACCACTTTTTTGCTGATAAAATTTTCAGAAGCACAAGAATCTATCAGAGTATTGAAGGTTCTATTTTTAACCATGACGAAAGTAGCAGCATGGGAAAGTCCCACTGGTACGCTAGTAGTATTTACAGAAATACAAGAAGCTGAATGAATCATAGAATTAGTTGTCACATTTGATGACCTACACATTTTTTGGTAATGTCCTGCTTATCACATCAATGGCAAATTACGTCACATGCCAGGCAAATGGATCATTTATGGTACGGTATAATACCACAGAAAAAACAAGCTTTCTTACCGGTGTTATTATTTGAAGCTGTAGTGGAAGTTTTCTTACAAGAATAGTTAAATCTTTGGTTGAATGTGGCAGCGACAGAGGTTTGATTATTTTTTCTTCACTACTACTGCTTGTCGAGTCGCCACATGGTCTCCTGTTGTTAATGACGGCAATGATGGCTGAATTGGAGGTTGAAACACAAGCCCCATTATTTTTCTGGGCTAAATCTAGTGTTAGTGCTTGTTTGTGAGCTGTTTGCAGGTCCAAGTTTTTATTTCCCAGTAATCTCTGTCGGATTGCTGGTGATGTTATTCCACAAATGAAAGCATCTCTCACAGCTTCATCACCGACTTGCTTAGCCGTTCTGTCCTTGAAGTTGCAGTCTCGCCTTAATTTTTCGAGACTTTGGAAAAAATCGTCAATCGATTCATCTTGTCTTTGCTTCCATGTGGCCCGTAGATGGCGGGCAAATACTTCATTCATTTTTTTAATGTATATTGAGTCCAGCCGATTTAGTGCTGATTCGATATCTTCACAGGATTCAATGAATTCGAAAGCTGTAGGACTTACACAGCTTATCAATGCCCGTAGTTTGTTGGGGGATTCTGTCTTGGTAGTCGTCTAAATAGTTGGTGAATATGGTATGCCAGTGCCGCCATTCTCTGGCGGCATGTGTTTAATTTGGGTCGATATCCAATACTCTTGGTTTATAGCCAAAACTTGATACAGACTCCAACATGGCACTTTATAAGATATTTTTGCCGAATAAATTGTCAAGAATGAAGACTGAGACTTGAAAGATAAGTTAATCCAAGCTTTATTCGGCAAAATACAAGCAGGGTTCACATCACGTGCTCCTAGTATTCTCGAATATGGCTGATTGTCGTAATCCAAAGAAATGGCCGTAAACAAATATGATGTCATAAAGGAGTCTCACAGTCAATCTCTTATTTACGACAGCATGTATTTTGTTTATTGAAATTTTGTAGGTAAGAATAAGCTTGTACTAAGAAATATTATTAGCATTTTCCTGTTAACTTCAATTAGTTTTATTTACTAAGTCTGGCATGAATCTATGAGAGTTGGACACTTAGTCAGATTCAAGCTTGCCAGCAACATCTTGTAAAACTGACCTGTTAACCAATTCTCTATCAAATGATATCATATATATATATATATATATATATATATATATATATATATATATATATATATTGTCGTCATTTCCATAAAGAAATACATAAATAATAAATTAATTATACTGTCACCAAGTTGTGTCCATAAAGAAATAAAAATTAAGTATAGTGTAAAAAATAATTATAACAATTATAATTATCATTAATTCATTCTTTCTAAACCAATAAGAATTGACCCCACTTTTCTCCTCTACACACACAAACATGTGACATCCTCACTAGTGGACAGGCAGACAACCTGGACAAGGCATCAACATGTGCATCAACAAAAATTTTGGCTCCTTTTCCTTTTTCAGGCCATAATAGTAGCATTTATCTTTTAGCACTCAATAAAGTTAGGTAAGAAAACACCAGACACTTCTTGCATTTTCCAACTGAATTATCCAGGCAGCCATTACACACATCTAAAAAAACATACACAAAAGACTGTATACACATTACTTATTATTTATCACATCATTCTATCAGATTCTGATCCATATTTGTTCTACATTTGACCTCAAACTCACAATTTTACTCAGTATTCCTGTCTCTCATGTCTCCAACACCACATAACAACGAGATAATAAATAAAACTCATTTTGTTGTTTTCACACCTTGCTGTTTCTCATTTTTATGAGTATTTTTGTATATATAAGTGTTAGGGGGCTTATAATTATTTACTCATAGTTATAACTCCCCTACAATATATATATATATATATATATATATATATATATATATATATATATACAGCATTGAAGGAAAATCCAATACTTAAGTGAATAAATGGGTTATTCCCTGGAAAGTTGTTGCAACTCAGAGAAGAAATGCTACATTTGTTGAAGGTTGCAAAATTAAGAGCAACACTCCTACCACCACAACCTTAAATCCAAAATGAGGCAAAATAAATAGTCATATAACAAGAAGCAAGTGCAATTTTGAACTCTACTTTAAAATGTAGAGTTCAAATTAAATAAATATATATATATAGATATATATATATATATATATATATTGGGAATTTTAAAGAAAAATAAATTGCAACATCTACATTAGTTGGAACATTTAGCAATCTTTTGATGAAGAGATTTTAAAATGAATGATATGCATGATGTGTTTGGATGATTTAGCTCCAAAACCTGTTAAAATTGCTGATATCATAATATCAGTAGATGGTATTGTAAACAGTTGGGGTGTCTTATACACCAAGTCATCTGTGACCCGATTCTCCTCTTTTTAGAGACTTGCTGGTCCAGTCTGTGTACATATTAAGTCCACACTTTGATCTGATATTTCCTATAGGATTGCGATTTCTCCCTTTCTGTGCATTCACAGCAAAAAAAGCGAAAAGAAAAAAGAAAAAAAAAGGTTACACTTGAGATCAAGCAATTTCCTTCTGGCATTTGAAGGCAGTTCTTTGTTGCTTTTTTTCTTTCCACTTGGTCTCTCATTATATTTTCCTTTTATTCTTGGCTTTGTAATTTATAATATTTAACAACTAACATCCTTTTAACATAAATATATCAATAGATATATTTGGAAAAACTATAGTGCATTTCCAAACCTTGGATTTTTTCTTGAACTTATATCTGTTTCAATAATTTTCTTTTATGTATGTATATTATGTATGTTTATATATATATATATATATATATATATATATATATATATATATATATATATATACATACATATATATATATATATATATATATATATATATATATATATATATATATATATATATTGAGGAAAATATGTATGAAAAATGGGAAAAAGTTTTTGTGTGATACAGTTCATCCTTTAGGACTTAATTGGACTAAATTTGTTATGTCAGTAATGGATGAAATGCATCACACAAAAACTTTTCCCACTTTGTCATACATATTGTTCTTGATATATAAAAATATATATCTTTATCTTGTGTGTGTGTGTGTGTGTGTGTGTGTGTGTGTGTGTGTGTGTGTGTGTGTGTGTGTGTGTGTGTGTGTGTGTGTGTGCGTGTGTGTGTGTGTGTGTGTGCATATTACCCTTTATTCATGACTTATATGAGTTGAAAATATGGATTAAATCTGATGGAATGACTGCATCAAAAACAAGTAGGAGAGCATTTTAAATTTGACATGTTTCCCTATTTATTTAACTCCATCAGAAAGCTTAGAGGGGAATGATTCAGTTATATTCTAGTTTTTAAATTCTATGATGTTTTGTTTATGTTGCTTATGTTGCTTATGTATATTCACATGAGTGTTTTGTCTGTTTCAATTATTTTATTTTGTGTTTGATTTCCTACCTGTGTATAATTTAATCCCCCACACACACATATTGAATTATTCTATTAGAACCAGGTTATTGTACTTGGTGGCATATATTTGCATTTAATATGGCAGTATAATGGAGTTAGGTTAGGTAGAAGTACTAGTAAACTATGATGTCTGGGTAAATATTAGCCTACCAGACACATCAACTTTACATATAAGACCCAGGGGATATTTTCAAGAGAAAAGAAGAGGAAATCTTTAATATCATCAAATATGATAATTAACTTTTGCTAGGCCTGAGAATTAATTATGTGAACAAGATTTTAGTGCAACATAGAATTAAGGTTTTATGTAGAAGCAAATGCATAAGTGTATGAAAATAATCATGTAACTATCAAGAAATATATACACACATATGAACCATATATATTATCTCAATGAATCTATCTATCTATCTATCTATCTATCTATATATATATATATATATATATATATATATATATATATATATATATAAAGTATTCCATGGCATTCCTGATTTAGAACAAATTTAACTTATTTTTTTATGTAATCAGTAATAGAACATGCAAGATTTATTAAACAAATACATCAAAACTTTTGTTCACATATTTATATCTATAGTGAAATATCAAATATTAAAAGTAATACTATATTTAGATGAAGAATAGATATAATGTATTTAATGTAACTTTAAAAAAAACTGTTCATTTATTACTTGGAATAAATGCTAATCACTGCATTAGCTTTATTGTCAAAGAAAAATAAAAAACAAAAGATGAAAATCACTACAAAACAGTTATACCCAACTGAAACTTTTAGTATTGTACATGAATTGAGTGTTGAAGTATATTAAGGTTTCAGTAAAAACTGCAGTATGTTGAAATCATTCAATTTCACTTTTAATCACTAACATTATTTTAATGATTTTATTCATTCATACTCATGCAAATAACTTTCACCTTCTTTCATCAACTATGACACTCACCTAGAATGGGCTTTAACAAATTTTTCTGTGAGAAGAGCCAAAATGTACTCTTTCTACATGGCTTTAAATTAATATTTTGTATATAGCAAGAAAAAGAGGTAGAAACTGTCATGAGAATGAGTTACCTAAAAAGTTATCTATAACCTAATGTGATTTATATCCCAAATTTACAGATTTGAAATTCTTTCTGCTGAAAATGAGATGCTTTGTTATGGTCTTTATTCTACCTATATTCCACTTGTTGGGCTTCTAAAATCTCTTTCCCAAATGATATTAGATACTTCACCAGAAGTGACATTGCAAGCCCTGGATGTAATCAGATCTGAAAATGTTCAGGTTATTAAGGACAACTCAAGTCTTCTAAAAATTACTTAAAAGATTTTGATTTTCTTAGTGTGTGTACTAAAAGAAACTTACTTCATTTGCAATGGAGATGTATAATTTCTCATACTTTTCAATATATGAAATTTTTATTTCTGAAATTTCTAGCCAGATGCTCTTTAAGTATAAGAGTTAACCTTGCTTATATGAAGTTCATTAATAGTTTTATGACTGATATGACTGCACTCAGGGGTTCCTTAAGAATCATGATTTATATATATATAATTATGAAACAGACTGAAGGTGTTTTTTCAACAGTTAGAGTCTTTTCTTTCAAACACACATAAATTAATATTTGTGAGTGATTGAAATACTATCTTTGATCATCTGTATTCTACAGATGATGACTTTACTAACTTTCTCAACAAACTAGAACTTGTCTACAAGTTTTAATCCAATCAACTCCAAAGGAATATGTGGACATGGGTTGGTAGTGGCAGCTCTGGGCTGGTAGCAAACTGCTTGGATGGAATAATTGTTAATAAAGTTGCACTAGTTATGCATGAATACTTAAGATTCCATGTTAGGGCATACTCAGATCACAAGCTTGTCTCATGTATCAATAGATAGAGGAAGGATTAGGAAAATGAGCATTGAAAATTGAAAATATTTCCAGGTTCAACTTTCAACTGACTGATCAGTCATTAACTGATCCTGTCCAATATATTTTTTCTTCTGTCTCCTAGGCTAAGTGACAGATATTACTGCTTCTTTGAATTTGATCACTTTATGGATGCATTTTTAGTCAGAGAAATAGGGAAACTAGCTTTACGAATAAAAAAGGTACAGTCTCAATATTTTCTTCTGTTTTTTTTTCGCTTCTATTTTTTTAACTCATTTATTCATATATTTTTACCATGCTAATAGGAATATATACTTGACAAACACGGTGGATAAAATAAGTAAAAGTTTATTGTAAAAATCAATACAATAAGAATAAAGGTAACAGTTATGCACAAGGTCATTGCAAGTCAATCCAGTAGTGAGGGCTACTATTGGAAGGTGAGTAGTTCTTGCATAAGTCTGAGTCATACACAATAGATCCCAGCTAGATGGTATCTAGCAAGTGTCTCATGCAGTCACATGTGGCACAAGGCTGAATTTAATGTGGGGTTCCCAAGCCCGGAGGCTCAGCCAAAATATCTCCGTAGACCCCACATAAACGGGATTGGGTCTGTCTACCTCCCTGGACAAGACTCTGCCCTTCAGCATAGCCTCGTCTGGGTTCCTCTTGCCCTCAGGCAGAGAGTTCAACCAGCACAGCTGAAAAAGAATGCAGCTAGTATATTTACTAACCTTTCCATGCAATCAGATGTGGCACAAGGCCGGGTTTAATGTGGGGCATCCAAGCCCATAGGATCAGCCAAAAATTCCTGTAGACCCCATATAAAACGAGGTCGGGTAGCTGCTTCCCAAGACGAGACTCTGCCATTCGGCACAGCTTTGTCTGCTTGAAGGCAGAGAGTTCGACCAGCACAGCTGAAAAAGATTTCAGCTAGAGTATCTAGCAACTGCCCCATGCATTCACATGTGGCACAAGGTCGAATTTAATGTAGGGTTCCCAAGCCCGTAGGCTCAGCCAAAAAATCCTTGTAGACCCCACATAAACAGGATCAGGTCTGTCTACCTCCACAAACAAGACTCTGCCCTTTGGCATAACCTCATCCGGGTTCCTCTCTGCCCAAAGACAGAGACTTTGACAGTACAGCTGAAAATATTACATCTAGTCTCTGTAGTCTGTTGACTTTCAGATACTTATAAGTAGTTACTACGTATAGTGTAGTCACTCATGGGGCTGACAGGTTATTCCATTACATCATTAAAAAAATAAGTAATTTAGAGAAAGTGTTATTCACAGAGTAAAATATATTTTGGTGAATGTAGTTAGGATAAGGATTACTACTAAATGACTATGTTGGTCTAAAATTAGGTAGTGTAAGTGTGGCTATTTGAATTGATTGAAACATTTATGAAGAGAAGTTTATTGTTTTTGCTAAGTTTGTAAATAAAATGAAGTTGAAAATTACTTTTGAAATTTTCTTTTAGATTTTTTTTGTCTCAGTTTGTAAGTAATATAAAAATATCAGCTACATAACTTACATATACATTGGTTATGGCTTAATTTTTAACAACTGATATTTTGATATTGGGAATATGACCAAGTGAAGACCCCATTGTGTTGTCTCAGTGTGTGTGTAGATATTAGCAAGATGGTCATAAAAAGGAACTTGTGCAGTACATACTAAAAAAAGTTTACAATTAATAAAGAGTTAAAATTTAGGTAGCATTAATAAAAGATATTTATAAACATTATATTGAAATATTACATCAACAGTTACTTTAAAGTAATTGCAAATTGAGATTCCAAATTCTCAAATCACTTTAAAAAATCTAACTAAAAAATTGTTCATAATCCATCTTACTGTATGAAAAGTACTGACACTGTAACCAGTAGTTTTCCTTGAGCTTTCCAATGATGTCTTCTAATGTGAAATTCTTAAAATATAACATTCTATAGCAGAAATTCCAATCACAAATTCCATCACAAATGAACCATCAGCCACAGGTCATCCTTCAGTAAAATATTGGAAAATTCACTTGTTCAATTTTATTGGTAAATCCCAAATATTAAATCTGTATTTTTAATATTTTTAAAAACAGAGCATCCTGAAATTTCATTGTATTTTTTTGCTTTTTGTTAAAAAAGGCTTTCAATGAACATCTGACATTTATATCTCCAAGGATATTGCATGTATAGAGTTGAAGCATGGTGACAATAGTTAATATTTACTGTAGAATGCAAAAATATAAACAGCTTAGGTGTGTATAATATACTTTTATTTTTATAAGGACCTGAAAATGGCTGAAATGTAAAAACGCAAAAAGACTGTCCACATTCAGAGCTTCTCATTTACAAAGTATACCAGATAGAGCATCCAACTTAGATTTCCTGTAATTTATGATTTAATAGACTATTGCTATGCAATAATCATATTTATTCCTGTTATAAGAACATCAGTATTAGTGTTTGAAAATTGCTTAATTTTTTAAAATCTTTAAAAGTTGCATATTTTCATGATATTAGCAAACCAGTTGGGCAGTTTAAGAACATTTTTTATATTTTTACCACATATTTTTACACATCTGAAGATCATGTGACAATCTGAAGATCATTTGACAGTGGAGTTTTGTTTTATGAACAAACTTCTGTCTAGGATTAAAATATAATTTCCCAGAATAACTTGTCATACAAAAATCATGGTTTTAGCATCTTATAAATTTGAATATAAATTAAGAAATTATAAAAGTTAGTAGCCCTATAATTTTATATGCAAATAAACTATTTTGGGCTTCATTTTAGCTATTTACAAATAGTTTAGATACTATGGTTCCTTAAAAATATTTTCTTTTCAGATGGTCTACAAGGTCTTTCCAACAGGTTGAACAAACTTTCTACCCAGGTTTCAGGCTAAGTATTTTAGCAAATTATAATTTGACACAATGGAGGAAACCTGAAAAAATGAATCAAAGCTTAACTGAAAAGAATGAAGTCAAAACAGACAAAAATCCATAGTATGCAAATATTTGGCATGTAAATGAAAAGTAATAAGTGAGAGCAAGAGGGAAAAGGATAGAAAGCAAATTGGATTAAATTAAACCAGTCCCCCCAAAATATCTATGTGTAGTGAGTTAATGAGAAGAAGAAACTAAGAGAGAGAGAGGTGGGGTAGTGAGACCAAGTCAAGGTATATCAGGCAAAATAGACAAAGAAATGTAGATTTGTGTCAAATAAGTAACAGCAATGAGCAGGTGAGTTGCTATCCCTAATTAAACACTAGAGACTGATCACCAAGGAAACCATAGGATGTAGATTGCTCAATGACCAAGTCACAATCTGTCATAAAATTTGGACAAACTCAACTCTATAAGTCTAATGACCAACAACAAAATTAGATAATGAGTCATGTTAATATAAAACACAAAAAAGATCTTTAATTCTTCTCTTTTCGTTTTTTTCACATTTTGATTTCTGGTCAATTTTCTAATGCCATCTAGTAATCTTTTTATATATGAAGAATTTGCCTGCAGATGAAATTCTACCACCTTATAAAAAAGTCTTTAACTCAAAATAAAATGACAAGAAAAACTTCTGAATTATAGGAAATGTTTGGAGAATTCCAGTCCAGCTTTACTGCTGCCTAACTTGTCATATATGCTTTTCTAAATCTTTCTATTATATATACTTTTATGTAATGTTTTATACCTATTTTTCATTAATAAATTCACATGATGTACATTGATAATTTATGTCACAAAGAGCTAAATATTTGCAGTTACTGCCAAATAACAAAAGCAATACAAATAAATGTTTTTTACATTGGTACAAAAAATAAAACAAATTATTTAAAAGCAAAGTAAAATTTTTCTAATGATTAGACAGCTTCAAGCAAATTGTTATTTCTTGTAGCAGTTCTCCACATTTTAAGTGTCTTCTTTTGAGATTTTTATAAGTAAATTTTCTCTGATAATTTTTCATGGAAATAAAACAGAAATATATTGAAAGTTCAATGTAATAATTCTTAAGTTCATCAAAAAAATTGAAAGGCAAATTTTATGAATTAATATTAATTGGAATAATGGAAGTAATGCCTATAATTATTACCCTTAATGATAACAGATTTGAACATCTATAATTTGCTTATATGCTAATATATCAAATATTTTCTTTTATAGCAGTCATCAGAAATAGAGATGATCAGTGAATGGAACAGATTATTCACAGCCATATTGGAATTGGCAACCATGACAATTTTTTAATAATAATGGATAATAACTGGATCCTATATTTGCCTGCTTATAAGATGCACAATTACAGAAACAAAATATCAAGCAAATATTGCAATGCATTCATATACTGGTATTATCACTAGTAGAAATGCTTACCAAAGTTCAAAACTGGAAGCTATTGCACTAGGTATTATTTATCAAAATAACCTTGTAAGTTATGAGACTTTTCTGCTGGCAAATATTGTATGTAAGTAAGGATTTTGAAGTCAGTGAACTAAAGAATTTAAAAGAGTCAATTTTTAAAATTTCAGATATTTCTAATTTTCCAAAATAGCCTTTTCCTTTTACCAATTCACCTAAAGATATCACCAAAACATCGACTTTTCTATTTGACAAAAATATCAAATTGTACCTGAAATTCATTATAAAATTATAAGTTATAAAATGATTTGTCCTAAAACAATTTATAAAAATCAGAAATTATGACAAATGGATACTTACATGTTGGATTAAACATTAGCACCAACTTTTTCTAATTTCTCATTTGTTATGATATGATTTTGAGAAACCGTAATTTAATTATTTCATCAAATATAATTGATATCAATCAATATGTATGTTGCCTTGACAATGGTTAGGAAGTGAGTTTCACAGATCATTGCTACAAAGCAGACAGCTTGATCCTTGATTGGTGCTCCATACTTTTGTGCCTTGTGCCAAAACTAAATTAAGCTTAGCAGATAATAATAAATCAATG
This sequence comes from Acanthosepion esculentum, assembly GCA_964036315.1. Classification (NCBI taxonomy): domain Eukaryota; kingdom Metazoa; phylum Mollusca; class Cephalopoda; order Sepiida; family Sepiidae; genus Acanthosepion; species Acanthosepion esculentum. The sequence goes on from OZ038496.1 coordinate 46,899,016, forward strand.
TCCAAGGTAATAATTTGGGGAATAATGCTAAAACGTTTGCATTGGGTACTTAGTTAAATGTTGACCAATTTTATAGACAAATGTCTGATATATAGATTTAAATGTCTGATACATACATTTCTTGGTTAACTCTTAACATTAGTTATTTTATTACTTCAAACATCATTTTAAACAGTGTTTATTATTTCTACTAGCACTGTTTAAAAAAAACAGCATCTATTTCAAATCGGAGTATTCTCTAAAAATGACATTTGACATAATAAAAATCTTTACTATCCATTACCATTAACCATTTAAAAATTAGTGATTTTGTAGACTAATGTCTGATATATAGATTGATTAAAAAAATAATTTACTTTTATATTTTATAACAAGTTATCTGCTTATACAACATAATCATTAGTATATTCTAACCACTGAGCAAGAAAAAAGTAATATTTTTTTGTAAAATTCAATTTTAGTTTTTCATTTTCATTTTTAAACACTAATTTATTTAATTAATTCAAAGCACAGAATTATACAAACACACTTTCTAAATTATACAAAATAAAGATACTTCTGATAAGAAGTAAATTATATGAAAAAAAGGCAAGCCTAAAATAAAGTATCATTAAATGAGAGAATATCAGAGTAGAAAACACTGCCAATCTGATGGCCACCCCTGTTGTCTTCTTAAAGCAATTTAACAATTTATACCATTCATAATAGATGTGGTTGCATCATTGAAGTTTCTTTGTTTGACATTTCCTTTGCTGACAAAGTGGCGCCAGAACCAAGCCAAGATTAGAGGAATTCTTGTGGAATTTTTAATTTGGGCATAGAATTCCTTTGTATCAAAGAACAAATGATATTGCAAAGGAGAAGCCAGAGTGAACAAAAGAGATAACTGAAGGCTGAATCTAAGTGTGTGCATATTCAAGTAATCAACTCATTTACTCTTTGCTCTTCTAATTCAAATACAATAAATGTAATCATTCAAATAAGTTGCTCATATCACTCAGCTGTTAAGAATGAAATAATTAACAGATTTAAGGTTCTGTCTCAGGTGCTTAGTCTGTAATACTTGTTACAAATATTTACCTAATGAAAAGAATATTCTCTTATTAATTGGTTTTGTTTTATGAATAAATATCTATACAGTTTTTAGTATTTACTTCCAAGACAAAGCAACTTGCTATATAAGATTAGACTATTAAACTAGAGATTTTAATCCATTATGTTAGATTCTCATTAAACTAAAATTCATGTCTTTTACTTGAAAAAGAATAATTACTGCCCTTGATACTTAGCTAAAGAAACAACACCTTCAAATGGGATTTTTGTAGCACTGAATATTTTTATTTCAAAAATTGATTTGAAATTCTGAAAACAGGATTTGTAGATTATCTTAATAAAGTTAACTTATTGGATAGGTTAACTTCTACTACTGATTCTGCTGATATAAAGAATTACATATGGCTAAGAATGAACCAAGCACTAACTTGGAAGATAATAAATGATAATAACAAAATATGGAATTTGAGGTCTTAAGACTTAGCGTTTAACCCTAAGTTTTAAGAATGTAGATCTTATAACTTATAAAAATAAGGTTTTAACTGCATTCTTGTTCTGAATATACAGATACTATGAAACATAGTTCATATACAAACATGAATAATGTCAATGAGCTGAATTGCTACAGGTTGTAGAAATGGCAGCATAAGTATGTTTAAGACAATAATCCTTTGACCTGCTTATAGTAATTAGGTATTAAAAGGTAGGGGGTATATTTATATTGATCCTCCTTAAAACTGTCTATCAGAAGCTACTAGAATACTTGAGATAATAGAACTACTGAGGCTAGAAAGAAAAAATCTACAGAGGTGTCTCAGATAATCATGGGTATTTTATATTTTATAAATATATGAATTTTTCTCATGACTCAGGATGAAACAATTATATAGCATCAATCTCCTAAGACAGGTACACTCTAATATCTGGAAAATCAACCTCTGGATGCAAACAGTGCAGGTATGAAAAGCAAAGTCCCTACACATTGAGTAGGTTCTTTCTTATTTTTATGTAGGATAAGATTTCCACAAGGCTGTATTTATAGATCATCCTTTGATAATCAAACTTACTATCAATATTTTCAAAACCAAACATATAAGCAATTAGATTAGAGAGACAACTTAGCTAATAATATATAATTCCACCATTCCATTGAATACAAACAGATATACAACATGGCATAATGTCTCCAAGGTGCTGGAGGCATCACATGGGTATATCTATTCAGACATATTTCACAGCACCCCAGAACAGGGTATCTAGAAGTCAGTTGAGTTTTCCTACAAATAATTTTGTGCCTGTCATGCATGTTGAATGTTGGTGTTATTTTGCTAGAATAAACCATCAACAGTAGAAAAGTGGCAAGCATAAAGAGATACAAATAATCTGTGACAAGATCTGTGGATGTCACCTTTGTCAAGAAAGAATCTATTTTTATTAGTGCTCTTTGCAAAATCCAGTACTGTTACAGAGCTACCAACAGCTTGCATAACACCGTACATAAAGATTGATCCATAGCTTCATATGGCCGCTCATCATACCCAGAAGAGAAGAAAACATAATTTGTCAGGGAATACAGAGGTCAAAGCAGGTTAGATGTAATGATGGTTTCCCATAGGGCAATGCAGTTTTGAATCCTGCTGGAGAGCATATATTTTTTAATAAGATTTCTCAAATATTCACTTAAAAGGAGACAACTCTCTAACTTTTAATTATCTCACCATATTTATCCATTTTCTTTATAATAAATGCAAAAATGTCTGTGTGTCACACTTTTTCAGTTAAAGGGACACAACTCTCCAAAAAATTCTTACATCTGGAGCCATGTTCAAAGAAGAATCTGTAATATTATTGGTCCAGACCTGGCATTTTTGCTCCAGTCACTTTCCTATTGCCATAATATAGCTTTCCTGTGACTATAAATATTTTCATGTTAATTATTCTGAGGAACTTTCCTCTATGATACATAGACTTTATGAATTTAAGCACAGTACTAGATTACAGTTGAAATTGCTAAAAGTAACTGTAAGTTCGATGCTAATAGTTGCTTCTCTTGCCCTTCTTGCTTGTAGAACTCTTTTTCAGCTTCTTACTTTCCAGTTAATTTTGATCTTCAAAAACTTAAATGAAATATCAATCATTATATTCTGTATTCTTAATTCCTGTTCTTTTAGTATTGTCTCTTCTTAATAGTGTTTGTTTTTTCATATTCTCTAACACTCAGTAATCCCTTGTGCCTTAGTAGTGGTATTGCCTTGTTTGGGGTGAAATGGTTAAAAGAAAAATTATATATATATATATATATATATATATATATATATATATATATGTACATTTCATTAAAAACAACAGACAAGGTGAAATATGCATGAAAGAAGGATTGCTGCCTAAATACGCAAATTTTATATATATATATATATATATATATATATATATATGCATATGAGGCTGGCTGAAAAAAAGTGTACATTTCAATTACCCACCCACCACCGATGCATTTATAATACCCTTGCTTTTTTTCTCATCCCCTTTCTTCTTCTTCTTCTTCTTCTTCTTCTTCTTCTTCTTCTTCTTCTTCTTCTTCTTCTTCTTCTTCTTCTTCACATCCTCATTCTCATTGTGCATTTCTTTACTTATTTTTGGAAAAATAATATAGCATTCATTATTTAAAAAAAAAATAAAGTGTTCGGAGATCAATTGATAAATATTACCTGAGGATACTGTAAGGTTGAATCCAAGGTAGCGGATTCAACTTATCCTCTGATTTTTAAAGAATATATATATATATATATATATATATATATATATATATATATATATATACTAAGTCTCTCTCTCTCTTTCTCTCTCTCTCTCTCTCTCTCTCTATATATATATATATATATATATATATATATATACTTTAAAAATTAAGAGATAAGTTGAATCCAATGTACCAGATTCAACTTATCTTCTGATTTTTAAAGTATATATATATATTTACATTAAAACAAAAGGAAAATTTTGAAATTGCTATTTATAGGTTCTTATTCCATGGTCCAGCCCACTTGAGATCAAATTGGGTTGATATGTGACTCGTGAACTAAAATGAGTTTGACATCCCTGCTTTAGAGAGAACAGGAGCTAGTTCAGGAGCACATTTCTTAAGAACTATTGCAGGGATATCATCAAGTTCACATTTTGTGGGGATACATTTTTAAAAATAATATCAGAAACCATTGGCAGAAACTCAGTTCTAAATGAAAAGTCAGGCAAAGCTACTCCAGATGAGTCAAGAGTAGAATTTGAAGAGAATTTACAATTTTTATCAGCAGATGTTAACATCTCAAATTAAATGAAGAGAGGAGGGATAGAAGGTCATAAAATAGACTTTGACCAACCTGAAATAAAATTGACCAACCAACAGAAATTCAACCAAAGATGAGCAGCTGAACAAATGATAATAGCAAGTACTGAAAATGCCTCTAATAGAACTGATGCAGCATAGCTTCACCCAGCATGGACTTCCCTACTTCAACAGAAAATATGAAAAAACTAGAAAGAGTATTTTTTTTTCTAATCTGGTTTGGAAATGACATTTCTTTCTTTCTTTAAGTAATTCTCATACCTTCAGCTTATGCATGTCTTGCGAACTCAATTTGATGATTTTTTTTTGTTATAATGTATACAATGTAGCTTAGTCACTGTTTCACTTATTTCTCAAGAGTGATCAAAGATTGCAAAAAACTTTCAAAAATATATATGTTTTAACAATAAATTGGAATTACAAGTTTTTATTATTTTTAAGACTTATTCTTATTTAACACACTATTACAGAGCTGCCAGAAGTAACATGAACCAAATTTTTAGAAGCTATACAGTGCCTAATTGTATTAGCAAACAAAGACAGCCTTTTTGAGGACACATTTACAATTATTACAAGCAGACACAAAGAGGTGCTATTGTGATCGAAACTATCACACTGATACCACCAGAAAAAGTGATTTCTGTGGGTATAGCAACTGAAAAAGCTGGTGTGTACCAAGAAGATTTCACAGGGCATTTCCAAGAAGGTACAAAAGCATTGATGCTAGCTTTAACCCAAGAAGAAACCTCTATGTCACAATAGGAAGGTTAAAATATCAATCCAAGGGGCATCTCGAAGAAAGTTACAAAATGAATCCCAATCAGTATGCAGGTAACAGAATCTAATAAATAGGAAGCTCCTTTCTAATGAAGAACTCAAAAGAAATGTCAAGAGTGTGAACTGAATTGCCAAGAGGACAGACTTGTGATGCTTGACAAGAACAAGGAAAGGAACAAATCAAGTAAAAATGTATGTTGATCATAAGGAGATGGGTAGGAAAATTCACTATTCAACTGAGAGACTGAGCAATAGAAAAAGTGAAAATCTGAACAACAGTAACATTAGAATGCTTAAGCCACTTGATATGATGAGCATTAAAATCACCAAATACAAAAATGTTCGCAGATGAATGTAGAGAGAGAGCCATTTCTGTATTGTCAGAAATTTTATCTAATATGTTACGGTCCTGAGAAGAAGGAGAGTGATAAAGGAAAAAGAGATAGATAATAGAATGCAATGACAAAATTTGAAAGCATATGAAAGAATCATCCATGGAGTCAGGACTTTCTTTGGCATTGGAAGATTTTCCTGGATGTAAACACCAAGGCTATTCTTATATATCCTAGAATCATTTTAACAAAGAGGAAAATAGCCTGAAACAGAGAATTCATTAGTAGGAATAGAAGAATTTAAATTAGTATTGCAAAGAATGAAGATATCTGAAGAACATTTCAAGAGAACAGATTCTACAGTACAGAAATTGGTATAAATCCCACAGATATTGGAGAAAGAAAGTTTGAGGGGGTAGGTGATCTTTTATTCACTAGTTTAATTGTATTTCTTTTCATTGTATCTGTCATAAGAAAATTTTGTTTTAAGAAGAAAAAGGCCAAAATAATTATCACTATCTATTGTCTATGGCAATACAAACTGGTCAAAAGCATAATGTGGTCACCAGAAATACATGCAGGGACACCTATCAATGTGTGATATGGCACTACAAATACCCCAATATTATGGAACTGTTGATAAGAACAGTCTCTCTAAAGGCTACCAAAAAGTTTGGGCTCCATCAGGATGCAGCAATCAGAAACTGCCAACCGGTACCTTCAAAATGTAAAGTTACAGTCAGATCACCAAAAAGTTAAGACAGTTAAACCAGTATGGCCATGGAAGAAAGAACCAGTAAGCCATATTCTAAACAAGAAAAAAGGGGTAAACTTCTACGCCTGTTCAATAAACATAGAAGGAAAACTGGCTAAACAATAGGTGAACCTATCTACTCCTATTAACCTTTTCACAGCACAGGAGGATGGGAGATTTTATCAAGACACCATCTCTAGGAAGGTTGCCAAATAAGGCTAGACCTCTTCCAGGCCAAGGGGGAATTACTAAATTATTAAAACCTCTCTGAAGGCTATCCCAGAGTTGAAATCAAAGGAGTATTAACATAAAATTAGATCACTTAATCAAGTTAAAATTAATAAATATTTAATGTTTAAATATGCATATACACACACATGCACACACATATTTTACACTGGATATTGAAATAAAGACTTTATCATGAAATGGACTACTTATTCTTATTATTATCATAATTTCTTTTTAAATGATGAATAATAAAAATCAATTAATAAATATGAAAAGAATATGTGTATATATAATAAATAAATAATATAAGATTATTGTTAAATATATATAAGACCATTTTCATTATTGCTGTTGTTAAAACTGTTTGAATGATAAATAATAGGGGTGGAATTCCTTATGCAAAAACCATTAGTCACCAATAAACAATTGAAATAAACATTACATTAGATATAAATATACAAAAAATTTATGGGGTTTTATATATTTGTTTGTATATTTGTATATATTTACAGAAGTGTGTGTAATTATTAAATGATCAATTTTGTTGTTGACTGCAAATTTTTTATATTCAAAAACATTAAAATCTCCCAATTAAAAAAAAGAACCAGATATTAACTAATAATCAAAAGTCTGGCGTTGACCATTTTGTAGTTCTACCACTGACAGATTAACAGACATTGCATTTTATTCATACAGATGTGAGTCTTTAAACTAACTATGAATCATAAAAGACACTTTGAGACAAACAGAAAGAAGCAAATAAGAAGAAATTGATTTCACAGATTAGATTCTAAAGTTGAAAATAGCAAAACCAAGAGATCACATCACAACCTAAACAGCACTTACTTAACAAAAAGTACCCACAACAAAATATATAGTAATAGTAAAAAGAAGAAAAAGGTTTTGTAATTGAAAAACTCTTTCAGATTGCACATGGTTAATTGAAGAAAACGTTGTCTAAGGTGGCTAAAAATAAATCTCTTATTTCTTTATAAAATATTTTATAAAAGAATTCCTAGCACAATACACTTCAAGAACTCCAACTCAAGATGTGAGGCCCGTTTTGACAATAAAGCACTGCCATGTTGACAAGAAATTTATTTTTTAAAAGTTTAACCAAAACACATCAGGTTATTCAACTCCTGACAATACCCTGATTATCCATTCTACTAATAAATAAAGTTTTTAATGCAACGGAAATTTTTGCTGAACAAATCTTCCATGTGATACTGATAGACTATTGACAAGTATGCCAAATAAAATAGTTTCTTGAGACTAACCAAAAAAGAAAAACATGTTTACAGAAACTTGCTTTAACATGGGAGATCATTTCTACTGAAAGTAATTTTAATATAAGATAAATCATTTAACTGACATTTTATGACATATATTTTTTAAAAATCTGGGCATCAAAAATACCATATATATATATCAAAGAACAAAATAAATATATCACCTTCCAAATTTAAAAAAACACAGTCATTTATTAACTTTATATATATATAGTTTTGTTTGTTTTTAAGGTTAAAGATTAAATAAACAATCTTATCTTAAAAATCATAAACCTTCACATTTGAAAAGTGTTGTCAAGAAATTTTTAAAGTAAATCTTTTAAATATGAGAGCAGGTAAAAATCAAAAATCAAAAATATATTCTTTACATATATTAACTTTAATCAACACCTTTTTGATTGAACTTAACATTGGAATGCTGTGTTAATTAAAGGATCAAGTGGTGAGCTTGGTGAAACCTAACAATCTTGGTTGAAAAATGGCTCCTCCTGAAGAGAGTTTAGCTGTAGGAGACCTTAGAAATAATGAGATAGTGAGAAAAATATCAGGAGACAACAATGTATTTTTAGGTTGATAGCAATTTAGTGACAAAACAAAAAATAGGATAGAGTATAAGCTTAACATTTCTGTTATTGTTGCAAAGCTGTTGGAAGAAGCTGCAAGGAGCAGTTATAACAAGCAGGAAAACAGTTGGAAGTAAAATTCAAGGAAGTCAAGAAATATTCAGCTAAAAAGAGGCTGTTCAAAAATATAAAATGTTGAAGAATGATTTGTGAAAAGTAAACCAATGGATGGATTTCAGTTGAGGAAACATTCATTGAATTTCACTTTGGCATAAAAATGTGAAAGAATGGCTGATTGGAGCAAAACAAGAATTGGCCTAAAAAAAAGATTGATGATAATCAAGGCAAGCAGAAGAGAGAACAGGAAAAGGCAAACAAATTGCAAGAAAAAAGAAGAAATGGTTAACAAGAAAAAAGTTGGAAGAGATATGAAATGAAAAGAGAAATAAAATAAAGGAAAACTATACTATTCCTCCTAAATCTTCCTCCTCCTCTTCCTCCTCCTCTCTCATGAAAAGGAAAACAAGATAAAAAGAAATGAGAAAATTCAGTGTATAAATTTGTAAGAAAATATGATTGCAGCTTTTATTAAAATTAAACAAGCAATATATATATATATATATAAACACACATATATTTTTACATTACATTCATTTTAAAATGTATGTGTATTCACAAGGATGGATCAAGAAACCAAAAGACTGACTGAATTTTGGTCTTAAATTTTCATTATATAATGTTAGTAACTAAAACTTACAACAGAGAATAATTGCATTAATAAGGAACAAGATTATATTCAAAAAATATTTGTTATGAAAAAAATGCTTTTTTCATCATTAGGCTATGCTGAGCAGACCTTATTTACAGTTTCTGGGAAAGAGTGTGTTCTCTAGTGTGATCAACAATTTGAACAAGGCCAGCACGCTCATGCCCTTGGCCACGATGACTTTGTGACTAACACAGCTAACGATGGCCCTTAAGAGTACCATGTACCCAATTTCACTCACAAGCCTTAGGTCAACCTGTGGCATGGTTTTCAGGCACTTTCTAAAATCAATCCCAATCCATTCCGATAACATCAGGAAAATCAACCATGGTAAGATTTGAACTGGGCTCTCATGGTCAGGAAGCGAATGTTCTAACCACTTGGCC
>OZ038496.1:46913512-47013512 GCA_964036315.1 Acanthosepion esculentum
AGATTCATGGAAGATTTAAGTTTAAAGATAAATGTCTTTCATAAATCATAAATGTCTTTAAATATATATATATATATATATATATATATATATTAGGAAATGGATTAAATCTATTTATTTACTTAAACATTATTTTTAATGGATACTCATATTTGAATATATGCTCTGTTTTTATTTATTTATTAAACAGTATATTTATTTATTTATATCTACCAGTGTTGGTATTTGATAAATATATAAAAACAGAGCATCCACTCAGATATGAGTATCCATTTAAAATAACATTTAAACAAATAAATAATATATATATATATATATATATATATATATATATATATATATATATATATATATATACCAGTCTTTTTCTAGTGTCTGCACTGATTGTTCTCAATGGATGTCATTAAAACTATTTGAACTTGAAGATTTATTATAGGCTTTTACACTTGATTAACATTTGGAGAAAAAAGTAGACATATTTCTGTACAGTACACTACCAGTGTTTCAAATCCTTAACAGATTAATAATTCTAATTCACCCTGATCTGACCAACCATTCCATAGTCACTGGTTTGGGCCAGAATTTTTACAAAAAAATTCAAACATTTTTTCAATGCACTTTGCAACATTAATTTTAAAAGATGTTGCTTATGTTAACTATAAACAAAATAAAAACACAAAATTGATAGATCCCTAACAATATTCTTGGCTACCATATGAACCATTCTGTCAGCCACTGGAATCGTAATTTCTCTCTTGTTATATAATTCAGGTCAATTCAGGTGCCAGATAATTGGTTGTTTGTATATTAACACAGATTAATCAGCATTTGAACTAAAACAATGACAAATACCAAAGCTTACACTATACTTAATAATATTTGAATAAATTATTAACAAAGTATTTAAAATAAACTTTTTCATTTCTGAAACATTATATTATAGACCTTTTCAGTGAAGAATTTCAGCTATGCTGTACAGTAGTATGCAGGGGGGGTCGCAGAGAGTGCATATCAGGAGGGTATCCAATTGAGTATTTCACTCTTTGATTGGATACCCTCCTGATATGCACTCTCTGTTTAGTTTATATTTAACTTGAATAAAGTGTTTATTTCATGTTTCATTTATTTTTACACATTTAAAATGTCTTCCTTTCTCACATTTCTCAGTACTAGGCCCTATAGGTCCTACTACTTGAGTCTTAGGGGCATACAATAAAGGAGTTGGCCCTGGGCATCACCAAACATCACCAAACCTCTGCATGTCACTGATGCTGTATAAGGTTTGGGAGTTATAATATAAATACTTTACTTTCAAATCAGAACAAAAAATTAACTTTTCCTACAGTTGTCAGTCATATACATACTAATAAATTTGTATTAGCCAAGTATTATGAATATTTATAAAATAATGAAGCAAAAATTAGTAATAGTGATGGTGGAAGTGGTGGAGCAATCTAACAGTAAAAAAGTTGTGAATGGAAATAGTTGAAAATTGGGAGACAAAGTCAAATAAATAGAATAAAATAAGAAAAGGAACAGGGAAATGTGGAAGAGTAGAAGAAAGAAAGAAAGAAAGCAAAGAAGAAAAAGCACTTTTTTAAAGTAGTGATTAACAAAATTGTGTATGAGAGAGAGAAAAGGAGAAAGAGAAGGCAATGGAAAATTAAGCAAAGCCAAGAAAAAGCAAATAAAAATGAATGAATGAAGAGAAAATTGTTTAAATATATTAAAAAATACATATTGAAAATGTTGATGATGATTGTATATTATTCAACATCATAATAAATTAAGTTCAGAAGAGAAGATGTACAAACGGCCAGAAGCTAACAAGAGATTATAAGTACTATGTTTAACATTTATTTAACATATCTTTATCATTTTTTATAGTTAATAACATTTTAACAATAACAAATAAAATCAAATGTTCAACTTATCTGTCCTTACTCTGAGTTTCATGGAGATCTACTTGTCAAGACCACCCTGACTCCAATAAGTGAATACAGTTCAAGTATCAAGTAAAATCTTTGTAAGGACAGACAAATTTGATTTGTTACTATTATTGAACTGTCTCTTGATATTGAGAATTTTATTTACAGTGACTACTTGCCTTAAAAACATTATCTTCCAAACATATCCTGGTTGACTGTTTTTTGTTCATTTGTTTGTTTTGTATTTTTTTTTGTTTTTGTGAAACAATAAATGTTGTTATTGTAAAATTTTAATAAATCAATATACAGTATTTACATTAGTCGAACTATTGTCCTCATCTTTGTCGCCATATTTGTCACAATGTTTCGGTCGTTGTACACTTCAGCCTTCTTCAGGTGGTTGGAATTTCGAACCGAACCCTTTATTTCGATCACTGGGGTAGACTGTTCTAGTTCCACGAGCCATGTTTGATGGATGTCAGTTATCAGTTATCTCCTGGTAATTTTCCCTCTGAAAGTTCTCCACTGCCTGAACCGGGTATTGAACTCACACTCTTTGGGTCTGTCACTGGATCTAACCAATGCCTTTATCCACTGTACCATGTGTCCTTGAGAACATCTGGGTATGAATTTCTGAGTATTATAAACCTAATTTTTCAGCAACCATTTTTTTTTACCAGTACTCATATTGCAATTTCGAAATTCCAACCACCTGAAGAAGGCCGCAGCGTACAACGGCCGAAACATTGTGACAAATATGGCGACAAAGATGAGGACAATAGTCCGACTAATGTAAATACTGTACATAATACCTCATCTCAGAAATATAGACAGACTCTAATAAATCAATATATAATAAAGTGTAAAAACAAACATTTTTTATAATCAATGATATATTAACTAGTGATATATATTTACTAGTGATATATATTAACAATGGTATTATTAACTAGGATTATAGAATTCTTTCTTAATGTCTTTCAAAGTATTTTTAGATTTATAATGATTTTATAAAATAATTAAGGATATGCACTGATAACATCAAGAGAATTTACAGCATATTGCATAAAGTTTTGTGGCTTCATGACAGACCATGCTAAGAGTATCAGATATCTATGTCTATAGATTTGAGGAAAAATATCCACTTGTCTTTGTTTCCACCATTCTATAATGTATTAAGAACAGGTGCAAATGGGATATAAAGGTTTGACGTTTTTCACTGTTAATGAAATTCTGAAGTGTTAAAATATTTTCATGGGAGTTTGTGAAGTGTGAAGATATTTTAACTAAAAAGAGATGAACCATAAAAAAAAGATTTCAAAATAAGAGAAATAAAGAAAGTGTAAAGGAAAGAATGAAAAATAAAGGTTGATGGCTGAGGTGGGAGAAGAGAAATAACGCTAATAAAGGAAGCTGAATGATGGAGACAAGTGAGTGAAACTAGAAAAAGAAAAGCAAAAACTAAATTCTAAAAACATAACACAAATTTTTTTCAAAAACAATTTAATTATTGCTGCATTCAATAAAACAAATAGTGAAACATTAACTATTTTAGCAAATGATAATAATCTGGAAAGCAATTATGTTTATTATATTCATCTTATTAAATATAGATTGAATATAAATGGCATCTTGCTCAATTGAGATAAAGTACTACTACTTAAGAGAGAAAAATAATTCATGTAGAGTTAAAATATTTAGATTGTACTTTTCTTACAGTAGGGACTATCAAACTATCTCTCTGAAAGGTCCTATTTTAAAAGTAAGAGATGAATATCTAAAAGTTAAAGATTACCAAAAATTCAACTCATGGTGAACATCCAACACACTTAACGGATCATTGGAAATATCTAAACACCCCATCAAATGAACTGATCTAAATTATTGTTAGAGAAAAGGAAAAGGGATAAAAAGAACAGAATTAGCCACAGCTATTTACTAAAGATATTCTTAGTATTGTTTGTGATGAATAGTCAAGTTAGTTGATCAATCATTGAAAGTATCCTAACAAGTTAGTAATTTAAAGAACTTAGAAAAAATAACCAGAATCAACAAAACAAAAAATCTATTCAATTGGTAATAGTCATTTTTTTTCAACAGTGTCACTCTTGTTTGAAAAGGTCCCCAAGAGTGAAAAGACTTGAAAAGAAAAATTTAGACAAGGGAAAGAGACTGATGATAAAAAGTAAATTTTATACCATCCTGAAATGTTTTGCCAATTATCAAACCTGACAACAGCAGAGGAATGCAAATAAACCAATGTTAATTCCAGCAAGAAGCTGCTGGGTTCTGATATCAAAGATGAGCTTTTCGCTAGCTGCTTATTATTGACAGACTTTTATACAGGTCAGCATGCCTTACATTAGATTATCTCCCCTTTGGCAAGAGTTGTATTATTCAGTGAAATCTGTGATGTTGTGGTGTGCGTGCTACAGAATAGAGAAAGTGAGAATTCCATAAGAGGCGGCTCAATATTTGTGTGTGACTGGTGGAGGAGGTAGTAGCAGTCTCATCACTCTGTTTGGGCTTGAGGATTTCTTGCTGTGTTAATGCATTCCCTTAGAAATGCAGGAGACCTCTCTTGCTCAAATATTCTTTGTCGACAATGTCAGTTGATTTGCTTAGGAATTATCATTACTTTGCCACCCAACAAATTAATTATCTATAAGGAATGTAATCAACAAAAACAGTCTCATTTCTTTTGTTAATTTTTAAAAAATTTAAATTGAATTTCAAACTTTAATGCAATTCGATAATTTAAAATTCAAAGGAAAGTTAGGATACCTTATGTTAATTTAAGGGGAAAATATGTGATTTTTAAAAATATTTTACTTTTAATCATTTATTTTTTATTTACTTTTTTTTATTGTTGTTGCAACATAATAAAAGAGCAAAACTGATTATGTCAGTTTCTGTTTTATAATATTTGCTGAAGATTTCTAATCAAACATAAAATTAATATTAAGTTGTAAGATGAATATTAATTTCTCTGTTACATTAAAAGATCATAAGTTGATTTTTTAAGATTATTTTCCATAAACTATCACATAGACTTGATAGAAAAAATATCATCAGATTCCTTTTTTTCAATCAGAAATTTTAAAAATATTGGATGTTGTTGCTAATGTGATGCATACATATGATCTACTTACACTCTGCATATATATATATATATATATATATATATATATATATATATATATATATGGAGAGAGAGAGAGAGAAAGAGAAAGAAAGTTATAGATAGATAAAAAAACTTTTGAAGATTAATCAGAGAGAATAAAAAAGTGTAAGCCCAAAGTCTATAGAGTAAATTAAAACCATACACTTCATGTGCTTTTATATATATATATATATATATATATATATATATATATATATATATATATATATATATATATATATATATATAAATATATATATATATATATATATAAATATAAATATATATATATATATATATATATATATATATACATATATATATATATATATATATATATATATATATACTATTAGGTTAAGTGCATTGAAAAGAAAGAGATTATATTAAAACAAATATTTGTAGTTAAATAGTTACTTATTTCAGTGGTGAATATTAATCACATAGATTAAACATTATACAGTGAAAATTTAAGATCAAAATTCAAAAGTATTTGTCAGTCACCAGTTTAATTGATTCATCTTTGTATATGCAAATGATTGAGAAAATGATATCTATTCAAAAGAAGTGATCCAACAAATAGAATTAAGCATTTGTTAGAAAAAAAATCAAAGTCAACTTCTGACTTATACATATGGACTCAGATATATACACCTATGTCACACACCAAGTGAATCTCCATTTTAAGTTTGGGAGATCATCTTTAAAATTATAATTTACAAAAAACAGGAATATTAAATATTAATATTCAGAAAATATTGAATTGTAATATCTTTATAATAATTCACTCCATTAACAAATTGCAAATGATGTATTTTGAGTGAAAATGCAAATAATAAAACAAGTACATTCATCAATGAAGAATCAAATCATTATTCATCATAGAATGACAGTTTAAAAATTCTGCCAGGAAATCTCATATAATTCCAAAGGATTATCAAGTCCCCAGCTTTCAAATAAAGGGTAATCTTTACTGCAAAAAGAAGATGATTAAAAAATAGCATGTTAAGGGTTAATGATACAGTTGCAAATAAAATCTTTATGAAAATTAATCACATCTCGTACTGCATTATAGCAAATTTCACAAATCAGTTTTTCTTTTTACTCTTTTTTTTCCCAGAGAGCAAGCAGGAAATGTCATGTAACAAGTAGCAGAGTTAGAAGGTGATGGATGGAGTCAGGCTCTAAATTGATGCAGCTTCGTGGAGGCGTCATTTTGATGGATTTGGGCTCATCTGACAAAAAATTCAGAAGAAAATAAACAAACATGGAGCAGCACTTGGATTTCCATTTAAGGTGACATGCTGCAAAGGCAAAAATTGGGAATGAGCTTAATAAAGGCAAGTTACTGGTTGATGGCATTCAAACCTGATAAGGAGAAATAAGGTTGAAAAAAGAAGCACTAAGGTAATACAAACAAGTCTACATCTATCTCAATTGGGTTGTTTTTTGCCAAATGTGTTAAAAGGTTTGCAAAATAAAGTAAAATAAAAATTTCTATTTCATGACTAAATATTTTCTACTTAACTACAATATAAGTATT
This sequence comes from Acanthosepion esculentum, assembly GCA_964036315.1. Taxonomy (NCBI): domain Eukaryota; kingdom Metazoa; phylum Mollusca; class Cephalopoda; order Sepiida; family Sepiidae; genus Acanthosepion; species Acanthosepion esculentum. Next base: position 46,920,147 of record OZ038496.1, read on the forward strand.
TGTACAAATAAAACACTAATAAAATATATATTTATACAATGTAGACATTTTAGAGTTTTAAAAAGTGACTGATTACTTTAAACACGATTCCACACTCCAAACTTAAAATTAAACTCTTCCTAATTGGTATAGGGATAAGACTAACTAATTAGTTATAAAGATTATATTTGGTCATCAATTTTCATTTCTCAACTAAAATCAATTCATGATTAACAATTATAGTTGCCTATTCTATTTAACATATAATAATGAAATGATAATAATAACAACAACAATATAATTTCTGGGAAATAAGTGGCAAGTACAATCTACCATGGGAAAAATTGGTGGGAACACAAACCAAATTCTGTGATATCTAATGAAAATGTATTTGTGCTATGGAATTTTTCAAGCAATAAAAGCCAATAAGCCAGATATAATTGTAAAAGATTTGCTAGAAAAAAGCGCTTACTCATTGAAGAAACAATCCCTATTGATATAAACATTTCAAATTGTTCAGCAAACTAAGTAAATACAATGATCTAGAAATTGAAATTCCAATTGTTATTGTCACATTAGGAACCATACCAAAAAATATGAATTTGCATGTACATTCTCATATATTCACAGAACCCGACACATTTTGAATGATTTCTTTTTCCTATTCTGTGAGTTTACTGAATTTTACACATGTGACATAATTCTAGTTTTTCAGACTCTCAATTTAATCTGATTACACATTTTAACTTTATGTAAATTTTATTTTTTCATACATGTACACATTTTAAGGAAACTTTAAACTAATATACACAAATATACAACATCATACAATTAAGAAAAATGATACTAGGAACGTCAACTACTTGTTCAAGTATCTGCATTAACAATTATGATCTGCTGACTTGCAATCTCTTGAGGTTTCTGGTTCAAACTTGGAGGTAGCTCATAAAACAAACAAGCAGGCTCTTATCTTGAGAAAAATGGTTGAACTTGTGATCTACATGGAAAACAAATGAAATGGTGCCAATGTGAATAGAATGCGACTAAAAATGCTCATTTTGAATTTTTTTGTGAGTTGATTAGTTTGTAAGAGCAATTAATCTGAAAGTTTAGTATACATCTTATGGAACTATAGGATATAAACTCATATATTTTATGGCCAATAAGTGAAACATAAACAAGTAAGAGACACCTACAAATAAATCTTACTAAATTCAGTAGATATGAAAACCTTTTTTACAATTCTGTACAAACATGGCTCAAAATTAAATAAGTGGTTTCTGAAACCTGATTGGATAGGACAAGTCACATGATGTGCTTTCTACAATGTCTACACAGTTGAACTCCAAATAACCTAGAAATGGGCCAGGGCTCAGGTTACTGAGTACATTCCTGCACAAAACTCAGCAATTCATGAGCTGAGCACTGGCTGTCAAATAGTGATAAAAATGGCTAAGGAACAGTCAAAAAAAGAGAATCAGCAAAAGAAACAGTCAGTGACCTGATCTGCAAAAGACAGTCAGTGAACCAGGCCAGACCCTGCTTCAATAAACAGCTTAGACACACATTACCATGACAACATATCAGTCAACAATGATTTTTCTACATACAAAGTTGCAATGAAAGTCCTATATCCCCCCTCTTTGTTCACTATGTTTTAAAATTACTGCTATCACACATAGTCAGCAGTCACGCATATGTTTTATTAGCATGTACTTTACACACACACACACACACACACACACACACACACACACATTGGTACACAATAGCATTTGAATTCCTCACTTGTAGCAAAAATACTTCTAGACTTTGTGGCAAATCATTTTGAACAATCAAACTATTGGTTTCTTCATGGCCACAACAAGAACATTGATTTATAATATGTAAATACATGTATCTAACTGTATAAATGTTACTGCCAAAATTAGCTTGGTCTGCTTTCTTTTTTGCAAAGATCATTTCTTCATGTTGTATAAATAAATTATGTTGTATTTGTGGGCACAACACTTAGATTTTATTTTTCCTCCTAAAATCTGGGTAGACTGACCTCATAGAACTCCTTCCATTTTGTTAATACCCACAATGTTGGATATTAGTAATTTGCATATGTAATTATCTGCATGCATTTTAAGAGTTGAGAGGTCAGTAGATTCTGGATATTTTCTCAGAATGTATATCTTAGGATGTTCATCAAAATTGCAGTCATTTGTGATAAAAAAAAATAAAAACATTAAACAAATCTTAACAAATACAAATGAGCACACTTAAAACTCCATTGGGGTTTCCAATCATTATAATCCAGAAAACAGTTCCGGAAGGGGAAAATCCTGTTTGTGATACAACAGCATGAGTTAAGTCAATTCAATCACAAATTCCATGAGAAAAATTATTTCTTCAGAAGGTGGCAATTGTGCTGATTCCCATTTGATATACACTGTACCAAACATGACGTAATTTATGTGGCTGGCACAACTGAAAAAATTAAACAAAGGATTTAATAAACACAAAAGTATGATGCTTGACACAACAGTGCAAATATTTTGGCATGGAAAAATGCAATATCAACAAACTCCTTAATGTACGCATTCTGAAAAAATATCCAGAATCCACTGACCTTTCAACTCAATTCAATGCATGAAGATAAGTACATATGCAAATTATTAATGTCACACCATGAGAGATAAAACAAAATGACAGGAGAATTCCATAAGATTTAAAATAAACTGTTTTATTAATTGCTCTTACTAACTAATCAACTGATAGAAAATTTCAATATGGGTATGCATCCAATTATGTTACCCACATTTCAGTTGCATTCAATTCATATTGGCTGCATTTCAATCACTTTGTTGCATTGATTACCAGTACCACCATTTTTCCAAGAGGTATTGTACAAAGACTTGTTTTTTTTATATTTTTATACTTGCATGCATTTTTAAACATAACTTGAATAAGACATACTGTTGAAATATTGCTAAATATTGTTAAGCTCTGTGTTCTTTTTCTTTTTCTTTTCTTAAATCATGCTCATCTCTGAGTGTTGTAATAATAATAATAACTACAACAACAGCAATAATGCCACTAATAATAATATATTAAACACTGAAATATGTCAGTCTCAATAACTAGACTTGTCTTTTATGCTTCCATTCTATCTTGATAAAAACTTCAAATTAGAAGAAATGTTTTATGTTCATTATTCAAGCATATTATATTTTTAATGGCACAGATCTGGTTGTAAATAAATTATCAGTCATAAGCTTATATAAATAATGAACAGTTAAAAATTATGTTTTTTACAGAACATAATTATTTGTTTTTAGACAATCCCTTGTATCCAGTTTTAAATTTCTTTCATGTAAAACAATTTTCTTTTACACAGTTACTCTTCACTCTGATTGATTCTTGAGTTGAGTTAAATTTACATACTTCCTTCTCTTTCTAAACACTCCAAAACAAACTTGATCATACACACAAGTATAATTATATAAATATACGGTAGAATTAGTAATTATTCAATCAACATGGTAAATAAACATTTAATAACTCTGATGAATTTTTAAATGTAATTTATTTACATTTTTACAACAGTTTTTGTATGTTGTAGGGACATTATTATTATAAACAAATAAAAAATGATTTAATAGAAATAAATCACATTTATCCATTTTAATGGGTAAAAAAGTACTTTTACAATACAAAAAGAATACATAATCTCATTTCTATTAAATCAAAATTTTTTTCTGTTTTCTATGCATATTTAGTTATTATGGATCCGTGTACAGACAATTAATTATATGAAAAGTATGTTTATTCATTAGTTGAAAATACAATAAATTAAAAACCTGTATGTGTGTGAATATTTGTTTTCCCTCACTGTACATAAAAAATGTTCAGTATCGAAGCCAAATATAATTATTAGAAATAAAATAGAAATACTAAATGTTTTTAGTTTTAAAAATGGTATTCAAATTTATTATCTGCCATTCTCAGATGAAATATTTTTCCCATTTGCTTATTCTTTTCTCCTTCTTGTTCAAGGTATTTAATTGCAAAAGTGGAACAATAAATGTTAATGATGTTCTCAGAAGTAACTTTTAAACTCCACAAAGATAATCAACAATTATTTCTCTTTTGTTTTTTACATTATAGATATAAAACTATCATGCAAATCTACTGTTATGCACTGTTACAATTAGATCTCTTTCTAATTCACTCTATATGTTGGCCTGATGTGAATGCTAAGAAAGCAAGACACAAAATAAAAAAAAAAGATTTTGTGCAGGAACTCCTAGCATCACATCTGGTCCACAAAACAAATCCCTGCAATAAAAATACAATAGTCAATCACAAACATTTCTATCAGAAAAAAGATGATCCTGTGAACCACTAGATTTGCTTAAAAGAAAGCTCCTTGTAATGACTGTCACAGGTAGCAGGCCAAAAAGGCCACCTGTTGACATGCACCGGCATGATCATCACCAAAGTTTCACTAATCTCACCTGACTTGTCACAGGCAAAATGTGGCCAACTTCGAAACAACCTGACTCTTGACAACACCATCATGATTTCTAACCCACCTCAACATCTTCACTATCAAGCTTGTTGTAACTACCATGACTCCATTTTGTTGATCTCCCAGTGACCAGAATCCAACAGAGACATTTGATCAGCCTTCACTATCTACTCCTTATCCACTCTCGGCCTCCCTCATCTTCACCCCCATGAATCTGTTTCATTGATACCACATTTGACCAGAATCTAACAGAAACATTCCACATGATCAATCTTCACCATCCAGTTCCAGGCCTGCCTCGTCATCACCACCATGACCCCATTTCATTAATACCATATTCAACTAGAATCTAACCGAAACATTCTGCTTGATCAACATTCATTATGTACTCCCAGCCTCTCTTGTTGCCAACGTTGTAACCTCAGCAACCAACCTACCAATGCACCTCACAACGAATCAACCCACTACTATTACCTCAATGGGCCAACCTGCCTACCCACCTTACCAGGCAGCCAGCTTCAACATCTTGGCATCACATGACTGCCTACCCATCAAACACTTCATAAGAATTGATTTCAATCATGTAGAAGGACATACGTCAAACCCCACCATAGCTAATTTGCTCCAGACCTACCTTCTAACTCAAAAAAATCAGTCAACTCTCAGCCCTACCAACAATCCTCTTACTCCTAATTGCTTTCCTTATCAACCACAACTAAAGAACCACATATGAAAATTTTTTACCAAATTTCAAACAACTATGTATATATTCCGAATTTTGATGAATATACACTGTGGAAAATGCAATCTTTGTTTGTTCCTTTACATTGCAACTAAACACTTGTTATCAAATAAAGAAATAGTTACTCTATGCACAAACCAATAGTATCCATTAATCTTTATTCTATTTAATTTAAAACATTTTTTTTGATATTCAAAGAAATCTTGATATATATTCCATTATATATTATATTATATACTATCAATAACTCAAAAATTTCACCTCATCAATTTTAAAGTCAGAATTTACTTTGTATAAAATTTGTTGAAATTTCTAAGCTTTCACTCTAAGTATTTTAATAGTTTCTTCAGGATCCTCAAATTTGTGCAATATTCAATGTGATGGGAGCCAAATGAAAGACTTTTTCTTAAAAATTTGCTTTTTTTGTAAAGGAATGAAATTATTTTTCTACTTTCAGTTGAGTCAAATGTTAAATAACCTTATTCTGCAGAATAATATATCCATGTTGGTATTTAATACAATAAAAGCATCTATGTTTTTTCTGTACTGAAATCAATAGAACCAGAAAAAACTCAATATGATTATTCAGAAAAGTGCAAATAACATTTTGAGTCAATATGTACAATAGTGGAGTTGATAGAATTGCTTTATTATATCTTGAATAAGGACTTTTGTGGAGGTCACTCAACGCAACATAAAAACAACTCTGGTTCCCGATGGATAATCAGGACAATTGGACCAATTCTGTTCTCATGTCGTCAGCATAATGTAACCTTGCACCACAAACCTTTCATCTTTTAGAAATTTATTTAGAACATCTGACAATTGAAGTAATTCAATGGAAACATTATTTCTCTTGGCAACTTACAGATGCTTCTCAAGAGACATCATTTACCAGTTCCCTCATTTTTCTAATAATTGTTGGTTTTACATTTCATCCAAATTCTTTTCATGATGAGTAGAAGAGTGTTATACATCCCTAACATGCAGGAAATAGAAAAATGTTGAAAACTGATAATATTCTGTATTTTGTCTTGAATTATTTATTACTTTATTCCATTTAAAATTTATAATAATTATAAAGAGAAAAATTGCAAGAATCATCCATGAAAACGGTTTGATATTTGGAAAAGATTTACAATTTTTAAAGATAAATTTTTACATTTTACATACAATAAGCTAAGAGTTCTTTGTCTTGATTTTTTCTGGATTTTATCTGATGGTAATAATCTGTAATTATTACATACTTTACATATCTATAATTCCCCCATTCACCCATGCTTAGAATATTGCTGCCACATATGGTCTGATGCACCTTGAGCTCCTTGATAAAATCTATAGAAGAATCAGCAATATTATCAGTCCTGATCTGGTGGCTCAGCTTCAGTCACTTTCCCACCACTATAAGGTTGTTTCTCTGTGCATTTTCTGTTAATACCTTCATAGTAATTGTCTGAATGAGCTCTTCACTATGGTACCTAGAGTTTTTGAATTTAAGCACAGCACTAGACTGGCATCAAGATCTCATCAATTTACAGTTGTGCTGCCTAGATGTAGCTGTAAATTCAATGCTGTTTCTTTTCTCCCACTTCTCACTTGTGGAACACCCTTCCAGATCCATGCTTTCCAGACAATTTGAATCTGCAAAAATTTAAATGCAATGTCAATCACTATCTACTGTCCTCCTGATTAGTCTTTTCTCTTCCTGCTCATTATTAATGTTTCAGTTCTAAATTCTTCCACATTCTGTAAACTCTTGTGTCTTAGTGGCTTTACTGCCTTGCATGGGGTGATACCAAATAAAAAAAAATAGCCATTTATTTATAAAGAAACAATCAGCATTTATTGACAAGTAGTTGGTGCTACTGTTGGTTGAAATTTATAAAATCTTTATCTTAAAACAATTTTTCAGGGAAATAAATTTCTCAAGTCCAGTTACTGTTATTGCTATTTCCAGTATTAAAGGGGTTTCCTTCCTAACCTTTTGTTTGGAGTAGTGTGAATTATCTACATCTTGATTATGTTATTATATTTTCCTCAAGTTACATGTCATATCCATTTTAGTTGTTGCTATTATTGAAAGTTTTCAAAGGATGTGGTTTCTGTTATTTGGGACAGTTTGTGATTCTGTAGCACCAGATCATAAGGTTCAAAGAAGGATGTTCCTCACTAAAACCTACAGATTACATTCACTCAAAACAATTTTTAACCATTGATCTGAAGAAGTGATTGTATACAGTTAACAGTTTAGCTATTTCTGAATCGGTTTGGCACCATGTATAACATCCATATATAAGTATATATCTGACAAGGCTATTTAAGAACATGATTCATGTTTTTTGGTTAATTTTTTGGTTTTGTTATAACTAGTAGTGATGGGCAACTCTACCCCTAGCACAGCCTATTCTATGTTTAATTTCCTTATCTCTTTTACTAAATTTGTTATATATGATCCATATACCAAGGTATTTGAAGTGTTTAGTATTTATGAATTTTTATTATGTAAACTATATTTTTAATAATAGAAAATCAGCTTACAAGAGTAAAATTTAAATTTTATTGCAATAAATATTTAGGGAAGGTCTACTTAAATTCAATAAAATCAAAATTCTTTTCTACCAAAGCAAAACAGAATTCTTTAAAAATTATTATTTACCTACTAATAGCAAACATTTTAAAAGTACTGTTATACTCCACTGTAATTAGATCTCTTTCTGATTCATTCTGCATGCTGGCTGGATGTGAGTGCCATGAAAGCAGGAATTAAATAAAAAAAAGCTGTTCTCTGCACATAGGCCCCATGCATCACATCTGATCTATGAACAATTTCCAGCAATGAAAGCAACACTGGCCAATCACAAAAATTCCCACCAGAAAAGATGCTCCCGGGAACTAGCAGACCTGCTTACAAACAGGTCTCTGATAGCAACCAAGGCAGGCTGGCGGGCCACCGGCCATCACACAGGGCATTGTTGCTGCTGCCACTGCCATTGTTGCTATCATCACCACCATCACCACTTAACATGACCACTCCTCTCAATGACTATTCAGCTTCAAGATGACAACATCTTGACTCTTCATACTTACACCCTCTGCATTGGCAAAGTCAGAATCATGACTTCTCCTGACCTTTCACACTTGCATCCTCTGGAGATATTTATTCAGCTACTTGATGTGTAGTGAAGAAGAAAACATTATTCCTGAGGATTGTGGACTTATTCAACTACTTGATGTGTAGGGAATAAGGTAATATTATGCCTGAAGAAATCATTCCAATTTCATCTTGGATGTATTTCAATTACCAGTGGGGAAACAAAGTACACATACCATTCCATCTTATATTGCGGAAAGAAGAACTACCAACTTTTATTTGGACATTTTCAAAAGATTCTGTCTGTTTGCCATTACAAACTTTTGAATTTAAAAATTCATGAATACTTGAACTAACACCCAATATCAGATAAATTGATTTTATATCCATTATTGATTTTACATCCATTATCCCATACTCTTTCCATATTCTGTTGTTTTTGTTACATAAAATCATTTACAAATGTTCATCTTGTGTTTTTTGTTCATTGATACCTGTGTCATGCATTCCTATTTGAGAAAACCCATCTTCTTTCTTTTTTTTAACCTGGGTTCATATCTCTATATGTTTCAAATTCATAACAGATGTTTTTAAGTGTCTAACATAGTAACTGTCTCATAATTTAGAATCAAACCCTTTATTCAATCCACAGGGACAGATTGTTTTCATTTCACTTTTCATACATCTGATACAAAATATCTCCAATCACTCTACTCTCATGGATTGAATAAAGGATTTTGGTTAAAAATTCCTAGATGGTGACCAAGTATGAAAGATACCTGAAGAAAGTCAGAGAGAATAATAACCAAAAAGTGATATGCTGGTCCAGATATAAAGGCATATAAGAAGAATTTATTTATAACTTCTCTCTTGGCAAGTAAAGTCCTCCATTTACCATTATCTAACCTCCATTAAAGCCATCCAGGATGTTCAATGAACTTCTTCACATTTCAGTGGTATCTTCCAATTATTTTTACAATTTACAACCACTGCACCAAATGATGTGAAACTAAATGCAGAATGCAGAAGAATATACTATCAGTTATTAATACATACCTGTTTTTCAGGAATAACATAGAACATGATTTGACAGAAAGACAAACAGCAAAACATATCAGATTTACTTCATGCATAAATCAACCCTAAAAAAACAACATAATTACTGCATTTTTTCACACTGTCTACAATGTCAAGAAGACCATAGACATGATAAACCAAAGGAAACCAGGCAGCACTGTGGTTAATAAGTGGAATCAGGACTTCATAAATGCTGTCAAAACCAAAACTGCAAAGAACCTAACAACATAAGATAGAAGAATTAAAAATGGATCTCAAGAACATCATAATGACTGTATATATACCAAGATGCTAAGTCACCTACCTCTTGGAATCTGTGAAGGTTAGAAGGCTTGGAAGTTACAAGAAAATACTCAGGTACTATAATCAAGGATTCACCCTATAATCAAGGATTCACTGTTAAAATATGGTCTCAAGAGAAAATATTGAATGTTATTTTAAACTGTCAAAATACTAGTATCTCACAGTCAACAGATGATATCAAGGGCAGCTTCAGGATCAAACGTACATCCCTAGTCATGGTCTTAGTTTTTGTGGCATCTGATTGGAAAATATGATTCATTCTTCTACAAAATTAACAAACAGGTGAATGCCAATACCTACTAGAAGATCATGACAGAAGGTCAATTATCCAGAGGGTACCAATCTAGAATAATGCTTCTAGCCATACATCCAAAAATATTCAGATGTTTGCAAAGCTAACTTTGCTGATTTTGAACCAGTAGGCTTCTGGTCCTTCTTCAGCCTGGGCCTGAACCCACCAGACTACACATTGTTGAATATTTTGGAGCAGGCCACCAATATTTCCTCTTACTCCAATATCAACACTTTCAAGTGGGGAGTGGACAAAGATGTCCAATAACTTTGTGAATCCCTGGAAGAGTTTAACTATGGAATCACTGGAAAGTTTTTTTTCAAAGTCCTTCTTAACAGGTAGGTCTCTGAAGGTAGTTGCTAATGGCCAGTGCTCTGGGACCCTAACAATCAATGCAGGCCTCAATTCTCTTCTTCTCGGACCAACCCCCTTTTTACTTAACATAAATGATCTGCCTAAGTGTATACTCTGATCATTTGTGAATATCTATGCTGATGATATAACAGTATTATGGGTGGACCTACAAGACCCTAGATGACCAGAGATTAGCAGCTGATCTCTCTTCTGATCTAGTTCAAACATTTCAGTGGAGGAAAATTGGCTGGTTCCATTCAGTGATTCAAAAGTCAAACTAGTTATATTCCATCTGACATTTGATCGGATATTGAACCATCACCAATCACAATGAATGGATGTTCCCTCAGGGAGGCCCCATGCTTTGAGTGCCTATTGAGCCCTAAACTCAACTTAGACCTCAAATGGAGATTGTACATACAATCCATTATTAAAGATGCTGAAAAAATGGTCAGTTCACTGTACCACTCCAGTAAGTACCTGACTCCCCATGCTACCCTCTACATTTACAAGAACCAGATCAGGCCTAAAATAGAGTACTGTTGCCATCACCTTCCAGTCTTGAGAGAGTCCAAAAGTGTCTCCATGTCCTTGTCGGTTACAAATTATTTTCCACCCTACAAACCCTTTCTCACAGAAGAAACTTTGTAAGCTTCTCACTGCTCTATTGCTATTTCCATGGAAAGTGCTCAGACAAACTACATTCCTCAGTTCCATGAGTTCTAACCTTCATGGCTAAGACCCACCATTCCACACACATTGTAGCAAACCACTCTCATTCCCTTCTTATTCCATTTGTGAGATGTAAGTTCCACTCAAGTAGCTTCTTCCTGTAAACTGTTGCTCTTTGGAACTGACTCCCAAGAGGATGTTTTCCTAATCACTACAATCTTAACCTGTTCAAGTCTAGGATTAACTGTTATCTTCCCACATATCCATCTAAGCTGTGCCTTTTACTCTGTAACCCTCTACCTTAAGTGGCTTCCGGGCCTTGTAGTCGCACAACATTGTAGTCGCACAACATTGAGATTGTGATTATAATTGAGATTGTGATTATAATTGAAAAGAATGGACATCACATTGAATAACATTCATTTTGATATTATCTATAAGTTTTATTTATATCTTTATGTATTAATTGGTCTATTTGTAATAAGTGAGTTTCAAAGGGCTCAGTAATTTTGCAAGTTTTGCTTCCCCGCCCTGTACACATGAATATGCATGAAAAATATGCATACACAAACATGAAAGATAAATTAAAATTCTTAAATACAAAGATGATTTCCATTATTAACAAATTTATCCAAAGCAAGAATACTTCTCTTTCAATGTTTCCTCTTGTAATGATTTGATTTTTACAAAAACTTGGTGCTTACTTTTTCAAATAACAACCATGATTTTAGTGCAAATATTGACTCTTTCTTTCTTTCTTTCATTCCTCTCTCTCTCTATCTATCTATCTATCTATCTATCTATCTATTTATTTGTCTATCTTGTATTTCTATACTGATCAAAAAGTGCCTCTTCAAAATTGGGGTCACTTCTTGTGTTTGTTTGACACTTCTGAGCTTTCAGTTCTGATGCTAATCTGAACACTGCAGGGATTCGAAAAGAGAAGTCATTTTTCCCAAACCCTGTCAACTAATTCTATGTGGAGGTTAACCCTGAATCACCTTGCTAGATCTACATTGTTTTCAACATTGATGTTTATCTGTACTGAAGAAGACATTTTTTAAAAGTATCTATCTGAATTTTAAAATACAAGAGAATTGTGTATATAAAGGAAAAGAAAAGGGTTACATTTAACATGATGAATGTAAAACTTGACATTATATCTTTCTTTATTATATTCTTTTAATTTCTTCAAACAAAAGCTATATTTATTTTATTTCTTTGTAACTTTTTGTGAACAGATAAATATGTTGCTGTTCATTTTATCACTGACATAACTTAAAAAGATGATTAAAGATTTATATGAAAAGTTCATTTTCATAAAGACAGGAAATTTCACCAGTGAAATGTTTGCTTGGTAGAGAATAAATTTTAATTGGTTTTCTTAGTTTTATGATATATGAAGCTTTTCCAGATTATTTAATGAAGAATTTAATAAATAGGTAGATATGGATTTGGGTTTTATGAAGACAGAAATGTAGACATATATGCAGTAAACAGATGACACCTTTTGAATGAGGTCTATCCCTCTGCACAAGGATGCACTCAGTATATTCTTGACCCCAATTAATAGAGCAACATTTTAATTGGTACATGATATGTATTTGAATACATATATATATTAAGGTTGTTTACTAAGCAAGCTTAGTGAAGAATTAACTTACTGTATTAGTGAATTAGTCTGTGAGACAAAGATTGCTTACTATCCCCATAATAGAGTATAGATATTTATGCAGTGAAGTAAAGAGTGCAGATATTTATCTGTACACATAGATATTTCTAGACTTAATTGTGTTTGGCAAAGAGCCATAATAATGCTACAACCAGGGATGATCATATACATGTAATGGCCTTCAAGATTAACTTGAAAACTATTGCTCTACAGCATGTGCCCAATACATTTACTTACTCATTTTGCTTGTTACCAAGTATCAGATCACTTAGTCAGAAGAATGGATAGGAATTGTAGTCACTAGGTAGAGTTTTATAAACAGCATAAAAATCTTCTCTGTTGAGGTTAGAAGTAGATTAGCTTATGTACGGTGAGAATTTTTTATATATTTATCATTTGTTTTGTCATATATTTTTAGTATTCTGGTTCTAATCTTGAGCTGTCCAATCATCTCTTCCCACTTAGGTAGATACCATTCTGACTTTGACTGGTGGATGTGTGGGTGGTGTAATGGATAGAAGCTCAACATGAGAAATCATGGAACAAAGTTCAAATTCCATTCAGGTTTGTTGCATTCACCTATGCACAAATACCCTTGGAAAAATATGAATCCATCACTTCCCCCAACATATGGATTGAATAGTAGTACTTGTATTTGGAAAACACATTTTTATTATCAAAAAAAAAATTAATGTAATATTCACTCAGGAAAATTATTATTCTTACAATCCAAAATATATTTCAGTTTAAATAAGCTACAAAGTGTTTATAAGCTGTAAAAAAAAAATCAGTCAATTCTGACTTTAAGTTAAAACTTTACTAAAACAAAAATAACCAATCAATTAGATGCATGTTACTCTACTCATAGTTGGCACCCACTCACATCTGAGCATCAGGATCATCATCCTCTCTCCTTATTCCCTTTCTCCCCTCTGGTAGCTGCGGTGGAAATGGCTGTGAAGGCCCAGCTTACTCCTGGAGATTCGTGAGCAGAAGTCACAGAGGAGTGTGGGTGGCAGACACAGCTAGGTGAGTCAGGCACTCTGACAGCACATCACAGATCCTCTTCATGTTAATGGTCGGACTCAAAAGTCCCAGTTCCCCCTCGGATGGTCGTACGCCAGGGAGGCCGATTTGCAGCAACCATTTCCCAGGTCTTAGGGTCAGTGTTGATCTGTATTAAGGATGTTTTCAATTTATCCTTGAAGCCTCATTTTTCACCTCTTGCCACTGGTGAATTCTTCAAACAGGAAGGCACTCTACTCATAATTAAATAAGCACACTTAATCTACCTATAGATATTTCATTAGTGTTATAGTCCTTCAGTAACTATATATGAAATGGAGGTGGGGGTTCAGTCACTGAGTAGTTCTTTTAGTCCTCCCAGTAAGTAAGCTTATCTTGGTGCCTGCCTCATCCCCTAGCTCAAGAAGTTATAAGCAATCTATGATCCAACTATGCAGAAGTCAAACCTGACTTCATATTCCTATCTGAAATTAAATTCAGCCAATATACGCCATTTCAGGAATTTACAATCCTGGCTATATACCCCTACTCATAAAAGAAGACCCTCATAATCAGCATAGACATGAACTTGGTGACTATATCAAGGATAGGCTCTCCTGTAGCAGAGACTCCAAAAAGGAAAATATTGAATTCCTATTCACATGCTTCCATGTTGTCCTTATTCATAGTTTATGTTTTGTATTCATTAGCTATCATCCACAGGATGATGATATTGTAATGTTTGACAGAATAGCTGAGAAGTTTGATGATATGCTCTCTTATCATCCCTCACCTATCATTCATATTTCTAGTGTTTCTAGTATAAGGAATAGTTAGCACACTCAAACATAACTAACAATGAAGGCAAATACTGTTAGGACTCCAAACTGAGCCAGATCATGGTACTCATGTTTCCAATACATTGAGCATTATGCTAACCTCCTAGACTTCTATCTCACTTCGTCTCCTGACAAATGTTCTGCTGAAGTGTTACCTCTCTTGTGTACCTCACTCACTGGTCAATGTCAAAGTTGATGCCAAAATGAACACTTCCTGTACAGATCCAGCAATGTTAACTGGGATAGCATCAGATCATACATTACCAATGCTCTTCTCTCAACATTCTTCAGAAATAGAGTTTCAACAGCAGCTTCCATCATTTACAAATGGGTCCTTTCAGGCATGGAAAGTTTCATCCCCACAAAAACTATTACTACCAGAAGGTTCAGTGTAACAGAACCCTTACTTTTTCAGTTCCACTCAAACAGCTTCTGTGATACTATTTGTCATTGCCATGGTAAAACAGAAGAAAGTCTTAGTAAAACATAGGGAATTTTCTTATGGATAGAAGGAGTGATATACTGAAAGACTTTGGAACAAGAAGAGTTAATACCTAAAAGCCGTGGAAAAAGATTGACAATTTAATTCATATATAGACAACACCTGGAATTGGTGTGTCGAGTGTTTGAACAATGGAAAATGACCCAGACTTAGAGGGAAATGATGATTGACATGTGTTCTATGCAGCTGAAAATGCAAGCTGTAAAGCAGAAACTTCATTTTTTGTAAACAACGAATTTGGAGTTGATTTCTCCTGTTTGAAAGTTGAGTTGAAATGCCAGGAGGAGGTGGATAAGTCACCCATGCTCACTGATGAGATTTAGTGAGAAATAATAATATGAGAAAGTGGGAGAAGGGAATTCCCCAAAATTATGAAGTAAACTGACAACAAAGGGGATTTACCAAAATCCCCATATGCGACATGCCTCATGCCAGTTTGAGTGGATGTCAATACGAATGTGCAGATGGAGATGGAGACCAGAGATGGCAGAGAGTTTGACCCAGCCACCAGTAATGATACACCCCACGTGATTGCCTGCCAAAGATAACCCCCTGAATTCAGCCTTGTGCCGAACTTTACCAAAACAGCAACCCAAACTTTACCAAGTCAACATTAATATCACTTCTGATTTAGACATGAGTTGGGCTGATAATTAATTGCATGGGAACTCTGATATAACTGATTATTGTATGAAGGACTGATATGAAAACAGTATTTACTTTTTGTTCAATTTATTCAAGTGTTATTTTTTTTTCTGTATGTCTTCACCTTGCTTGAAAAAAGATATCTGTGATGATTCGATCTTGGATGCTTTATGATCTAAAAATCACATCATCAGATAAGGATTGAAGCATTCACTTCAGCAACCAGCTGCGGTGTTGGAAGTTTTGGATGATTGCGGAGGGTGTTGTATGATTACAGATTGTTGCAATGGGGAATAGACTCCTGAGGGGATGCTTGCTTGATCACTACAATCTTAATCTCTCCAAATTAAGAATTAACTGTTATCTATCCTACATATCATTATAATATGCAAAACTTTCTCCCTCCCTATACACCCTTACAACATACCCATTCAGTAACTCTCTAACTTGAGTGGCACTTGGCACACAAAAGTGGATCAATAAGTCTGTTGCCTGATATGTAGTTATTAGCTGAATTTTGATCTGAAATTTTCACTGTATAATGTTTGATTTCTGTGTTTAATATTCACCACTGAATTACATGCATTGACAAAGCAGAGTATATTGTAAAATATTTGTTGTATAAAATCATATACTTATAGATGTACCTACATATATGTGTGTGTGTGTGTGTGTGTGTGTGTGTGTGTGTGTGTGTGTGTGTGAGTTATGTTCACAATAATAGTGCCCTGTTAATTTTCTTTTTAGCTAGTTGAATTCTGTACACCTATAATAACTAGATTACCAATTATATATTGATTTTTTCAAAATGGAGAAATATTTCATTAGTTGATAAATTATAACTATTATGTTTCTTTACCTATGCTTCTTTTTTATATGAATATTTTCAGCATTATCATTCAGTATATTTAAATTAATTAAAGAATTCATTGTCCATGTTTGGCATAACTGCCATGATTTCTACATTCTGCAAATTGAACACAGCAATATAGACAGCATAATCAGATATATAGACAGTCACTTAATTCTTTCTATTTCAAAGAAAATCAGTTATGGTGGATATTAAATTTTTAATAATTCTCTCTCTCTCTCTCTCTCTCTCTCTCTCTCTATATATATATATATATATATATATATATATATATATATATATATATATATATATATATATATATAAATTTGTAACAAGAACAGCAAGTCAATGCCTGTAGTTTAGAAAGAAAATGTGTGTATATATATATATATGTGTGTGTGTGTGCATGTGTGTGTGTATATATATATATATATATATATATATATATATATATATGAGTAGACACTCTGTTTCTCTTTTAAACTAATTTATTTCTGTCTACCAGCCTGAATATTCAAGAAATCTTATCAAAGAAAAATGCACTCTGTCAAGATTTGAATCTGTGTCCCCTTTTGCAAGAGGAACCATCAATAGATCTGACATGCTTTAACCGATAAGGCTAGGAAAAAATAAACGGCACATCTACTCAAATATAGGTATCCACTAAAAATAACATTTAAAGTGATAAAAAATATATCCCTCCTCTCTTCAATCAATTTGAAATATTGACAGGTAACACAAATAAAGTTCTCTTCCATCTCCAATCTCAACTCATCGGGAGTACCTCTGCGAGATTTCCCCTCTAGAACAGAGACTAACTGAGTGATATGATCATAACATTGGTTTCGGCTATCATTTCTAAATTAAATCCTTACAAGGTATGCAGATGTGACAAGATCCTTCCAGTCACCCTAAAGAAAGGTGCTCCTGTTCTCTCCAAACTTTACAACAAATGCCTCGCCGTTTGTTGCTTTCCAGGTTTCTGCCTGCCATATTCATAACTGATGCTAAAATCCAAGAGAGCAATACTCTATATTTTCTTGGGCTCATATTTTCCACTAACATGAAGTGGGGCAACTATATTAAATGAATTGCTACATCTACTGCTAAGAAAGCTAGTTCATTATGTCATGCCAGAAAATTTTACTCATCAGATCTAATCTGATACTCCTGTTATATATCTCAAGATTTCTGGCAAAATTCAAAAAAGGGTTTGCAATGTAATGGCATTTCGACTCCATTTTTTCACTGAAATGACATGGCTTCTCTGTGTCTTTTCTATAAATATTTTCATGGCAACTGTGCTGATGAGCCTTTTTTTCCCCAGTGCCTTGACTACATGAATGGCAACTCGGTCTCACTGTTTTACTGTTGAACTAACTCAATGCAACTGACACTTCTATTCTAACAATTTCTTTTCTTGCACTTCTCACCTGTGGAACACCCTTCCAGTTTCTTGCTTCACTGCCATCTACAATCTTCAAAAATTTAAATGCAACATTAACTGCCATCTTCTATCTTCCTGAGCACAGTTTCTCACTCCTCCTCACTAAAGTCTTCTCATTCTCTTTCACTCCCTGTAACTCCCTACATCCTAGTGACATCATTGCCTTACTTGGAGCGAAACAATTAAATATATATATATATATATATATATATATATATATATATATATATATATATATATAATGTCTATAACTTTTTTCTGTAATACAATTACAATCAAGAGTACTGAACACATGAAAGTTTTAATTTTTTAAGAATAATAATTTCTAATATGGCTACAAACCTAAAAAAATTGAGTTTAACATCATAAATACTTACTGTGTCTAAAGCAGAAATAAGAAATTTTTGTTTATGTACAAAATTATTAGGAAAAATGTACAAAATAAAAGTTTTGGACACACATCAATAAACTGCATTCAATATTTAATATTGTGCCACTTATTTGCTATGACACTTGTCAGATATTTAGAATAATTTGAAATAAGTTTCTTATAGAAATTAACTCCAATTTTATTCCACTCCTGTTGACAAATGACTTTAAGGTTGCTCAAATTTTGGTCATTCCTGTGGTGAACTCTAATTTTAAACTCCTTCCATAGATTATTTTTGATCAAGCAACTGACTTGGCTATGCTAAAATCCTTACTTTCATTGCCTTTAACCACACTCCCGTTTTCACAGCAGTATGTTTCAGATGATTATCATTTTGAAGCATCCAATCCCTTGGTAGTTTGAGATGATTTTTTTTTCAGAATGAATCAAGTTCTTCTCCAGTATTTCACAATACACAGCACTTTCCACTGTTCCTTCAACATTATGTAGCACACTTGTACTTCTAGAAGAAAAACAATTGCCAAATCAATATACTTCCACCAATATGGGTTGGTATTTTGAGGCTTATGTAAAGTGTACTTTTTCTCCACACATATCTATCCACCAGTTTCCACCAAAGAGTTCAATTTTTGTCTTCTCTGACCATACTATTTTGTTCCAGAACAAAGAAGGCTCATTGATTTGATAGAACAAAAAGTAATCGAAACTTTACATGATTGGACTGGTTTATTTTTTTAATGAATCTAAGACTGCAATCCTACACAGTGGAGTGTTCAACATTGTATCTTTATTTTATTCTTTACCATCTGCCTGCAGGTTCTTCTGAAGTGTTATTTGAGTTGTGAATAGATTTCAAGTTATTTTCCAATAAATGGATGTAGCTGCATATTTACTTAATTTATGAGGACATCCTGTTTAAGGATGATTTCTTCTTAGGTCATATTGCTTCCATTTTTTAATTATAGTTCTTATTGTACTGATGGGGATATTAAGTTTATGGAGATATTTTGATATCCCATTCCTCAATGATGCTGATAAATCATCACTCTACAAACTTCTTGAGAGAGCTTCTTTGCCATATAAAAACCTTTGCTCATGCCAACCAGAAATTCAATGTTTGTTCAAATTACACACAGGACTTAAATTATTGATCTTTGTGTATGGTTGACTCTGATTGGTTGGCAGAAAGTTGCAAAATAATTTGAGTATAATTCAATTCCAAACTACAAATTTTATTCAGTTGTATTCATAATTTTAGAATGTGCCTAATACTTTTGCATGACACTTACATGTTTAATTTTTATATAAATTTGTGCATAGACAAAAAGTTCCTTATTTCTGATTCAATATATAATACCATAAGTATTTACTATGCTCAACTCAAATTTTAAGTTTGTATCTACATTAAAAATTAGTTTTTTTCTTAAATAAATAACTTTCAAAATGTTGTGTCCAATACTTTTGCATGTGATTGTATATCAAATTAGCAAGTTAATCCTGTCCTGATTTGAATGTTTGAGTGAGAGATAAGCAGGCAAGTGGCATATTCATTATGCTATTTGACCATGGTAAAATTAACTTTCAAATGCAAAGTATGCCACAGTACACTGGTACAACACTGATTTTAGACAAATGTACCAATCCATGTATAAATAATTCTATCCTTTTTTGTACGTACTATGTATATTTATATATTTAAAAAATAACATATGAAAATGTAATTATATTTAAGAGTTAACAAAATAAGTTGTCATTAAAGCATGAATAAATTAGTTTGTTTAAAGTGTTCTTCTTGTTCTTTGTTCATATATATATGATGATTTCATTGTAGCTTTCAATGTCTAATCTACTGACTAGTAGTCAGAATATTATCCCTAGAATACTTATTATTCATATTTTATAAACTTCATATTCATAATTTTATAATCATAAATTAGGGACAAGGGCATGCTTGTCACATGTTCAAATCCTGCTTAATCCATTGTTAGTATTATAGGGCATTGTCATATCATTAGTACCATAAGGTTTTCAAACACTGCATTCAAAATATTATAGATATATCATTTAGTTCTTAATTTTCTTGTTATATATTATCCTGAGTGTTCTTTCTTATTTTTATAGGATAAATAAAAATGAAAAACAAAAGATTTTGTTTTGAAAAATCAAGTTATACAGCCAATATTAAAAATAAATTTGTAAGTTTAAAAGTTTATTATGCAAAAAATAGGTTTATTTTTATTTTCAGTAAACAAATAAAAGGGCTTATAATTCACACAAATATTATTACTAGAACCAAAAACTCTTTGTAATTACTTGATAGAGGTATTCAGAAAGTTACTTGATAATCATGAAAGTTTTACTTGCCATTTGCTAAATATTAAAGTAAAAATATTTTTTGGTAGAGGGTTAATGTTGTTTAATAACAACATTAACCCTTTGCGTCTGTTCAGTTCTTCTTTTCTATTTAATTAAATAGAAACAAAAAAATTAAAAAAAGTGGCGTGCATAAAAAGGAATTCAATTGAAACTATAATGGAGGAAAATATACAGCATAAATAATAAAATTCTACCATACATGCAGATATATCTAATCACCTGAAGCTATGTGGAGAAAATATGATTTGCAGTTTCAATTTTTATTTAAAGAGATAAAGTAATGATAAATATCATTACCTTTTCTTTTAAATTGACATCTATTGTTGGGCCATCTTTAATTATCTTAAGCACAGGAATTCATTATGCATCCTTCATATAATGAATTCCTTAATTAAAATTATCACAGTAATTACACAGATATGTAAGCTTTATATTTGTCAGGAAAAGTGAATATTCCACAGGTTCTCTTCATAATTATGAATATATTTATATACATATTTTTACATGACTAAATTTATATGTACACACATAAACATACATACATATGTTGTTTAAGCATGCATATACCATATATATATATATATATTAAATTTACCCCAAGCAAGGCAGTAAAACCACTAATACACAAAGGGTTACTTGGTGTAGAAGAATTAGAAAAAAGAAACATTACTAACGAGCAAGAATGAAAGAAGAGTAATCTGGAGAAGAGTTGAAAGCGATTGACATTGCATTAAAATTTTTGATGTCTGGAAAGCATGGAGCTAGAAGGGAGTTCCACAAGTGAGAAGTGCAAGAAAAGAAACTGTTAGCAAAGAACTTACAATTACATCTAGCCAACTCTTACTGTTGTTTACATTTCAGGTACAAAATTGAAGCTAGGAGATATACATTCGTACAAGTCTCAATGATATAAACATGTCTTCTTTAACAGTTTATTTTGACTTTGTCCTGTAAATCAGGGTCCATCACCAAACTGGTAGAGGCATGCTTTGGCTTAAAAAGTGGTTTCCCAGAAATAAAAAAAAGAGATACAGGTTTGATTCCTGTCAGAGACTGAATTTTTCTTTAGTAGGACCTTTTCAATTTAAAGCACTTTTTAATACAGGGTTATTCAAAAGGAATGAACTGATTTCATGACGCCTTGCTCCACTTCTCAAGCTTCATCATGGAATGAGTCAGTGACCATTTGAAAGAGGAGTTTTCTAAGTTTTGAATGGCTGCTACAGGGGTGCTGTAGTGACATCATATCTCCGGCAACATTCAGTTGTTTGTTTACTCCCAGGATGGCAAGTCATCAGCAAAAGGCATTTGGTGTTCTCAAGTTTACATAAACAAATGCAGTTGTCATGATGCAGCGTGCTTTTCAAAGGCAATTCAACATTAATCCACCTTCTCCTAAGAATATTCGATGATGGTTTAAACAGTTTCAAGAGAGAGTTTGTCTGTGTAAAGGAAAAAGTCCAGGACGACCACAAGTTTTGGCAGAACAAGTGGCAAGAATCAATGCTGTGTTTGAGGGTAGTCCACAGAAGTCCACAAATTGAACTAGCCCTGAGCTTATGATCTTTCAATCCACTATTTGGCGTGTGTTAAGAAGACATCTACATTTGAAACCTTATAGACTATGCCTCATTCAGGCACCTACCAAGACCTTGCACTTTGTGCTTGGTCTGCAAGATTCCCAGACCTCACCATGTGTGATTTTTTTCTTTGTGTTTGTTTGATACTGCAAATATACTGAGTGGACCTTAGTTACAGTTTCTGGGAGAGTGCACATTATCTGGCATGATCAACAGTTTGAACAAGGTCAGTATGTTCAAAGCCTCAGACATGATGACTTGTGACTTTGTGCTAACACAACCATTGACGGCTCCCAAATAGTTCTGTCTACCCAATTTCTCTCACAAGTCTTGGGTTAACCTGTGGTATGGTTTTCATGCACTTTCCAAAGGTGCCACACACAGTAATGGCCTCCCCGATAACATCAAGAAATCACCTTCCTGACAAATCAAACCTGGGGAAATTCAAACCTGGGTCTCATGGTCAAAAAGCAAATGTTCTAACCCCTTGGCCTCATGCTCATATATATATATATATATATATATATATATATATATATATATATATATATATATATACACACAAATATATATATATATATATATACACAAATATATATATATACACACACAACAAAAACATATATGCATATGCCCATATATAGGCATTTATGAATGTTTATATATGCATACTTGATTGTATTTATATATTAGTATATGAATGTATTAAAATGTATTCAAACATACACATACATGTTTTTAATGACTATAATTATATACACACACACATATATATATCAATAGATAAAGATTTCATTTAGATATATGTGAGAAAAATAAATATAAATCAAAATATAAATAAATATGTATACTTATAAATGTATATACTTATATATTTATATATTTTTACACCAACACACACACATGGCCATATACACTTGTATATACAAACACAAATATTTATATATGTTTAAACATATGGTTTATCTATATTAGGGTCATTTATTTCTTTCATATTATGATCATTTTTGCAAGTGAAATTACAAAGAAGTATTAATACAGTGATAAAAAATGTGTGTGTATGTATGTGTGCATGGCTTTCTGTGTATGTTAGCCTCTAAATATTTCACATTTTATAATGCATTTTTCATAAATTCTGTCAAAATATGTGTACAGTGTGTTTTCACATGTGTCTTTTTAAATTTCAGCAAATCAATATACAAAGATTACACAAAGGAAGCTACATTACAGCCATTTAGAATTTTGAAATGTAAGATATTTTCACAGGAAAGAATGTTGCATGCATCTAAATAAAAATTGTTGAATATTTATCCAAAATCTATAAAAAGAAAAGAAACTTTATAAAAAAAACTGAATAGGCTAGCATCAACCTTTTTTTAAATTTTTGCACAGGATATATACAGATAAATCTTCACTAATCACCCAAGATGTTTTAGTCTTTTGTTATCTTTGAGATGAAACACCAACATATATTTTTTAGACATGCTAAAATTAGTGGTTTTCAAAAGTTTCTTTCACTATAACAGATAGCATTATAATCAGGCTTATTTTATTTGTATTTGATTATGTTTTATTGTTAAGGTTTTATTTTTTTGTAAATTTCATACCTATGTTTGCATGCATCTATAACACGTATATATTTTTCACTGTTGAACACTTTATTTATATTCATAAACACAGAGTATTGCTTTTGTCTAATGTTGGAATCATAGTGTGAATTGACTAATTTGCAAATTCAACAACTAATTCAAATGACATATTTTCTATTATAAATAAAGATTTTAGTTTCTAGGACCTGAGGACATTATAAGTATAATTTGCTCATAGGAAAACCTGAGTAAACCTATGCAGCTGTAAATCTTTTAGTCAGAAGTCAACAGCAAAAGATGAAATAGAGTTTAGTCAATGAATGAAAACCAAACTTAGGTTTCTTTGACTATTAGCAACAATAACAGTCCATATTTCCATGTCAGGTGACATTTGGAGCTTGACAACTTGGTCAAAGGCTGACAATAGACAAAGATAGATAAAACATAGTTACTATAGCAACTTTTAGGATAAGGAGTGCAGTTAACAAGAAAAACCTGATGTAACATGTCAAGTTTTACTGCATCATTCATCAGGTAATTTAATCAGAACTCTATTTGTATCTTTGTCCAGTGTATGCATATAGTTATTAAACTAGGTACACATTGCAAATACAAAACTGACCAAAAGGTTAACCTTACCTTTATATGAAGTTTCCTTTCCCAAAAGTTAATGTGACATGTTAAGGTAAATTAGATATTATCCCACAAAAATGAGACCTTGTAATCTATCCTATCTATTTTCTGTTGCAGGGATATATCTTGTGTCCTACAGATCTGTTCATAATTGCAGGGATATATATTATAGCCTAAATTTCTGTCTATTCTGCAGGTCTATATCGCATGATTTATAGATCTATCATTTGATGAAGGGCTATATTTTACTGCTTACAATTCTTTAATCTTTGCTGCAGGGTTACATCTTGTGGCCTACAGATCTCCCTAATCTTTGCTGCAGGGTTACATCTTGTGGTCTACAGATCTCACTAAACTTTGCTGCAGGGTTACATCTTGTGGTCTACAAATCTCACTAATCTTTGCTGCAGGGTTACATCTTGTGGTTTACAGATCTCACTAATCTTTGCTGCAGGGTTACATCTTGTGGTCTACAAATCTCACTAATCTTTGCTGCAGGATTATATCTTGTGGTCTGCAACACTAACTTTGCTGAAGATCTATAGCATGTAGCATACGGTCTCATCTATTCTCTGTTGCAGGAAGCTTACAATCCTATCTATTCTCTGTTTCAGATTTATATCTTTTCTATTGAAGGGCTATATTCTATGGAGTACAGAGCTATCTATTCTAGATAGTTAATTTACTACTGATATTCACTAAAATCATTCTGAAAAAATTTTAATTGGTGATTTTTCTTTTCCTTTTGAATGATAGTATGCAAATTTATATTAAATTACAAAATGTATTTCATTATTTTTTAAGGGTTGCGGTGTTTTTTTTATTGACTACAAATAAATTTATCTTTCAAATCCATATTAATATGGATAATTTAGTTTCTCAAATAATATATTTTAGTCTTGTATTTTTTAAATAAAATGAAATAGATATACATTTTGCCTACTTACTATCTATACACATAATGAGTTAAAATGAACATTGCTTTAAAACAAACTATTTGCTAAGCATTAATTATGGTCCTCTTCCTTTCCTCTTCTTATTTTATCTTCTCTATTTTCTTATATTAGTTTTGTGAATTAAACCACTTAATTCTACTAAGTAAATATAAATCCTTTGCTTTTCCAATTCTTAATGCATCATAATTAACCTTTAGAAATTTCCATTTTTGCCTTTTTCAGCATTTTTGCTATAATTTTCAGACACACAAATGATTTGTAAATCTTCTCCAATCAAGAAGAGAAAATAAATTATTATCATTGTTAATATTATACACATTTAGTTTAGTAATTTGGTAACACTTCATAATCAGTTATTTATCATTTTATAAGAAACTTTTCCACCGGAAATGTTTGTGTTATCGTGATTCTTCCTTTTCATTATTGCTCTCTTCTGTTTCATAACACAATTGTTCATCCCTGTGACTCTATTTGAAAGGAAGGAAATTCAAATAAATCTTCACAGCTTCTTTGTATCTTTTTCAAACTTTTCTCAATTTTTAAATATCATTTACTTTTCCACTCAAACTGAAGCTCATAGATTATCATCATAAAACATATTTTTACAGAATTGATTAAACATAAAAATATCTAAAGTAAGCAAACCAAATTCTTACAAACATCTTTCTCTTTATCTCTCTTTTGCACACATGCTCTCTCTCTCTCTCTCTCTTTCTCTCCCCTGTGCGTATATTAAAAGAAAAATACGCACACTTTTTCTTTTCCTTTTTTTCTATTTTACTTTCTAATTTCTCTTTGTGTCTTTTTCTCTCTTTATCACTTTCTACTTACAATTATGAGTTTTTACTTTCTGCTTTCATTCTTTTTATCTGACTTTAATTCTGCATATTTCCATTATTTTAATTTTGTATTACTCCTCTTTCTCCTTCTTACTTTTTCATACTATTCTTTCTTTCTTTCTTTCTTTTCTTCCTTTTCCTGGTCTATCATCCTTTTCCTTCTTTTCTCTTTTCATTTCTTTTATCTCATCATTTTTATCTTTCCCTTTTTTTTGTTCTCTTTATTTCTTACTCACTTTGTCCTTTCATTTTCCATTTCTTTCTCTTTTATTTTCTTCAATAATCTCATTTTCATATTTTTTATTTGTTTGCCTCTTCCTTTTCTCTTCTATTTTTATCTCTTCTATTCTCTATTTCACTACTTATCTTTTATTCCCCCCCCTCTCTCTCACTCTATTCTTCTTTCCCCTATTTCAATTTCCACGCAAAAAAACATACCAATTCAAGAAGAAAAGAAGGAAGGAATCCATGTAGTGATTTGAAGTGTTAATCACTCAACCAATCATTTTTCCTTATTTTCACTCTGGAGATTTGCTGACACCAATCGATTCCTACTCCCACCCATCACGACACTTTCACAAAATGGCCATCGTCTGAATTCTGGCAACTCACATTGCATATGTGCAGAACAAAAATTAAAGGTATTCTTTAGAGAATGAAAACACAAAAAGATGACGAGTAGCATGGCTGGAAGTAATAATGGGAAGGGAATGCAATGAGCATTGAAGATGGAAAGATGTAGAAGGAAATTCTCTGGAGAGTTGCAAGACGGCCAAATAACTACTTGAACTATGACCCTGTGGTGGATAAATAATAAACATAATAGCTAATAGCTTTCTGGCCACATGCCGGGCCTACACAAAGGTAAAGAAAAAGATTGCCAATTCCAATATTATTTCGGTAATCCTGGTTTTGTTCTTTGTACTCTAAAATTGTAAAATATATTATTTTCCAAGATGTAAAAGCAAATTATATAGGTTCACTATGATTTCTGAGCATGCATGTTTGTGTGTATGTGTGGATAGATAGATAGATAGATAGATAGATAGATAGATAGATAGATAAAAAAAACAGGAGGAGAGAGAGAGATAGTGAAAGAAAAGCCAAAATAGGAAGAAAAATCAGATGGAGAGAAAAAAAGAGAAGAGATAAACAGATATATAAACAATGTATGTATCTATGTATGTATACAGATGCACATGTAACATTCTGAATGTATTTATATATTCAGAGATGCACATATACTAAAACAGATGCATTGCTCATACATAACCTTATTTTTATATAGTTAGAACTACATTGTCACAGTAAAATATACTTAAGGAACTTCTTGAATCTTTTTCATTTTACTTTATTTTAATTAATATACTTATAAAATAGTAGTTAAGGATAATTCTGAAGAAATTATATCAAAGTGAAATACATTTTCTCTTCGTAGAATCAGTTATCTTCCATCCAAAATTCTCTTGCAAGATTAACGAGAAATTTTTTAATCTCAGTTTCAAGATGTTTAACATCTACTTTAAAAATTCATAGCCTACAACAAAAGATCTTTTGCAATTCTATGTAATTGCCATAGAATAAACTAGAACTGGGAAAACATATTCTGCTCTACTGGAAAGATGTTATGATAATATCCCTATTCAGTGTGCGTTTTTTATTGGGATGAGGCAAAGGGCTCAGTGCCGTCTTCTCTTATCTACCACTTCCATGTTTCACTATCTTCTTTTGCAATTATTCTTCTTTGTAATCTTTAAATGAAAATCATTAGTTGATTTATAACTGGGGATTAAAATGAGAACATAAGACAAAAAAAGAGTCATGAAGCTTTTTATATGATTTCTATTCTTCTCTCTCTATTGCCATGTCTTTCTCTCTCTCTCTCTCTCCCTCTCTGTGTGTGTGTGTGTGTGTGTGTGTGTGTGTTTTTCCTATGTTTCTTAAGATGTGATCAACTTTAAGAATTCTTAATTCTTGCACAAAATACTGCTTGGTTAATAGTTAAAAGAATATATTATTTAAACCAAATAGTAAACTATAGTAGACTGTGTAACCAATTATGCCAAAGAAATAATTAGTTGTGTAGGAAGATTGCTCAACTTCAAAACTGACTCAGTTGGTTGGCATAATCATCTCCAAAATTAAGCGAGTAAAAGATTATATTTTTTCTAGTGCTTTTTCCAGTAAGTAAATTCCTTATTTCCTCTACTCTAACAACTTATAGCATCCAATGACTGGATGCTGGCCACTATCCATCCTATGCCATTGATTTTGTCACTAAATGAAAGAATGAAGTCTAGTGGGACCTCCTGAGAAAAAGACCTCACCATTGACAAGAAGAACATCGTGTGGTCAGATGAGTCATTCATATTTCTTAAACTGATTGGGAGGCTATTTTGAGGAGAGCAACCCCAGGAGATGCAAGGATGCGATTGTCTACAGCCTGCAGTGAAGTCTGCAGGTGGTGCCTACATTTATGATGATGTGTTATTTTCTCTCTCTCTCTCTCTCTCTCTCTCTCTTCTCTCCCTATATATGCACATACATACAACTGCATGCATATGCACTCTTTTATACACATACAATCACACTCATACACACATGCACACACTGGCTGCTACTGCTGCTTTTTACTTTCTTTTTATTCAATAAAGAAAGGAAGGTTTTAAATTGAGAAGGTCTTATATATTAGGTCTGACAAGACTTGCTTCTTAATGTTTTTGAAACATCCTGAAGGCAGGGGCTCAGCCAATGAACCCATGTTACTTGGCATATAATAAGAAAGCTCTCAATGTTTTGGGAAAGGAACTGGCTGTGAATAGCACTGGCATCAAAGAATTTTGTGACAAAATCATTAGAATATAAAGCACATGTTTGTAGATTTATACCATAATATTTTTTAAAAGAAAATATTTATTCCTATTCTCATATTTATTATACAGCAAAAATCTAATGTTTGGTTTGATATTTCAATATCTGAAATGACTGTCTTTTAAAAACTAAAGATCATACTAATTTTATAAAGAGTAAAGATCTAAATAATATAAAGATCATATGAAATATTAACAATGGAAATTAAATTCCAAAATTTTACAGATTTACAAAACAATGAGCTGGCTTCATACTTTTATAAAAAAAAAATAAAAATGAGAAAGCAATCACTATTTTAAAAGGATTTTAATTAATGTTCCTGCTAATGTGAACTCTGGCTTTAAAAACAATTTATAATTTCTTGTATTCAGCCTTATTCAGCTGTATTTAAGTTATCCAGTGTTGGTCCGAATGCTTTTACTTTAAAACTGAAACATGCATTCTGTTTTGCCAGTGATAAAAAATATTTTTATAAACCATTTTTGAAAATATTTCTGAAATAAAATGAACACATAAAATATTTATTAATAGTTAAACTCAGGGAATCATTTATATCATTAAATATATAAAATGCACAAGAAAAAATCAATCAAGAATAACCCACTAATGAACAGTGTGTGTGTGTGTGCATGTTTTTATATATATATATATATATATATATATATAGTGTGTAAAAAATGGCCAAAAGTTTTGCATATCCAAGCACTATCAGCTATTCTTTTAGCCATTATCAAGGGTGATTTAAATTTTTTATTCTTAATCTAATATGTGGGATTTTATGTATATGTCTGACGTTATAGGAGTGTTTTATTTTCCAAACACAGTCAGTACATTGTGGCCATGTTCATAGTTAATGTTATCAAGTTTTGGCTTTTCCTCTTTTACTATTAGTGCTTCCATTATTTTTAATCCTTTTTTACATCTGAATGAGGCTATTATACTTGTTTTCTACTAGTATGTTTCAAATGGAGTCTAGTATATTTTTGTGTGTGTTTAACTGAGTCCTAATGGAGCTATGGCCATGTAGGTGTAGCATAAGTAGGCTTTAATGAAACATGTATACACACACACACACACACACACACACACACACATATATATATATATATATATATATAGAGAGAGAGAGAGAGAGAGAGAGAGAGAGAATAAAATTTAGATAAAACACCTAATATTTATATTTATTTATATGTAATATTTATAATACATGTATTTTTACTAAGAAATATTAAAATTAAAAATGTGTTAGTTACAAATGGGTTTTCAGAAAAAAGTGTTATACTTTTCTACTTTAAATTGTTTTACTTTAACTGGTTTTGCTTTTAGCTTTACAAAATATTTGTAACTGTTTATATTTCCATGTGTTGACATTTTTGTTTTGAACAAATGAAAAATCAAGTGGCGTGAGTGGCTTTATATGTCACTATGGTAACTGTAACTGTTTATATTCTCATATGTTGACACTTGTGTTTTAAACAAATGAAAAAATCAAGAGCTGTAACTGTCTTTATATGTCGCTTATAGTAAGGAAAATATGGTAGGATCTATTTTGAGGGACATTCCTCTGGTTTATGCAATGAATTGAGTATTGGTTTAAATTTGTTGATAAAAAATATTTCCTTATTAATATGCTTTTATTCAGTGGTTTTGTAGTCGCATTGGTAGAATGGGAAGATTTTGGCAGATTTCATCCTCCACATTCTATATGTTGGCTAAGGGGTATTTTTCTGATGTGGGGATCCCTAATTTCTCAGTGATGAACTGTCATCTTTTGCTGGATTTGGCTAATGTAATGCTTGTGGCAACTTTTGCATGTTATTATGTATATTAAATTCTCTAAGTTGTATGATAAATCATTTTTAATTTTTAATTTGGATCCATCTTTGAAGTGAAATTCATGCCATTCTAATATATTCTAATATGAATGCATACTTCACAAAGGGATCAGTTGCATCTTTTCACTTGAGGCTCTTTGATTGTGTTCTGCAGTTTCACACTCATCAGTATTTTTTTAGTGATTTTTGTTGTCATTTACTTCTTATGGTTGGGTATTTTTGTAATAGGTTTTTCTTTTTTTGTCCTTTAGTAGGATTGGTAGATTTAGTTGTATGTGTGTGTAGATTTCTGTGTTCTTTGGGTTGAAAGCTGATATATAAGGGATGGCCATTTTTTCTATATCTTTTGTATCTCTGAGTGTGTGGATATTAATTTGTTTTGCTTTTTCAATGCTATTGTTGTATTAAACTTTGAGGGTATTTTCTCTTGGTGAGTATTTTTTAATTTCTTCTAGTATGTGGACTTTTGTACAGATTTGCTTGGCTAGGTTGAGTGCAATGATCATATGAGTGTGTTTCAGAGTGGAAGATGTAAAAAGTAGATACTGTCAAGAGTCAGTAAGTTTAAAATATATGTCAGTTTCTAGTTTTGTGTTTCTTTTTGTTATTAATATGTCTAAAAAGGGAAGTTTTTTGTTGTTGTACTCGATAGTAAATTGGATGCTAGGATTTATATTATTAATGGATGCTTGGAATTATCTTAGTTTATCAAGTTTTTCATTCCAAAGAATGAAACAGTCATCTAGATATCTTTTCCAGTTTTCTTTTATGTAGTAACTAAAGTCATCCCCATGGATTTCTGAGGTTCTTTCATAGATCTTTAGTTCATGGTATCCCATGACTATGTTAGCATATATTGATGCAACCTTTGTCCCCTTGGCTGTTCCTGATTTTATTTGGTAGGGTGTTTCATTGAACATGAAATAGTTGTTTTTTAAGATGAATTCAAGGCTTTCTATGATGAAATTTCCATTGATGTGATTTGGTAGCTCATGAGGGAATGTTTCTAGCCAATATTTAAAGGCCTCTATTCCATAGTAAATGTGGGATGTTGATATATAGGTTCATAACATCCATTTAGGCTATATAAGTATTATGGTTTAACTCGTTCGGTAGATGATTGGGAAAATCTAGATCATCTTGTATGAAGCTCTGAACATGTTTGATGAGAGGTTTCAATAGGATATGTAGGAAATTGCTCAGGTACTGTGTCTCACAAATTGGGCCTGCTATTATAGGTAATAGATTTATGTTGGTTGGTGCAGGTATATTCACACAATCGGTTTTTGTTGTATTGCATGTTTCATTTTATATATATATATATATATATATATATATATATATATATATATATATATATATATAAGGTGCATATGGCTGGGCATCCAAACTGTACACTTGAAATTTAAGAAAAAGTGCTGTATGGACAACTACCAAACTCCAAGTGCTCAGTTGGACACCCACACTTATGCTACAAAGACAAATTGAAAGACAACTTGAAACATCTCAACTTTGATCTGAAAACCTGGGAAGCCCATGTATCAAACAAAAATGAGTGATGTAAGACATGTTTTATTAAGTTAAAGTGTTTTGATATCAAGCTCTGAAACAGAGATGCTATCAAAATCCTGCTTTAACAGTATGACTTTGTTGCCTGCAGCAAGGCTGGGCTAGTATTGCACTTAAGAAAGCACAAATGACATATGTCTTTCTGTTACATGATTTTCTCCATAATAGCCTCTGGGAGCATACATAAGTGTAAAACGAAAGGCATCATCCACTGCTGACCCTCATTTATCATTCATGATAGGAGAGTCCATCACATATATATATATATATATATATATATATATATATATATATATATGTGTGTGTGTGTGTGTGTGTGTGTGTGTGTGTGTGTGTGATGACAGTCAACTCTTATTGATTTATTTATTTATTTATTATTTAGAAATGCTGCAAGAAACAATGAAACATTGTTCAATTGGCAAGGACCTGGCATGTCTACAAAGATGACTTTTAAGTCCCAAGAGAGATTTATATATATATATATATATATATATATATATATATATATATATATATATATATATATATATATCCAAGTATATGATTGGTATATATGGAATAAATTCCAATAACCAACAATTATTATTCTTAAAAGAATGCTCGATACAGAGTAGAGCAGAGATGATTATTTATTTAAAAATTATAACATAAATATGTTATAAAATGTAGTGATTTTATAACATATTTATGTTATAATTTTTAAATAAATAATTATATATATATATATATATATATATATATATATATATATATATATATATATATATGTTGACAGATGGAACAGGTAAGATTATGTGCCAAATTGTTGTTAAATATATATATATATATATATATATATATATATATATATATATATATATATATATATACTCTCTGAACCCTTAATGAAATATGCATGAACACATGTTCTTTTATATAAATTTCTAATCAGATGATGATGTGGCAGCAATTTAATATATATAGGAATTTCAACATAGTCATGGGGGCTTACTGAATTTCATTTCATGCATTAGTATGTGAAAGAAAGCTGATTTAAGTAACTTTGAAAGTAGCATGGTGGTTGGTGCCAGGCAAGCAGATCTGGGGATTTTTAAAAAATTTCAAAAAATTTTCACACACAGCTATCTCTAGTGATTACAAAGAACAGTGAGAAAAATAAAAATAATTTCAGTGTGTGGCACTTTTGTAGGCAAAAATCTCTTGTTGATGAAAGAAGTCAGAGGAGAATGGTCAGACTTGTTCAAGCTGATAGAAAAGCAACAGTAGTATAAATAATTACTCTTTACAATAGAAGCATACAGAAGAACATTTCTGTATACACAATTTGTAAAGGATCATAAAAATTGGACACTATAAGATTGTAAAAATGTTGCCTTGCCTAATAAGGCTTGATATCTGCTGTGACATTTTCATGGAAGGGCCAGAATTTGGTGTAAACAACATAAATCTAGAAAATTTGTAGGAACCCATAATAATAGAATGGACCCACATTTTGAAAGAGTGCTTCCACATTTGTTGTATTCTTGTAGACTTGCATGTCTTGTAGTCTATCAACTGGTGTGTGAACTTACATAAAGTTCATAGGCAGACCAAGATATAAATGGAAATAGACACACCAGTTGGTAGGCTAAAAGACATGCAAGTGTACCAGAATACAACATGTGTGTGTGTGTGTGTGTGTGTGTGTGTGTGTGTGTGTGTGTGTGTGTGTGTGTTATTATATATCCATTCATCATGGTTTATACACACTCTCACTGGCCATTTTATTAGGTGTACTCCTCACTAGGTTGGAGCCCTTTTTGCATTTTGCCTCAATTCTTCTTGGCATGGATTCAATGATGTTCAGGAAGCACTCTTTCAAGATGTGGGTCCATTCTATTATTATGGTTTCCTACAAATTTTCTATGTTAAAAAGAATTATCTATCTATTTATCACTGCTTGATGCTACTTAAAGTTTCATATACATGGCAATCATCAGGCACAAATTATTGTTTATTACAAGAGTTGAAGTCTTGTATGGGACAACAAAATTGACAAATTACATTCTAGGGATGGAGGGGTATTCTCAGTTGTCATGTTGTTAGGGTTTTTGTTTTGTTTCTTTTTTTCCGGGGAGGATTTTGTTTGGCTTTTTGATCTGTTCTTGTAAGTTGATCGTTGGCTCGGCTGGCTTTTCTTATGAGTTTCTATGTCTTTTTGAGTCACATTTTTTCCATGGTGTGTTCTTTTCGAAAGTTCAGTTGTGATCGTCTTTTCTGATTGTTCTTGTTCTATTTTGTTGAGAAGTAAAAATCTCTTTTGAGTTTTCAGGTTGTTTGCTGTAGATTCTGTGTCTTGGTTTTGCAGGTCTGTTTGGCTTCTGCTGAGGCTTTTGGTTTCCTCTTTTTCAGTTTGTTTTGTGGTATTTCATGTGGAATGTTCAGTTGCTTTTTGGTTACTTTTAGCTGTTATCATCGTTTCAGGCTTGAATATTATGGTTAGTTCAGTAAGTAGAATTCTCAGGTTATCTATTATGGGTGAGATTTCTTCAGATTTGAAGTTAGTTTTTTCTGTTGTTTCTTTTTTTGGATATTCAGGATGTTTATTTTCTGAGGTCAGCATAGAGGCATATGTTATTGTGGGTGTCTGTGTTTCAACAATTTTTCTTGCTTCAAAGAAAGAGATATTTCATGAATATTTTGTTTTGTTGATTTCCTTTTCTTTCTGCCATACTTTACATTCTCTTGAGCCTGCAGTGTGCTCCTCTTTGCAGTTTGGACACCTAGGTCCTTCCCTGCAATCTTCTGGATGTTCAGTCTCTGTATTTCCACATCTTCTACACACTGGATCTCTAGCACAAGTTTCTTTGTGGTGTCCGTATCTTTGGCATTGGTAACACCTAAGTGGCATTGGTATGTAGGTCTCCACTTTTGCTATTGAATATCCAATTCTTATGTCCCTGGGTATTACCGGGGAGTTAAAGGTTAATATATATGTATTGGTTTCAGTAAGTGTATCATTTTTTTAATTGTTATTCTTTTGAAATGTTTTACTTGTTGGTTTTTTAGGTTTGTTTTTATCTCTTCCAGGGTGCATAGTGTATTTTTGGATACTTCATTTAGTATTGTTCCATTCTTCATTTTCTTCACAGATTCTGGTTTTTAGATGTCGGTTGAGATAATTTTCTCTATTTTGAAAGGAGATATTTTGGTAAGAGGAGTATTTTCAATAGATTCTAATACTGTGAATTGATGATGTGTTAGTTCATGCTCTGACTCGTTGTATGAGTTTGATTCGATATGGGGTCTTTTTGTTGTTTTTTTTGTTGCCATCTGGGTTTGTTTTTATCTTCATCTCTTTTGCTCCTCACCCTCCTCAGAGCTCAGCAGTGGGAGATATTGGGGCGGGGGGAGACCATTCACCCTATTTTCTCAGAGATACAAAAGAGGTAGACTCATATTAGTAGTATTTTTGCTAGCATTTCCGGTGTTTTTGTTTTCTTAGTTTTTATGAAAACTTTTATTTACTCCTTCATGTGGCTCATTTTTACATACTAATTGATTGACCCTTGCCACCGCCTCCTGACACTTAGTTGGGGAATATCACATTGTTTTGAAATAGAGTTTGAAAGATATTTATTTTGTGGGGATCGGTGTTAGGGCTTGATGTGACTAGCTGATTGGTCAGATCAGGCCTCTCCGACCTCCTATCTAGCCCAGGTAAAGGCCAAAGTGATGTGTTGCAGGCTTGTGACAACTTTTCACCTGGGTCATGACCTGCTCAAAAACCAGGATCCAGTCCCCAGGCATCATGGGTCACTACCTACGGCCAACAGGTGGCCCTGTTGAGGGACTTTTACACTCTGCAGGGGTGCAGTTGATGTATTCTGAAGCCCCGCCAACAGGGCTGTACTTAAAATGTTTGACTATGTTATTTCTTTTTACAATATAAAACAAAAAACATATGTACAAATTCATACCAATCCTAGTGATGAGTAAATATCACTTGAAATGTTAATAGCTACAGTAAAAAGCTTTAGTAATGTACTTTTGATAGTCAAAGAAATATTTAAATGATTACAAATGATTTCAAACACATTAAAGAATAGTCAAATATATTACAAAGATAGGCTTCCACACCCCTGGTGCATACACACATATATATTTATATACCTTCACTATCAAAAATGCCTGTCAAGGTACTTAACCTTAAGCACTATCAGTACATCTATCTCTTAATGTCTTCAGTTCCAGTTTGATTTCCTCAATCTCTAAGCTAAAATTGATGATAAGGTAATTCTTTATTCAAAAATACTTTAGAAATCTTATAAAAGAGTTGGAAATCAATAACATTCAAAGTTAAAAGTAGTATATTTTGATTTTTTTCTAATTTTAATACTAAAATATTGAACTTGCTTTTTATTTGAAGTTTTTAAAAAATATGAAAATATATGTGCATATATATAATCAATAAAAGTAAAATAAGATGAACAATTAAAAAAATACATATACATGTACTCTGTGTCCATCTTGCCCATGTTAAACCTTTTTAACCAATTTTGCTTTGAATAAAGTAATATATCCTGTCCTTTAGCCTTGCTTGACCTTTAGGTGTGGCTGAAGGAATTTGGTTTTGGAGCATAACCATGAGATTGAACAATATCAACTGAACTGCGGATTTATATTGGTGAGTCAGAAGAAATGGGCCTGAATGTCATCATCTTTATAATAGGATTCTATTCTATAAGGTAATGGCTAGCAATCTAGTCTAGATTCTTTAGTGAGTACTCCATAAATATAGCTTTCTTTCAATATGGCAATAAATATTTACCCTTTATTTTTGTTAAAATAATTAAAATCATTATTAGACTCTTCTTTCAAGAATAGCATAAAAAACACTCAATTAGAATTTATTTTTATTGAATTAAAATTTCAAAAACTTGAGCAAGTGACACTTTAAACCTTTGAAATGGAAACTTTGAATATTTTGGCTTGACATCTATTTATGAACACAGATCAGTTGGTTCTCATTCATGTTGGCTATCATAGTCATGATGGCTACTTTCAACAAGTCAATCCACTGGTTAGTCTCCCTGTCAAATCAAGAGTACTAGGAGGCAACATGTTGGAGTGGGGGTGATAGCCAGTCACTCCTGGTCATGTAGGTCATGTAAGAGGGAGCACAGTCCAGTAGTGAGAACATGTACAGCTACCTCTCAATCCAAGATGTGACTACCATATCCAGTACTTTGATATGGGTGGTGGCACTAAACCCAATACCCTGAGAAAAAAAATTGGGACATCATGACAATGTGAAATTGTTGTGCATCACTATAGGTAACTCCATAGTGTCCACTCAGGGTTACCTGTTTTTCCTGCTGCTCTCTTGCACATTTTCAAGAAGCTTTCTATCTGTCTCAACTGTGGTTGGTAGTTAATGTCATGAGCACAGAATTCCTTTTCATTGCCTGTTTCACATTGAAACCTGCTAAGTTCCTTAATCTAAATGAGAAATAATGAGAAAATTAAAATTAAATCTAAGTTACATAACATTATATTAGGTCATTAAATTTTCATTTATGACTGGCTAAATACCTGATGCCTTATTTATATATATATATATATATATATATATATATATATATATATATATATATATATACATACACACACATGCATATATGTATATATATATATATATATATATAAGATTAATGTGAGCCAAAGTTTGTCAATTAGCTTATTGATGTTACCTTCATATATATATATATATATATATATATATATATATATATATATATATATATATATATATATATATATATATATTTATCTTCAGATATTTGTATTTATAACAGACATCCTATTTTTATTTTTAAATAGTATAAAACAGTATATTTTAAAACAAATTAAAAAAAAACTATATTTTTAAACAAATTTTCACCAAGCTGTCAATCCATTCTGCAAGGGGTTCTGTTTTTTGTTTTTTAAAAAAAGAACCCCTTGAAGAATAGACTTTACCAAGAAACTTTGAAGTCAAGGGAAACAAAAACAAAAAAAAATGATATTTAAAGTTAAGTAATCTTTTAATATAATATTATTAATGCTCTATTTTAATATTATTTTTAATATTTTTAATAATGAGCACTATATATAAAAATATCTGCTTTTTCTTAAATCATATATATATATATATATATATATATATATATATATATGAGAGGTGAATGAAAGTTTCTCATCCCCACCCACTTTTCAAATTCTGTCAAAATGATCCAATATCAGAATTTTAGAGTAAAGTGTTTTTTTTATTTACCACCCCCTCATTAAAGTATATTAAAGATGTATTCATGATCCACAATTTTTTTAGGATAGGATACATTTCTCTATATGCAATTCTGTTAATTACATTTTTCATTATCTCTTTTTCTGATATAATCTTCATCAAAAATGAAATGATGTAGAAATTATGTCTTCCTCCATGTGTGTTTCAATGAATTAGTTTAAATAAACCTGGTTTCGACTATCTGTTCAGATTAAAATAATTTCTTTAACAATTATAATAAAAAGAAACAAGTTTAGCATTAATTAAAAAAAATTTCTGGATTTTTACCTAATAAATAAGATTTTATAAAAATGAAATATAAAGATTTTCCACTTTTTGAAGCATTACCCTTACCACTTTTTGAAGCATTACCCTTCCATGGAAACATCTACTAAAAGCCTTTGCAAAAATGTCATTTTCAATTAAACAATCATAGAGAAAATATATATAATATTCAGTTGGGATCAACTTATTTTTATATCTTCAGATTTTTCGTTTTTTTATCAGTTTATGATTTGTTTGCTTTTTAGGTTATTTTTTCTAATTTTGTTTCTTTACATTCTTCATAGATTTTGTTTAATTGTTGTTGCTTTAATTATAAGAATAAGGAGAAATGTTTTGATCTGAAGAAAATTTAGCAAGTGGAAAATAAATCATTTATATATGTTTTGATTAAAATATACTGATATTCTTCTTTAAAAAGTAAACTGGGGAAAGAAAAGAAAATAATAAACTGGGTCATTTACAGCCAAAAAAATAGCAAAAATATTCAAGTAACACATTTTTTTACACCTATCAATATCTGTCTCCTACAAGGGAAACATAGAATTAGTTATGAAACTTTAAAATATAACAAAAACTGTGTAATATTTAAAAAACATGAAAAAACATTCTTTATCTATACATGCTGACTTGGAGGAAGAAAGTGTAAGAGAGAACTATTGTTGAATGCAAATTTTGCCAATATCAACCCATTTTTCATTTTTGCCAGATGTTCCAAACAATAGCATCATTAGCACCATCCGTAATAGTATTTTGTCATCTTAAAGAGATATCCAACAGGGAACAGGAAATTAGAAAACCAAATCTCACTAAGAAAAGACCTTTTCCTGTTTTCATCTTCTGATGTGACAGTTTATTGAAGTGGAATCTATCAAGAAGATGCCAATGAGAAGCACTCCTACAGAGATGTTAATCATTTTTTCTATTCTAACATCCAGCTAAATTTAAAGCAATACATATGGATAAAAAAGGAGAAATTATCTTTTTTAATGTAAACTGTTCTTTAACCATAAATAAAAAATATTCCTCAAAATAGTTTTATGTAAATAAATAATATTTAAGAAAATATTAATAAAATAATCAATTATTGGAAATAAAATAGAGTACATTTCCAACAAATTAAAATTGTTCTTTTTTTTTCTAAAGAAATGTTGACATCAGCAAAACCAAATGACAATTTGCGAGCCTTTTCTGAAACTGTTGGCAGCAGTTTATTTAGGTAATAGTTCATAGAACAAACTGAAAATTACAATCTCTTGTAATTGTTTTTTCTTTTTCAGGGCATCATTAAATTTCGAAATATTGCAATAAATTTTGAAACAAAGCCATTCAGTATTAAACTAATATCATATTTCTGACAGGCCATTTTTAATTGGCAACAGTATTAATAGTTTTTCTCACAATGGTAAAAAATATATAAAACACAATTTTTTATAAGTGTGAAAGAGTACTTTGAAAAATCTCATGAGAGTCACCAATAGTCAACTTTTGAACAGAATAATTTTGACTGTCTATTAAGATAATCTGATCTCCATAATTAATGAAATTGACAAAAGAATACAAATGTGATGAGTAAAAAAAAAAAGGAAAGTTTTCCCTACCAGATTCCAAAGCAAAATATTGATCTTTAGATTTACAAGCGAAGTATGGGAAAATACCAGTTCCCTGCTGTCCACAAAAGTAATGTTTCCATTATTCTTCTTCTATGTGTTGATTCCCTTCTATTTGCTATTTTTAGTGTTTTCACCTTCCCACTCCCTGTCCTGCCATCTATTTACACAAGATTGTTAGGTAGGTTGCTCAGTTTCCCTCTGTTCCTCTTGCTGTCAATATGTACAGTGAGTGTCAAATTCATCGAGCCTTGTTTCCTCATTATGTCCTAGATATTTCAACACAAATGTCCCCATTAGCTAGCTTCAAATGAGTGACAATTTTAAAATTCCAATTATTATTTCAGCAGTCTCATCAAAATTTATCTCATTGGTTTTTTGGCAAAATATAATTCACATATTTTTCATGTTCAGAAGGGGCCAATTTCCGTAATAATAACCAAACTTTCTTTTCATCATTCAAATGCCAACAATCCCTTTTGAAGATCCCTTCGTATCTTCTATAATAAGCTGAAAAAGTTATCCCATCATCTGGATTGTACACAAATTCACTGATTGAATTAGCAACAACATCTGGAGTGAATGAATCTAAATTTTTTCCTTCCATCATCTTGGTAAATAACTCAAAAACTTCTCTTGTTGTAGTTGTAATTGTAATTAGTGTTCATGTTTTTGCTTTTGTTGCTGCAATTGTTGTTCTTGTTGTAATTTCTGTTACTACAACTGTTGTTCTTGCTGTTACTTTTGTAGCACCAACATTTGAACCATGATAGCATTTAATTCTTCCATTCCACTGTACTCTGCTGAATATTTTGTAGATTAATTTTTTCCTTGCGTAAATTGAACAAATCCTTATATAATTTCAGTGAATCCTCATATAAGTTGAAGAAATCTCAGTGTAAGTTCAAGGAATCCTTGTCACCACTTTTGTAATATCAACGAACACTCACTGCAACTTTTGTAATGTCAATGAATACTCATTGTCACTTTCATAATGCTCATAGTAGAGACTTCGTAATCATAGATACAACTATAGTAATATCGTTGAAAAATACTGGTGTCAGAAATAACACTTGTACTAATAGTACTTGCTCGATAATACTCAAAAGTAACCACTGAATAGTAATCCAAATAGTAATCCATATAGTGATCAATATAGTGAATAGAATAGAGATGAGAATTGCGATCTGTATAATAATAGAGGATAGTGTAGAAATAGTGATCGTTTAGATGTCACGCTACTTCCTATTTATGCATTTCCTTTACCATCACATGATCTACTTATCCAAAACAGGATCGCCTATGTTTGCTTTCTGGTGTCCTGTGTTCAAACTCCAGTGTCAACAGCGACACTTTATTCATATATAACACTTTTCAAAAAGGCTGTTTATTAATAATATTTATTCACTTTATTGTACCCATACACACATGTGTATATATATATATATATATATATATATATATATATATATATATGCACACACACACACATACATATATATATATATGCACACACACACACACACACACACACACATATATATATATATATA
The DNA here is from genome assembly GCA_964036315.1 of Acanthosepion esculentum. Classification (NCBI taxonomy): domain Eukaryota; kingdom Metazoa; phylum Mollusca; class Cephalopoda; order Sepiida; family Sepiidae; genus Acanthosepion; species Acanthosepion esculentum. Next base: position 46,962,527 of record OZ038496.1, read on the forward strand.
TATATATATATATATATATATATATACTCATATATATACACACAGTCAAAAGACGTTACTGTTTCAGCACCACCTCCCAAAATTTAACCAGTTGAACAAACATTAGAATTTTGAGGGTAATTTTCAACACCCTCTAGTGTGTATAAATATCTATATCAGGAATTTTTCTCTCTGTTGTAAGACCCATGCTTTTCACAAAGTCTGTCAGATGTGGCTAGCAATAATAAATCATACCTTTACATACTGGCCCATGATACTTTTGCAGGGGTTTGTATTCATTTTTGATTTGTTCATATTTTTTGTTTATGTTATTAAAAATTATGATAGCAATCATAAAATATATTTATCTATATTTTTGACTTGTTAAGAGAAACAGTCTTTCATTTTATTATTGGTTGTGTTTTTCTCAGTTCAGTCAAGACCAAAGTTTATTAATCTCAGCTCATGAGCAATGGAAATATGACACCAACATCTTATGATTTAACCAGCAGATTTAGTCAATAATCCTAGTATTGGTTACAATCATTAGTAATGTTTTGATAATCAGCAATGATAAAAGTTATCTATGAATAGCAGTTCATCTACTACTTTGCCTTTGATAAAAAAAGCTACTTTGGTTATTGCTGAAGGATGAATAAGCATTTATACCATGGATAATTTAGCAGATTTTTTAAATACTTGGCCCAACATTAGGGAAATAGTTTAGTTTTTTTTATATTGAGACTAATGCTTCTTTTTTTCTTTAAAGCAAGTTTATAAGAAATAAACCCTTTTCCAACGCAATTACATACCCACATACATACCATATTAAAACACAACCAAACTTTATTTTCTATCCAATAACATATGATATTTACAAACATGCCAAAAAGATTCCACAATGCAACACACACTATTTAAATCAAAGTGTCTATTAACATTACCATGTGAAATATTTGACCAATCAGAGAAAACTAAAACCCTATTTTTCTTGAGCTTACTTTTGGGAAAGAGTTTTTATAAAATCTACACAGATGCAACTGTCTTCAAGCTGTTCAAACACAAGAGAAAACATAACTACACCACTTTTTCATTTTCCTCAGTGTCAGTGATTTCAAACAAATCATCTCCAACAGCAACAACAGTGACAGTCTGTGAATCTCCACTGACAATCATAGTCTTTTCTAAACCACAGTTTTTTGTGGGACAACAAAAGACCATTTTTACTACTTTTTGATTCTTTTGAATTCATGTACATATGTTTGTAAATACAAATTATTTATTTAACAGGCATTCCCATGTTTTCTTTATTTTTATTTTACTATTATCTGAAATTAAAACGTTCGGATTTTTTATATAAAAAAAACCCTAAAAAATTTCCTACAAATCCATAATAATCAATATTAGTATGATACTCAAGTTTCTTTCTCATCAGCCTATTACTCTAATAACAACACCAAATTGACCCAAGTAATGGTTAACATACCTTTCTAATGACAACCAAGTTTAATTTATGGAATATAATTTAGCCAGTATAGCAGTTTGCAATAATGAAAAGGAACAGCATTTTTATGTTTCAATATTTCAAATCAATGAAAACAGCATTTACTGAAACTTGTCCTATACTAAATTTCGAATACAAATGAATAGTTTTTATTTACAATAAAATGCTAAGAATTAGGTGTCTGGAATAAATGGTCTTCTAATTTGACTTTATTTATATAAGTTTTGTAACTCTAATAAAAAAGGAAAACAATTTAACATATATCATGAATGAAAATGAAAGGAAATAATGAATTAATATGAAATCCATTTTAGTTCATTTATCCTGCCAAGTTAAAGTTTTCCTTCTTTTATAATGAATTGGTAATTACAGAGTTACAAAATGAAAACTACCTTCCTTGATAGTTTATTGTTGTTAGACTGCTATTTCCCGTGAAAATTTCACATAGTTTTGTCCTTAGGTATCAGCACCCAATGAATAAAATAGATTTCATTCATTTTTTAGTAACCAGCTTACATTTGTGGAGCCAAAATGTCAGCCATTTGTATTGTTGTCTGAACATGATTATAGATTAATTGACAGTAAAATCAACAGGTCAACTGAGTAAAATGCTCAATCATTTGTCTACAAATCTTTTATTTTTTCAAATCATGAATAGGAATTGAATATATACTATTTACTTAAGTTAAGAACAAATAAACTTATTTTTTTCTTTTCTTTTCAATTGAATTTTGCAAGATATCTTTGACAAAATTATGCATGATTTAGTGAATATACAAGACCTGTTTGAAAAGTATTAAGCTATTTTGAATATTTTGAGAACTGGTTGCAAAACCTTCATGTATATTGGCAATATTTTTACACATAAATGAACAGACCTCTACTGTTGGTTACCCAGTGAATGAGATTAATGATCCTAGAAGATGACTTTTCATAGTGTTTTGAAAAGTAGAAGCAATACATTTAGGATATGTGTATGAAGGAAGTCATTTTATGGGGTCTAAGGCAGTGGTTTCCAAATGGTGCAGCATGCCTCACAGGTGTGTCGGAAGAGGATAGCAGGTGATGCAGAATGATTGAAAGACAATCAAAGATTTAGAAACAGTTTCAAAAAATTTATATGCCAAAAATAAATGTGATTTCAAAATTTAAAATATTATTATAGATTACTTGTAATTGCATGCATGCATGAGTCCCAGTATAAATAGTTATAAGTAATTTTTGACCAATTTTATCATTGTGATATTTTTGCATTATATCAAGTATTAAGAATATAGTAACTAGGCTCTGCAAATTGGAGGAGAGTGTTATCAATGATAATGTTCTGTTTACAAATCTGTGATTATCTCCCTTTATCCCTCTCTCTATTTTTTACTTTTACATGTACTTTTTATCACATGAAATTTGGTAAGGCATGAGCAAATTTTCATTCTGAAAATGCAGCACTGAGAAAAAAATTTGAGAACCACTGGTCTAACGTTTCACTACCTAAAAATCTTTTGTTATTATTAAATAATTGGATTGTTTCATTTTTTTGTATTGATGCATATAAATACACACATACATATACGAGTACGTGCGCACACATGCAGACACACACATGCAGACACACACGCAAACACGCATGTATACAGACATGCAAGTATACACACATACACAATATGTACACAAAAATACTCCCACATTCTTAACTATACAGATTTAAACATATACAAATACACTGAAAAGACAAATTGTTTATTAGCATTCTAATATATTTTCAAATGTACACTGAAATCTTTGAGTTTATCTTCTTTTATTCATTTTCCCCAACTACAAAAATAAAACCTAATATTTGATTCTTACAATTTGTTTTGGTGTTGGGGTTAGAATAATTTAAATTATCAAATTTTCAAAATCAATCCACAGCATTTACAAAATTTATCGACAAATACAATATTAAAGATTTTACAAAATATTTGACAGACATAAATTAATATTTTTCATTTTATACAGGTTTATAAATTTACAGCTAATAAAAAATGCTTGGTATTTTATAAATATTTGATAAAAATTTTTGATCCTATATTACAAAATAGATTCAAGAGCCTATTATTGTTTCTAAATTCAAATAAATATTTTTATACTTTAATGTTAGTACAGATATCCAATTTGTTCGAGTTGAGTACATATTCATCCAATATGTCAATCAAATTCAAGACTTAAGAGTACTAAAAACAACATTTCTTGTGAAATGTTATAAAAATAACAAAAGTGAGGACATCAACTAATATTTATTGAAGTTGGACATCAGTATAAGATTAACTGCAGAAACAGTATTTTTCTCTTATAAAATTAAGCTTCTGTCAGATATTTGTTGAGCCTAATCTATTTTTCTAAGATGAAATCATTGATTATGGATGACCCAATCAAAAAATGAAACCACATACGGAAATCAGCTGTAGGTGTTAGCCATCTTACCTTTCAAAAACAACAGGTTAAAAAATCTGAAGCCACAACATTGGTCATAGTCTAACCACATTCAAATATTCATATATTAAAGGCCACTTTGAATGAATATATAAATATACCAATGAATAAATAAAGCTGTTTTTCCCTCTTCTCTGCTTCTAGCTACAAGCAGAGACTTGCTGAAGGACATTTCTTTCTCAGAAAGATACAAAAATATCAGATTTCTTTCAAATTTTGTTCAAACAAAAATAGATTAGCTAAAACATTGTGTTACCAAAATCAAGAACACAAAGAATGAATTCAATTATTGGAATAAATTTAAGAATATTAATGACTCTTCTTGAAGATACAGACAATTAATTTAATTTTAATTTTCTCCTTTATGCAAACTGTTTTGCTTCAACAGTTCATTTCCAAAATCTATTGTCATAGAAATATATGGTTTTCAATCAACATATTTCATTCATCCAAAGTTTATCAGCATTTTCACAAATTTACTTGCCGAATTTGATGGCATATAAGAACCACCTTTTTTAAAAAAGAAAAATAGTTAAAAATGATCTCCCTTGTCATATGTATAAAGTTTATGTATCTGGTAGACTAATGTTTACCCAGTCACAGTAAACTACTTGTACTTAGCCTTAAATGTAAAGTGTGGGGAGGGGGCATCTTCGTGGCCAGTGTTTGTTAGGAAATAAAATTTAGCAGCTATATAGAAATTTCCTTTTGTTCGATAAAAACATGAAAATGTTTGGGTTTTCATAGGCATATACAGAATCTGTGACTTAGGAAATCTTTTCTTCAGCCTTCATATTGGATCAACCAAAATGTGTTTACAACAGAAATTATACAAAGAAGAGACGTGTGTCCAAATAATGGTGAATATGTTAAATACTCTTCTAAAAGTTATTAAAATTACTTTAAAAATATCTTCTTTTATGATATTTTACAAGTATGAAAATATATTTTTCATAGAAAGGCAGTACACTCCCTGCCAGATATTTTATAGCAATCATTCAAATATTATCAAAATAAATAGTGAACTTAGGTGTTTATCAATGTTTATTTTTATAAACTATTCATTTGGTAGATTTTACAGTATTTACATTAGTCGGACTATTGTCCTCATCTTTGTCGCCATATTTGTCACAACGTTTCGGCCGTTGTACGCTCCGGCCTTCTTCAGGTGGTTGGAATTTCGAACCGAACCCTTTATTTCGATCACTGGGGTAGACTGTTCTAGTTCCACGAGCCATGTTTGATGGATGTCAGTTATCAGTTATCTCCTGCTAATTTTCCCTCTGAAAGTTCTCCACTGCCTGAACCGGGTATTGAACTCACACTCTTTGGGTCTGTCACTGGATCTAACCAACGCCTTTATCCACAGTGTCATGTGTCACGTTGTGACAAATATGGTGACAAAGATGAGGACAATAGCCCGACTAATGTAAATACTGTACATAATACCTCATCTCAGAAATATAGACAGTCTCTGGTAGATTTTATTTTCCAATTTCAATATAAATTTTTTTTTTTTTTAATAAATTCACCCCAAGCAAGGTGATAATTCCACTAAGATACAAGGGGCTACTGAGAGTGAAAGAGAAGGAAATGACTCTAGAAGGAAATGGAAACTCAATCCTAAACAAGAAACCAGGGATAAACTTCTACTATTCAAAAGACTGGGAAAGATTGTGAACTGGACAATAAACAAAACTATCTACTCCTATTACATTTAAACTTGTTATGCATGCATACAAAATAAGCTAAAAAGTGACTAATAAAATATTATTTCTGTTCTTAAACCATCTTGTTAAAATAAGACATCATTTGTTTTCTACATCTGTTGATTCATTTTTTCTTACTAAACCATTATGTAAAAGTTGTAATTATCCAACAAAATGACAAAATAGTTCATGAAGAGACATTAATTTACCAACAATGTTTCTTTTGTCCAATTATTCCATTTTGTGTTGATGGATTGAGTGAAGTGAATAATTGAAACAAATTACACCAATGCATGAAATCTACTTTCTGTGTATGATACTGACAAACATTACTTATTTTACACTAGGTTAGGGCCTGTCAAAAGTGACAGGCTATGAACAATATACTGTGTAAACCTGCCAAAGTTAATGCATTATTTTGCATAGACTTTAAAAATAGTTATCTTTTTACTTTTGCATTTTCATCTCTTGTGATTCTATTTAGAATTAAGCAAAGTATATAATTAAAAATGCAATTAGAATTAATGAATATCTCTACGGTAACATTTCATTTTTAGTTTTCTTTTTAAAGAAATCATTTGATATCAGATAAATGGGTTTAGTCACTGAATTCCAAAGTGTCATTAAGACTTTTAAAAGAGTATTTGTTTGCATCACCTTTCATTATAATTCAATATAATTCAAAAGTTTATCTCTACATCTCCATATTTCTATAGAATATATAACACTTGTGAATAACTGTTTTTAAATTACAAACATGTATGAAGTTATTTTACAAATATTTAAGATTATTATTAATTACATTATGATTGTTTTATTTTGCTCAAGCCTTACTGGAAATAGTAAATGGGTACCAAAGATACAGTTTTATTTATCCTTTATTTGAAATTATAAATAACGGATATCTGAAAATACAGTATAAAGAAATTGTAATTAACATTACTATACATTGTGAGGGTATACATAGATATTCCTCTATCTTCTCCTCAGTAAGTAAGTTCTTTCAAAGAATCAACAACTGTTGATGTTAATGTTGAAACTTCTTGACAATTGTTTGTATATCCATCATAATTGAGCTATGAATGTAATTTTTTTATATCAATACAAAACAAAAAATGTGGTTTGTTATTGAAAAACCTGTAAGAGTCCAACATTTGGTGAAACAACTATTTTAAAATCAATAGTGAACTAATGTGATATGCTCAGTAAAGTTACCCATATATTAAATAATGAACATTGGTTTTAGTTGTCCTGCCCCATTACTAGCTGCACATAATCATGTAGACACTTTGGTTTCACACTAGGTTGTGTTGAACATTGCAGGATTGAAGGTGTAGGTATGGGCATTGTTGGTTGTTGCATTGTTGGAGGAATGGGTGTCTGTTCTTGAGGTACTGGATCAACTATGGTTGCTAGTAATGATAAATGAAATGGAGGTGATGCACATGGATCATTCACTGGTCATGGTATTTCATGACCAATGTCATATTCTGAGCAATTAATAGTCCCAGACAGGGCATTTGCGTAAGCACATACTGGTGAGTTATTCTTATTGACATTGGTGAAACCAGTGGGTGGAACAGTATAAGTCTCAGTTTTGTCTGCATTAGGGGAATATTCAACTGAGATACATTAGGTTTGTGTGCACTCTGTAGATCGCTGGCAATAGTCCGTCGTACCGGATGTTCATATACTGAAGTATAACGACGGAGAAACCTCCTGTTGCACAATGTTATCATTCCAGATCCATCAATGCAGATAGAATTGATGTACTTCTATGACCCATCCTATTTTGCCCCACTTTAGAAGTTGGTGGCTGGTCTGATTTTGAATTCTGACTAAGTCACCAACCTTGAGTAGTGGAAAACTTTGAGTATCCTCTCTGGAGTATTCTACTGTTTTAACATGTCAGTTCCGCAGAGCAGCTTCCCTTAGAGATAGGATGTCTGGCCATGTATCATGAGGTTTATAACAACCAGGAAGTATAGGGATAAAATCTTTTACAGCTCATCGAAAAATATACATAGCTGGGGAAAGTCTTGTATCTCTATCAGAGGTATTCCTGTATTGTAGTATAGCACTCTGAAAAGCATCTGTGTCAAGTTTGCCATTGATCCCATGTTGTCAATAATGAAATGTTTTACTGTTTTGAAACAGACTTCAGCTCTACAATTACTGTGAGGAAAAGCAACAGATGAGAGTTGATGATGTACACCCCAGGTCTTTAAAAAGTTTCTAGTGTCCGTTGCTGTAAAATCTGGACTATCATCTGTGGCCAACTTGTCAGGGATTCCAAAGACTGTCAATTAGGCTTTTCGAACTGTTGGTTGATCTATCAACAATAGGTCATTTAGAATATCTGTCAACAATAGCATACCTTACACCTCTGTAATGGTAAAAGTCAGTATACACATTCTGAAATGGGTACACAAAAGATGTCAGAGGAGCACTGGGTTGTGAGGGAGCCATGTGATTGCAGTGGTTACAATTGTTTCTCATGCACATTGCATCAGCTGTGATTCCTGGCGTAGAACACAGATGTCTCTTCCCTCAAAGTCATGGAAGTAACACCCTGATGAGCTGAATGCAGCAACATAAGAATGTCCTATCGTAAGGAATGTGGGAAAATGATCTGATCCTTGTAGACAGCAACACCGTCAACTGTCAATAAATGTTCCTGGAATGGATAGTATTCTTGTAGAGAGGCTGGTATGTTATTGTGTGAGTCTTGGATATCTGCCTCTATTATCTCAACTAACTGATGCATGACTTCATCATTAGAGGCAGTGGTGCAAACTTTGTCCTATGTTACACATTTTACACAGTTTGTTCACATTTGCATGTTTTTGGAAGATCCAGAACCCTATACCATATTTCAACCAATCTGTAGCTAAGCATGTTGGTTTACTAGAGTTGAATATGCATATGCCATTTTCTATCTTGTTGATTATTATAATCTTGGATTCCTGAAAAAGGTCATCCAGGCTCAAATCCTATTTGAAGTGTGTACTTGGTTTCAACAACTGAAAGAATGGCAGCATCTGGTTTGTCATACTAAACAGGTAAGAAACTTGGTTCACTAAACTGAACCAAGATCGCATGTCAGTGAAGTTTTTTGGAATTGGCAAATCCAGGATGGCACATACGTACTTTTTACAAAGTTGAACACTATCATTTATGATTTAAAAATCAGCAAATTCCACATTATCCTGGGAAAATACAAACTTATCAGGATTTTAAGTGATACCATTGTTTCCACATATTTCTAGCCAATTACATGCCTGGAAAAAAGGTCTCCTCAAGATTATCATCCACACACTTTGTTTTCTTGGAAACATTGCTAATGATCTCATCAAATTACCAGGTATATCCATCTCTCGATGCAATATATTCTTGTGGAGTGGTGAAATATCAGTACCTACCCCACTGCATGATGAAAGTAGGGAAGTGTCTATCTTCCTGACGAATAGGAACACTATGATATCCATTCCAAGCATCAAAGACTGTTTTCTTGGTCCCATGTGGTACAGATCAGGCTTGGTGAAATGGAGACTGTGTGTGTGTGATGGGTTTCCCAGATAGCATAAGCATTCAAAGCCTGAAAGTCAACTGTGCATCAAGGTGTGCCATTCTTTTTTACATATACCACCATATGATGGCACCATGTAATGGGTTCTCTAATCAGTACAGGTTCTATTACGCCTGGTTTAACATCCTGGTCAAGACCCAACTTGAACTCATCTTGCCAATGAAGCGGAATGGGAACAGGTGTATGATGAACAACAGGTTTGGCCTGAGGGTCCACCATAAGCTGTATAGGTGGTCCTTTCATAAGGGGTAAAGCCTAATGTCCACATGTTAAATGTACTCAATTTGTACCAATCTAGTAGGTACTGTTGAAGATCCATACAATGTCCCTCTGTAGCATGGAATGGTAATTTGGCAGGTATAACAGGTAGAGATTCTCATTTGGGGAAACTGCATTAGATAGCATGATTGTTATCATGCAGTTCAATGGACTTCACCAGTGTATCACCTTCAATGCCCATTGCAGTGTTGGCACTATCAAATATATCATTACCATCATTCATTGACATATCTGCACTATCAATTGTCTCATGTACAATATTCATTGAAGCATTAGCACTTTCAACTGTTTCTCCAAGTGCTGGGAAATTTGTTACAATGATACCAAGTGCAGTACATGTCTCTTGACTAAGGAATGTCTTATCAGAATATTCATTAATATATACTATCTTCCATGTCTCCAGTACAGTGCCATCAAAGGTTTTGCCAGAGAAGCCAAGGATGGCTGCACCCAGGATCTTTATGCCTTTATTGTTAGCAGCATGCATTTTCATTGTCATTAGGTTTAGATTGTGTTCAGTCAATCCCAAACAGTTTACAACTCTGATACCAGCAAGACAACTTTGGTAGCCAGTATCAGTGAGACTGTGATTGCAACAGTCTTTGGTTTTGATAGGAAGCTTGATTTATATCCAAAACACTCATAGTCATCTATTACAGTCATTGCTGTGAGATTGACATAGAGTTGGGGTTTAGATGATTGTTGGATCCTTGTATCAGACATGTTATTGTACACATGATGACCCAAGACAAGAACTTTGTTAGCATAGGCAGAGTTGAAGTCTGTTGAGGCACATAGTGAATCAAATATAGCACCTTCATGTTCAATGGATTGTTTCCTTGTGGAACTCCTGCACATTGTGGATAAGTGATTAGTACAGTTGCATTTAAATATGTTTGACTATATGCAGCACATATTTGTTGTCTTATTTGAGCAGGTGCTTGAATCCCATGGCCAGATTTACCACAGTATGAGCACAATTTATGTTTGTCAGACGTTTTCAGGGTGAATTCCTGCATCCTAGCTTGTGTGCAATTCCTGTTGTGATATAAGCTTATGTCCTCAGCACCCTATGAGTCCAGTAATTTGGATGCCAAGTGTTTGCCAGCTTCTTTAGCTTCAACAAACTTGAACATATCTTCTAAAGTCAGGTTCTGATTTTCAGCTCCAAGTAAGTCAAATTGAATTTCCTGGTCATAGAACCCACAGACAAAAACATCATGTAAAATTGTATCAGTATAATTTACTTCTTGATTATAGTTATTGCATTATAGAACAAGTTTACACACACCAGCTTGTCCGTGAAGCTTAGCACTGAATGCACGAACAGGTTCCTCATGATCTTGAAACATGTTATTTAGCGTCACATGTGCAACCATTGTATTCTCTTCTCTTACAGCTAACTGACAAATTGCTGCAAGTACTTCAGTCTCTGATTTCTCAGTTAATGAATCACCCTGTGCTCACATAAGATCCTTATGCAAAGTGTCATCACAGCACTCCAGTAACTGAATAATTAGTTCCTGTCCAACAATCTTTGTTGCTTCCTTATAATTTTGCCATCTGGACAGAAAGTAGGTCCAGTCTTCACTGATAGCAGCAGATGTAATAGTGGATCATTTGACTTTTTCCATTTTGGTTAGCATGGCTGCATTATGTATCATCAAATGCATGGTGATCAGCACAGCTGCAGTTGTTGCATCCAGGTCATCTGTCTTGTATTCACATGCAGGGATCAGGTACTTGACTTTCAGTATTGCAGTGGGTAGTTCAAAAAATCTCCATCATAAATGAGTACCAAAAATGCTGTTTCATTTACTCTTTACTTTAAATTATAAATGATGGCGATCTGAAAATAAAGTATAAAGAAATTGTAATTAACATTACTATACATTGCAATGTTACACATAGATATTCTTCTAAATAGAATCCTGGAATCATAACTTGTTGCCAATCTAATACTGAAACTGAGATGCCAGATCAGAGCCAATAATATTGCTGAGTTTTCTTTGGATTTTATTAAGGATCTCTAGATACATAGAAGGAATACAGGACTATATGTGTCAGCAATATTCTAAGCATAGACAAATGGTAGACTTAATAAATTGTCTAACATGACAAAGTGAACCAACTTTCTTAGCATTTGATTCAATATAGTTTTTCCACTTAATGTCAGCCAAGATAATTAGCCTGAAAAGGTGCAAACACACATGTATGTTAATGACGACAAAAGGAAAACATATCTTAAGCCAGTGCATTTCATCCTCTGATGGACTTTATCAAGTAAGGACTATAAATTTTATTTGCCAACAAGTATTTATTTATTTTTCAGTTAGCCTGATTAATGTTTATGAGCATTTTTTAAATTTAAAAACTAACAACATTTTTAATCTTGTTTATAAATAGCTGTTACAAAATAAAATCCTTACATTAATAAAGTCCATCAGTGGACAAAACTCATCAGTTAAGATAAGTTTTATTTTTGTCTTTATTCATATTGTCCTTTTACAGATACATTTTTAATTATATCTGAAATTTTACACATATACACACACACACATATATATATATATAACATTATTAAGTCTAATGTAAAATAAAAGGTAATATAAAGGAAGATGTACTTATGTTTCTTATGATTTTCTGCCTATCTAATAAAAAATAATCTGTATTGATTTTAAAGAGACACTGAGCAATTTTTATGCTCCTAAATATTCACAAAGAATGTAAAAAACGATTTTATGTTCAGTTGGAAGATTTACTTCAAGAGAAAATGGTCCTAACAAAACAGTGTACATTCTAGTCATTAATGTTGTTATTATTAATTATCAAAAGCATTAACCAGTTAATTCTCTCTAATAAATATACAAGCAAATATATAAATTATGCAGTCAGCATCAGCTGAATATAAATATAGATGATTTATTCATTGTAAATATTGACAAAGGTTCAAAAACATCAGACATAAAACTTATTGAAAACATAGAATATTTTTAAAGTCAGTGTTTTTTAAACTAGCAAAAATTCTGTTTTTTTAAGTAATCAATAAATGCAACTTTTTTATTAAAATTTATTTGAATTCTTATGAGAATTGTTATAAAATCATGTTTTATGAAAAAAGAGGAAAATGTTGATAATTAACAATAATACAGAAATCAATTTATTTTCTGATTGTCATCATCTAGATGATCTTGAATTCAATAGTCAAAACCTCCATTACTTATTGGACCAATAAGAGTTATATTCCATATTTCATAACTGCTTAAAGACAAAGTAATCTGTGATTGTTAATTTTTTAAGTTGTTTTCATTCTTTTTCAAATTTATCTAAGTATATTTCCCAATTTTTAGCATTTCACAAAGACTATGAATATGGAGAATTTTTTTTACAAAGTATATATAAAGTATTATGTTAGTTGAATAAGGACAATAGATAAAAATATTTAAGTATTTTTTTACACTATTTACATTGTTTGGATTGTTGTCCTCATCTTTGTTGCCATAATCATGATGTCTCAGCCATTGTGCACTCTGGCCCTTCTTCAGGTGATTGGAATTTCAAACTGAACCCTTTATTTTATCCACCAGGGTAGATTGTTCTAGTTCCATGTGCCATGTCTCAGTATCAGTTATCTCACTTTAACTCAACTCATGAAGTTTTTCTTCAATTCAGCTGTAGCCAGGTATTGAACTCACAGCTCTTTGGGTCAAGTCCCTGGATTCAACCAATGCTTTTATCCACTTGTCCATTCCATCATGAATATGGCAACAAAGATGTAGACAACAGTTCGAACAATGTAAATAGAGTAAATAATTACAATACAGAAATATAGACAGATATTAAGCATTTTTATTTGAAGGCTAGAGAAGCTAAAAAAATTATACAAAGACATAATATTAGTAAATGCATTCCATTATTTTACTTACATTTGATATTTTATAAAGATATACTTATTGACAATTACATAATTTAATATGAAAAATCACCTTAATACTTTGTAGACATTTGTTAGTCATTGAAAGGAGAAATAAGCCTCTGTCAAATACAACTGGAATTAGAAAAATCTACTTTCAATACATTTGTACAATTCACTGATGGAGGAAAGGAAATGACTACATTATGTTCAGATCAAGTTGGGTCAACATAAATGTCTTTGTATAATAAGATAGCAAATGAAAAAATCATCATTGCAAGATGGCAGATGAAGCAGAGTATGTCTAAATCTAAATCAGAACCACAGTATTATCATCATATGTGTTATTAGAGCAAAGCATCCAAAAGAAAGCCACTTTTAAAACCAGTCAACATTCAGTACAGAAACCAATAAGCAAATGAAATGGTGGAAAGAATATTGGAGATTTGCTCAATCTTGGAACAATGGATAATTATGGATGAGCCAAGAATTTTATTTGAACCACCTGCAGCCCATTATCAAGCTTGTTTTATTTTTAGTTATGGTTTAGAGAGCAATTTGAATCACTGGTTATTAAAAGCCTTTGGATAACATAGGGAAGATCAGTTTAGAAAAATACATTTTGACTCAACAGGAGAGATTTCTTTATTGACTTTTATTTGAACAAAAACATCTCCGTTTTTATGAAGGATGAAACTCAATACCATACAGAAAAAAAAGAAAAATCTAAACCATATTAAGTGATTCTCATAGAAGAGTTAATCTTATATAAATTTAATTGAAGATATTAGTATCATTTTTGGATGTTATATTAAGGAAAATATCCAAGAAGCTTTCCAAAAAGTTTCTCTTTGTTTTCAATACAGACTGGTTGGATATTTCACAAGAGAAGATAACTGCTCAGATAACTGCTCAGATAACTTGGATTTCTGGAAAAATAAAAACATTAAATCTTTATAGATTCACTAAGTTTAAATCCGATAGTTTTTCTAATTATTTAAATCATTACATAAATGGATTATCACATGATTTTGATGTTTGGTTATCATGGTAGATTCAAAAAACAAAATTATCAAACAAGTACTACAAGCCTGCTATGATAACTAAATAGTCAAAATCATCTGACATTGGATTAAAAGACTCAAAAAAATGTGATGGTGGTGTAGTGAATATAGGTATTGGTTAATCAAGTGTTACTTTTTTTCTATTTATTGTGATTTGAATCCCTTGATCAGGTAGTAAAATAATACCCTCTGGTTTTGTAGGAAAAAAAAGAAATGGCTTCATAGTGAAAAAATAACTCAATAATCAGTACATAAAAGATATTCAATATCAGCTAAAAATAATGAACACCTGAAGATGACCAGAAAGAGTACTTGGCTGAAATGTTGTATCTCTAATAACCAAAATGGGAACAACAGTTCAAATAAATTGAATGTCAACATATACTGGAAATTTCTCATCTCAAAAAATAAAAAAAAATTAAAATTATCAAAATATATTCAATATGATTTCTAAAAGAAAAATGCCTGAAAATAGAAAAAAAGCTTGTGATTCTAGTCCAGGAGAGCAAACAAAATATTCATAACAAAAAGAAAATAACAATGTCAATTTCATTTTTTTATTTTTTACTTGTCTTCATATTTTGGAAACACTCTCCAAAATATTCAACAATATTAAATAATAGAGAATATTTCAAAATGTCAATAAGTTTTTAAGTGAATTGATAGTGTCAAAAGTTTCATAAATAAGTTTATGAAATATAAATGATAAAAAATATAATCTTTCTTTTTTTATCCAAATGCAATCTCTTTGTAAGATATATACATTATAAAAAATATCAGAAAATAATTGTATTTAATCAAAAGCTTTTAAAAGCTTTTCTGGAATATAAGATGATCAAAAAAGCAAAAATAACTGTTTCAGAATTCTTGTCAAACATTCAAATTATGTTTTGGGATTATAAATAATAATAATTGTATCCATTTGTTTTTAACCTGATCTCATTCAGCCTTTTAGAAATTTCAATAACCATGAGTAATTCAGGTGATGTTAATGCTGATGATAATGATAGTGATGATGTACCTGACCACATATTCTGGATATGCCTCTTTAAAACTGCACATAATAATGAAAATAATAATAATAAAAAAACACCAACAAAGTGCAACTACATTTCAGCTGCCAAGCCTATTTCATTGTTGCATGTGGATTTGTCTTATCAACATCATCAGAACAAAACTGAGGCTTTTCTTCTTGGAGTTCAAGACTAGAAAAGAAGGTAAGAGATGAGAGAAAGAGAGAATGATGAAAAAGTGAGAGAAACTTAATACATTAGTCTTCCATTCACTATTAGCTCCCAGTCTCTAATGATATAACAATCATTTATTATGTTATGCCTGAGGTAGCACATACACTGCAATAGCTAACACTATCAAACGACACTATTATGGTCCTAATGAATATAATCATAAAGTGATGGTTGGACATTTTTGTCTTTTTTTAATTTTTATTTGATCAACAAAAACTATTCTTTAAAAGAAAGTAAGGATGGAAAAAGTTGTAAAACTTTATTTAATCTTATCATACTAATATCCACTAATTGTAAGTATTAAAAACTATAAAATATTATAAGACTTTAGTTTAAAAAATAAAATGTTTGGTAATGTGTGAGAAAAAAATAATGAAATAAGTAAGAGATTAAGAGCAAAGGACTTACACTGGACTGAAGAATATTACATCTCTAGACCGGTTTGTTTCTCATATAAATTATTTATTCATACCTCTCTTCCTGAAATGGCTACTTCAAAGAACAGCTCTTACTCGTTCACCTATCAGAAGCAGGTGTTTCTGGCATCCGAATGAAGTAACAAAATTTGACATTAATGTGTTATTGATTACTCAGAACCAAACAGAAAAAGCAATTAGTTTCTATCAAGTCTTGTTGATTCTGATGAATTATATATATATATATATATATATATATATATATATATATATATATATATATATATATATAATACAAGAAATTGCTGAAAAATTTGTGGCCTAACTTATTAAAATCTGACTATTTTTCTTTTGGAAGGGCTTTTTGATAAACACCCCCTTGTGTGTGTGTGTGTATATATATATATATATATATATATATATACCAAAATTTATGTAAATTTATATATGCCAATATATATTTTTATGTTCATTTGTTCATATATATAAGTACAGTTGTACATACTCTGAATGTGTACACACATACAGGTATCAACTGATATATCAATCAGCATGTTTGTGTGTATAAGATTTTAATTATATCACAATATTTTCTGGAGGTAGTCATCTATATCACACACATACACATGCACACACACACATATATATATATATATTTCTAAAGAATTAATGGATTTATTTTTAATCTAACATATTTGTTTGTTGAAGTAATATATATATATATATATATATATATATATATATATATATATAATTTTGAGTACATTTTTCCAGTTTGCATAGAAGCTATTAGAAAAAAATTAACAATATTAAACACAAATTCTTTTATGACAGGAGAATATATTTTAGAGTTATTAAAGCATAAATTACATTTTAAATTGTAATTAAAAACTAAATAATATTTTTGTTCTAAGCTGCTATCAGATTTTGTGACCAATTTTTTTTTATTTGAAGATGTATATCACTTACATATAGCTTACAAACCACTCTAGACATCACTCATATTCAATGCTAATATATTTCATTCAGAATCATAACATTTCTAAACAAATACCAGGATGAAGCTAACAAATATGTTTCCATAATTTAACTGAAAACATTAATGTTCTTGAGTGAGGGATCATAAAACGATCAAATGTAAATGTAAAAACTTCATGAGCTTTGAACAATTTCTCCATAAATTTAATATCATGTTTGACAGCTTTTACACAAAATAGAAAAATGTCATACAAAATTGTCAGTCAGTATATTACTAAAATTAATTATATAACAAATGCACCTGTATAAGTGAATATAAGGATTTATGTAAGAGTATACCTGTAATTATCTGAGTGTATCTAAGCATATGCATATGTGGTTCAAGGAGTGTGGTTCTATAGAATGATATCTCAAGTTACTAAATGTTTTCTACCTAAATTTGTTTATTATACCAACAATAATCTCGCTAATTGTTTTAATCTAATCTGCTTTTAATATAGTAGTTAAATGTATCATAATAATGATGATAATAATAATAAAAGAGACAACAAATGTAATGAAGAAATGTCTTAAATGCATTTAGCAGTCTTTTCATTTATCAAATCATTCAGCATTTCTCATGTCCACCAGGCATTTCACATGCAACTCTCAAAATTAAGAACCTCATTTTTCTATCCTTTTATTTTTTCCTTTTGTAGCATGGGCATATAGCATATATATATATATATATATATATATATATATATATATATATATATATATATATATATATATGCATATAAAATTGGACATTTGTGACAGTCTGTTTCATGCTTATACAGAATCGTCTGGCCTGAGGATTGTGTATAAGCATAATGCATGCTGTCACCACTGGGTTATGACTTCAATATACACTTTTATATATACATATCTCTATCCTTGATATTGAGCACTTTAACCCATAAATATGGCATACCTTAAAACTATGTTTTATCATTTATATATATATATATATTAGCTCCTGAAAAATTAATTTCGGTTGAGCCCTCTGGTTTGAGGTGTGAATTTGTAAACAGTGACTATTTAAGCTAATACTGCACGACTCTTCGGCAGAATTGAGTCACTCTCAGTCACTGTGTGTTTATCCGAATCTAAAAATAAACATGCTAAAATTCACCTTCATCCCGTACCGTACGCTGACGGCTTAGTGGGAGAAGTTCAGACTGACGCAAATTCAGTCGGGTTTCGATCCTAGCTAGAAGTAACCGGACGTCTAGACACACTGATAAGCTGTGAAACAGCGAAACAGTCTGTCTGTGGATGACAAAAATATATATATATATATATATATATATATATATATATATATGCATAGATGATGATGATGATGATGATGGTGGTGGTGGTGGTGGTGGTGGTGGTGGTGGTATATAAGGTATATTTAAGCAGCAGGGATTCCAAACAATTTTTGCTAAATTCAACTAAAATATGTTTTACAGTAGTTTCCAAAATTTTGTATAATCTGTTGGACATCCTGATTGAAACCATGGATAAACTGTCCAATGTGCACATATATTTTCTAATTTTTTTCAAGTACTTACAATTGCTTATTTTATCAAGAATTTTATATTGTCATTATGGTAGACAATATTTTGCTAGACACTGGCATTTTTGTGAACACTAAAATAGAAATGAATTAAACAAAATAAAACTTTATATAAAGGTGTTTAAATTTATGTTAGTCAATGCAAATTGTATACATATAAACTTTTAACTACTTATTACCTATGTGTATATAGAGACAAATATTACAATATTTCTGTTTATTTGAATAGATTTGGATGCATGTATACTGGTTACAGAAAATATTAATTTTTGGTAAATCAAGTTGAAATAGTGTTTATGTGCTGTTATATAAAACTTGAACACAATTATATTTATAAGTAAAGAACAAGATTGTTTAGAATGAATGATCAATGAAATTGAATTACCTATCATGATCACAAGTCCTGTAACTCATTAGAAGTGGTGTATCTTGGGCAAGATAACCTGACAGAACCCAATACTCTCCAGGCTGGTTTGAATTCAGTGTTTTTCTTCTCCTAGGCTGGTTGTAATCCAAGGTTATAGAACTGACTGGGTTTTGATATTTACCCATAATTGGGCATTGGTGTGAAGAACAGATGGTTTCATACCTTCCCAAGGTTATTAGCACGTAAGTAAATATGTAAAGAACTCAGCTCTGCTATTCCTCATTCCAGGCTGCAATCCATGACTCCACCATGCATCCTAATTATGTATAAAAATAGGTAGAGTGTAATAGATTGCAGATATTTGTATTTTTCACTTAAATATTATTTATGGACAGGTAGAATCTATAAGCTGACATTGTAAATGAACCATTAGGTAGGAATTAAGCACAGGTAATATATCATAAACCATATATTTTGAATGCAGACAGACAAGCACACACATACACACACACACATATATGGTAAATATAGAAGACAAACACACATATGTACATACACAAATGCATGCACACACAAATATATATATATATATATATATATATATATATATATATATATATATATATAAGACAATTTGTAAATCACTTGGCATCATCAAAAAATAATTATATTGTAATAACTACATGTCTTGAAACATTAGCAAGCCAAGTACAGTATAACCCGGATATAAGAGAGTTGTCGGGACCAGGGGTCTCTTATATCCGGGTTTCTCTTATATTCGGGTTTGGTCTATTATATATACATTAATACAGGCTCTAATTTGGGACCAGATAAAATCTCTCTTATATCCGGTTTATCTTATATCCGGGTCTCTTATATCCGGGTTACACTGTATATGAACACTTGATCTTTAGTTTAGCCATATGATTTAAAAAATTAGATTTTAATCAATCTCAGCTCAGTTTTTTAAAATTTATTTATTTATATATTCATTTGATTTAAGGTTTTTGCACATCCCACATTGTTTCAATACTAATTTTATAATGACAGGTGATAAAGTGAAATAGTCTGTCACACACACACACACACACACACATATATATCTTATATATATATATATATATATATATATATATATATATATATATATATATGCTAGCATGAAAAATTTAATTTTGTGGTTTTATCTAATATTGCTCAGATTTTAAAATATTTCTTTTTCTTCCTACATTTTTATGCACATACTGCTTACATTTTGATTCTGGTGCTAGACTACACATTTAGTGTTTCATATGAATTGAATAAACTATACTTGTGTTGAACCAGATTCAAATTCCAGCCTAGTCTTCTGCATTCAATTTTACACAAATTCCCTGGGGCATTTGCATTTAATATTTTTCCCCATCCCTCAGGTTAAATAGCAGGGTAGATAGGACTCTCTAGCAATCAGTCTAAGAGAAGGAACACTCTGAGTTCCAAACCAAGGAGAAAATAACAAGAAAACATTCCACTGTTTATCCCATGATTGCATAGCAATTCACAGATAATAAAAGATCCATGAACGCATCTGAAGGCACATGACATTAAAAAATAGATACTTGCCATAATTATATGTTTTTTCCCCTTAGCATATATATCAAATAGGATGATTAAGAGATTGTAAATAGTATAGTTGTAACAAATATGATTAATCATACATGTATGAATATATACATTACAAGAAAAAAATGATGTATACCTACCTTCACCTGTGCACAAAACATGTATAAATGTATGTATGCACATATTTATTAGGTTTGTCTTAGCTTAGTACAAGCCACACACACACACACACACACACACACCAACAAAGTAACATATGTAGGTGATTGAACAAATCAATTGGATCAGTAAGCTGTATAAAACTCTCTTCCTTAATTTATTACCTCATATATCAAAGTAGGTTGATCAGAGAAAAAAGAGAACAAAAACAAAGAAAATGAAAGAGTTGGAAGAATATACAACTGTGATCACTGACCACTACTGATCTCATCAACATCTATGAAGATAGAGTCTGAAACTAATAAAAGAATCAACACCAACAACAAAAGATGGCAAAACAATAATAATAATAATAATAGAAGTGAAGACCCCTGAAATGTTTAGTGAGAATCCACTTCCATAAAGCAACAAGCCATGAACACAATGAGGGCAACAACAAAAAGGGGAAAAAGGTGAAAAAAGTGTAAACAATAAACTCATCAAATGTGATGAAGAGCAATAATAGAACCATTATAAATTAACAGTTGCTTTTTTCTTATCAGTCCATAATGTCAGGAACTTATTGAAAAACAAAAATGCAAAAAAGGAAATAACGGGTAGAACAATGAATAATCAAAATAATAAAAATCAAAGAGAAAATTTTACTTTTTTCCCCAAAACATCTGCTTGTCATCATCAGAGTTGATATCTTATATTTTGCTTTTATGTTTTCTCATTGTTCTTCTGTCCTTTTCATAAATAATGCTCTTATGGAAACACTGATGACTTTTTTTTATATATATAATCTTTCTTATCTTTTTGATTATTTTTGTCAGTTCATCGTTATATAATTATCAGTCAAAATTACTCAACAGGGAAATAACTTGCCTTTCAACTAATAATTGCAAGGTGATAATGCTTACACTGAGGTGAAGACGGATGGTAGTCATATCATTTGTCTACCAAATGAAAAAGACATTTTCTGAACAGAGATTTCTAACCACTCTTTATTTTTTTAGTTTTTACAAATTAGTTGTCAGTATAAAAATGGATAATGACTCTTCAAGGTACCACAGTGGTAGTTATGATGTTTTTAAAAGCAAAACAAATAGCAAAAACACAAAAATATAAAATAAAAGTACAACCCAAATCCCCTGTGACTTAAGCAAAGTGACAAAGTAATCATTAAAGTTTATATATAATTTATTTCTAGTTTCTGTAGCTGCAAAGTATAACAGATTTTAATATTATGGGTAATATTTGAATGGTTTATGACCAAATAGCTGCTGGCACTTATTCTATCTATTTTTCATTTTAAACATTATATTCACACCCTAGATTCTTTATGAAAGCAGGAAAAAATTATTTTCATGACCAGACATTTTATTTTCTTCCCTCATAAAATCCCTGAACTGTTCACAATGCAAAGTGATCAATTTATTCAGTGACTCTATTCTGACTAAAATCACTATCCATTAGAATATTTGACACTTAAGTGTTGTTATCATTATTCAGCTATTTCACCCATTTTATCCTTCAAACATTGTACTTAGCAAAAAACTTTTACTTCACTATCCAACCTTTTCTTTTCTGTGTTCATGGATAACACTAAACAGTGTTCAGTCCAAACAGATTCATTCACTGGCACATCTTTTCACTTTTCCATTATTATTTTCAAAATTTCTGTTCAGAAAATTAATATTGCAGAATTATTTCTCTTTTGTTCTATAATTTGTATGTCACCATCTATAAAATATAAATAAAATAATATATAGAAATAATATAATCAGAAGTAGTACTCAAACCTGTGATGTGACCAGTCTAGCTGTATTTGGTAAATATGGTGGATGAAGGAAAACTTCCCAGCTAAGCAGTAACAATTGTTACTTTATCAGCAAAGAAATATACAGTCAAGTATTGTTCTTGTTGTGGAGTTATTTCCACAATAGAACTTGTAGTCAGACTAAATGCGTCCTAAATGGGGTAAACGTACAGAAACGTTAGGAACTTGTAATAAAGTGTTACGCAGAGTAATCGAGTTGTGGTCACTAATCACTTCTCTCGACTACCTACTGATTCCTACTTATAATAGGTGGGAGAGTCTATTACATATAGACTAGGTGTCTTCCACTATAACAGTTCTGATGACATATTATTAGCAGATGCTGAAGTTCTCCAACAAATGCACTTCCCAAAGATTTGAGCATTATTTTATCACTGTTACTGGAAGGAGTATAAAGAGCCAATTTTCAAGATCTTCATACTTATTTTTGAATTTGTTTCTTTGTTGAAACTGTTGTTCTATTTACCTGCTTAAAACAAAAACTCCATTTCTCTCCTGAATTTTGCTCTACTGTAGAAGTTCCTGAATATTCATAGATTCAGACTCAATCAGATTGACTTGTGTCTTTGTGAATATTTTGCACATATGCTGGCATATGTACACAATATAATTCTATGTCTTAATTTGAAATATAATCAGCAGACTAAAATTCTTAATAACACACTTGATCCAAGGAACTGATATAATAGCTAATTAATACTAATTTCATTAATTCTGAAGTTTTTGAGCTCCTTCTATTTGAACATATAAAACAAATCTCAGCCCAAACCTGTTATTTCTTTCTGTCCAGTTATGGAGAATACAAACCTCTTACATGGTAGCAGATTTGTAATAAATAACAAATATACAATCCTTTCTAATCAATTGTTTCTCTTCCCTGATACATTTGCATACGATGTAGTTTTATCTCTATTCTTTATGTTACATTTCTTGAAAAGAAAATTGGTTCCTTGCTTGTCTGACTGCATACCATTCTTAAAACATCAAATCTCCAAGCATTTAGATTGTCTAAAATTATTTTCTAAATGGTTTGAATTCTTATCATGACCCACAATAAATTTGGTCATCAGATAAACCAAACCAACCAATTAAGCAATTGAGTTTTGATGGGTTAAAGCAATTAATATTCAGTTGTTTACCAATCTTATTAAACTAATAATGACCATCTTCCAATTAAGTGTTGATTCTTTGTCTTTAAATGAAAAAAATATCCCCCAGCAAATTTAATACATTCATTTCAAGGTTCTAATAATTTACTGCATTGTAGGATTACTTATTAA
Source organism: Acanthosepion esculentum (assembly GCA_964036315.1). Lineage (NCBI taxonomy): Eukaryota > Metazoa > Mollusca > Cephalopoda > Sepiida > Sepiidae > Acanthosepion > Acanthosepion esculentum. The sequence goes on from OZ038496.1 coordinate 46,986,489, forward strand.
TAATGTTTTTGATAAATCAAAACAAGATCTTATATCACTAAGTGACTACTTTTTTGACAATCTTCTCTTTAAATAATATTTTGAAGTTATAACTCAAAATGTGTTCAATTATTGGGTAGCCAAAAATAGTTTACCAAAAATTATTTTTAACATTAACTTTATTGAATTTACTGTTTTCTTCTACTATTTTTTGCCATTTTTCAAGTTTTGTCATAATTTCATCCACCCAAAATTTCAAAAGAAATTAACATTTTCTTTCATTATGAGAATTCTATAAAGAATAGAACAAATAGTAAAAATGGTGTAGCATTTGATGAATATGGTGGATGGGAGAAAACTTCCCAGCTAGGCTTTAAAAATCTTTGCTTGGTCACCAAAGAAACATACAGTTAATTATTGTCCAGATGGAATATTATGAGAGGATACTGAAATGTTCTCAGCCCAATGCAATATGAGTGCTATTTTGTCACTGTAACTAGAAAGAATATAAAGTGTCACATATGCGGATTCTTGCACTTATTTTTTTTATTTGTTTCAGATCACTAAACTATATGAATTGGATGTGTTGAACGCCAAATAGTCATAAAGTTTCTGTTCTCAGAGAAGAAAATCCCAAAGAAAATCCATGAATTCGCATTATATTCAACTGTGAAAAAGCAGTGTGCCAACTTACAGTGTGAAGATTTTAAAACCAAAGATGCAGTATGATCTTGGAAGCCATCAACAGAAATTGTTGATCATGTTCCTGACATAAATCTAGCCAATCAACAAATCTCAGCTAAAAGAACTGCTAGGACACAAGAGATATCCAGGGATTTTGCTGGGTTTATAATTCATGAGCATCTGAGTATTCAGAAGCTGTCAGCCAAAAAGGTGCCAAAATGCTTGAATGCCAACCAGAAAGAATATCAAGTAGACAACTCCAAGTTAATTTTGCAGGATGTTCAGTGATCTTTTTAGAACTTATTACCACTGATGAAACATAGTTATATCACTGTGATCCAAAATTGTTTGGATCACAGTGATGATCACAGTCTATGCAGTAGCAGCACTTGAGTTCTTTATAGCCAAAGATATTCAAGATCCAAAAGTCAGCAGGAAAGGTCATGGTCACAATTTGGGGGATATAGAAAGAATTTTGATAACTGACCATCTTCAGAAGGTCTAAACAATCAATGCATAATACTTTAATTTGCTGTGTTCATTAAAGGATGTATTGAAAGAAAAATGGTGAGGGAAGTTGCGTAAAAGTATTTGCTATTTGCAGGACTGTGCAGCTACTCTCAGAGCTTGGCAAAATGATTGATCTTTTAGAGAATTTGAGCACAGAGATTATCCATCCTAATTACCATATTTTGCACCATCTGACTATTTTCCATTTCCAAACATTAAAATGAGTTTGAAAAGGAGAAAACTTTGAATATTTCAAAAGTGATAGCAGTAGCAAATCAGACTTTCAATGACCAAACATCAGAACGTTTTGAAGGATTAAAGAAACTTCAGAAACAATTTACCAAGTGTATTGAAATATAGCATGAATATGTGGAATATCATGTTTATTTCATGGCTCTAGGTCATTCCCATTTTAGTTTGGCTGAGAACTTCTCACAATCATCACATAAACCCTTTATCCTAACCAATTCTAGACATGCTTTTCTTTTATTGCTATCTTCAGTTGATCTATTTAAGAGCAGTACTTGTTTGAATCAATCATTTGTTTCTTCAAAAATAACTTATAGGAGAGAACTCACTTTCTGTCTCACCATATACACAGAATCACCTTTGTTATGTTTATTAGTGTGTCATTTCATCCAATTACATTCAACTTTTATAGTTGTTGTAAAGTATCCACTTTTCATTTGCCATTACAATTTGTTTTGAAAATGGAAAATTTTCATTACATTGAAGTAGTGATTCACATCTAGAGATACAGTCCAAGGAATTATTTTTCTACTTAACCTCTCTGATAAAAATATAAGATATAACCAAACTGGAGTAAATGATTTCCAATACCTGATTGAGATTTTTTTCAATATGTTGGCTATCTCTTACATTGTATAATACTGATGCCTTGATTTGTTTGCTATCACCTTTAATTGAACTACCCCACTATGAGGAGGTAAGAAATATTCAGCATGAAATTTTGCAAATAACTTTTAACATGTTCACTCATTTGCTGTACCTTCTTCATAAAGTGCATAAATATTTTTGGAATCCAAATCAGTTTTACCTTTCTTAAAATAAAAGGCAGAATACACCAAAACAGTTGCTTATTATCTGAAATCAATATACAAAAATAAACCAATTTTGAAAATTTGTTTTAAAATGCACATTCATATAACAGCTGTCATAATATAATCGAATGTAATCCTTTTGAATAAAGTTGGTTAACTCAATATTGATAAAATAATCAATAAAAATGTTGTGTAGTAAATACTATACTCCTGGTAACTATATGAACTAGTCTGTAACTATAAAGAGCTCCAGATCAGAGGTAAGAAAAAGAGTCAGTCTTCAGACTAATTAATACAGGAGTCACAGCAAGAAGCATTACTTATATTAAAAGTGCTACAAAGTGCATTATTACATTACCAATGAGGGATTCAAAAGTCAGGCAATTTATAACTATTGTGACAAGGATTCATTACTCATACAACTTATAACAGCAACGAGAATTCAGGAACTCATATGAGTTGTAACTGGAGTTACAAGGATTTTGGAAACTCATACTGTGTGAACAAGTATGGGAAAAAAATAGTTGTTACTTCAGGAACAAGGATAGAGGTGATGACAAGAATTTTAACCATGTTGGTTTAAAAAAAAAAATTTCTTGTTGTGTTGAAGAAAAACAATTTTTTTTTTTGAATGTAGGAAAAAATATATTCTTGTGAATATGGAGCAGATTTTGGTTTTGATAGTTGGAATTCAACAACAAAAACAGAAACAGCAACAACAAAATCAATATTTGCTAGAACTACAAAAACACAACAAGAGTTGTTGGATATAATTCTGAAGAAAACAAGAAATTCTTCAACATCTATGTCAGATGCTATCCAAAACAGCATATCAGAATTTGTACAATTCTGATGGTATTGTCAACAAAGAATGTGAAAAGTTTAGAATAAAGGAAATGACTCCAGAGTGTTAATTTTTGTTCAAGGTTTAACAGGTAAAAAAGATGCTGAAATCCAAGCAAAAATTTTAATGAAAATTGAACAAAACAGTAACATTACACTGCAAGAAATAGTGGACAATTGCTAGACAATTTTAAGTCTGAAGTAATGCTGAAGAAATTCAGAAAAAAGAATATACATTGTCACAAGCAAAGGAATAATGTACAAAAAGGAGAATAAATCCTTGTTTTAGATGTAGTAAATTACATCTTGGAAATGACGATCCATTTAAAAATGAAGAATGTTACAAGTGTGGTAAGTGAGGACATACAAAATTACACTGCCAAACTAAGCCAAGAAAGAAATTCATACACAGCATTGCAATGGAAAAAATGGTCACAAAAAACAAAAGGAAATTTGTGAATGTGAAAATAAATAATGTGGGTGTGAAAATGCTACTGTATATTGGTATTGGAGTGGTGATTTTACACAAATACGATGGCAGCAAAATGAAAGCCTTTGCTCATGCTCCATACTCACTTCTACCAGCAGAGAAAATTACAGCCAGATAGAAAAAGAGGCTCTAGCAATAATATTTGTTGTGAAGAAATTTCATAAATTTATTCATGTAAGAAATGTTAGGTTGCAAACAGACCACAGGCCTTCATTAACAGTTATGGGTCAAAGGAAGGAATACCTATGCATACAGATAATAGACTACAATGCTGGGGTACCATCTTATTAAACTATGATTTTACAATGGAGTACCAACTGTCTAAAAAAATTAAAAATCTGGATCCATTTGAGGACATTGTCATTGCAGCACTAAAATGAGAAATGGAAATAAAAACCATTTTGTACAATGTAATACAAGAATTACCAGTTAAAGAAATAAAAGAAAAAGCAGAAAATGACGTCTTTATTGTGAAAATAAAAAATAATTGAAAGAAAGTAACAAAGAATGAAAGAAAGAATGAATAATTGCTTAAAAATTACTTGGTCTACATTCCAGGTATGAAAATTAAGTTAGCAGTATAGATTTTGAAAGGTCGAGTTGTGCCTTTTTTTTACATAGGGTAATTCAGTCTCATTTTGTTGTGATAGGTCCTCGTAGACATAATGGTAAGGCTCACTTGGCTTAAAAGTAGTTTCCCTGATTTAAAAATGGAATACAGTTTCAATTCCTGCCAGGAAACATATTTTCTTTAATAAGATTTCTCAATCTTTAAACAATAATTTCTCTGTTTTAAAAAAAATAGGTTTTCTACTCAAACATGTGCACACACTAATTATAATGTTTTATAGTAATAAAACATATATATATATAATTAAAATTAATTGATTAAGAATGCAAAGACAGATAAAAAATAGTATAAAGATTTGATACTCACCCGTAACTCTTTTCTTTTCTTTATTCCTCCATATCTGTTAATGTGCCAACAACCTAACTATTGTTAATGAATGCTATCCATCAGGAATAATTATAGCTCTAGATAATTCAATATCTCAACACCCATTTAAAAAATAATAATTTCTAGGAAAAACATAAAAGATAACTCAAATGAAAGAAATAAAAACTAAGAGAAATAATAGAAGAGGTCAAAGACTATGGTTTCTGAAATTGTGTCAACAAGGGACACACTCCAATATAAATAGTTCTTATTGGAAAGAAAAAAATAAATTTGGATTTAATTTAACCTGCAAAGTAGACATGAACTACCAATGTATAAATAAAAGTAACAAACTTGATGTTTATTACAAGTTTATTTTTTATAAAATATCAACATTGCTCTCTTAGGAAATGGTCTCCCGTATTGGAAGGAAAACAGGATCAGACAGATCTAAGGCTCATCACCTACTGTTATGAAAACTGTCATACCCAAAGGAAAAGTTTAGATGAGTTGTGTGGGAAGTAAATGGGAGTGCAAAACACCGAGCTGGTTTGGCTTGCTCAGATCAAGGAACAAAGAAGCTAAAGTGGGTGGTCAGAGCCTTGATTTGGGCCTTGAATTGAGTGGGGGGTCTTTGCATCACAGCTGGACATAACACACAGACATCAGAGGAAAACGACAGTGGATCAGAAAGAGCTGAAAGCTCCTCAGTGTAAAAATCAGCAGCATCTAATTCTTTTTGCTTGTGAAAGTTGTTAGTGCAAAACAGATTACTGTAGCTTTTAGATGACTGGATGGTGGGGGGGGGGAGTAAGTGGAAGGCAAGTATACAAAGTCTTGTGACCACCTTAAGTTTAAGATACCGTTCTATTTGCAAGGTAGCAACATCTACAAAGTCTGCACATCTGGATATCTTTGATATCCAAGAGTTTCCAGCGTTCCTGTTGTTTGTCTTTTTTTCTATAATTTTCTTAATACTATCAAGGCTTGGTCAAATGGAATGTCAAGATGAACAGGAATTTAGCAGACAAATTACATTAGATTGAAGAGGTAGCAATTTTCCACATCAATTTGGTAGATAACAGATTTTTATAGACAGAACAATAAGATAGATTCTGTGTTGTAATACAGGGGACTACTTTAAAGAAGAAAACTAAAACATGAAAAAACTTTGACATTGCTAAAATCTTTTTTCAAAAGTAGTTTTGTTTGTTCTTTATTAATCTTTTTGAAATACAGATCACTTTTAGAACAAAATTAAAGTGATAACATAGACGTTTATTTAAAAGAATTTAAAACAGTAAAAAAGGGTCAAATGTATCATCTTTAACTTTGTACAGAAGAAATCTGTGGCATTCTTATGTGTATTAAAACTAAGAAAAATCAATTTTGATCAATGCTAGTTTTCATAATTTTCTAAGTCATTAAAAATACATGCATGTGAATTATATGAATACAGTAATTACAAGAATTACTTTTTACTCAAAATAAATATGATATTGATAGCCTCAATTGATAGCCTAAATGTTGGTTTAATAAATCACAGACTAAGATAAATATTTTGAAAATATTGCACTTCTTTATTTTGTAAACTGCTGGTTATCTTCTTTTTATAATCATTCTAAAACTTTCAAATTAATCTTTCAATTTTGTTAAATTTTGATTTGCATTAGAATATTCCTGTTAAATTATATTCAATTTGACTAGATGTCAAGATTGACATCTTATCAGTTAATTGTTTGTAAAAAGATTTTTAAATTTATAGACAATACTGTGCATTATTTAATTAAGTACATAAAGAAGAAAATGTTTTATTTTCCTGTAAAGCAATTGCATAAGATGTCAGCTACAAAAAATTTAAAGTATTTGTTGTCCATATAACATAATTATAGTTTTCAATAGCAAAACTATACTATGATACTATGTTTTGTAGATTATGCAAAGGCATTTGACAAGGTATGTTACAAAGAACTGTTTGAACTATGAAGTAAGCTTGATTTATTTGAAAAGGATATTATAATAATCCAGAACTTATACTGGGAGCAAACTGCCTACATATGGATAGAAAATGAATTCAGTAAATATGCAAAAATAGAAAAAGGATGTGGCTTCTCAGTGGACTTATTCAAACTTTACAGTGAATTAATCCTGAGAGAATTAGAAGTCCTACCAGGATTCATTATCTTAACAACATTAGATATGCAGACACAGAAAGGTAACTACAGAAACTTCAACAGAAGGTAGTAAAGGAAAGCAAGAAAAAAAAGGACTAAACATTAACTGTAAGAAAACAGAATCCACAGTTGTTCGCAAAAGAAACAGCCCAAACATGCAAATTACACATTGGAGATACCAAAATTAAACACGTGCAAAAATTTAAATATCTAGGAATTGTTTTAACAAAGGATGAAAAATGCAACACCAAAATCCAAAGGCACATTGGGATAGTGAAAATACCTTCCAAAAGGTAAGCACAGTATTAAGAAATAGGAAAACTTCATTAGAAATAAAGAAAAGAGTACTGATCTGATATGTAATATCAGTCCTACATGGAAATGAATGCTGGAAATCTCTACACTGATAAAGAAGAGACTTGAAGCAACAGAAATCTACAAAAGGATGCTGAGAACACCATGGCCTGAACACATGAAAAATAAGAAAGTTTTAGAGAAAAGGGAAACAAAAAGGACTCATATGTAACATCAGAAAGATACATTTGAAATTTCTAGGACACATAATGAGGAAAAAGGGCTTGGAAAATTTGACACTCACAGGACATACTGAAAGCAAGAGTGACAGATGAAAGTAGTGCATAAGCTACATAACAAGCTTTTGTAAATCATTGACAGAACAGGGATTAGGAGATATAGCAAAAAGACAAATTTTACTAAAGGATACAAAAGACAGGAAGTTGTGGAGAGCCATGATAGCTCTTAGAAGAACAGCATTTAGAAGATCACCTGCTTTCTTGTTTAGATTTGAGAAACATCAAACAAGATCATGAAATCAGTCATAGCAATCCCTATAGGGAGAGAGATAAAAAAGAGTGTACTCTCTGGAATAAGATAAGAAAAATGGTTATTTACATTACTGGCTTTAAAAACTTCTATACAGATGTCTTATACTAAAGTGGCAGTTAAGGTTTCCTATATGATACAGAAAGTAGAATAGATACTGGTTTTTCTACACAAAGTTTCTATTGCTATTTCATAGTGACTCACTCAGCCTTCTTGATATTAGTATTCAAATTAATGATGCATCACTTTTAAGATAAGTATAATTCCAAATATAATTTCTTAGGTAACAGATATTGGTCTTTCAGAAATAAAATTGAAAAGGGACCACTAAATTATTGGGAGATTAAAAATTATCCATTACCAAACTTTCAATAAGATAAATTTTTAATCTTTTATAAATACAAACTTGAAAATTAATATTACTGAAGAATCATAAAATCAAAGAACATTGCTCAAATGCTAAGTGGGTGACAAGTATCAATGTAATTTTATTATATACTCTAAATGAGTCTCATTGCTTGGATGTTTTAAAATCACCATTAAGTTTGATGCACATCATGATGACATGCATTGAAAAATATGTTAGTCTCCAATTAACCTGTGAAAAAGAAATAATTATCTGTCTGATGATAAACAATCTATTGTACTGGGAAGTCATCAGAGGTACTTTGAATACCTTTTCTCTCAGTGCTGTTTTACAATTAATTGCAATTAAAAATAACTGATTAACAAGAAATGGTTAGTTTATAGATGAGAGTTTTTGCTAAGGTTCACAAACTTTCCATCAGCAATTAAATATCAATCTTCACATCTACCTCTCTGCTGACAATATTTCAGCCACAAGAATAAATTTATCTTAAATGCTCACCTTTCATCTGTCATTATTTTATTGCATAAATCTATTTTATGATATATTATACCAATTCTTTTTTCAAATGGCAAATCAAATAATGTACATAAATCAAGCTAAGAGATAAATACCAATAAAATTATTTACAATCCTTCAGATTATAAAAATCATTTATGATTTGAATGTTGCAGTTTGCACAAGGTTCCATTATACTATTGAAATAATGTTAATTCATAAAACCAAATGAGGTTATTATATTAATTTTTGAGTAATTAAATTGCATATAATTTACCTTGATTGGAATTCTACCTTCTGATCTTTATGTGCATATATCTATGATTATCTTTCGATTTATTTACCTGTTCATTTTAAATGTCATCTTGTTCCCTTTCATATATATATTCAATAAATGGCCTTTCTATGTACAATACCATGCAGAAGACTTTAGCTTCTTTAAACTATCATAAATGTTTAATAATTACCAGCTTTTATGTTTTGTATAGCTTTTTCTACAGATAAAACATTGGCTCTATTGGAGTCATTTCCATATATAATTATCATAGTTTCTAGCAGGTGTTTTGAATATGAATGCAAAATGGTCCCAAAAATGGCCACATAAAAAAACTTCCTCAAATAAACCAAGCCAAATATACAGAGTTTTAAAACATGAAAATTTATTGTATAGTCTTTAATTTAAAAAGTTACAGTACGTTATTAATATTTCATTTGGCTTTCCTTAGCTTGAATAATTGCTTCAATGCACCTGGAAAAGGGTGTATACAAACCCTTCTCTATCTTCAGAGGTATGAGATGCCATTCCCTATGGCTGAACTTCCACATCTCTTCAAGATATCATAGATTCCACATCTCTTCAAGATACCATAGATTCTTCTTGTGAACACTTCTCTTTAGTTCTGTTCATATTTACCCAGTGATTTAAATCAGGGCTCTCAACTGACTGCACTTTGAATATGGTGACAACTTCATCAGCCAAACAGATTGCATATAGCACAACATTTTTTATGTTGTATGCAATCTGTGATAACCTAAGTAAGGTATCAAATGGTCAACTGGATTTATTTGACACTATTACAGCTAACATCAATTTTAAACAACTTTCTTGAAACCATCATTTTATATGTATCCTCAAAGCATCAGACTCTTCTCTCCAAACTTCACTGTTTTCATCATGTAACATGGGTCATTTCACTTTCTTATAGCTCTTCTGACAAATTCCTGCTTATTAGAATGCATCTTCATCCTAGTTTCATCAATAAATGTGATCTTAATCCAGACATCTGCATGCCATAGTTCACATACTGACCAACTAAATCTTGCCTTCAATTGCTTTTTGCTTAATGTTAGTTTTTAACTGAAATATGCCCCTTCAGTTCATGTTCTTGAAGGTTGTTCACAAAATAGTATGTACTGACATCAAATTGGGAACTTATTCATCAATTATCTTGCAGTCTTCTTTAGCTGAGCTTTTGCTGCCTTAATCAATTTTCATGTCACCCAGCAGCTTTTGAGGGTGAAAATTTGATCTCAAATTAATTATTAATAATTAGATTTGGAAATGACTCCAATATTTCGCCTGCTGAAAATAGAAGGTAGCAGTTATTAAAAATTTACAATATTTTAAAGTGGCTAAAGATTTGTGTACAATATTGTGTATATTAAGGTAGATCAATAAGTTTTTTTTTTACAATTTTTAAAATAAGCATTTAAAAATGGATGATGAATATATATCAGTTAATACTTCACTGTGTAGTCATACCAACCATTTCATAACAAAACATTTTTAAATTCAAACTTATTAATAATAAAAAATAATTCAAATGAACCAATTATATCATTCAAAATTTTATTTGAATTGAGCTCTTGATCTTTCAACTTAAAGAGTAATGTACAAATTAATTCACTTTTATACACTTTTTAGATATAAATATAGTTGTTACTGATAAGTTCAAACATAGAAAAGAACAAGTCACATTATGTTTTATTTCATTTATTGACCAATTAAGATCCATAATTCCTGTAGTCCCTTTCAAATTCAAAATAAATAAGTAAATAAATAAATAGCCAGAAGACGAAAAGAAAAAAATTACTTTTCTTTCTCTCACTAATCAACTAACCAACCAACTATATGTATAAATGTAAAGGAACCCAAAGAGATTACCTCCCTGCTCCTTCCTGACATACAACAAATGAACGAATTTCAGCAGTTTCAACAATAGTAAGTTAATTCCACTATGAATTCTTATATATTGAGAAAAGAATACACTTATTTCCTTTCCCTCTTGATATGAATCACGTTGTACACACATTTTAACCTTGACTCTTAATACTTGAATTAGAAAAAAAAACCTTTATTATAAACACCTGAAAGGGACCACAATTTTTATAAGACAGGCCAATTTTCCTCTAACCAACCTTGTGTATACATACACTTTGAATACAATGTATGTTTTCTTTAGTTTGGTATAAAATGTACTTGAAACTAGTCTGCCTTTTCCAATCGCATTTATGTTGTTTATTAAGCATGTCACTTCTTTCAAACAAGTGCAACAGGTGACAAAGTAACAAAATTTATGAAGACATCAATGAATGGATTTTTTTCTTTTCTAGATGCACAATTTCGCCTCAGAGCTATTGGTGTTTCAACAATAGAATTTTTCTCAGTTATTACAGCCTTATCTTGTGATGTCATTGCAAAAAATTGCTTCTTCGGTGATAAATTCTGAAAAATATAATGAATTAAAACAAACTCTTTGTCAGGTTGTGAAAAAACAAAACCATACTTAAAATGCTGTACAAACTTATAAATAAAACTACACTCACTGAATGCCCATCAATTGATTTACAAAAAATGTTATCAACAGCAGATTGTACCAGCATCAATGAACAAATAGTACAACAGAAATTTCTGGAAACATTATTTTGTCTGTGTAACCCATATTTAATTAAGCAAGCTAGCAGATGAGCTAATACCTTGAATGGTAACTCCACACTCTTTGCTGTAAAACAAAGACAAATAATTCGATCATACTTACAGAAATAGAGTAAAAATACACCCATCCATAAGAGAAGGGACTCAGATGATATCCTAAAGAACATTTACAGAAATAAAGATTAAATGTAACTATATCTACAATAAATTTAATTCTTAATAACATTAGTCTTTTTCCATTTGTGAGTGAATTAATCAGAAAATAGACAATGATTATAGTAGCTCATGGAAAAACAACTAGAAAATACTCTGGAAATTTATTAGGGTTTTGTCAATATGAAAATAGGTGCAAACAAAAAAATGAGAACAAAATCCTTTATTTGCAATTAAAAATAGCATCAATGATTTAAAATTTACAAACATTTCACAAAAATATTACTTTGTGTGTCTAGAAAAGATTGAAAAAAAAAGAAAACATCTCACATACATAAGGCAAAATATTTCTATACAGGTAGTAACAAAATATTGAAAGCATAAAGACTTACATGCAAATCAAGACTCAATTTTAGAGTCTATTAAAGTTTTTGATATTTTAAAAAGTTCAGATAAATGATGAGGATTCTTGGAATAATCAAAGAATTCAATTAATGATGATATATTCTACAGGAAGCCCATCAAGAGCAGTCTAAAGGTGTGTTGAAATGGTGAGATCGATAAAAGTGTATTGAGTAGTTGAGTCAGCAGATGAACCAAATTATAGTAAATTGAGAAAAGAAAAAATTATAGCTTTTTTGTCAACAAGGCTGAGTTTTTTGAGAAAATTCAATCTCTTCTTTTTTTTAAAAATTACATATATGTAAGATGGATTTTAAAGAATATGCAAATTATCTTCAAATTGCATAAAAGGCTGTTTTTGTTGGGTTTTTTTTAGAAAACTTCTCTTTTTTCATATTACATAAAGTAGAGAAAGACTGGCACCAGCATTCTTTTTTCACTTCTTACCATATATTTTCCTGCTTCTATCTGCCCAACTCTGACTGGCTGACTTTGATTCTTCCAGATATTTTTATTTCTACCCAAGTGGACTTACAATTTTCCCTTTCAAGAATTGTTTTGTGAAAAATAAGCTTTGGAGACAGAATGGACTTTGCATTTACTCTATCTTTTCCTTATCTTTTAACATTTTTTTTAATACTTTCACTCCAGGCAAGACAATAATGCCACTAAGATGCAAGGGATTACTGGGAGTGAAAGATGAGAAAAAAACTTTAGAAGAACCCAATCCTAAACAGGAATTTTAATTTGTTATAAAACACAACTCTCTTATCTGTTAGAAAATGTTCTAAGGACAGAGAAAAAGTGTAGGCTTCTTTCTTTCTTCTTTCTTATGTATTTTTCAGTAAGTTTTTTAGGCATTTTTGAATTTATAACAAATGACTCTTATAGTTTATAGATACAGGAAGCTATACTCAAGTTTTTGCAAAAAACAAGCAAATTTTTGCAGAAAATTGCAAAGCAGTACAAATAGAGGTTATGAATTTGAGAATTATGAAATATCTCTTTATCACTTTCTAAAAATGAGTGGACACCTAACCTTAAAAGCTGACAGTAATTAATGATGATGTGGTGATTACTATGTTCTAAATAGTATTACAAAAAAGTGATTAGTATCAAATATCAAATATCAATTCATTTATCTTTAAACTTTCCAACAAAAATTGTTTTTCATAGACTTAACTTATCAGCAAATAAAAGTACATCCTGTTGGTGTGCCTAAAACATACAGGTATCTGAATATAATGATATGTTTATAGAACTAAAACAAAATTTGGCAGCAACATTTTAATGCTTTATGGACAAAATATTTGCTAATTATTTGCATTTATGTATTTAGATCATATTTATGTTTTTTACTGATGATGAAAAAGCACACAAAAGGATTTAAATAGAATGTTTAACATTTTATATGAAAACAATTTGAAAAGTTTGGGTTATAATATGAATGCAGAAGAATGTTTAATTTGTGATAAAAAGGTTATGAACTGAACTCTAACGGAAAAGATTCAAAGAGTTTACACAAATTTGTTTTTATCATGAATTTATTTCCAATTATACCAAAATTGTAGTTTTCCTATCTGAATGTATGAGGTCATTTCTTAGTTGTTCATTTGAATTATCTGATATTGAAAAAGACTCCTTTATTAATATTGTACAACAACTTTGCCATGTAACTGTCCTAGTTGTAATTGATAACACCTAGGAATTGGAAATAAGAGACCAAAGTTCCAATTCAATTTAGGTTCCTTATATTCACTTACAGATAAATAACCATTGAAAGGTATGAATCCGCCTTTTCTCCTCTCCTCCAGTTATGGGTTAATTAGTAATTCCTGTATCAGTAAATAATTATTATCTCGCCAAAAATTCTTATAATCTAAAATATTTTCTGGCTTTAAATAACTTGCAAAAGTTTGATAATTCCTAAAAACCAAATCAATCAATAAAAAATAAAAAAAACTGTTGATCAGTCCACAGCTGATACAATACTTTTAAATAATGCAGAGAAATCATCCTCAGACAGGCAAATAACTTGGAAAAAATAATTTTTTTTACTGTTAGAAATTATGCAGAAATCACTCATCAATTTGGACAGGAATTGTTGTAGCAATATTCAAAATTTAATTAGCTAGCCTGTGAAAATTTTAGAAGCATATTAAAAAAACACTCAAAAAGAGGAACAACATAAATGGCCAGCTCTAAGAAAAAGCTTTCATTTGGCAAAGAGGAAGTTCCACTCAGACAACTTTTTACCCAGAGGGTTACTGTAGAACATACTCAAAAGGATGTTTACCTGATCACTACAATCAACCTCTTCAAGTCTATAATCAACCAATGCTCGTCCTATATATACGCATAATATGCACCACTTCCTCCTTATATCCTTACAAAAAATAAAGTGGCTGTAATTCATTTAATAAAGGTTTTTCTTAATGAATATATAGCTTAATTAAAATTTGTTGATTATCTGGAAAAAAGAGACAATTTTAAAAAATATTATCATAGTGGTTCACTTACTTTTGTACAGTACCGTAATTATATATATATATATATATATATATATATATATATATATATATAATGTATATATATATATATATATATATATATATATATATATATATATATATATATATATATATATATATATATATATATATGTATATATATATATATAATGTATATATATATATATAATGTATATATATATATATATATATAATGTATATATATATATATATATATATATAGTCGCCTGACGATTGCACTAGCATGAAACAGACTGTCGCGTCTAAGTGCTGACTTCCATGTCCACTTTTATATTTACACACGCTCTATCTCTGATATTGAGCACTTTACCCCATAAATATAGCACACTTTAAGACTATATTTCTACATATATATATATATATATATTTACTGTCCAACATCTTTCAAACAACTGATGCTTTTACTACATTTTATATATATATATATATATATATATATATATATATATATATATATATATATATACAGAGGTACCTTGACTTATGAGTGTCGCAACTAACAAGTTTTTGGAGATACAACCTGTCTCACGGCCAATTTTTTGCTTTGCATTGAGAGCTAAAATTCAAGTTACGAACCAGCTTCAGATACCCCATCACTAGTTGGTGCAGCAAATGCCACAGTGAATGCTGCAGCAAATGCTACTGTTAATGTCACAGCAAATGCCACAGTTAATGTCACAACATCTGTCCAGCATTCCACATCTCACTTGTTCACTTTAAGCGGTTAGCTCGCAGTGGAAGCATCAGTATTGTGCTCGCATTTGTGCTTGTAGTTATTTTGCAAAACTTTGTTTTCCCAACAATGGGTCCGAAGAAAGTGAGTGCAAAGGACAGTGCTGAGAAGAAGAAGCAGATGATATGCATTGATATAATATATATATTAATTAATATATATATATGTGTGTGTGTGTGTGAGTTGAAGATCTAATGTAGATCAAATAGGGATCAGAATCTGACAGGATGATAATATAAAAGAACAAATAGGAAGCATATATCAAGCTGAAATTTTTCACTTTTATTAAAGCTTCATCAGAGAGTGAGAAAAACAGACAAAAAGAAGAAAAACACTTATATTTGGGTCAGTTCTCATTGGTCAGACATGTGTCACATGTATTAATGTTTATGTAGTTTTGTGAAGAATTTTGTATGTTTAAGTGAGCAGCATCTGGTAATGTAACTGTGTGCATTTGTCTGTCTAGTAAGGGTTTTTATCTTGCTCTTTGGGCGACCAGCCCTCACTGTGGGAAGTCACAGGGTTCTGATTTGATGGCTTGCTTCTTTAGGAATGTATTCTTTGTATTAGATAGATATAAGTCAGATTCTTTAAGTATATATATATATATATATATATATATATATATATATATATATATATATTTGTGTATTTAGGCAGCAATCCTTCTTTCATGCACATTTCATTAAAAACGACTGACAAGGTGTTTTTAGTTTTTTATATAATTTCTCGTGCGATCTAATAAAGTTTTTCTTTTCAGATGATAAATTATATAAAAATGTATAGCCGAAGCGCTCAGATAAAAAGAACATTCGGACAGTTTTTACATAATTTATCATCTGAAAAGAAAAACTTATATATATATATATATATATATATATATATATATATATATATATATATATATATCAGCATGCAATCCACATCTACTTTTCACTTTGCCAATTATCCAATTATTTGTAGTGGTTACTACTTCACAGTTTTAACGACAGGAAAAAATTAAAACAACTGACGATAACTAATGCTCACAATGGATAACAAGCATGAATTATAGTTGAGGCTGGAATACCAAACCAAACTCTATCAGCAACATTCCAAATTTATTTTACATCGTATTGAGGTTTCTCTGGACCAAGAACCTAACTACATATAAGAAACTTAAATAAACTGGGTTTTTTCGTTCACAATTCACAATTGTGTATAAAATTAGTCTCATATAATTGTAGTGCCTGTAAATGATAGCAATATTTCCTAGCAGATGAAAAATGGACAACAGGGAACATACAGACTTCTTTATATGGCCAATGAATAAAGAGGATTTCAAATCCAAACATTCTAGTTATTGGAAAATACAATAGAAGTCAAGCTTTGGGTTCTGGGAGACAAAAAAAAAGAAATGGGAAAAAAAAGACGAGCACTGTACTATATCGGGGGATGACAGACCCAATAATATTAATTTTGCTCAACTGGACAAGGGGAAAGGTGATAAATAGGTTGAATTAAGTCTGAAACATTGAATGGGGGAGAAACATTTGTGATGTTGTTTTGTGATTGGTTTGTAACTATTTGGACTTGAATGAAGCCAGGGCTTAACTTGCGTGATCTCATTTCCTTTCGTCGGCCAATAAAGGTGGGAATTGAATCAGAGAAGTTATCAGAAAAATGGTTGGGCCATCAACAAGGAGATGAAAAGGGGCCATATGTTACAAGTGAGGTAACAAAATGTCTTTTTAGGAATGTTTTCCATCTTTGCACAGTTATTTTGGAAGCTTTGCACTGAAATGAACTTATGGGTAAATCAGTAATTTACAATGTGTTAAGAGAAACCAACACATTTCTTTGGAGAATGACCTTTAACTCTTTCTTATTCTTTTTGTCAGACTTATTCTCTTCTTGCCTACATTTTTCTTTCTATTTTCTTTTTTTTCTCAAACAAAACAAACATTTTTTCCTCTTTGGATTGGATATATTTTAAAAGTATTCTCAAATGCTTTTGTGCAAGCTTTTTTTCTGTTAGCTACTAAGATATATGTGTATATCAAGGAAGTTACTTTGGCCTAGTCTGCTGGTTTTGTTTTTTGTTTTGGTCTTCAGACTAATCAGTAAACCATTAAAATAGTAGCTCTCTGTGTGTGTGTGTGTGTGTGTGTGTGTGTGTGTGTGTGTGTGTGTGTGTGTGAATGCATGTGTGTATTTGTGTGCTTAATCTATTACCAAGTATTTTTCATTTTAATATGCAAGATAAAATGAATTTAAAAAATTATAAAGGGAAAGAAAATGGCTGTATCTTGTAAGAATGCATAAACACTGAAATATTGGATATGTATACAAAAAACAACATTTTGTAATAATTGCCCCTCCCAATTTTTAATTGTATTGTAAAATATTGCAGAAACTTAGAGATTATTTATTAAAACTTAATTATAAAAATTAATCCAAAGTAACATTTAGAGTTTTAATGATATATCAAAAAAGAGTTTATGAACAATTGTCTTTTAAAAAATAATTTCTTCATTTTTCCACAAACTTTATAGGACAAATCTTTAATACTTTACAAAGTTGGAACAATCCCAAAGTGCACATTATATATAATAGTATTTTATAATAGCAAATAGTATTTGTAATAGCAAATAGTATTTTGTAATAGTTAATATTATTTTGTAATAGTTAATAGTAAAATTAACTAAAATTGTTGTTAATTTTACAAAATTTTAATACAGCTATTCTATTTGTCACAATTCTTTGTTCAAAATACTTTATTCTTTGATCAATGATGAAAAAAACTGAATATCTTTCATTTCATGGGCAACATTATTTGCTTCTATTTTTTTATAAATAATCCAAAAAATATGTCAGATAAAAATATTTACAAGCCAAATGAATCAAGTGAAATAGATCTTACAAATGAATTAGTGAGCAAGTTATTTAACAGTATAAAATAATGTTATTATATTTACCAGGCTCTTTTATATAGTCACATTGTTAAATGGTTACTCAATAAACACTGAACAAATGCAATAATGTCTCAATAAAAAAATTAAAACTTGAGCTGCCATTCTTTTCATTTCTTTGTTTTGGAAAATCCATTTTTCTCTCATTAAATTCCTACAATAGTAAATCACTCTACTTTTGGGATTCAATACAAATATCAATCAAAAGCCAACAAACTTTCTTGCATTTTTCCAGTGCTTATCAATTTAGTTATAGTTTATTCCTGTATGCTCCTTGTGAAGCACATGGCTGCAATGCTACTGACATTGATATAATTTCACTATATCCTTCTCCTATACTGGCTGGTAACCAAGGCTAGAGAGGCCAATTTGTGACTCAGCCAATTATATATCTAATGGCTTTTTCTTTTTGTTTATAGTTAGGCTGCATCTGGTTATGATAAAAATAAGTATTTTTATTTTTGTTTATATCAGGAGTGTTGTTTAAGTCCTCTTTTTCTAAAAATTCTCTAAAGATATTTTTATTTTCTCATCAAGTTAAGGAAATTATTGTTGATAAATATATTTTTTATGTTTCTCAATCATTTCTAAAATAATGTTTGTGAAAAGAAATTATTTCTATTCAGTTAATCATATTTTTATAACAGCCATTTTATAACTATAAAGACATTCACTTTTGTAATTGAGAAGACCAAACATTTTGCTTGTGGATTTATAAAACTTAATGACTGCAATAAATATCTTAGATTTATCATTTACTATAAAAAGTTTTTAAAAAAAACTGTCTAAGTTGGAACCTTAAAAATCCTCTCTAGATAAAAAAAATGCTGTTTATGAATTATTGTGTCTGTTAGGTGTTTACATTTCTAATATCAATAATCAAAATAACATTAAATCCTTTCATTGGTCACATAAACACCACACTTTCTTGTAGGTTAATTTGTCACTTATTGAAACAATCCACATATTGAACATCAAATTGCAAGCAAGCAAAATACAACTAGTAGCTTAGAACAGATGTTGGTGGATGATGCTAAAGTACTATACAGCACTCACTGTAAAATAATATTCAAGAGAGTTAATGCTATTCTTATACAATAGAATCAACCTACATTAAATAAAATATCTTTCACCACAGCATAAGGCATTTTAAAATGCATATAAAATATTTAAAATGCTTATAAAATAGTTATAATAGATATAAAATATCTAATACATTCATTTTCTGGTGCTGTCAAGCTCCATGAAACCATTCTACACATGATGTCAGTTATACAATACATATATATTTGAAATGTAACATTTCAGAAATTGCTAGGATGTAGCAAACAAAGCTTTTGCCAATGACACTGACAACATTTAATTCTTGATTATAATTGAAAGTACTTAAATAAAAACATAAGCTTTGGGCAGTTCATCAACAATTTGGAGCCAAATATGTAAAAGATAAGGAAAAGACAGTAACAAATTACAGACAGTTCTTGTTGGTTGAATTTAAGAGGTGTTTAACTCAAAAGGTGTCTAAATATACATATACATACATACATACATACATACATACATATATATATATATATATATATATATATATACATGGCCTGAAGATTGCATTCAAGCATGAAACAGACTGCCACCACTTGATGTTGACTTCAGTAACTACTTTTATATCTACATATACTCTATCTAATATTAACACTTTCACCCATAAATATAGTATACCTTAAAAGTATATATATATATATATATATATATATATATATATATATATATTGTATAATGCCTTTCAAAGTACACACAGATACTCTACATTTAAGCAGAAGTTCACAAGAGTGACATTTTGATTCTAAACAAAGTGCACAAATATTTTGCTCTAATCCTAGACAGAAAAGCTAATTCATAATCCTGTCATTTTTTATGGGTACTATACTAACAAGTAAATTAATTAATTCGGCTTTGTTAATAATGTCTGCATACCTAGCACCTGTTTTGAAAAACTAAAATGACTTTAATATTGATGTTTTTTATAGAATGATACTAGATTTTATTATTATTTAGACATTTGAATGCATTTCCTAAGCTAATAAACTCATGGCAGAGGGATACTTTTGACAAGACTCTTTTTAAAGATTATTTAAAGTTGATTCAATGTTTTCTATCATCACCCAGGGCTACTGTAAGATACAGGTTGTGAGCCTGTGTGTTCCCAGGAATAGTGTGTCTTTTAATTCATTCCTGCTAATGATGTTGAGTTTTTGTCAGACACCAATTGAACAAATGCAAATCCAAAATGTAAAGGTGCTGGTTGCTTTGATTGTATTTTGTGATACCACGTGTTTTTGCTTGTATTGTTATTAGCATCATCATGTGCATTACCATCATTGTTAACATCTCTAACAGCAAAACAATTATAGTTAGCCCGTTTATCATGATTATCATCATCATTATCATTATAGCCATTAACATCACAACTATTATCATCACTATTATTCAAAAGATATTTTTTAAATACACCAGACAGGAAAACCTAGAAAAAAGCTGTGATATAAACTTAATACTCAACAGTTTAACAAAATCAAGTCTTTCAAAATTTAGTCAATTGGAAGAAATTCCAAATTGATAAATTGGCAGATAGATAGATTGTCATATCATCTGAAAGATTATTTTTTGAACTTGATGTTTAGTTCATCTTAGCTTATCAGTTGTTTACCTCTGCCTATGGTCAAGTAATTCTCTTGTTTAAGACACATTAATTCATCTACTATTAGGTGAATCAGATTAGCTAGGTTTAGGATAGTCAGTGATGACCAACCTCACTCCTCTTTGGCCTTGTGCCACAATTGTATATTTTATACAATAAATATATATTCATCTACTATTGGATTGGAACAAAATTTTACGGTATTTTTAAGTGAATTTCAAAGGCAATAGTCAGATATTTTTACACTGATTTAGTCAAGCATATATGTGTCGTTTTGTTTCTACTACTTTTCACCATCTTTGGAGCAACCAGCCTCCCAGAATTGTGTGTCTTTCTGTGTGATGAACTAGTCCAAGTGGCTTTTACAGGCTTCCAGAGAATTGAAGTTCTTCCCATTAAGAGAATTTTGTGAGGATCAAAATAAGTGGTAATCCAAAGGTGCAAGGTCAGGTGAGTATGACAAGTAGAACATCTCAGCCAAGCTGTCCCAATTTCTGTGAGATCTACAAAGTAATGTGATGATTGGCATTGTCCTGTAGAATGATGACACCCTTCCATTTGGCCAATTCCAAAGGTTTTTCATCAATTGTTGCCTTTAATCAGTCCAATTGCGAACAGTACTTGTCTGAATTCAATGATTCATTTTGTAGAAGGAGCTCATAATGCACAATGCCATTCCAATCGCACCAGATACACAGTATCATATTCTTCAGATACAGGCTAGATCTTGGTAATGTATGATAACAAACATACACCATTTCACTACCCTAACAGCTAAGCTATCACCTGCTTTTTTTAAAACTCCATGTTAAGCAGCACTGAATCATAGAACTTATTCAAAGCAAGAATCAAACCACTTTATAATCTCAGACATTTCTTGTTTTCCTTGAAGTAACTTATTACAATAATATTGTTATGAGCCATGATTTAAATATTATAGTATCTCAAGTGTTAAGCTTTCATTTGATACAATGAATTCAGAATTCAAAATAATGTTAATTTTCCTTCCTTTTTTTAAGTTCATCTTTCACTGATTGCTGTTTTCTTCCCTTTTTTCTTCTTTCTTTTTCAGCAAAGCCATTTCTCCTACCTCTTGTATGTTTCCAAGTATCACCTTTTCAAGGCTTCCCTTTATGCTGAATGTAAATAATTTTTATGCTCACCTATTTTTAATCATCTTAAATAATCACACACACACACACACACACACACACACACACACACACACACACACACACACACACGCACACACACACACACAAACAAAAGAAAAGAAAATTGCTTTTTTATGGAAATATAAAATTTATTTATATTTTCACTTTGGTTCAATAATCATTGAAATAAATACCCCAAATATTTCTTTCTGCTTTTCTCTCCAAATTCCCTTCTGCCCTGCTCATCAACTGAAGTGTCCAAATAAATCAAGAATGACACTTTAACTACCAGAATTTTCTCCTGTCTTCTCATCTGCTAACCTGGCATAGCTACACAGTAATTCATATAATCAGCTACATATCTGAACATCTTGTTGATTTGAATTGTGCCATTTTAGTAGATAATGAAAGAAACAATGCAACTGAACTCTGGGAGGCTAAACTAAAGATACATGTAATTTTAAGAAAAGAATCAGTATTTTCAAACAAGAGATAACATAACAAGAGATGGCAGGTAAGTTGGTGCATAAACTACTTTTGAATAATGACCAATCACATTAATTTTAAACAAGGATGATTTCAGATTTAAGACAACCAGTGATTTCAGGTAGTAGATAATTTGGGGCATCAGATGATCCTGGAAGCTAAGAGTTTTGGGTGGTTGATAATTTCAGTCATTGAAATTGATCGTTATAAATTACCTGGGTGATGAACTTTGTTGAGTGCTTACAATTGATATGCTGCAGTTGACTAACATAACAAACGTTGATTACCTAACAATAAGATTAAATATATATTTTACATATGCATAAACTAAAATACCCCTTTTGAAAAATGGATAAATTTAAATGATAAACATAAACCAGTTCAATATAAAAAACTAGTCACATGGTAAAATTAACCTGACAACTTCTTGAAATTTCCTCAGATTATAGAATCTTTTCTTTGCATCATTTTTCTGTAATTGATTTTGTTTGAAGGAATCATTATCAAATTCTATTAACATGTATATTTCAAACATTAAAAAGTATTAAACAATACTGAATAATGTTATTGTTGTTATTCAGTCATTTTTTAGCGAACATTGTTTGAGGGTAATACAAAGATTTTTTTAAGCTACTAAACTTTTCTCATTACTTTCATCATATTTAATAGTTCTGTGATTTATATAGTGTATGTCTTTTTTTAAATCCTTGTTATGTCAATCTTTTCCTTGGGATACTTTGTAGCTATTGCCATTGTCATAGCAATTTGAATTATGCTGCAATCAATAAAAAAATTATTTTAAGCATTAGTAGGCATCTTTTTTTTTTCAACTCTTAGTTTTTAGTTAGAAGTTAAACAATGTTAATATGAGTCTTGTGTATTAATCCATTACACTAAAACTACTTGTAACTCACCTTTGCACTTAACACTAAATGCACTTTTAAGTGCATCTGCAATGACCTGAAGTAATAATTATTTTTCAGATTAGACTTTCTATAATATTGTACTCTCTCCTGAATTTTCCTCATAAAAATAATAACCATATCCATTTGTTTTTATATTTTTAAATTAAACCTGCCATATAAGTTACTGTGTCTATGATTCATTACATTTAAAATTAAGGAAAAATATTTTCATTGTTATCAAGCGCAATCAATATAAAATGCAATAATCATATCATGCGCCAAATTTTATATGAAAAAAATAAAATAAAAACATAAGGTTTTAAAAATAAATATCATCTATAAAGAATTTTTTTAAAAAAACATAGAAATGTTTAAAAATGCTTTAAAATTTCTCACACTTATAATAAATTCCTGCACTTTATTTTTTTTTACTTCTTTCATATTTTCAGCATGAGGACCACAATTAAATTATTAATTTTTTTTATTCATTTATTCCTATATTCTTATTCTTACAAATTAATAAATATCTGCCTCCAATCATGATTTTAGATATTTCCTATAACGTTTAGATGAATCTGTCTTCAAAGTGGATGCACATAAATATTGTAGTTTCAATTTATTAAGGATTATTTGTAAAAATATGCAGGATAAATTTTTAAAAACAAATTTTTTCCTATGACCAGACTATCTGAATTTTTAAATGAGGAATTATTACAATTTATATTGGAATCTTTGAGATGAAAAAATATCATTATTATTCAAACCCACATACTCATCTTGGTTGTTATACTCACAATGTTTTGTCTTTGTACCCTCTGGCCTTCTTCAGGTATCTGATGTCATACTTGTTACCCTTCTTGGAATTTTGAACAAAACACTTTATTCAATCCATGGGTGTAGGTTGTTCTCACTTTATTTTCCATGCTTACAGGGTATTACATATCAGTTAATACTCACTACTTCTTATTCCCCTTTGTGTTGCTTGTTTGTTTCTTCCACTGAACTAGAGTATGTGACTTTTCAGCACTACCAAACCAAGGGATTGAACTCACAACTACCAGATAACTAGATATGTTCTAACCAACTCTTTAATCCCCATATCTCTTAAACAATCTCATTGCAAAATGTTAGAGTTTTAAATCTAATGTCTGTACTCAGGTGGTGGAACTGTATGAGTGTCCTAACTCTTTTCTTATTAAAAATGCTCTGAGATGGTATTCACCTCTATATTAGGCCTACTGAGGAGGGTATCAATTCTTAATATGTGTACTGATCCGTTCAGCAGCCTTGTCTGTCCATTATTTTGACTTTATTTCATAAGTGTTGATGACCACTCTTTTTCTTTCCTATATGATCAGCTATACCTGGTTTCAATGTATCTCCCAAGTCTTTTGATCAACCTCTACCCTTACATTTAGTGAGCAGTTGGTCTCTCCCTTGTGTTACTTCCGACATTTACATTAAATGGAATACATACAGTTCTTGGTCATGTTTTCTTCCAAGGAGGTTTTATTAAGAGAGATTCAAAATTTTTATTAAGAGAGATTCAAAATTTTTATTAAGAGAGATTCAAAATTTTTATTAAGGAGATTCAAAATTTTTATTAAGAGAGATTCAAAATTTTTATTAAGAGAGATTCAAAATTTTTATTAAGGAGATTCAAAAATTCCACCACATGAGTCAGGACACTCATACAGTACTGTCACCCAAATACAAAGGTTACGTTTAAGGCTCCAAAATTTTAAAACTGGATTGTTCAAGGGACACACGACCTAGTGGATGATTGGTTAAAACATATTTTGTTATCAGTTCAATGTCTGAGTCTGGTAGTAATGAAAAGTGATATACTCCAGTTCATTGAAGGAAACTGACAAGTGACTCAATCTAAAATGCTAGTGCTTTAATAAATTAATAGAAACAGAATATAAATTTTAGAAGGAAATACTTAATTGGACTGATAGGAAGGGGACTAGATGATTGAGAAAACTCTTCCAGTGATTCCATAGATGGAGATCTTGTGTAGCAACCCACCTATGTTACACTTTGTGAAAGACCTTCAATATGTGTAATATAATCAACCTTGTGATATGTCTATTATTCTAATACGTTTACTGATTCTGTAAGTAATCACAGTTACGTTATCAGCAGTGGACTAGGCTTTACTGCACTTTGTTCCTCCATCAATTTGCACAAAGTTACTCACTGCTTTCTTCTTTTATTACCTGTGAATGTTCAGTCCTCCAAGCTTTCTTTTCTCATTATATTTCCCAAAAATTTCAATTGTCATTTTCTAACTTTTATTCTCCTTAGAACTTTCTCATTAATGCTACATCTATGATATTCTCAACATTTAACTGTGGAACCACATTTTTTTGCCTCAAGATATTTTTTTCATTTGTGAGGAAATTGTTCAAAATTACACTGCAGTCCTGCAGTCTGGAAACAGAGAGCAATGAATTAATGGAAGTGGGAATCAGAAGGAGAACATCTGACTTTTAAGACACTTATCATATACAGTATTTACATTAGTCGGAAATATTGTCCACATCTTTGTCGCCATATTTGTCACAACGTTTCGGCCGTTGTACGCTCTGGCCTTCTTCAGGTGGTTGGAATTTCGAACTGAACCCTTTATTTCGATCACTGGGGTAGACTGTTCTAGTTCCACGTGCCGGAGCCGGAGCGTACAACGGCCGAAACGTTGTGACAAATATGGCGACAAAGATGAGGACAATAGTCCGACTAATGTAAATACTGTACATAATACCCCATCTCAGAAATATAGACAGACACTTATCATATATTTGAATTAATTATTGAGCTCTACATGACAATATGTTCTTTTTTTTTATATGTATGTATTGATTTTCAGCTTCAGTTTTTATTAAATATTTCGTCACAAAGTACTTCAGGGAGATAACGAAAGTCTTCCTTAACTTTCACAGGTGTGGGACCCCCAGTCTAATACTCTAACTTGAGATCAAATTCATTGGTATATATTTTTCTCATGTTACAATTTTTCTTGTTTTCAACATTTTTTTCTATTTTATGATTTTTTTAAATTGTATATTTTTTCATTTTCTTGGCCACATTGTTCATATTAAAGTAATATGAAAAATTTCCAAGCAAAGAAAAACATAGACTGATATCAAATCCAGAGAGAGCGAAAAGAAGATGGGTAGGAAGAAGACATGTTCAAAATGGTTGCATTAAACAAAAGACATTTGAAGCAACCAAACAAAAAGAATTTGGAAACAGACAAGAAAATAGTCATTGTGGTTTTCTCTTCCTTTTCATTGTATCCTTAGCATTTTTTCTTTTTAGTGTCTGATAATTTGTGCCATTGTCAGTGTTCAGACCAAAATCTTCTTCTTACTAGAATGTAAAAAGCAAAGTTTTGGATTTAAAGCTCAACCCTGACAAAGGCTCTCTAATGAGCACTTGACAACACTTGCAAATTGTCTCCAACATTCTGATAAACACATTTAACAAGAATAATGAAGTGGAATGAAATAATTATTAGCCTTTGAAATTGACTTTTAAATAAATCCAAAGTCAACAACTACAGCGACCACTCAAAAGTAGGGGATTGTTCAGAAAACTCTGATGATGCTTAACATGTTTTTGAAATTTTTTTGTTTTAATTAGATTTAATCTCATAGAGAATAT
>OZ038496.1:47018512-47233512 GCA_964036315.1 Acanthosepion esculentum
TTTTAGTTTTAACTTTTTTAGTTTTAAAAAAGTGAGTTTCCCATTTTTTACTTTCTTTTTTTCATTTTCTTATATCTATTTTTCTTTGTACAAACATCATACAATGCACAACACTATTTTCATGCATCAGGTCCTAACGATTTTACAAAATTAATGCTTTTCAATAACCTTTTTGAGAAAGAGCAAACAAATCTGAGAATGCAACATTTCTACTGAGTGTTTAACTTGCCAAACAACTGCTGCTGTTCTTTATCCCATCAGGGGATTATTTAAAATGAATATCTAAAGCCTTGGAATATTTCAAAGAACACCTAGTTGTAAAATATTTGCTCATAAAAATGATATGGGGAGAAATAAATTGGATGCCTGCTGAATTTGGGTAAAGATTTAAAACTAAGCAAAATGTGAAAAATTTAATTCTTAATGAATTTAGTAAAAAGGGTAAAACTGAAAACCAGAGGCAAAGAGGTAAATTGGATTTAAAGAAAACTGATATAAATCAAAATGGAAAGTTCATGGATTCCCCCCCCCCCCCGAGATCTTATTTTTTTAAAATAAAATCTACAATGTATACTTGGAGGAACTCTGTCACTCCTTAGAAATGTTTTAGTTAATTTGTGAACAGTATTGTTTTTCATCAAGAAAAGTTTCAACCATCTACTGAAATAAACATTAGACAATTTCTTTAAGTAATGTACTCAAGAAATTATTGGCAAACATTTTATTTTATGATGACTATGAATTTGTACAATATGACAGAACTGTTGGCAAGTAATAATTATTTTGTTTGTTTGTAAGGTAATAAATATTTCTTATTTGAAGTAAAATTCATTGAGATGAACTCAATGACTTGAGTCTGATGAATTAGAATTTCATTAAGGAAAGATTTTTTCAGAAAATCTCTCACTTGCTGATCATTTATTGTTTTGATTTAATTGATTTTTTATAACAAAATGCTATAAAAACAAAAGATTTTTATGTTGCTTTTTATCTAAAGTCTGTCACAAGTGTGAAGTGCCCAATGAGGATCAATCTTGTTCCAGTAGTAACAGTCTATGAGATTAGTTTTTAACTCCATTACTACAAAGCACACAGTGAGGTTCAAACTCTTTGCACTAACAAATAGTCTTTATGATGAGCTTGTTAACCATAAGGCTACAGATATTATTCAATATGGCTTTATTTATATAAATATTTAAAAATAAATATTTAATAAATAGAGAGAAAATTACAATATTCTTTGCAGATGTTTTCCTTTGGAAACTTTAAAAACATCTTCATTTAAATTTTTTAAAAATCTACATTTAAATTAAAATTCTTCATTTCTCCCTTCCTTTTAGTTTTTTATTTACAAAAATCTCATAATTTTCCAATCACCAGAATTTTGTATCATATAGAATATTTACTTAATTTAATATTTAATAACAATTTCTAGCAAAAATTTGAAATGAAAACTGTTCATTCTTATACCGTTCTTAATTGAAGTGAACAAAACTGTCAGCTATTATAGTATGAGATGGAGAAACTTAAAATAACTGGATACCTAAGTAAAATCACTCTGATGTTTTTCAATTGTTCATTAACAAAATGGTTACATTTTCTAGATTTGCTGTCTTCCAAATCAAATATTGATATTTATTGACTGCATCTCTAAATTCAAGTAATAATCATTTCAAGAAAATTTATACATTAAATATAATAGGGTCCAGATATTGTATCCTTTTATAGTAATAAAATCAAAGAAATTATTTTTGAATAATAATAGTGCTTTAATCATGAAGAAGTAAAGTTCTACAATTTAAACACAATTATATTCATATATATTAAATATTACTTTCATTTATTACAATTGTTTTGATTTATTGCAAGGTATGAAAGCAGTAGGTCAATTGTTATCTTTATTTAAATTTTTATTTTTATCTTTATTTTAATATTCAAGAAGTATTAGCTGCCATAATGTCTCAATGAAATTTTCATTAAATAAAAAGCTGTTTTTTCTGTAAATTTAGAGAAATTAGAAATTTATTAAGAGAACATTCAGTTATCTGCTTGTGAATGGCCACCCAACTTAGAAAACTTTATGTGACTTAGTTATTACATGTATGAATAGTGATCAATATTTTTCTATCTATTATTGCTAAATAAATAACCAATAAATTTTATTCATACATCTGATATTTCAAAACTTCTCAATATTCTTAAACTGTATCTGTCTATATTTCTGAGATGAGGTATTATGTACATCATTTATATTATTCGGACTATTGTCCTCATCTTTGTCGCCATGTTTATCACATTTCGGCCGTTGTACGCTCTGGCTTTCTTCAGGTGGTTGGAATGTCGAACTGAACCCTTTATTTCGCTCACTGGGGTAGACTGTTCTAGTTCCACGTGCCATGTTTAATGGATGTCAGTTATCAGTTATCTCCTGTTAATTTCCCTCTGAAAGTTCTCCACTGCCTTAACCGGGTATTGAACTCACACTCCTCAAGGACACATGGCACAGTGGATAAAGGTGTTGGTTAGATCCAGTGACAGGACCCAAAGAGTGTGAGTTCAATACCTGGTTAAGGCAGTGGAGAACTTTCAGAGGGAAATTAACAGGAGATAACTGATAACTGACATCCATTAAACATGGCACGTGGAACTAGAACAGTCTACCCCAGTGAGCGAAATAAAGGGTTCAGTTCGACATTCCAACCAGCTGAAGAAGGCCGGAGCATACAACGGCCGAAACGTTGTGATAAACATGGCGACAAAGATGAGGACAATAGTCTGAATAATGTAAATGATTCTTAAACTGCTTTTAATAAAATTTAACATGTAGATGTTTTGAGATATTTTATCACAAATACCTATTTTGTTCTTCCTTTTTCTTTTTGGTAAATGTATTTTTATTGAATTTACAAAAACAGACATGCATTGATTTTAAGAAAATGAAAACTTTGTCTGTTACTCTTTAAATAAGAGATACAATCAGACAACATGTCTTACATCTTCCATTCTTTATATTTTGAATAGATCTGTTTGTACACAAATTAACATCATTGCTCTGTCAATAATAATAGTGTTCTTCAGTACAATATGATATGGTTTCTTGATTCATCCATGCAATATGTTATATGATCATTATACTTCCATACAAAATGATACCATTTACATATTTTTTGATACAATATAGAACTCATTCTACATTCTTCTATACAATATGGTGTAAATTACAAATTCTTTCATATGGTACAAATTCCAGAATTTGCAACACAGTATGCTACATATTCCAGATTTTTTCATTAAATGTTACAGGGTTCTTTTTTCTACTCAGACATTAATATTTCAAAAGATGATTGCAAAATAACTGACCATAATTCTCCTTAGCATCTTATATCTTTTACCTTTAATTTTTGATTTTTTTGCAGCATAATAATTCAGTATAATAATTCAGAATTTGTATCTTCTAAAACTTTAAAATTCAAGCTCTTTTATTTTGGAGGTCCAAAATAAGCAGGTTCAGATTTTGAAATAGTTTTCTATTTAAGATATTTACACTTCATCTGAACAAAAACATTTTTAAAAACACATTAATATTATTTTATATGTAATAAAGTTGCATATTATATTTTTTTAAATATAAACTATAAATAACAGCTAGACCCTAGCTTAGAAAAAGGTTAATGAAAGTAAATAACTTTTATTAATTTACATAATTGAATCTATTTAAGTAGTATTTATTTTTAGCTTGTGATTCTACAAATAACTTTAATGCAAAACAGTGAGATCATAGTCTGTAATATTTAAAACAATTTTTCTTATCATCTCTCTTCAGTGAGAAATATTCAGGTAAAATTAGCAATAAGTAAAAATACAAAACCTTTTGCACTAGAAAGATTATATTCCCAAATAAACAGATATCTTCTCACCACTTCTTTATGGCATTTATTACATTTTATTTCATATTTAAATGACTATATTTTTAAATTGAAATCTGAGGAAACAGAATAATCTGGCAAATGATCAAATATCTTAATCTAAAATTTAATTGTATCCTCTCGATTTTTGTCTTTTCTCTTTGTGGTTTAAAAACCAACTGATGAAAAAATGAATGATATTCCAAAAAATACATATATTTATTTTAATGAAATACAAAGGTTCGACTATGCATTTATTTTATGATATGGAATTTCATTTATGGAATAATATGATATTTACTTTAATGTAGTCTATGTATTTAGAATCAAAATTACTAATAAACTTATATTTAAAGTAAATAAGAAAAATATTATTTATCATATTGTTACCGATACTGAAATTAACGTTTTATGTACATAAGCTGACGAATTACGACAGCTAATAAAATAAATACAAAAAGGCAATTAACATTAAAAGAAGTTAGTATTGCAAGGGAGACTAATCATAAAATTGTCATACAGAGTTATCCTTCTTGTTACAGCTTTTTTATCTATAAATAGCGGCCATTAGGCTTTTAATGTTAATGGTTGCCATAAATATTTTGTAAATATTTACACATATCTGGCGAAAAAAATATGTTTTCATTGAAAAAATAATTTGATTTCTTCACAAATAAGTGAAATTGTACTTTTTAAACAAAAAAAAGATTTGTCAAAAATTTTTAAAAATATAGACTGATACAGCTTTAGAATTTCTGATATTAAAATGAAGGGAAATTTTCTTACATTACTTTGAAATAATGAATAAGAGTAAGAGCCTGTAATAATTATAATTGCCAGTTAACATATCAATTCCTTATCCTGAATTTCTCCTTAAATCCTTGCTTATTCAAGAATAAATCAATGTTAATATAAATAAAAATAAGTATTAATATCTCAAGTTGCTTTGAGAAAAAAATTTATTTTAAAAGATGTACATCCTTATTAGACTGACTAATTTTATAAACAACTCTTGAAATTTTAGGACTGACATTCCACAAGAAATTGGTATCTAACACAATAGTCAGTCAGTTATGTGCCATGCGTGATACACACTTAGGCGATCATGTATCTTTCGATACATGACTGACAAGGCAGATTTTTCCTGCAGTAGATTGCCATTTCTTTCTGTGGTAGACCTCTTGCCATCCAAGGCTATAGAACCCGGTCTGTCCTGCTATTTACTCATAGCTGGGGGGAGAAGAAGAGGATTCATACCTTTCCCAAGGGTATTAGCATGTAAGTGAATGTAATGGATTCGACTGAAATTCGAACTCTGCTCTCCGATTCCTCAATCCAAGCCGCTATCCACTACTCCACCATGCCTTCTGTTAGATAAAATATAAAAATACAGATTGTATGAGATGACATTTAGTGATTTAAATTGTCATTAGTCTTCATTTTCATCATTCTTCAGAATATTCTAAATTACGACATCTGATTAAATCAAAATAAATTAAAATAAAAGATTACATTTTCAAATTATTCAAGGTTCATAAATATCACATTTGATTATTTCAAAAGTGTCATTAATAAGCTTTTAAATATTTCAAGAGTTAACTTCTTAAAATCTATTCTTTGCCTTTTCAAAAATAATTGAATATTTGATATTAATTCATTGAACCTTGAGACCTGACCACTTAACAATACACTAGATAAATTTTGGGTAGAATTCACTATTTCAGAATTTCCTGTGTAACAGAATAAGTCAGGAATCAAGAGCAACAAATGACTAGTAAAAAGTTACCACTATTGTATTTACATATTAGACTGTGTAAATCTATTTAGTACATTACTACTGCCAGCAGGTAGAGCCTTGTTTTACACAAAGATGATGGTGGTAATATCAACACCAGAAACAACGTGATGAACGTCTCAATTCCTCTTCATATATCTAACAATATATAGTGTCATAACAGTAGTGGTATTCTGAGTTCAAAAGGTCAATATGGCATCTTGTAATAGAAATTTAAACAATAAAATATCCAATTTCAAAATGTTAATTGATTATTGTGTTGTAGTCATTAATATTGCAGAGTTTCATTCGTTACATCCAAGTTTGAAAATCTTTTCAGCTTTTTCAAATTCTTTTAGACAACCAGATTATAGCATTGTTGTGTGTGTGTGTGTGTGTGTGTGTGTGTGTGTGTGTGAGTGTGTGTGTGTGTGTGTGTGTGTGTACACGTAAGTGCATGGGTGAAAACTAGTTTTGAATAAAAAAACAAGAAATATTTTTAACAATCTTGGGAATAATTGTGAATTAATTTTATTTCAGATCAAGTGGTATGTTTTGTTAGAATAAAAATGTGACTGATTTTTGGCATTGCATGACCCATGCAGATGTTGATGTGCCAAAAAAGTAACATTTATCTTTATATTGATATGTCATCTTAATTGCTACTGTCATGACTTTCTCTCTCTCTCCCATCCCCCCTCTCTCTTTCTCTCTCCCTTCCTCCCCTCCTCTCTCTCTCTCTCTCTCTCTCTCTCTCTCTCTCTCTCTCTCTTAAATAGCAGCTCTATTGATAGAAATATTCTTACAGAAAGTAGAAATTGGTAGATTTTGGATGGAACCCAATAGCTATTGTCAAAGAACGGGCACATTTCCCAGGAATCATTGCTATATTCACTAAAAGGATAACTACATGAAAAAGTGCATCAAAAGTTATACTATGACAAAATTTGGATATAAATTATAAAATTCCTAGTGCAAAAATATGAATTTAAATTTGAGATTCTTTTCAGTTTTACTTTTAATTTAGAATTTCATATTCAGATGCAAAGATGAAAAGAAAGGAGGTGACTGAGGTTAATTTAAAATACATCTTTTTAGACAGAACTAATTAAAAGGTGTCATCACTGCTCCTTTTGCCAAAGAGTCAAGATTAATTCATCAAAAGTGTTTCAATTATATAATTAATTCTTATTAATTAATTTCCATAATTTGTGAATTTTTTCAATTAAATAGGTAGAATATATAATATATTTATAAATATATTGATATATTTATAAATATATTAAAATATTACTCAGTATATATACTTAATATTATGATCTGACTCATTTGTAAATGAGTCAGATCACAATAAGGAAGTGAAAAATAAATTATATTTTTAGTTTTTACAGGAAGATATTAGAAAATTAAGTAAATTTCATTTAAAAATTAAGCCAGTCTATTATTTTAAAAATTGTACAAATTTTTCAAAATGAAAATGAAAAGTTAATCAATCTTCTGCATTTTTTAAAGATTTTAACAAATTTAAATAGTGGCAATTTTAAAAATATTAAAGTATTCTGCCATTTTGAATATCATGAGAACCAGTTGTGCAGCCTTGATATAATTTGGCATTTAATCAGATGGGACCTTTATTACACATATATGAACAGACACTCACTCATGAGTTTACTCAATTGGAAGAGAGACACCAATGAGTGAGCATGTGTACCGTGTGACCATAGTTTACACATTTGTCCACAGAAACTATTTGACTAATTAAGAAAATTTCCAAAAGTAATTCAGTGAGTGAACTCTTGATAAAACTTGTCTGAATATCTTGGAGAAGAAAGTCACACACACACACACACACACACACACACACACACACACACACACACACAACACGCACGCACATGCGCACACACACACACATATGCATACACAAATCATTACTCTTTAATTTTTGTATCTATTAAACAGAAATCATATGGCAAAAAGAAAAGCCTCTTTCGTCTTATAAAAATTTTTCTTTTCCTTAACATAACACAGCCTATTGTTCAGGAGCATCACATTCTTCATTACTTTTTAAGCAGTGTTGCCAAATAAACTGTTAAAGAGAGAAAAAGAATTAAAAATAATCAAAGTGCCCCAAACAATTTCTATTTAAACTACTTTCTTTCAAGAGTAAAGTTATTTTTCTGGCAAAATGAGTAAACGTTTTTTCTGACACCAAGTGTCTTATATATTCAAATCTATCACATGACCAAAATGAAAAGCAACATCAATGCCAGAATTTGAATTATTGTTCAAAGGCCATTTTAACCCTAATTTGAAGTTCTCATAAAATGTCCCAATATGTCTTCCTCTGTCAATATATAAAACTACTTAATGACACATCTTCTTTCAAGAATGATAAAGATAAAAACAAAAGTGATAAAAAGCTGAATTAAATCAACTAAGTTAATAATATCTTAGATCAGTGATTCTCAACCACCATGTCATGGCATACTTATGTGCCACGTGTGATCCTCTTCTTAAGTGTGCCATGAAATATTGACCAAACATTGAAGAAATCGCAAAAAAACACCAGGCACGTTTCACACTAAATAAGCTGCACAAATAGTTGAACAGAAACACTGAAATAAAGTAAGTTCAGATTTGTGTGTGTATTTTTTTTAAATCTATGGTTTTATTTCATAACATTTAAATGTATACCCTTTAAAAATGTTGCTAAATGTACCATGATATTTTCATTTACTCTTAGGTGTGCCATTGCTTAAAAAGTTTGAGAAACACTGATCTAAATACATGGGACATCAAAATGCAAAGGCCTAGCATTCCTGTATCTTTAACGTTACAAATTGTAAAATGTAACTGATGTTTGTTGCAATTCTCTCCCTCCCCACAAACTTGTCTGCCTTTTTATATACAAGATTCCATCAATAAAAACATTATTTGTCTATTTCTCAAAAAATTCATCACTAAGAAATTAATTCCATCTTGTCATTCACTTTTCTACCATTAGTCTGATATTTTTTTATATATATATTTCATATAGGTATCTCCAGACGTTATACCTAAGGTTTAAAATTAATTTTTAAAAAATGAAAAATCTTTCTTGAAACTTTTATTTTATTTCAAGCTAATAGGATTAAATTTAATATTTCCAATAAGCAAAATACTTTGCTGTATTTCAAAACTAATTTAAATTGACTGGAAGGAGTTTTTGTTTTGAAATCATGAAAAATCACTGATTTTATCACCATTTTTTCCATGTATCAGCATAATGTAATTCTCTTTATTTAAAAAAATTTCAAAAATGAATTTTTAACACAAAGGTAGATTGACAACTTGACTGACAAACAGACTGACAGATTGACAACTTGACTGACAGACAGGAGTTTAATTGTTTTCTACAGAGGACACATCTAAAAATTACTTGTGGAATATAATGTGAATGCCTTTTTTATATAATTTTTAACTACTCAGTAATCTTTAAAAAAAATAGGAAAATATTCTGCATAATCTATTGTTTTATTCAATTTGGCTTTAAATTTAATATAGTTATCGCTCTTATTTTCTGATAATATTGTGTATGGGTGTCTGTATCTACAAAACAGGCACATTTATACACACACAAAAAACATTTAAAATATTGGTGTTTGCTGAATTGTAGTAAGTGTTTCCATTTATGATTAATAACAATACCACAGAACCTGTACAAATTAATACTGAAATTTAAAACTTTACAAATTATTCTAATTAATATTTTTCTTGTAAAAATTCATCAAATATTTAATTCAGAAAAGCAACTAAAATTTTTCTAATTAAATAATGTCTTAGTCTTATTGCTTTTTTTATTTTATGATTCAGAGGAAATTTTTGGTAACAGTGTATCCTGCTTTACAAAAAATAAATTAATGATTTAAATTCTCCAAGAAGTTCTGCATATAACTAATATAAACATTAAGCAGTACAAAAATTAATTTCTCGAAATTTCATAAAATTAATTAAATGATGGGGATAACAGATGTAAAAAAATTGTTTTTGTTAACATTTTCTAAAAGGAGAAACATTTGTGAATAAGTTCTGAAACTTTCATTAAAACCCAACAATTATTTCATTTTTCAATTTGCAAGAATTTCCAAATCAGTGTGTTTTTCACCACATAAAGATGTTAAAATTTCCTATATTCATCCTTGGTTCCCCTGCTGATGCAAGAAAAACAAGATTTTTAACCAAAATTTTGAACATTCTAAAAAGGATAAAAAATATAATTTAATAATCAAAAAGCTCTCCGGTCTTTCCTCTTTTAATAATAACATAAAGCTTTTGACAATAAAACTTTATTTTTATTATGTTAGGGACATTTTTTCATCATGGTATGATCATTTTTTAGTGAATCTGTGGAGGTACCTATTTTTATATAATATGTTTCATATATATATATATATATATATATATATATATATATATATATATATATATATATATATATATATATATATATATATATATACATATGTATATATATATATATAATATATATATATATGTGTGTGTCCATGTGCATGTGTGTGTGTATGCGAGCATGCGCATGCATGTAAGTGTGTGTGTGTGTGTGTGTGTGTGTGTGTGTGTGTGTGCATGTTTTGCCAAACAAGAAGAAAGTTCTTTTAATTAAGATATTTTATTAATTTTTCTTCAAATAGGACTATTTTTCTGTTTTTCAGCTAGAAATTGAACATAAATTATCTGATGTCTTCTGAACATTTTTAGCTGTCATAAGCCATTATTAAAGAATTTTTTTTGTGGGTTGATAAAATTGTGTCTATAAATGATGTATTTTGTTTCTTTAATCCAGTGTTTCTCAACCCCCACTACTTTTTTACTTCATGGCACCCTCGTAGATTAACTAAAACTCTGAGGCACACTTTAAATTTTAATAAGGAAAAATTAGTCATGAAATTTGAAAGTAAGATATTTTTTAGAGAAGCCGATAATGACTGATTTAAATACCTTGAGGAAGATAAAAAGTAAAGGATTATCCACTCTTTAAAGATTAAGGAATTTAGCATCCAGTTTAAAATCAAATGACAAAGAGTTAAACTTAGAGATGGAAGCCATGTACTTGATTCTGTAGCTTTTTAAAAATAAAGATATTTTAAATATAAAAATAATTCATAAATTACTCTTCTGTTAACTTGGGGCGCACCTGGCTACCTTTCAAGTTGTATTAGTGCATCTAGGAACACCTGTTGAGAAACGCTGCTTTAATGATTTTCAAGTTATACCTTCACACATCGTGGCAGGTGTCATGTTTTTTCCAAGTATTATGTCCTCACATGACCATCTCTGATGATGTTGTATTTGTTTTATCTTTAATTGTGAAATATATTTAGTATATTTGTTTCTTTTTGTAATAAAATTTTATTGATGGTAGGTAAATCACCAAAAAAGTAAACAAAAAAACCCAAGAAATACTTATCAATAATAATGGTTGGCTGCTCATATTAGAGTGCTTGTCTGCTAGGGCGGCTAGCTCAGATGCCTACTCAGGCACATTTATGTTTGTTCAAGACCCACAGATCCCACCTTAGTTACAGAGTGCATCATGTGTTAAGGCCAGTAAATTCAAAACCCCATTCAAGATAAATTGTAACCATCCTAACACAACAGTTGCCAAACAATTCTGTCTACCAAATTTCACTTACAGGGCTTGGGTCAACTTGTGGTATGGTTTTCAGTAACTTTACAGAGGCGCTGCACACTGGAATCGCCTCCCCAGGCCGATAATGTCAATAAGTCACCTTCCTGACACATCAACTATAGTGAGATGCAAACCCGAGTCTCACGTTCAGAAAGTAAACATTCTAACCACTCAGTATCTATGTATTATGTACACTATTTACATTGTTTGGACTATCATCCTTATCTGTGTTGTCATATTTATCACAACGTTTCGGCCGTTGTACGCTCCGGCCTTCTTCAGGTGGTTGGAATGTCGAACTGAACCCTTTATTTCGCTCACGTGAGTAGACTGTTCTAGTTCCACGTGACATGTCTAATGGATGTCAGTTATCAGTTATATCCTGTTAATTCCCCTCTACAAGTTCTCCACTGCCTTAACCAGGTATTAAACTCAGACTCTTTGTAACTGGATCTAACTAGCGCCTTTATCCTCAAGGACATGGCACGTGGAACTAGAACAGTCTACCTCAACGAGCGAAATAACGTTTCAGTTCGACATTGAAAAAGGCCGAAGCGTACAACGGCCGAAACGTTGTGATAAATATGGCAACAAAGATGAGGATGATAGTCCGAACAATGTAAATAGTCTTCTAACCACTCGGCCATACACCCGTTATCAATAATATAAAACTACTATACAACATAAACTGTTAAAAAAAGGAATGCTACAAGAAGCTAACTATAGTGCACAAAAGTACAAATATTTCACAATTAAAACAAAAACAAAACAAATGACAGCGCACCACAAACTGTTTCACATGATATTAGAAAATTAGATCATTGCAGAAGTTTGTGCCCAATTAGAAAATTAAAAACAAAATTTTACATACTCACAATAAAACATTTATTAGTAAAGTACATAGTTTCCATTGAACAACTGTCTCCCATCGTTCTACGAACTTGTTGATGCCATTTTCGTAGAAATTTAGAGTTTTCTTTCGTTTTTTTGTTGGAAGAAGGTTGTGAGGTAGTTTTCGACTGACTGTACAAGTCAATTTTTTCATCATTTAAATTATTCTGTAGAGACCGGAACAAATGAAAATCCGAAGGAGCCAAATCAGGAGAATACTGTGAATGCTGGAAGGTTTCCCATTTCAACTTTTTAAACTTTTGCAAAATCTGTTTTTGCTTTGCAACATGCGGTGATGTTGTGGTGGAAAATGAAACATTTTCGATTTGCTTAAATCAGGCTTTTTTCTTGAATCCAAGTCTCATCAAATGGCCAAAGAGACAATTGAGATATCGATTTTCAAACTCTTAGCAATCTCTCCCATCGAAATCTTTATTTTCCACGATGGTGAACAGCGTTTTCATCGACATCGGAAGTTCGCCCATAGCCTGGTTGATCGTTTACGTTACCATCACCCTGAAGAAATCTGTCAAACCACTTTTTTTCACGGTCCGAAGAGCTGGAGTACGATCCAAATAAACCTGAATGTTTTTTTCCGCAGTTTCAACGTTTACTGCTTTCCAATATTCATAGAGCATAATATAGCGAAAGTGCGACTTTTATTCCTCCATCTTTAAGGCATTCATTTGTGGACAAAACGTCAGCATCCAACGAAGTCTGACTCGCAACTGAACCATGCAAGGTCTCCATCGCGAACACACTAGAAATAGGCAGCAAAATAAACGCCAGTGTCAAGTTGCGATCATTTTATATTAACAATGAAAATCAGACACAAACCTTTGTAATGACCTGATACTTGCATAAAGTTGACATGAAATCCACCAACATCTGAAGATGCGATAATCAGAAATCACCAAGGAAACAAAATGCAAACTTATAGACAGAATCCTGTCTATGCACAAAAATATTCTTTGATAATGCTTATGAGAACCTAAAGTGCTCAGAAGAGATTGAACAATTTATGTTCAAATTCTCTGTGAAAACCAGAGAAACTGACCTATCCAAAGAAAAATGAATGTGTGTGTGTGTGTGTGTGTGTGTGTGTGTGTGTGTGTGTGTGTGTGTGTGTGTGAGTGAGAGAGATATTTGCTTTTATGCCTTATCGGCAAATACTTCTCTCTCATCTTTTACTTTCACTTTTCCTACTGTTTTCCACTGGATATCAATCAAGCAACTTTTTATTCCATTTGTTTTCTTCTTGCTATGTGCCACTTGCCCACTTCCAGTTATTCACTTGGTCTGATCCACGTTGACATCTTTCTATCTCATTTTTTACAGTGATGTTCACCCTGTACAAGGCCCAAGAGCCACTTTAGGTAGAGGGTTACAGAGCAAGAGAGACATTTTATGGAGATATGTGGGGAAGATAACAGCTGACCCTAGACTTGAACAGGTTAAGAATGTAGTGATCGGGGAAGCATCCTCTTGGGAGTTGGTTCCACCAAGCAACAGTTAGTGGGTAGAAGCTGCTCGAGTGGAATTGCACCTCACCAGTGAAATGTGAAGGGAATTAGGTTGGTTCATTACAATATGCAAGTCTTAGCTGGTACTAAGGCATGTAGCTTGTCTGGACATTTTCCATGGAAATAGCGATAGAGCAGCGAGAGACTTGCAATGTCTGATCTGTGGGACAGAGATTGGAGGGTGGAGAATAATTTGTCACCCATAAGGACGCGGAGACGCTTTTGGATTCTATTGAGACTGGGAAGTGAAGACTGGGCAGCTTCTGCCCATATATGACTGCAGAACTCCATTTCCAGCCTGATTTGGCTCTTGTAATGGTAGAATTATCTACCGTCTTAGAATTATCTCTACTCTTTTTTGTCTATCTTTAAACTGGCTATCAAGCAATTTCCTTAATTTCTGTTTCAGATACGTGCTTCATAGTTGGCGTCATATATTCATTATACACATTATCTTCTAAGCATATTTTCAAGGTGCTTTTCATTATATTTTTGTTAAATGCTGTCCATCATAGCTTTATATATCATTTTGTTTTATTTTCATTGTCTTTCTTTAATGCTACCCAAGTATATGTATTCTTGGACAGCTTCCAGTTCATCATTTTTTATTTTTTTGATATTCTTTGGAATGTTACAATTGAACATTATTTTTGTTTTATTTCGATTCCTTTTTAAACTTACCTTGAAATATTCCCTATTTAGGTCATTCAGCATTTCTTGTAATCTGTCCAATATGCGTGTGTGCGGACACACACACACACACACACACACACACACACACACACACACACACACACACGCACACACACACACACACACAAAAAGCTACAAGACTAAAAAGTATGTCTGTTGTAGACTCAGCCGTACAGTATAGGACAACAGCCTCGCCATGCTAGACAGTGACACTTGGAGTAGAATTGATAGCCCCACGTCGAATGGGTTTTGAATTTAAGAGTTCTCTTTCTCCTAGACTGGTTGCTAACAAAAGCTAGAGTCCAGTCAGGTGGAGGG
This sequence comes from Acanthosepion esculentum, assembly GCA_964036315.1. Classification (NCBI taxonomy): domain Eukaryota; kingdom Metazoa; phylum Mollusca; class Cephalopoda; order Sepiida; family Sepiidae; genus Acanthosepion; species Acanthosepion esculentum. Next base: position 47,033,309 of record OZ038496.1, read on the forward strand.
AGAAGAAAGGGGTTCATGCCTTTCCAAGGGTATTTTTGTGAAAGTGAATGCAACAGCTTTGACTGGAATTTGAATTCAAATTGTCAATCCGACTTCTGTATATTACATGCACATCTGGAAAATATGAATAGTATATATAAATTATTTAAAAGATGTGAATTTTTATTAATAAAAAGTATTAATTTATTATACAATCCAGGAGGGGGTATTTGATCAGACTCCTGATCCATTTAGCCATTTGTCTTTCTATCCAATTATGTGAATATCCCATCCATGAGTGAAAATATGTCCACACTTCTTACTATTAGAATTGAGACAGATACGTTGAAAGAAAGCTGTCTACCAATATTTTTTATCACAATGTATGAGCTGTAATACCTTTATAAAGTTTAATTAACAAGCATTTATCTCCATTATATAAGAGAATAAGGCTCCTGAAGATAGACACTTTCAAGTTCAATACTGGAACTATATGTTATAAATAGTATAAATCAGTTTTGCCAATACAGGTACATAATCATGTTTTAAGTAGGTATATCGGAAAACCCAACTCCTGACAATCTCATTTCCTCACATTTGGTTTATTTCATTTAATCAACTCAACTCTCAGAAAAACGTCGAGATTAAATTTCATCTCAACCATCAGAAGTTTTCCATTAGTTTAATAGAAATTATTTTTTGTGTTTTATTACATTTACAATTTTAGAGTAATGAAAGCTCTATCTTCAAAATTAAAAGATGTAAATACTTTGAAAATTTTATAGATATTAATAAGCTAAAAAGATTTACCCCAAATGATTCTTAATTCTAAATAACTAACCTATCTTCATTTGTTTAATTGATATAAATAATAACATAAAGCATTTCAATATTGTCTTCTTGAAAAATCCAAACGTTCTTCTAATTATTCAAAATTCTTCTTTGTGGTTTCAGAATCACAGAGAAGAGAAACGTTAAAGCTACAACATGTCAGAGGATAAAAAGAAATAAAAAAATACAGAATTAAGTATTTATATCAATTTTATTTGCCAAGGTGAAGCTTATAATCCAGAGGCCATTTTCGGTTAAACAATATCCAATAAAATAAATATTCATTTATTCAAGGAAATTGGCACAGATCATACACAAATGTCTGTTTCAATTAACTTTCAAGAAAACCAATGATATTGTCTTGGAGAGAGAGAGAAAAAAAGAAAAGATAAAGGAAGAATTATCCTTTTCTTTACTTTCTTAAAAGAATAAGTGTAGCAACACAATTCTTTGTATCATTCTCGGCAGAGTTCCACAACATTGATAATCATTTGCAAAGGGGTTTTTTTTTGTTGTTGTTGTTGTAGAATTGGTACTAAAAAGTGAAAAAAGTTTTTGATTGAGAAATCAATAAAATTAAACAGGCATTTATGAATATTTTTAACACTTACATATATGTGTTTTTTTGGGGGGGGGCAAGTGTATGTTTGTGTCGTATAGAAATTCTATGCATGAACACTTTACATGCATTTATGCATGCTCACACACACACACACACACACTCATATATATATATATATATATATATATATATATATATATATATATATATATATATATATATATATACATATATATATATACTCATGCATTTATGCATATATATATTGTGTGAACATGAAACCCGGGTTACGACTAAGGCCATCAATTCATAGGAATTAATGTTGTCAAGCGCTTTTTGCTCTGTCTAAGTGATCTAGATGTTACTTTACCGAGTAAGTAGCTGTTTGCCTTTAAGTATTTTTCTTTTTTCCTATTGCTGTCCTTGTTCTTTAAATATATATATATATATATATATATATATATATATATATATATATATATATATATATTACATGCATATATATATATATATATATATATGTGTGTGTAATTTGGCAGCAACTTTTCTTTTAAACATGTAGTATTGAATGTTAAAGACAACATAGTCTTGCATATTTTCTTTTGAATTTTCTCATATTCTCTAATGAGACTTTTTATTTGAAAATGATTTCGAAATATGTATTGTCCATACGATGACCTAGCGCTTTCGAACATCATTGTTCATCTTCAGGGTCAATATTTTTAGTCAAAATTTTTTTTTAAAACAAACATTTGCCAATTATCTTGTAGCGTAATCATGTTGCTATTTTTTTACAAACTAAATAAACGTTAAAATCCTTTTAAATTCAAAAGACGCGATGATGTTTATTACGTGCAGGGCGAAGATTTTTATCATGTGACAGCGTGAAAAAGATTTCCACTACACAAGCCAAAAGATCGAAGAATACGTTATAAATTTAAATATATTATAAACATTGTAATATGTTACCAGAAATATTGTAATCTATACGATTAATAAGAGGTCTTTTGCTTTTAATATGTAATTCCTCTAAGATTTTAAGGCGTCTAATGTCTGTATGTTTATCTATAATTTTAGTATTTTCTATAAGTATTTTACGTATATCAGATTGCATAAGGGAAACGGTATGTGACTTAATATGTTGTTTAATGGAGCTAGAATTATTTAGATGCAGAGTTAATCTTCTGGAGGGCCGGGTGGTTGTAAATCCAATATATGTATGTGGATTAGAAGAGCATTCTTCCATGGGACATTTAAACTCATACACAACATTGGTTCTATCAACAACCGCAGCAACTGGAGAATGATTATTACTCATTATCAGGTTAGAGGTTTTAAATTTACTATAATATATATTAAGTTTTAAGGCCTTGTTGGAATCAACAGGAAACACATTATGGTGTATTATAGACTTAAGGGCCTTTTCATCCATGCTGTATTGTCTATGCATTTGTCCTCTGTAAAAGAGGTTAATTGAGGATAATTTTCTGGGTGTATCTCTTGTTAGGTCTGAGAAGTATCTATCAAATTCATTATCAACTAGATAGTTAGGAAAACCGTTATTAATAAGGGTTTGCTTGATGTTAGTCAATTGCTTATGAAATATTTTATTGGTAGAAGAGATAGGTTTTGCTCTAGTAACTAGGTTAGAAATTATTGACCGTTTATATTTAATGGGGTATTAACTAAGATAGTTGAGGGTGCAATTGTTATCACTTGTAGGTTTTTTATATACAGAAGTGGTAAAAGTGTCATTACTAGTATCTATTAAAACATCCAAAAACGGGATATTATTATCTTTAGTTAGTTCTTGTGTAAAATTAAGTACTGAATTATTTTTAAAGGCTTGTTGCAAAAAGGTTAATTCATCAAAACTTTTAGCAAGTATAAGGATATCATCAACATAACGGAGGTATATGCTAGGTGTTTCAATAATACCATAAATTTTATCTTCAAGATGTGACATATAAAAATTGCTAAATGTTGGACCAAGGACAGATCCCATAGAGACGCCGTCCACCTGTAAATAAATATTATTAAGGTGGTCATAGAAAGGAACCTGTGTGGTGCAGATTAAAAGGATTTTTTGAGTATATTCGGATTAATTTTAAGAGGTTGCATAAGAGGGTTGTTATAGATGTAATTAGTAATTATATCAATAGTTTCAATGACGGGGACGTTAGTAAATAGACTTTCCACATCAAGGGAAGCTAGTATTCCATTATTCAGTTTATGAGAACGTAAGGTTTTTATTAACTCATGAGTAGAGTTAATATTATATTTATTAGGTAGATATGGTGTTATTAATTTATTAATAATTTTTATCAATTGGTAAATAGGAGTGGTTACTTGAGAAATAATGGGACGAAGAGGGTAGTTAGATTTATGAATTTTAACCGTACCATATAGGTAGCCATCTTATAGTCTCCTATAATTTTAGGAAGTTTTAGGCTATCACATTGAGCATTATTAGCTGTTATAAGTTTGTTAATTTTTGTTTTTAGTTCATTAATAGGGTTCTTATTTAGTTTTTTAAATTTAGTATGGTCATTGAGGATATTTTGTAATTTGTTATAATAATCAATTTTGTCAATTACTACAAACATGTTAATTTTATCAGCTTTTCGTATAATTATGTCAGGATGGTTTTTTAATTGTTTTGCAGCATTTTTTAATTTATAGTTTATAAGAGATGAGGAAGTAAGTTGAAGGTTACATCTGTTCTTCAAAGCTTCAGCTTTTAACAAATATTGCAATTCAGAGGTGGTAGATACCTCATTATTAAGTTGTAGTTTTAAAATGTCTTGATATAGTATTTCAATTTCTGTTTTTTTTTTAAATATTGTTGTAAGATTTCATAATATGGCAATTAGGGCCTAAATTTAAAAGATCCTTCTGTGATTGGGTCAATTCACAACCAGAGAGGTTAATAAATTTGTCAATTCCATTGGGTAGTAGAATAGTTCCTTTGTATAAATTGTTAAGTTTCCTATTGATGGAAATCTTCTGAGGAGTTATATCCTTTTCAATAATTGGTTTAAGCCGTGATGTTATTTCCTGAAATAAACATATGCATATATATATATATATATATATATATATATATATATATATATATATATGATGGACTCTCCCGTCGAGTTCGACGTATGCGGTTCCAACAACCACGAACTAATTATCTGCATGCCTATGACGGGCATGATTTTTGAGACCGGCTCGAGAATCCCATAAAGGACCACAAACAGTACATGAGAATGTATTGCATCCAAGTGCAGCAGGAACACTGTTAGCTGTCTTATTTTGCTTTCATGTTTCACGTAATCGAATGATGCTTATTTCTTGATGATGCATTATTCCTGAATGGCAACTAGAATGATACTCTGATGTCTTCATAGCTACCTAGAATGGATTGTTGACGCAAGAAAGGTTGCTTTTCAGTTTATCTTTATATTTGAGCCAAGGTCTACCAACATTTCTATGACCACTATCGAATTCACTGTAGAAAAGAACTTTTGGTATGCAATCATCACTCATCCTTGCCACATGGCCAGCCCAACGTAGTTGTTATTGCATTATGAAGGTTAAGCCACAGATTGTACGGAGACAACCTTTATGAAAGACATCTAATCGCTTAATGTGCTATAAGGTGTCAGGGCCATAAGTTTCAGAGCCATACAAAAGAGTTGACAAAACAATAGCTTTGTACACTTGGATTTTAGTTCAAAGCTTTATTCCCCTTTCGTCCAACAATCTATGACGCAGCGAACCAAAGGAAGCGCTGGCTTTTGCAATGCGATTAACAATCTCGTCATCAAGTGATGCACTTGAATTTACCATGTCCCCGAGGTATTTGAAAGATTCCACATAATTGAGATTATTTTCATCAACTTGTAAAGGGACCACAGGAAACTTATGAACAGGGGGTCTCTGTTTTACACCTATAATTTGCTTCGGTGTCGGGCAAGATTGATGAATAACTTTTTCTTAATGCTGATGGTAAGTTCGAATACCTTGCATGCCACAAAAAAGTTGAATAAATCTTGAGCTTTCTCTAAAGAGTTAGCTACAAGGACAGCGTCGTCTGCAAAAAGTAGATCGCATATAATACTGGTCCGTAGAAGTGTTTTGGACTTAAACTGCTGGTGGTTAAATAGTCCTCCATTAGTTCGGAAATGAAATTTAACGCCAGGTTTTGTATCCCGAAAAGCATACGTCTCATCACCGAGAAGAACGGTGCAAACAAAACAGGCACCATGACATAGCCTTGCTTAGTTCCATTAGTAACATCAAATGGAACGCTGATCATCTGATATAACACTAACTTGCATACCGACAAATGACTGCTGTCAGGAATACCAAGTTTTTTCAGGATTTTCCAAAGTACCTCTCTGTTTACAGTATCAAAGGCCTTAGTAATGTTCACAAATACCATAAATATCTCCTTGCTTCGCTCACGAGCCTTCTCTGCAACCTGACGTAGAGCAAAAATCATGACGGCGTACACTCAGTCCTTAGTTCTCCTCTGTGGGGCGTCTCATTTGGAAGAGGTGCTTTCGAAGTGTTGAACCACTTTTGATGTTATATGGACCACAGATTTTTTGTATTTTTTCTGATACATAGGTTAGGCAGACTGAAGGTGTTTTCGGGATGCTTTTATACTCTTGTACCCTTCTAGCCCCGTTTGTCGGAGTTGCTGCCATGTACCCAGGGTAGTTGTTACGTTATAGGGTACTGCTTATACTGATCATTTCTTGTTCGTATGTCTCTTGGTCGCCACTTTTTCCCATGCAGCTGTGGTAAGAAATACAAAGGAGAAACAAGCCGTCCCCTTAAGGTAAGACTAAAAGAACATCATAAAGCGGTAACACGAGGGGAAATAGAAAATCAGGCGTAGCTGACCACATATGGAGGAAAAAGGAGATCACCGATTAGGTTGAAATAATAGACAGAAAGCATCCTTAGAAAATACGAAAACTTAAGGAATCAGCACATATGCTAAGTCACAAAAATCTCCTGAGCCGACCAAACATAGAAATGAATACAATATGAGAATAAGGAGTGCTAGAGAAAAGCAATGAATAACAACAAAAAAATGCAATATAAGCTCTGGTAAAAAATGTATTAATAATAATAGAAAAAAATGCAATACGAGCACTGGTAAAAAATGATGCTAATCTAATACTTTCGCCCCAGCCCCTCAACCTCCGACGTCTTACTCTCTGGGTTGAGATGTCTACTCGGTCTTAACCGAACTTAAGGGAGTGACCGTAAGTCCCCTGAGCATCCGTAGATCATTCGACCGATCCACTGGTTTAATCTTATTTCCGGCCCACGTTGTGTTTGGTTTGATACAGAAAGCGGAAGTGATATTCATCCATTCACGGTCGACTGAAGATGTAGACACGGCTGGAGAGTCTGTGCTAAGAATTTTAGAATGCACCAAAAATATATATATATCTACAGAAAGCCGGACAAACAACTATTCAATGGTTGAATTGTTATTGTCTTTTATATAGCAGAAAAGAATAGTATAGAAAAGAAACGGGTTACAGAAAAGAAAATAATTGAGGTAAAAACTCATACACTGGATTCTAGACAGAGAGAGGGTGGGTTGTGATTAGCTTGTTGTGAAATCGTCTCAGAACGATATACGACTCTTGCGATGGAGAGATAAAGATTTCTATGCGCGGCTTAAAGTTTACAGTTGCGTTCCTCCTCGGCGGTAGTAACAATAGTAGTAATGTTCGTGGTAGCAGAAGCATCGGTACTTATATTAACAGTACATGTTAGCGGGGGTTTTGTTCCAAATCCCTGACGTCACTTCCAGTCTCCGACTTCAAGTTGGCAGAATTAACTCAAGACAATTTCAAGTGTCTTATTTTTCTACAAGGGTTAGTCTCAGCTAAGGATAGTGAAATGAGCAAAAGAATGCTTTCAAAACTACAAAATGAGCCTGGATTAACACTACAAAAATTATCAGAAGACTGCCAAAAATGCCTGAGTATAAAGAACGACTCGAAGGATATCGAGGAGTCAGGAGTAGCACATATACGTAAGTTAAACAAAAGTTTACGTTTTTCACCCTCCCCGGAAAGAAAACAAAAATTCTATAATAATGGAAAAAGTACAACGTATAGGACAAATTATGAAAAAAAATCAAAGCAAATATAAGCTCCCCCCATATGCATGTTATCGATGTGGAGGACTACACTGGAATAAGGATTGTCGTTTTAAATATAAAATATGTCTAGCGTGTGGAAAAATGGGTCACAAGGCATCCCAATATAGGAACAGAAAATTTACTAGTAAGATAAGAGCTACTAGAATGCGCGACGAAGATAATATCAACATAAGAAAATACGTGGAACTTGAAATTTTAAATAAAAAGATAAAATTACAACTAGACACAGGTTCGGATTTAACGATAATTAACCTACAGACATGGAGAAAGCTTAATAGATCGACCATGATACATACGAAAAACATTGCTACGTCAGTGACAGGGAAGCGTATAAAATTCGAAGGAGAAGTGATCTTAAATGTTAAATTCCACGGAAAAACTAAAAAACTCAAGATATTCGTAATGAAAGATACAGAAAATCTGGTGGGCACAGACTGGATACAAAAGTTCGACGCATGGGATTTACCTATCAGTTCTTTTTATAAAAAGATAAAGTGCGAACCATCAGAAGCGACAAAGTTAAAGGAAGAATTACATAATCAATTCCAGAAGTATTTGCCAACGGGTTGGGACGATGTAACAAATTTGCAACTAGAATTGAATTAAAAGAAAACGTCTAACCAGTATTTAAAAAGAAGCGAGACGTGCCGTTTGCTATTATAGAAAAAGTCGACAAAGAATTAGAGAAACTTGAACAAACTGGGATCCTTTCAAAAATAGAGTTTAGTGAATGGGCGGCACCAGTAGTCTATGTAAAAAGGAAATCAGGAGAAATCCGTGTATGCGCAGATTTCTCCACCGGGCTAAATAAGGCTATAAAAGACCATCATTACCCATTACCAAGCCCGAAGGAAATATTTACTAAGCTGAACGGCGGGAAAGTATTTTCTAAAATAGATTTAAGCGAGGCTTATCTGCAGATCCCAGTACAAGAAGAGAGTACGAAAATTCTATGTATTAATACGCACAAAGGACTGTACAAATTCAACAGACTACCATTTGGGGTGAAAGTTGCACCGGCAATTTTTCAACAGACAATGGATACAATGCTCATAGGCCAGAATTTTGCGACCGCTTACTTGGACGATATTCTAATTAAAAGTGACAATGTTGAAGAGCATTCGTCGCACATAAAGGAAGGTTTCAAAAGACTTCAGGACTTTGGGTTTAAAGTAAAAGGGAAACATTTTTTTTCTTAAATGAAATCAAATACTTAGGTCATATAATTAATGAAAGTGGCAGAAAGCCGGATCCAGACAGGGCATCTGCGATAAAAAAATATGCCGGAACCAAAAAATGTCGCAGAATTACAAAGTTTTCTTGGCCTAACAAACTACTACGGCGAATTTATTAAAAATATGCACAGATTGAGCACCCCACCCCAACGAATTACTAAAAAAAGAGAACAAATGGAATTGGACAGAAGACTGTCAGAAAGCGTTTAAGGAGATCATACAAAAGTTAACTTCGGAGCTAGCACTAACTCATTTCGACCCAAAACTAGAAATTATTATCGCGAGTGACGCGAGCTCACACATAGTAGGAGCTTGTATTCTACACAAGATGCTGGGTGGCTCAAAGAAACCCATAGCTCACGCATCGAGATCATTGTTACCAGCAGAGAGAAATTATTCACAGATTGAAAAGGAAGCACTATGCATATTCGCCGTAACTCGTTTCCACAGATATATATATGGGAGAGAGTTTACGCTTCAAACGGACCACAAACCTCTTCTTACGATTTTTGGATCAAGAAAAGGATTACCAATCTATACAGCTAACAGGCTTCTAAGATGGGGAACTACGTTACTGAACTACAATTTCAAACTTGAGTTCTTACCATCGAAGAAAATTGGGCACGCTGATGGACTATCGCGATTAATACCTGCAAAATGCGAACCGCTGGAAGACTCGGTAATAGCGGCGTTGCAAGCCGAAGATGAAATCAGTAAAGTGTTATACAATACAGTCTGTGACCTTGCTAGAGATAAGAAGAGAAGCGGAAAAGGATGAATTTATTCAGAATACCAAGAAAAAATAGAAGAAAAGGAAAGGAATTTAGCAGACAGCTTCTCAATTTGTGATCACATATTATTATATAACGAAAGAGTGTTCATACCAAAATCGTTACAAAGGCGGATTTTGAAGGATTTTCACTTAGGACATCCAGGAAAAAACCGGATGAAAGCACTTATGAGAAGTTTCGTCTACTGGCCTAACATGGACAATGATATTACGCAAATGGTGGAAAGATGTAAAGGCTGTGTGGCTGCGGCAAAAGCACCACCTTCTATACAGAAACCATGGCCCAAGGTGGACAGACCTTGGTCCAGAATCCATGTGGATTATGCGGGACCCATAGAGGGTTACTACTACTTAATAACAGTGGATAGTTTCAGTAAATGGCCAGAAGTTTTTAGATTCAAACACCCGACGACAGAAAATACTATAAACTGTTTAGATGAATTTTTCGCGAGATTCGGTGTCGTGGATTGCTTGGTAACTGATAACAGTACACAATTTAACTCCAGCGACTTCAAAGAATTCTGTGAGACGTACCAAGTAAAGCATATTAAGATAGCTCCGTACCACCCACGGTCTAACGGGCAAGCTGAAAGATTCGTAGACACACTAAAGAGAGCTCTAAAAAAAGCAGAGGATGTACTGACAGAAAAAGCTATGCAACAGTTTCTCCAAGTATACGAATAACACCTAACGGGAACACACCATCTGCTCTTTCACCAGCGGAAGTGATGTTTGCCCGGAGAATAAGGTCTGTGTTTGATAAGTTATTGCCGAACAAGAACAAAAACCAGCATACACCTATAGTACCCAAGAGATCATTTAAACGGGGAACGGGTTTACTTCAGGATGTACAGGAACAATATGGCTTACTGGGAACCTGGCACAATAATTAACAGACTAGGAAATGTGATGTACACAGTACAAGGCGAAAAGTTTACCCACAGAAGACATATTGACCAAATACAAAAAAGACAGGTTGAGGTGCCAAGCTCGTCACCTACAGAAAATGACGATTCAATGGATGCAATCTTTGAAGCTTTTGAGATTCAAAGACCACAGGAAGACACAGAAACTAGAAGTTCAAACAGGAAGAGAAAATTTACCGAACCTCTGATTATCGACCATAAGAGGAAAAAATACTAACTCCCCCCAAAAGGGATTTAAGGAGGGGGTGTTGAGGGGTATCCCCTTTTTACACAAATGGACTCACCCAGAGTATACATATACTACCGCCAGTGAATACCCGGAGTACGTTAAGTCAAGTCGGACAAGAGTAGTAGTGGAACGTTGAGTCGGTCGATAGAATAACGTAGCGGCAAGAGTCACAGTCACGAGCACTTAGACTCAGTAAGAAGTCATACAGCGATACGTCGATACCAAAGACTTTATATATATTTGTCAATTAACCCCGCATTCCTAGAACTACTAACCTGTATTACCAGTTTCTATTATTGCGTTAATACATTTATTTCCTATATTCATTCTTGGCGTTTGTTATTATTTGATATCGGATTTCCCCCCGGAATCCACAACAGAAAATAAAATAATTGACGTAATACACTGGATTCTAGACACACAGAGAGTGGGTTGTGATTAGCTTATTGTGAAATCGTCTCAAAACGATATACGCCTCTTGCGATGGAGAGCACTCGACGGCAGATGAGCCAACCACTCTGTCAACAGATTTCTGTGCGCGTTTATATAGATAAATCTGGCTGATCATAAATCGACCCTTGGCCCGCACGCGTTATCACGAGTGCTACCTTCAACCCAAAATCATGTGAATTTCAAAGTTCCTCATAGCCTTAGTAAGCTCTATTTCAAATTTTAACCGATAAAAAATTATCTCGATCATCTTTCATTGTCTTCCTAATGATCCAATTCCAAATGGGCTAGATCAGATTCCCATCAGTAAACAAAATTGTTCTGATCTAATTTCGCTGTTCATATCTACTCTAATTTCAATAAAAAAATATGTGTGTGTGTGTGTGTTTGTGTGTGGTTCCCAAACTCTCTCTGTTACACTAAGACATTAGGCTTATAAATCTTAAACATTAATTCCAGGATGTTCTCAAAGGCACATGGCTCAGTGGATAAAGACTTTGGTTTGATCCAGTGTGAATATGCCGATGAGGATAACACTCCGAGTAATGTAAATAATGCAAGTGCTTGTATTTCAATGAAATATTAGATTGTTTAGAAAACTTTCTTAACTTTTAAGATTTTTGGGTAATTAAAAATAATTATATAAAAAAGGCTTTCATCATGTTGTATTTGTCAAGTAATTTTTTTAATTATGTCGCGCTTATTTAAATATTTTTAAAATCTCATTGTCGATAAATCACGCAACACCTCAGATAAACACCCACTTCCGTGTTTAAAAAATGCTTTTCTGCGATATTTTAAACTAAAAGTAAATAATATTCGTTTCAATTCAGATTAAACATTAAGCGTCAGAAATACACTACTCCTCCTCAGCAGTCCTAGTTACCATATTTTAGCTCGACTAGTTCATTCTCAGTCCACCAGCATAAAACCAAAACTCGGTTTTCTGCACGGTCGTCTCTTGTCAATTTTCTCTCACCGGCTCAAATCTCCAACTGTCTTTTTCTCGCTAACTGGCTGTCTTCGTCCAAACATGTGAAACTCTTCGCCTCAAAACATTTTCAGCTATCTTTGGTTGCCTCTGCTGCGTGCCACTTCCGGCTTCTCCCTATTTTGTCAAGTTGCAATCAATGCAAATTAAAAAAAAAGAACTGTACTTCTGTTTCATAGGTTACGTAAAAGCATTTAATAAGGTGCGACACAAAAAACTATTTGAACATTCCGCAACATTCATTGAAAATAAACCGCCTGAATGCGAATAGGAACGAATTGATCAAGTATACAGATAGAAAGAGGAGTAAGACAAATGTGAGTTTTCACACTGGATTTATTAAACCTAGTCAGCGAAACAAATGTAAGAGAATTAGTAGACCCACTAGGACTTATTATCGGTGAACATAATCTTTACAACATAACATACACGGATGACAGTGTTGAAGGCAGAGTCAGAAGGAAAACTGGAAAAACGCCTAGACACGGTAGCAAAGGAAAGTGAGCAGAAAGGATGACAACTGTAAAAAGACAGAATGTATAGTCATCAGCAAGAGATACGGCCAAAGGTGTGATCTTCAAATTAGTGATGCCAGAATCAACATAAATTTAACTATTTATATGTAACAATTGACAGAAAATGTGACAGAAATCCGAATGCATGTCGTATTAGCGAAAGATACCTTCCAGAAAGTAAGCAAAGCATTAAGATATGTGCATGCTGGACAAGTTCCTTATAAATGAAGAAGACACTCGAAGAGATGTGATTCTACAAGGAGGTTTTAAGGAAAATAAGAACTAAAAGAAAGTGACTATTAGAATTTCTAGGACACATTATTAAAAGGAAAAGGGGCTTGGAAATTTTAACACTCGCAGAACATATTGACGTCTGGAGAGAGAGAAGAAAACAGAGAACCACCCTAACTAATCAGCTTGTGTAAATGGATGGAAGCGCGAGAATGAAGATGTTAGACATTACTTAGAGCAACAAGGGACAGCTATGATCTCACGTGTGCTGACGGAAAAGAAAAAGTGTTGTATTTCTCAACCCCGAAACCGTCCCCTTTTCAACCAAATGCCGTACTGTTCTTACTCCGCGACCCCCCAGCCAACGTGACGATTTATTACTTCGCACAACAGAAACAGTCGCCTAATTGGCTCAAATTACTCTAATCCCATCATGTCCCAATTAACCGTAATTAAAAGCTTATATTTTATTTCATTCATATTAATAACCACTCAGGCAATCCATAAATAATTTACCAAATACGTTATTCGAAATAGATTTCATCCTGAGAAGGGAGATGTCATCATCACCAGCATCAGCATCATTATCTCTCTCTCTCTCTCTCTCTCTCTCTCACACACACACACACACACACACACACACACACACACACACACACACACACACACACATACACACACGCATACAAACACACGCGCGTGAGCTACAGTTAAACACATCAATGTTTTCTTTCCTTTTTTCTGAGATCTGTCTGTTATACACACAAGCATATGTTTCCCCTTTCTTGAGACATGTTGTTCTTTATATAAATATATGAGTAAAAATCCTTCATGTGTTGAATTCATTTATTTCAATTGCATCCATTACAATTTGTAACACTCGTCTGCTACAAAGCCTATTAGAAGGAGCGATTGCAGTTAGTAGTTAGTTTTGCAGTTGAGAGATCTATTTTCTTAAAAAACTGGTTTCAGAGAAAGATTTTATAAATTTCATCCAACAGTAGCGCTAACTGTTCAATCAATGGATGCCGGTTATTCTCACCATTACCAGTGCCATACAACAGCAAAAAAAAATGATTGTATGTTTGTTGAAATGAGTGGCAATTAAAATATTGATTTGATTGACATTTTTGTTATATGATACATGTAAAAAAATGACACGATTTTTTCAAAATATCAGACGACGTTAACTTATTTTTAACAGGTATTTTGTGTGTAGTAGAGATTACAAAAGTAAAACCCTTCACCTCCAAACATGTTTTGGAATCGGAGACTGTCTCGGCGAACTTCTTGAATCCAACAAATCTTCTTGTAAATAATGCAGCTACTTTTTCTGACCTCTTCGATTACGTTGCCAGCCTGCTAGTAATGTTCTGTGCGCTTTCCAGTCTTTCCAAACAATAGTCGACGTATTTCCCTTTGTCCATGACAGGCTTCACGCATCAATTTGGATTCAGTCTTGTCCAGGAAAGAAGATGATCCGCTGCCAATCTTGTTCTAAACCATGACTCCTTCAAGTCTACGCTTTTCTCTTCTTTGAACTCTTGTCGGTCTGTCGGCTTCTCAGTCATGTTCTTTAGATCTACTTTTTCTTATATATCTGAGTCAACCAAAATATCTTTCCATCATTTTCCCGTGTCTCTTGTAAGAAGAATGACAAATCTTTTTTGAGCCAAAACATTTTTTCAGGCCAGCTCTTGAATTATCTTGAAATATCTAAACTTGATCAATTTGATTTCGTTACAAATATTTTGTTACAAAAAATATCAAACATTTTTAGAATGTTCAAAATATTAATGACGGGCAAGTTACCAGAGTGTTTTGATGAGGCGGTCTTTAAGTCAGTGGCCTGCAAGTTATTTGCACACTAAAATTAGTTCGTCATTTTCAAATTCGGTGCAAATGATTTTTTGGAGAGAACAGATCCCAGCCTCCTTCCTCCCTTTTATAAGAAATTTAGAACATAAAATCCCACTGGAACATCTGTTTGTTAGATCGTGAAAAATGAATTGATCTTACAAGATACTAAATTTTGTTTGCAGTTAGTTTCGGAAACTGATGTCATAAACAATTGTTACATGACGTGTAAAAGTTAACCTTTTTCTCTACCTGAAGATGCTGCTGTATCTATACGTCCTCTTTGTGATGCTAACCATTGAAATGAAATTTGAAATACCTACAAGAGATGCTGAAATTTTTTCGGCCCGACCCACTTCTTAAAATCCGCATTCTGATATTTGGTCACTGAAATACTGATTTTTGAAAATAGGTCGAGCCGAGAACTTTTCAGCACTACCACGTAAAAATTAAATAAAACTGAACTGCATAATTTCTTTTAAGAACTCAATGCATTGAGTTATAAAAGATTTAACATTTCCAGCAATTGAAATAGATATGTTTTTAATTTAAAATCATATCGATTGAAAAACCAAGATGTCAGATTTTGGGAAGTTGGTTCAGTTGAATACTTTTCAGGTCCCTTTGGAATTGAAAATTATAGATA
This sequence comes from Acanthosepion esculentum, assembly GCA_964036315.1. Classification (NCBI taxonomy): domain Eukaryota; kingdom Metazoa; phylum Mollusca; class Cephalopoda; order Sepiida; family Sepiidae; genus Acanthosepion; species Acanthosepion esculentum. The sequence goes on from OZ038496.1 coordinate 47,048,732, forward strand.
TCCAGTGGCTTTAGTTTGGCACAAGGCCACATTATTGAGCCACTTGTGTGAATCATTAATGGTCGCTAACCCTAGCGTTTAACTATTGGTCTACATTTTACTACTACCATATCTGGACCGGAGCTACCCAATCCACACTTTCCAGCCTTGATAGTGTTCAAAGCTGTTTTCTTGGCCTTATGGGGTGACATATTTACCACCCTGCACACAGATTTAATAGCTCATACAACTAATTTATTTTTTTTACTGCCTCAAAGATAGATTTCAAAGTTAGAAATTGGACAGTTGTACATTTTATTGAAACTATATTATTAAAATTTTCTTTTTATAAAATTCATTATTTTGTCATCATTTTTCTTCAATATATCTGTATGTTCGTATCTACTTTTCTTAATCCTTATTTATTCAAGGTATTACTGTTTGAGCAAACATTCCAAATATTCCAACTCATAAAATTGTTTTTAAAACATCAGTTTTTCATTTTCTTTTCTCTCTTTCTTTTTATTTCTTAATTATTTTTTGTTTCTGTTTCATTTTTCAGATGTACAATTCACACTGTGTCATTTATCTTTTACCGATCGGGTAAAAGTGTTTGACTTTCATTTTTCCGAAAGCTTCCTCCATTACACAAACTGCATTAAACAAACACCAGAAAAATATGCGTTCTCCGAAATTCCAACGGAACAAAGAAATTCGCCGGGATCGACATGATGATGAGTAAGTGAGCTGGACGAATGTCTCGTCTCTGCCTCATTTCCCGCCATTGACAAAAATGGAGCTTCTTATTGATTACTTGTCAAATGCAGCCGTAGCAAGCTTCATCCGTCCGACGGTGGAAAGAAGCAATAATGAAAGACGGGAAATAAATAGACAAAGTGCTGGAAAAATGGAATAAATAACTCGTGCCGTATGATTGAAATAAACAGGAAACGAAATTGAAATAGAAAAACCAAATCTATAAAGCAAATAAGTAAAAAGGCTGGATGTCTAAAAACAGGGTTGCATTGGAAGCAGTTAGCAAGGGAGTCATTTACTATTTTTATCAAAGGCAGACAATACTTTCACACTGCAGAATTCCATTTACATATCGATAAACTAGAAATTAAAAAGAACATCGCCATCGTTAAAATAGAATTTGGTCAGATTGAGTTTTACAACTTTTCGAACAATTAAGGATCGAAATTAAAAAGTAATATTTCACAATATTTTTTTACCCCAATAAACATATCGTAGTCATTAAGGAATGGGCAAAAATAATAATCTACAGACTTTAGAGAGTATGCTGAATATTCATTTTGGTTGCCAATTTTCAAAACGCGAGAAAAATAGGATGGAATCTATTCTGACAGAAATGGCATTAAAACCATTTGACCACGAATTTATATATTTTATACTGCAAAAGACTTCACAACAAAAGTGATTATTTCCATAATTAGTTTGATTTTTGTTTCTTTATGAGACTCCCTAACTAATCACATTTTTAGCCATTGCATCTAGAAAAGGTTCTCTAGCAAAATAAATAGTAAGCAGAATTTGTTCAGTAGACAGTGAGCTGTTTTTCTTATACTCATTATTTTTATGTTCATTTTTTAAAAAAATTATCATATATATATATATATGTGTGTGTGTGTGTGCGCGCGCGTGCGCATATATATATATATATATATATATATATATATATATATATATATATATATATATATTGGAGGGGATATCAGGTTTGATTATACAGTGCAATATGAATTTTTTATTTATAAATAAACTCAAAAGATATAGGCTTTAGAAAATACATTTGATTAATACAAGATCCCTTGGCGCGTGACTGACTCGTCTTGTGTAACGAACATCTCAAACTAATGTTAACCATAGAACCGGTCAGTGGCTAGGTGCAGATATTTTTTCTCAAATCGTACCTCAACACAGAATAAAATTTGCCGAGGACTTTCTTTTGTGAGTGTCAGCTTGACTTGTTCAAACGTCTTCGATCCAATGATCTAAGAAATCTTTATCTCGGAGCTTAATGTCTAAGGTTATCTACCTAGACTAGTAATGAGGAAACACCGTTTGATACTGGGAATCGTTTATGGTAGTAACGCAAAGTTTTCACTTATTTGACAGATGGTCCAGAATGTGGTGCCGACATGCGTTACGGAATGAACCTGATATATATGCCAAGCTGAAAAGAAAAGAAAAAACACTGTAGCAGAAAGAGTTTAACTTGACTTCAACTAGTGCTTCAATGTTCCACTCGCTTTGGGACGACTTCTGAGATCTGGCGAAGCTCATAGCGCCCGACGTTTACCTAAACCTTAGGTGTTGCATAAAATTATTATTATTTATTATTATACGCGATATATTTAGTAAATACAAATGTTTGTGTAGACATCTGTTTTTAAACAGTATAATTTTCGTTTATCGGATTTTTTAAGAGTCTTTAATAAAAAAAAGTTTGCTATTCAGCAGAGCTAGAACCTGCGTCCCCTTTATTTTAGATGAAAGACGAAAGTGTGGAGCAACCAGTGAAAATTGGACTTTTCAGTATACCAACGTTGTTACCGAATGTGACACGAAGTTTTTAACGTGGGTAATGGCAGTACCGCAGAAAAATTGCCCAAGCCCCCTCGATACTTCCCCTTCTTGAAACCCCTCAGCCGCCAGGTAATGACCCCAGCCCCTCCTGTAAGGTGAGTACTACCTGGGGGAAGTAGCCCCCTTGAGGCTTGAGCTTAATATTTTTTAAACTACCCCAACCGAAGCCAGGGAGTATGATGATTTTCTAAGCATAGCTTATTGTAGCAGTTGTAATTGATCTTGCGAGACAAGCTTGCTAGCCATTACACCACATGGCTAAAATATATAAAAAAAATTTCAAACTAATTAATAATCAATCCCATATTTTGAAAAATCATGAGTATATGGAAGCAGAAGCATATTTGTAAAGGTTTTACTTAAAAAAAAAGGAAATTCATTCAAATTTTTGCCAGATGACGAGATACAAAGTAACAATAACGTTCGTGATCTGTTGAAAGTTCAATCCCAGTTTTCTCTTTGAGATCATTAAATTCGACAAGTCAACCCTCCTTCTTTGACCGACACCACAAATGAAATTGTCTCATTTTCATCTAATGGAAATGACTACAAAATGCTTCAGATTGTTAAAATAGACATCTTGAGAAGGAATTTTATTGAAAAAAAATCTATAAATAGCTAATAAATTCCACAGGGAATTAGAACTGTGTAAACTGTAAAAGGAAAATGAAAAATAGAATAGGTAATGAATGAAACGGTTCAAACGAAAGATATGGTTTATATCAGTTGATGCAGAAACGCTGTAAATTATGGACAAAATCACGAACAAAAATTCTTATTTAAAAATGATTTCGATAGACATTTTTTATTTCAAAATTTTCTGTTTTATTCATAGTTTTTTTTTTTACATCTTTTCATTAAAATATTCATTATTATTACATCTTAGAAACACTTATAGTATAGTTTTGTCTTGAAGTGTCATTAAAAACTGTATGTACAGTCCAACATAGTGTGGAGTGAGAAAGAGTGAATGAAAAAAAGGAAAGAAATGTGAATGGAAAAGTTTTTCTGTTCTTTCCATTTCTTTTACGTTATTTTTTCTTCTCTTCTGTCATCAGATATTATATTAAATCCTCAGACGCTCATCAAAACAAAAAGGGTTTTTTTTTTCATTGTATGAGGTTGGAATCAATAATTCCGTATCTTGACACATAGTTATTAGATTAATTTTGATATGAAATTTTTACTGCTCGATCTATGCGAGGAAGAAGATTGATAAAAAAAATGTTTTTTCATCATAAGGCTACGGACCTATTGATTTATCTAGTTAAGAGTCTCTGCTACACTCTTATTTGTACAAGCTAAGTGAAGCCATTCTGGTTGAATTTAGTGTCAAGTTTTAATATAGTTGGTGTTAATGTTTTGTTGGCATCATTAAGTATGTAAGTTCAAAACTCATCGCATGAGAGAAGCGCATTTATGAAACTGGCTTCAATATATCAACCAAGTGGAAACAGAATTCGCTCAAAGCACATTACTTTAACCACAGAACAAAACTTGTCAAATTTACGGAATAATTATTCACCTTAAAATTTAAATCATTGACAACAGCGCCAGGTTAAGATTTGTCAAGACCATCTGCTACTTTCTGTTTTCTGATTTCCCCCTGTTGAATTTAGATCGAAAATAATTTCTTCAATTCCATCCACCAGGTTACACAATATTTTTCAGCACATTTCATATATTATTGAAGGAATTCATCAGACACAAAAATAGAATTGATGTGAAGATACTAATTGGACTGCACATTCCTTGTTCGCTTGAAATATACAATGTAAGAATCTAGTGACAGATTGTAATTGGGAGTTCGATTGATATACACAAGTATAAATGAATTCAGAAATATCAGGAAAAAGAACCATTGTTAATCACCGACCTCAATACGAAATAGTTTGAGTTCAATTAGCTAAGTATCAGCAATATTAGGATTATTTCCATCAAGAATTGTCATTTATATTTGTATAAACCAAAATTCAAAAATTCAACTTGGAAGCGAAAATATTAGTAAACGCTAAATCCTCAAAGCTTAAATTTTCCAGGAGTGAAAATTTGATATTTTTGTGCATAGTCAATTACTTACGAGAAGGTGTTGTAAAATTCTCGGCCTCATCCACTTCTCAAAATCAAATCAAAGGATCAAACATCAAATTTTTTAAAAATCTCTTTCAAGTCGGGTTGAGGATTTTTCAGCACTCCCTCGTACGTGTGTAGATGGATGAGATTTCTGCTTCATAAAATCTTTTATATTTAAATAATTGATAAATCAATATCTGTATGCAATTAATCTGAAATCATGGCAAAATGTAACAAGATTACGTGTTTTATTGATTTCTTAATGCACAGACGATTAGAAAATGAAATAAAAATAGATGCTCTTTTAGAATACGCGAATGGAAAGGCAATGAGCTTATATTGGTTATTTAGATGACTAGTCAAAATATTAAGCCAGCCGTTATGACACCAATATAGAAGAATGAATCAGCAGCTTCAAGCGTTAAATAGCATTTTGAATTCTAGTATTTGCCATTTATAAATCTATTTTTCATTACATTTTCCTGTACAGCTTTTCAAAAAGTCTTTTACATTTCGAGAAATAAACCTGCCCAGTTACTCAATCCTGAGAGAGAATCATATACGTGTACTTGCTGGTGTGGTTCACTCGGCCGGTGAGTGGAACTGTTTTTTTCGATAATTGTTTCGTAAAAAAAGTTAAACATTTCATACTATTACCAATGTCAGCGAAGCTTTTTTTTATATCTAAACTGGCATCAAATTGGATCAGCTCGACTTAAACATGTCACACAAAAGTCTCTCGATGGGGATACTGCCAATTATTCGCCGGAAGAACAACTCTTCAATAGAACGCGGATTAACCAGTCGGATACTTGGGAGTAGTAACAGTAATTTTCCAAATCGAGGCTGTGCAGTGGCATGATGGCGCGAAATGTAGTCGTATAACATAATTTGTGCTTGGTCCTGAAGTCGGTCAACTTGCTTACAGTCTCGCAAGCCTCTTACTTCTGCAATGAAAATGATAGCATTTCAAAGATGTTATTTAATACAAACATTTAAAGTTCTAAGAATGCAAACCATATTGATGCTACATGCTTTTATGATAGTATGCCTTATTGAGAATCCATTTCACAAAATAGTCTACATTGAATGACAAGAAACAACTAAGCACATATGGAAATTACTTCATTTTGTCTGCCAAGAGGGACTTCTAACGCCCGGTAGGTGACGTTGTATAAAGCAGCATAAAAGGAGAAAGCACAAACACTCTTTTCCTTCTTTCGCTTTTCAAACAAAGAGTGTCGTAGTAACAAGGCGCGTCTCATTTTCCGACTGAGGAACTTCTTACTATGTGTCGCATCGCATAAAATACAATACTATCACACTATTATCTTTATTTTCAAAGAAAAAATTCATGTGACTGCACTGATCTCTCTCTCTCTCTCTCTCTCTCTCTCTCTCTCTCTCTCTCTCTCTCTCTCTCTCTCTCTCACACACATGTGAGAAAAATTACTACTAAGGAGAGAGGACGATAAAAGAACAAGAATTAAGAAGACAGAAGATAATTGAAATTCCATTTAAATGTTTGAAGATCAAAGCTGATTGAGGAGCAAGAAATCGAAAGAGAGTTCCACAAGTGAGAAGTGTGATAACAGAAACTCTTAGCATAGAACTTACGGTTGCAACGAGCCATTTCAACTGTAAAATGATGAGACCTTCTAGTACTGCGCTTAAATTCATAAAGTCTAAGTACTATAGCGGAAAGTTCATCAGAACAATTACCATAAAATTATCTATAGAAAAGCCACAGGGAAGCTACGTTACGACAATGAGAAAGGGACTGAAGCCGAGATAACAATGCCAGGACTAATAACATTGCAGATTCTTTTTGGATTTTATCAATAATCTCTAAATATATAGCAGCAGCACCATACCAGATGTGGTTAGAAGGATACCAATAGATAGAAGGATCAGATTGTTCACCTGAGTTCTTAAAGGCTGGAATTGCAGAAGAGGATTTACAACAAGCGGGGAACCTTATTGTAGAGTTTAGAGAGAACAGGAGACAATTCAGGAACGCATTTCTTAAGGACTATTGCAGGGATACCATGGACGGAGTTATATGTATATCACTCAATAAGCTCAGTTTTCAGGAGGAAGTCAGGCGAAGTTACTCCAGATGAGTCAAGATTAGAATTTAAAGAGACCTTACGAGCAAAACATTCTACTTTATCAGCAGATGTTAAACCTTCAAATTGAGTGAAGAGAGGAGGGATGGAAAATTTACAATTATTTAACGCACTATTACACAGACGCCAGTAGTCACGTGAATCAAACCTGTTAGCGGCTATGTGGCACCTTATTCTATCAGCAAGCAAAGACTTTACAATTATTTCAAGCAGTCACAAATAGGCGTCTGTTGTGATCGGAATTATCACGCTGGTGCACCCGGAAAAAGTGGTTCCTATGGGCTATAGCGGCTGAACAGGATGCTGTAAACCAAAGAAAACAATTGTCGTTTCACCTAATATATGTGATAATGTACAAAAGCTTTAACCCAAGAAGAAACCTTTGTGGTATAATTCTCAATAGGAAGGTTAAGAATATCCAACCAAACAGCGTCTCGAATAAAGTCACGAAATGAATCCCAAACAGTACGCTCGTAACAGAAAGAAGTCATGTGAATAGGAAGTTCATGATTAATAGATGAGTCAAAAGAAATATCAATAGATACTACAGCGTAATCTGAACGAATGCCACGAATATTGGAGAACAAAAAGTTGAGGGGATGGGTGATTTTTTTGGTTTACTGGTTTACGCGTATTTCTTTTCATTATATCTGTCATAAGAAGATTTATTATAAGAAGAAAAAGGCAAAAATAACAATACAAACTGGCCAGAAGGTAGCTATGACTATAGCATAATGTGGCCTCAGGGTTGCCCACTGGAAATACATGCATGGACACTTAACCAGGCGCGACATGACACTTACAAATACTGCGATATTGTTGATCAGGGCAGCATCTCTAAGCGCTACCACAGAGCTCGGGTTCTTTACTACCAGCTGGGAGCAGCAACCAGAAAACTGCCAAACCGGCACACTCATAATGAAATGTCGCAGCCATAGTCAGATCACCAAAAAGTTAAAACAATTAAATCATTATGGCCATCGAAGAAAGAACTGGTAAACCATACCCGAAACAAGTAACAAGGGATAAACCTCTACTCCTGTTCAATAAAAATGGAAGAAGTACTAACCGTGAACCTATCTACTCCTGTTAACCTGATTACAGCACAGGTCGCTGGGTGCTTTTATCGAGACATCATCTCTCGGAAGGTTGCCAAATAAGGCTCGAGACCATATATATATATATATATATATATATATATATATATATATATATATATATATATATATATTAAGATATCTTTATGTTTATACATTCTTTTTATAGATACAAATATTTAAGTAAATGCTCTGTTTATAATAAAAAACAGTATTAAACAAGATTTACCGGCCTGAATGTCCGAGAAATTTTCATAGAAAATATTCGTCCTCCGGTAAATGTTGTTTAATAATTGTCGGACTTTGTCCATTTCATAATATATATACAGTGTAACCCGGATATAAGAGACCCAGATATAAGAGAAACTAGAATATAAGAGAAATTTTCTCTGGTCCCAAATTAGAGCCTGTGTTAATGTATATATAATAGACCAAAACCGGATATAAGAGAAACCCAGATATAAGATACTTCTTCACCGGTCCCGACAACTCTCTTATATCCGGGTTACACTGTATATATATATATATATATATATATATATATATGCATGCATGTATCCAACACAAGAATATATCCATCTTCAACTCAACAAACTGGTTAATGTAGCTGACGTGATGTGGGGTTTGGGGTGTGTGATTGTCAGTGAAAGACATATTAAAATAAATATCTTGTATTTTTATTAATATACTTTATCTTTCTTTCTTTTTGGGGGTGGGTGGGTGCTGTGGTAACATGTCCAACCAGCAGTCCTTCTTAATACTGAAGTACAGTTCATCTTTTCAATAACAGCAACAGAATATCAACTCACAGATCATAGAAACATACACTATGTTCTTTATATAAAACTTAAAATTAAAACATATTTTCCCTATTTTTTGTTAACTGAAACGTTTTAAAACATGAACATTTTCTTTACAATAAAACTTTTAAACGTAAACATGTTTTCTTTTACTTTTAAATATCATGCCTAAAAATATGAAACCGACTTTTCTCTTTCTAGATTTTTCTTTTGTAAAATAAAATTTTTCTGTACTAGCGTTTTTGGCAGTTCAATTTTTCTAACAAGATTCGTCTGTTTAAGATTAACATTTTTCTTTATGCGAGTCAGCATAACTTTTTGAAAGTGCACCGTCTCTCTGGTGCTCTTTTGCTGTCTCCTTTTTAATGTAGAGATCTATTTTTAACGGAAATTATATCACAAGTCAACAATTAGTAAGCTAAATGTGTTCAGTGTAACACCACAGTGCCTCTACAAATTAATGACTACTTGTAACACAAAATTAGTACACGGATCCTCAAAGGGAGCAACAAAACATATAATAAGAAAATGATCTACAAAATATTAATTTCATGCTCTTCAAAATTCTTAGTGAATTCTTGTGATTTTTTTTAACTTGATTCACCATTTAGCACTCTGTTGCTTCTTGTTTGGTACATACTTTTTCACACGTTGATATAACTCTTTTACCACTTCTTTCCTATGCAATGTGTTCAACTTACCTGGCCTGAAAAGTATAATGGCCTTCAAGCAAGCGTATTCAGTTGCATCTACATGCAGTTCATTGCATCGTGAAATCACATCCTGCATCAATTGCAATTGCAACATCATGAATGATGCTTTTTCTGTATGTTGCGAATCTGCACTCCAGCCATTTGCAGTCAAAAGGGAGGCTGAAAATATATGCTATTTTTAAAAAGTGCATTCAAAGTTTAACTTTACTCGTAGGATCAAAAAGAAAATTTATTAGTTTTTAATTATTAATTTTGCTGATGTCAATGATTTGCCTTTAACAGAATTCAATAAAAATAATGAATTCAGAGGCCAACGAAATATTGATTAATTTAAAAAAACCATTGCGCACATATTTATTATATCGGTGGTTCAGTAGAGTTTTGAGGAACTGAAAATAAACTTGAATAATACGAAAGATTTCATTGAAATAGTTTTGAAAACTGAGATTGTTTCTTTGTGAGAAAATGGCATCAGAAAAAATCCTATTAAAACCCACGTTGTATATGAACTAAAATGACACAGAACTGCAGTACGCTGAATGCTTTCTTCCCCCACCGCTCATAGACATAAGAGGGTGTCGTATGTGTGATGTAATATATAAATAGTATAGTAGTTACGGTATGCATAGGACGCAAAATTTAACATCGTTTGACCGCGGGATTATTGTTGATACCCGATAGATGGAAACTGCTCTAAGATTTTCTCAGGCAACAATAGCAAACATATACCTGAAATATATGAATTCTAGATAGATATGAATAGCATCTGAAAACTGTAGGCACCTACAGATTATGCAAGAATGGGTCCACCAGTGACTGGTAGTAACCACCTAATAAAGAGGAACATTGCGTCAAATATCATTTCAATACGACGCTGGTGCAGTTCAATCTATCAGTTAATGTACAGAGTAATCCGAAAGTCTTGTCATCCTAACCATCTCTTCCAAACTATAAGAGCTCGTGTCAGCTATCTGAAATAGAAAATTACATTATGTATGGGGTGACAAGACTTTAGGACTACCCTGTACAATACAGCATACATAGAATTCCATGAGATTTCATGGTCGTCGACTAACAAGGGCAAAATTAAGAGTCCAGAGAACATCGACTTTGAACTGTGAAAAACTGATAATGTGTTGCCTGGTCAGACGAGACACATTTCCAGCTCTTTCGAACTGAAGATTGGCTTCTTTAATGGAGAAGATTACAAGAGGTTCTGAATCTAACCAATCAGTAGGTACGCTCTGATTGTGACTCTATAATGGCCTAGGTTATGTTCTATTGGAGTTTAAAAAACACTAGTGGAACTGGTGTCCGTCTAGACAGGTGTGACATACATTGATCTTGTTGCAGAACATTAGCATCTTTTTATGCTTACGATATTTCTAGGTGGTGGTGGTGGTTAGTTCCAGAAAGATAATGCATCCTCCTATTGTGATTGGGTGACACGAAACAAGAAGCATCGGTGTTCCAGATATTCTGTTGACCCCAGTGCTCGATAGATTTAATCCCCATTGAGTATATTGGACACATCACTAAATTCCATGCATGGATATATTTATCCAGGCATATTCCAGGGCTGCACATAATTATGTTCAGCCCCAGAATGTGCCGGGATAAATATATCCATGGAATTACTCTAGCACATCCTAGACTCCATGCTACATTTCGTAACCACCATTATTCAGTGTAAATACACGTAATTATGCAACTGACTCTCATTTTTTGCATTTCACTTTAGATAGATAGGAGTTTAGTCTGGTGCTGTTTCAAATGGGAAGAATAGTGATGTTTTAATTGAGGGAAGCGCCTGCTACCCTTCCTTATAAAATATCGGTTATTATTTATTGAACATCGGCTGTAAATCTGTAACTACCTCAAAAACATCCACTAATGATTCCTTAATACGGTAATCAAAGTCTTTTTCCTCCGTTAAATAGCAACCTAGCAAAAATAATTTTATATCTATCCTAAAATTTGTAAAAGCTAATTCTTTTGCATCCTTAAATGTCTATTTTGACGACAAACATTTAATCTCAAAATTTTAAATACATATGATACGACATATATAATGTTCAAGAATTGGTCAGATTATGGAAAATTAGTTGACTCAAGAACCTTTCAGCAATTCATCTACATAACCAATACGCTCAGGCAATTGCCGACAAAAATGTAAATACTAACTTTTAAAACTATCGAATCCTGGTTTGGTTGAAATCACGGAACTTAATAATAATGTTTCCTACTAAAAAGATTAGTCGAAAATATTTTTGTGCATTTTCCTCCAACAAAACAACAAAAATATGACTAATGAACAGATTTTAATTTATTTTCTTGCGGCGAAGTGTCACACGATGTCAGATGTTATTTGTCTGGATGTAAACTAAACACATCCTTTGATAAAAAGAAAGTTCCACTTAAACAGCTTCTTCCCTAAAACTGTTACTTTGTGGAACAGACTCCCGAGAGAATGCTTCCTTGGGCACTACAATCGTGGTCTCTTTAAATCCAGGTTTAACCTATATTTATCCTACTTGTCCTTAGAATAGTCTCTTCCGCCATCCTTCCTCGTCCTATACAACTCTCACTAACCGTCACTCAATAATCTCACTCAGTAACCCTCTACCTTGAGTGAGCCTTTGGCCTTGTAATGGTAAAATAAAATACATTCATTCAGTTTCATATTCTATAAAAGTAATCCCTACAATATCTGTTACTCGCCCTACACAAGCAACTACAAAGAGAGAATTTCTGTGTGCACGCGTACGAGGTTCTAATAGTCTTAATTGAGATCAAACTTACAAAATACTTATACTGCGTTTCATCCGACATTGATACTTCCAACTCTCTCTCTCTCTCTCTCTCTCTCTCTCTCTCTCTCTCTCTCTCTCTCTCTCTCTCTCTCTTTCTTTCTGTCAGAGAAAGATTGACTTTCTTCTAGTCAACCTACATCCGTCCTTCTCGATATAATTTATTAAAATACCCTTCAATTCTTCAATCCAACATTTCATTTTTTTTTCCGTTGACCAAACGAAGTAAAAGGATTCCCACGTTTGCATTTAAAATTTTAAACTTCATACGCATGCTCAAAATGACCCTTCTTGCAGTTTTATACGGGGGCGAAGAAATTTGCCACAGATCAAAATAAAAACGCTACTCACAGACGTCGATCGGCAAAGACCACTGTGACGTGCTAAGAATGAATAGTTCACACCAGGCTTCTTCCAATAAAATGGCCTGATCCCGGAAGGGCTGTTGCAAGAACGATGGAATGTTTCGAGCCCATTTGACCGACATGAACAGTAAGCGAGCAGCTGTCTCAAAGACATTCTCCTGGGATATATTGGTGGCGCTGACGTAGATATTCGGATCAGTCACTGGATTCAATAGACTAAGTGGAGGGACGGAGTATGACGGCGGGCTCATATTCAACGCAGCCGACGGAAGAACTTTATGTGGAGAGAATCTAGATGAATGCGAATTGGTCGGAATTGGTGCCGCTTTGGCAGAACTAGTCGTTGTACTTACAGAGTTCTCTTGTGATGTCGTGCTGGATGTGTCTAAAGAGATAGAGACAAACACACATAAATTAGATTATAGCAAAAATGGGAAAGGCAAAACAGTAAACAAAGTAACCGTCTGACCATTATTAAAGCAGACATTTAAATGCGTATGTGGATTTTTTTACTATATTTCATATTACGAATATACTTTTTAAAAATAAAATAATTTACCATTCTTGTGACCAATTTGAAGTTAAATACAACAATACTGAAAGGAACTATTCTGAATAAATACGAACAATGTAAATGTCAATGAGAAAATGTGAAAGAACACGATTTCTTTTATAAGCAACTCGTTTATAATGCTTTATATACCTACCTTTCTACCCACCCCATTGACTTCAGTGGATATCATGAATGCATAAACCCACCCTGAAGTTAATTGAGAAACCCTTAATTTTCCACATCACTGTATAGTATATGCTTCGCAAAGACTACATACCGTTTTGAATTCAGAGTTGCCCTACATTTAGACTGATTGTCAACTACGACTGGAGAACACATACATCGCTATTATTTAACCCATAACTGGTTTATAATCACCTGTACTCAAATTTGGTTAAATCTTAAGCAAATCCACTGCTGCCGTCAGTTGGACTTAAGAAACTCAAAAAAAAAGAAAGAAAGAAAAACACAAAATTAAGCAAAAATAGTTATTAAATACGTTATTTTCTACTGAACACAGTATAAAATAACGTAGAAGAATTGGTAGAATACTTGAATACAAAAATTCTATTAATTTAGTTTCACTGAAATGTCTTTCTTTTCTATTTACTAGACTCAAGTGTAAAAAATTTAAGTAACCATTTATTCAACTTGAGTAGTAATACTTGGGCAAAATAAAATTAATCAACCCAAGGACTGGTCGGAATTCTAAGTTACTTATTTTTAAAAAGGTCATGTATGGTAACGCGCATCATAAAAAAAACTAATATCTTCCCAATAATTGTTCTGATTATTTGAACACATTGTCTATGGTTATGTTTTTATCACAATCTTTCTGTATATACACATGAATACATAAATGCGGGCGTGTGTGGGTTTATGTGCATACGTAACTTCAGGATGGTTTGATAGTTTGACATTCAATCATTTTTAATCATTTCACCTAAAGCAAGGTAATAAAGCCACTAAAACGCAAGGAGTTAATGTGGGTAAAAGAATATGAGAAAAAGAATAACATTATTAAAGAGAGAGAACAATAAAAGAATAGTAATCAAGAAAACGGAAGATAGCGGTTGGCATTGCATTTAAATTTTGAAAATCAGAGTTGCCTGGAAATCCTGAAGAGATTTCCACAAGCGAGAAGTGTGAGAGAAGGAACTGCTAGCATAGAATTTACGGTTACATCTAACAATTTCAATTATAAAATGATGAGACCTAGCTGCCAATCTAGTACTGCGCTTAAATTCATAAATTCTACGTACCAAAGAGAAAAGGACTTAAGAAATATTTACCATGAAAATATTTATAGAAAATGCACAGGGAAGCTACGTTACAGCGGTGGGAAAGTGACTGAAGTCACTCTCCTGGTGGTTAGCATCAGCCATATTGATGAAAAGCAAAAAAGGTTCTGTAAGACGATTAAAAGAGGGCAGTTTCGTTTTGGAGATGTTAAAATTAACAAGCCATTTCTTGCCCCAGTTAACAACAGATTGTAGATAATTTCTGGGGTCAGCTGCCAATGGCTTATTAAACTGATCAGACTTTCCATTAAGACGTGAAATGGCGTACACTATTAAACATATATTAACCGAGTTAAGACAAAAATGCTAAAATATAAACAACATGGATGAGCTCTTCGAAAAAGTAAAAATGATGACATAGTATTATTTCTCAAAACAGTGAGCCGATACTAAAAATATAAACCAAATAAGAATGTCAATAAAACCAACCTCGCTACAAACTGTATATCTGAAAAGAATACATTAATGAAACTAGGCTTTCTACAAAACCTCTTTACAAAAATAAGTCAATGAAACCTGATTTCCTACAAAGAATACATATTCTATTCATACCAATCTATTCTAAAAATCTTGTCGGCATTAAATAACCCATTGAGGTTGATATATCGTAAAACAAAATAAATCCAAAGCCATTAAGACCGGAGAAAATAGTTGTGTCATCCGCATTGATACTGAGTTGAAACCTGATGACATCAGAAAGGTCGTTGATGAAAATTAGGAACAACATAGGTCCAAGGATAGAGCCCTGGGGGATGCCTACATTAATGCAAAAAACAAAAATGAATGAAAAGAATTACCAACTTGGAGAAGTTAAATAAATTTGCGTAGGAAAGTGAAATAGATTTCAAACTAAGGCCAAATGTCTTTTCGTTCAGTGATCAATTAAGCGCTGATAAAGGTTGCAATATCAATGACAAGTTTTTTGCAACCAAATTGGCAAATGTTCCTTCATTGATTTTAATATGGAATTTTCTTTGAGCTGTTTGTTGCAATGCTGTAAATATGGTGACACTTGCAATTGTTTATCTATTATTTGACTTTCAGGAAAATGTTTGAACTTTACATTCGCACAAACATCAAAATCCTCAACTGCGTTAGTAACCTCCGACCTTTTGTGACCTAAAGAAAGAATAAAATTAGCCGGTTTCTATTTTATGTTTCATTTACCGACCGAATTGCAAGGTACGATCTTGAAACAGTTGGACATTAACGTTTGAAACATTGGGAAATTCAATTTGAATAGTGGGTAGATTTTTCTAACAAAAGACAAATTTAATACCTGAAGAGTTTGAATCTCTCTTGCTTCTCTTCCCGAGTGGTGATGACATGTTTCTTCTGTCGACATCCAATTGTGACGTATAAAGATCCTTGATATTGCTCCCTACTTGTGCTGCATCGACACCAGTTGTGATATCATCGCGAAAAAAAACAGGACTGTTACTGTAAAGTGACTTTCTGCTTCCAGCTCTACTGTCGTATCTGATGTCCTTGCTGGCAAATGAAGGTAGCGGAGGCGGAAGTAGCCGTGATAATTGAGTACGAAAGCTTGAGACATGAGGCTGTGGGTAATGATGGGTCTGTGAAGGCAACATTGAATCTGTCGCTGCTCGATTCGCCTCTGGATTCAAGTGAAGGGTGACTGGCTGAAACAAGTGACCTGCAGTATTGTAACCAATGCCAGAGTGCATGCTTATCGGTGCTGAATAGGAAGCATATTCGAGCCTATTAAAGAAAGAAGGTTAAAATAAAGATACATTAATTGGCTTCAAAATCTAACTATCCAATAAGCAAGTAGATTGTCAAATTTCCTTACTGTGTCATTCTAAATAATATGCGACAGTATTTACTGGGCTACATGGTACCAGCAACAAGATTTAATCCTCTTACCTGACATTTTGGGAAAGTACATTTGAAGTGCTCTAAGCCAACTGCAATGTTACACTAATTTACTTAGTTTATAGTTCCTATCAGCATTCATTCGAATTTTCAATATATAATTTTATTGGCTTCCAAAAGTGTTAAATGATATTTTGAAAAAGCTGGAACAGAAAGACGAATATGAATAAAGATGTGGAAACATATCTGATGAAATGTTAGTTCTTAAATTGTCCATTTGACCCACAATAAATTTGGGTATTTACAAACTATGTTCAATTAAAAGACATTTTATTGTACTTCTTCAAATACCTACATTCAAAATAAAAGTAACACGTCGAAAAAACTTGAATAAAATCCAGTAAACATTTGCACACGTAGTAAATCCAGTAAACATTTGCACACGTAGTAAATCTATATAACTTCTGCTATCAAACAATGGCTTATATTTGCCATTGATTAAATGATTGATATGATGATACCCAATTGAGTAACGTGGATTTTGGCTGTGATTAACTGAAATCGCTTGGTTACGGTTAGTTACTATCATTAAAATTAGGTTTTCTCTTTTTTTCTCTCTCTCTTCCTCTCTCTCTCTCTCTTCTTCCCTCTCTCTCTCTCTCTCTCTCTCTCTCTTCCTCCCTTCCTCTCTCTCTTTCTCCCCCTCTTTCTCTCTTGCTCTCTCTCTCTCTTTTGTATAGTACCAGCGTCACCG
Organism: Acanthosepion esculentum; assembly: GCA_964036315.1. Taxonomy (NCBI): domain Eukaryota; kingdom Metazoa; phylum Mollusca; class Cephalopoda; order Sepiida; family Sepiidae; genus Acanthosepion; species Acanthosepion esculentum. The sequence continues at coordinate 47,065,752 of OZ038496.1, forward strand.
ATCTGGCGCTAGAGATAGAACTGCAAATTTATGCTTTGACCATTGGGCTATGTCTACCGGATTTGAACGATTTCAAATTTTTTCTTTTTTTGTTTTTGTTTTTTGTTTCAACTTACCTTGGATGGTCCAGATATTTTGTTATTGGTGTAAAAGAGACAGGATTGGGTTCAGTAGATCGTTTGCCCAAGACAGGGCTAGGATGGCGTTGCTGAAATGATCTAGGCGCCCTCTCGTGTTGAACGGCTACAATAAATGAACAAAAATGGATGACGAACAATGATTTTGTGCGCAACAAGAGCAAGGAAAAATAAAGCATAGGAAATTACATCATAGAAAGACGCTGGTGAAAATATCTATATTTTAGTTAAATTCCATCAAATATATTCCGTAATATTTGGGCAAAGGAATACACAAAATCTTATTTATGTCTGATTCCTGTACTAATTATCTTGAATTTTACATCTTCCCAACTATACGTGTATATGAATCATTATGATCGAATTTCTTCAGTAAAAGGTCGGGATAGAGTCTATCGTGTTAGTGACATTACTAAACTTTCCTTTTTTGGTGTAACTTGGAAATAAAAGCGAAAATAGTTATTTAGTCTATGAAGTCTATGAAGTCTATGAAGTTTCATCGAGATTAATAACATCCTACAGATCTACAACCTTGTAGACATCAGACATTTGACTTGTCAACAAGAAAATAGAAAAAAGCATAAATTATTTTTATTGACCCATATTAATATCATTGAGCGAGAAAATTATATTCAAAGCGATTGTCACCACTGTCTATGTAACTTTTGATATGAATATTTATAAACAAATGACTGAAAATTTTGCTTCTCTCTAATGTTTATATATATTTATGCTCTGTAAATTTACATTGAGCACTGTTTTGTAAAAATAAAAAATATCAATAAGAACACCGGATTATATATCTTACTGTTCTTTCTTTTTATTTATATATACGTGTGTGCGTGTGTGTGTGTGTGTGTGTGTGTTAAATTGCTCAGAATAATTCTGAATATAAGACAATTTGAATAATATATATATATATATATATATATATATATATATATATATATATATATATATATATATCTGTGTGTGTGTGTGTGTTTGCGTGTGTGTGTGTGTGAGAGAGAGAGAGAGAGAGAGAGAGATAACTATATATATATTTATATTTTTTGATATACCAAGAACAGTATTGGGGAAATTGTATGACACAAAGTGGTAAAAAGTTTACTTGTGGCGCATTTCGTCCTTCAGGACTTCATCGGACTAAATTTGTTATATTGGTGTAGTGTAGTCGTACTAACATAAAACATTTAGTCCGATGAAGACCTGTGAAGTGAAATGCGTCACAAGTAAACATTTTCCACTTTGTCATACAATTTCTCCAATATATATATATATATATATATATATATATATATATTCATGCAGGAATTTCTGTTTGAAGGGAAAATGGAAGAATAATTATGCCTGAATTACTGAATCTACTGCTAGTTGACATGAAGTGAGAAGTTCGATGTTTTGGGGATAATTTGTGATTTTCAATTGCTAAAGGGAATAAATGTTACAAGAAACTCAGGTTGCAGGTTGAAAAGCATCTTATTTTATATTTTTGTTCTTATTGCAACTAAACGTGCTTATAAAATAGGGTTAAAAATGAAGGTTTAATACACCAATGATAATATCCGGTCAGCACAACAATAAGAACATTCGTTGTTTGATATTGGCGTCTCAGTCACGCGCATGCGTGACTCTCTCTCTCTCTCTCTCTCTCTCTCTCTCTCTCTCTCTCTCTCTCTCTCTCTCTCTCTCTCTCTCTCTCTCTCTCTCTCTCTCTCTCTCTCTCTCTCTCTCTCTCTCTCTCTCTCTCTCTCTCTCTCTCTCTCTCTCAAAAATATTCATTTGCTTCCTTTTTTGAGGATAGAATTTCTATAAATCCTTCTTTTAACCATTTGCTCAGACATCTTGTCATTGAACGGTACTTTCCATTGTGAAAATCAGGAGTGAGTTCCATGGACAGTTGGACCGTTGAGTCATGAATGAGAATGGGTGCCGGCAGCGGGTAAGAGAAGAAATGTTGGGGTGAAGGAAATATCGTTTGCAAATTGTTCTCATCTTAACAGTACTCCTACCTCTTCTTCTCCACACCCTCACTACCAAAATCGGCGTCTTGTACTGTCAGGTATTTGATCCTGTAATTGGTTGGCTGCTAACTTCTCACGGCGGCGATAAAAAGAACTCCTTCCTGAAGACAAACTGTCAAGAACAGGGTAATTGAACTAATTTGTTGACCCTTATCACACACACACACACACACATACACGCGCACACACACACAGGTCGCTTTTCTTCGGACCATTGACCCCTATGCACACATTATTATAAGCTCATAGTTTACATACACTTAGATATAAATGTGTGCAGACACTTATACATACGTACATTCATATAGAGTAATAAGTACGCTCTATAAATTAACGTGTACGCACATCGATATCGAATGAGCTTCGAAAGTCGAATTATGAGATGATGGCGCTGTAAAATCTTTTGAAAAGCATGATTCTACTTGAATCGTTAGGCCATGACGATTGCGTTTAAGCATGAAACAGACTGTCGCCTCTGGGTGTTGACTTCATTGCCCACTTTTATATTTAAACGCACTCTATACCTGATATTAACCCATAGATATAGTATACTTTAAAACTATATTTTATCATATATATATATATATATATATATATATATATATATATATATATATATATATATATATGTCATTCACAGACAGTACTGTTTCGCTGTATCACAGCTCCTCAGTGCGACTAGACTTCTGAATAACTCAAGCCAGGATTGAAACACAACGAATTTGGTGTCAGCCAGAGCTATCTTCACTCGGTAGAGTTACACAACTAAATCAAGCGTATTGTTTTTACAAATGTAAACAAATGCCAATCAGCCAAAGTGCTCCATTCATTTTACTGAAGAGCTTTGCATTAGTGCAGGTGGCTATATATATAAAAGTGAACATAGAAGTCAACACTTAGAGGCGACAGTCTGTTTCATGCTAGTGCAATCATCAGGCATCCTGACGACTGCACTAGCATGAAACAGACTGTCGCCTCTAAGTGTTGACTTCTATGTTCACTTTTATATTGACACACGCTCTATCTCTGATATTGAGAACTTTATCCCATTAATATAGCACACTTTAAGACTATATTTCTTCTTATATATATATATATATATATATATATATATATATATATATATATATATATATATATAGGTACTGAGGTCGGTAAATCAATTAACTAGATATTAGCAACCGTATATATGCGGGTTAGCATGTATACACAGGCAAGCAAATAAACATTTACTCAATTTACTTTAAGGTGTAAGCAAAACAGTGCTTAATGTAGTTAGATAGAGATAAGAAATATATATATTAAGAAATATACATATACCTACGTTCGAAACGGGGATATTAAAACAGCTAACTACACATCGGTAGTAAATTGTGATTTTGTCGCCAAAACTACACCCTTTTCCGGACTCGGTGATCGATGTAACCTGTGTTTACTGGAAAAGAGATTTCTCCTTAAATATATTAATGACCGAAATCTACTTAAACGAAATAAGCTAGTGTTAGGCTGTAATCATAGGAAAAGATTTCTTTTAAAATATTTTCATTCTGGATAAATATATTATCCAAATATCACCTGCACTTCCCAATTGATTATCCCCTTTAACCATTTTAACGTCTATTATTACTTAATGTATTACCCAGCGTTCCTCTTTTACACTTTAAGCTTGCTTTTTTTTTTACAATGGCCCCCTACCTATACCCTATTTTCTGTATTTATGCCCCAATAGCTTTTTTTAAATTTGAGCTGTAATTTAGCGTTCCTCCCATGAGAAGCAGTATTTTTCTTTCTTTAAAAAATCATAGGTAATAATTCGAAACTTAAGTTCCACTTCGAACGTAGGTATATGTATATTTATTAATATATATATATATATATATATATATATATATATATATATATATATATATATATATATATATATATATATATATATCTTCTAGGTGCAAGAAACTGAATTACGCCTATATAAATATAGTAAAGTGAGTGTCACAAGTGTACCAGTTTGCTTGTTACTTAACAGTTTATACATGATCTTCTTTTATATAAATGTATATGGAGATGTTTGGATAGCATAACGATTATAGGCCCGGAAAGTGGAATCGGCGATCACTGTTCAAAATATTTCAGCTATGGTTTAAGTAGCAACGTAAACTGGGATATCTAGCCTTGGATAGGGGCCACTCTATAAGGTTTACTCTGAATTCAAATCTGTGGAGTAGGCAAAAATAAATCCCCCGTACTATCTTTCCCAAGAAGTTATGACAATTTACAATTGATAAAGAAATGGAATCTTTCATGAAAGGACTTAGCATTAAAAATGCGCACCATATAATGACTCCTACAAACACTTTCTGCACATGCATACAATTCTTTTTTATTATATACTTTCAAACATATAGACCGATGCAAACACAAACCAAAGCATCGCCTATGTTTGAAGCATGCGTACACAGAGCGTGTGTCTTTGCGTATAAATATACGCAAAGACACACGTACTAATGTCCTAAAGAAGAGTATATAAAAATGGATACGCAACGCACACAAACAGACATTGCTAAATACAGGCACTAAAAATCTCATACACGCAAGCAAGAGTAATGAACACATATGCATAGACTTTAGAATGGAATCACACCCATTCATCTGCAGTTATACTATTTGACTTACACACGCATATGCAGAGTCAGACATTGTGACGAATAGTGGTGGGGAAAAGTGTGCGCATGTCTAAATGATGGCTGGGCAAATAAGGAGTGCGTTGTATTGAATTACAGATTGTGCTGTTTGCAATATCACAAATGAAATTACTTTCACCCACCGATAAGCACATCATCTGTCACCTGATCTGTTTGCATCGTCTTGTTCCCGCTAACCGATCGCCATTTTGTTCACGATGATCGATCCACATTTTCGTGCCACTCTTGCTAAACGTTAGATATTTTTCTTTACTTTTTCTTCGAAACTTTTTTCATGCGCCATTCTTTCTCTTTCTTTTTTCCATTTAACCCTCTCTTTTGATCGTTCTCTTACATGTGTGTGTGTGTATGTGTGTGTGTGTGTGTGTGTGTGTGTGTGTGTGTGTGTGTGTGTGTGTGTGTGTGAAACGATATTATATCCTTACCATTAAGGGTGAAGTATCGTTAAAAAATAGAGTGCAGATGTCAGTAGTCGTCTTCTTTTTATTTCTAGCTTTATGATTTGTTTAGTCGCCAGCATCTATAGAGACTGATCAAACTTTTCGAATGCAGCTGTTATCACTCCGCGCAAACTTGTTAATTCCCGCTTTTTCTCATCTCTATCACCACTTTCTCAAATCTCCACCACTCTCTCTCTCTCTCTCTCTCTCTCTCTCTCTCTCTCTCTCTCTCTCAAACAAACAAACAAACGAACAAATAAACATACACACTTTCACACTAGGCTCATTTCTCTTACCTCACTTTCTGATTTTATTTCTATTCCTTCATTTTCTTAACATAAATTGTTTCGATCTCTACGATTTGTTTGTTGTTTTTTCTCATTTTAATTCGTTTGGGGCTTACGGCTACTTCACTTTGAAATGCCGGTTCCCATACGATCACCGAAGTTAAGCAAGGTCGAGCCTGATCAGTGTCTAGATGGGTGACCGCTTGGGAATACCAGGTGCTGTAAGCTTGGATGTGTGAGTGGTGTAATGGATACTGGCTATGAATTGTTAAGCGGATAACCAAGTTCCAATTCCCATTGGGTTCGTTATGTTCACGTTCACTTATACGCAAATACGCTTTGGAACAATATGAATCCACCTCTTCTACCCCAGCTATGGGTTAATTAGTAAGCCATTTTTATCTCCCCCAAAAAGTACTTAGAATCTAAAAATATATTATGGCTTTAAATAACGTTCAATGGGTTCATAAGCCGTAACAAACAAATCAATCCTTTCCTTAAGCTCACCCCCCCTCTCTCTCTCTCTCTCTCTCTTTCTCTTTTCTTTTCAATGATGTTATTTATTTCATCTCATATAATTATTTCTAAAAACTCCTCACGGAATTGCTCCCAAATGAAAAAGAATATAGTTGATTTCATAATATTTACAAATATCCATACGTTTGAAATAGTTTTCTTCGTCGATATTCTTTTAAGAAAAGATTTTTCATTTAATTTTTCGTTCTTTTAAGCGTATCTGGTGAATCTTTGTTGTATATCAAATCAACATGGCAATTTCAAGATAGGAATCAAAGTTTTGGGCAAATAATATTAATCTATTTAAATTTCCTGCTGTGGTTCCCTGGATTGGTTACATCCATCTATTATTTAGTGATTTATCATTCACTACAAATATAATTCTGATTTTCGAAACTGCATTGAACTTATTGAACTTGAAATTATTTTTCCTATTCTCAATAAAGATTCTGACTGATGCTTTTTGTTTGTTTGTTTGTTTGAACCGGAGTTCCAGACTAATCAACTACCCTACCCATTCGTGCCCCTACGCATTTCGGCATCAATAATTATAGGTGGCATCGTCTTGTCGCCAAAGCTTCTAAAAAATGGTTAGTTTCTTGTACTACTCCAAAAAGTACCCGATCCCTCCTGTTATGCTCTATCTTGACAAAAGTCAGATCAGACAAAAAATGGAGTACTGCTACCATACCTGGGTACCCTACACCCCCTTTCCCAGAGTCGAAATATTACCAGCCTCTTGCTATTATATCACTATTTTCATGGCAATGTTCACACGAGCAACATTTTCTGGTTCCACTAGCCCAGAACTTCACATCTAAAATCCGCTATGTCACATACGCCGAGTCGAAACTTCCACATTACTTTCGTATTACATTGGTAAGGAAGAAGTTCCGATCAGACAGCTTCTTCCGAACGTTGTGGAACAAACTCCTGAAAGATGTCTCCCTGATCACTACAATCTAAATGTTGTAATGAAAAGGAACTGTACCACAGCTTTAAACAATTTTAAACATTCTATAATTTAGGTTTTGGGATATCATGTCATGTGAATTATCCTCTTCTTTATACTGCCTTTCAACTTATTAGATAACTAAATTATAGATTATATCCTATTATCATAATGAATGTTATTGTTATAAAAGCAACAAGTCATATGACATACTCGTTGCCTTTCATTCATAGATGTCTGCTTTACACAATCTTGCAAAACTTTTAAGACCTTTAAGAAATATTAAGTCAGTGTTCCAAGTTGATATTGATCAATCGAGATATAAAAAATAGCACAGACAGACAGAAGCAATTTTAGTTACTAGAAATTGCAAACCGTATCAATGTGTCATTCATAACATTTCAAATATCAGATTCCATATCACAAACTATTTCTTGATACTATAAAGAAACCAAAAGTTTTTATTTTATTTTTAACCACTCCTACCTCATGTGTGTGTATGTGTGTGCGTGCAAAATAATACTACTTTTTTATGTGCCGTGTCCCTTCCGAACGTAGGCGATCATGACCCTCCACATCTTCCTGTCTCGTGTAGCGCTTAATAAGTTGTGTCTTTTTGTTATTTTTCCCAAACCCTGTTCTACCATCCATTTACTCCAGCTCATCAAGTATGTTACTCGCTGCTTTCCCCTGTCCCTCTTTCCCCTAATCTGTCCTGTCCATAAGCCCTGTGCAGTATAATAGGAGACAGGAGGATTTCTTTGGTAACAAAGAAAAGAGTACTGAGCTGCTACGTGACATCTGTCCTCCTTTACAGCAGCGAATGTTGGGCGGCTCCTCAAAGATGAAGAACAGACTCGAGACAATGGTTCTACAGAAGGATGCTAAGGATATCGTGGACCGAGCGTGTGGGCAACGATGAGGTTTTGGAGGGGATGCAAACAAGGACGAAGCTTATACTTAACATCAGGATGAGGCAGCTGAAATTTCTGGAACACGTAATGAGAAAGGAAGGCTTGGAGAATTGATACTCGCAGGTCGAATAGAGGAAAAGATAGACAAGGGAAAGCAACGCATGACATACCTAACGGGCTTAAGCAAGTGGATGACAAAACATGGCCTGGGGGAAATAGCAAAGGGACAAAACTTATTGAGAGCTACAAGGGATGGGGGAAGTGGAGAGCCATGATCGCCTATGTCCTGAAAGGGCACAGCACATAAAAAGGAAAGAATATCCTTCCTCCTTCCTCATTGCGTGCCGCAGAAATTTCAGCTGTCTCTTCCTGATGTTAAATGCAAGTTTCCTTTTTGTTTTCATTTTCTCCAAAAGCCCGTCGTGTTCAGTTCATGGTATCCTCAGCATTTTTCTGTAGAATCACAATTCTGTTGCTTCAAGTCTCTTCTTTATCTTTGAGGAGATTATCCAGCGAAGTATTTTTATCTTTTACATGTTTCTGTCTACGCTAATGTTGTAAATATTTTATATTAATAATTAAATGTAGATATCAATTTTTCATCAAAAGTTTTTTTATGACACACCCTGTATTTATAAATATTTTCTTCATACACCTTTATTGTTCTTAGCATTTTTATGCACAAAAACAAATTTATCACTTTCGTATGTAAACAGGCAAAACAGAAAATACAAAAGCAAAACTATAGTGTCATACACAGTATAATTTTTTATGTATTGAGGTGGGGGGGGGGCGTTTGAACATGTGATTTAGTTTCACATGTGACTGAATCTTATGCCATATTCTGAAACTTCTGAGATGATGGAATCAAGAAGCTGCCTCAAAATGGTGAAATGTAGTGGAACAAAATGTCACATATGTACAAATATCTAAATATTGTCTTAAAATTTTGCTTAAAAATCGCTATGAACTTTTGTTCCGACACAATATTTTCAATTTTTTGTAGTAAATTTTCATTAATAAGCATTTTAGCTTTATTTTAATGAAATATAATAATCTTTGATCTTTCGAATTAATTTATTCCCACTAAATCTGAATAGACTCGAAACCAAAGAAAAATGATTTCTGTTAATTTTTTAAAATGTGATTTGAAACAAATATTTATTTACTTTTTTCGATGTGGTTGCATTCACTTCAAACAAGGCGTGAATTCATCTCATATCTGAATACAAAACCATAGCGCTAAACTTTTCCAAGAAGTCATGGCAATTGACAAACAGTAAAGAAATGAGAGTAATGATCCTGTATGAACATAGCAATTAAAAATAACTATTTGCTATATAAAATTAGCGGCGTTCTCACAATTATGAAATCTATATCGTGCGAGGCAATTTTTCTCGCCAGAATCTATCTTACATATCTATAAGTCTAGCATTCATCCATTCCACACATGGTCCGATGCCCCTGCTATTTACCTTGAGCTCCTTGATAAAATCCATAGAAGAATCAGCAATATTATAGGTCCTGATCTGGCGGCTAGGCTTCAGTCACATTCCCACCGCCGAAAGTTCGCTTCTCCGTGTCTTTTCTATAAATACTTTGGTACTAACTGTTCGGATGAGCTCTTCGCTATGGTACCTAGACTTTTAGAATTTAAGCGCAGTACTAAACTAGTGCCAAGATCTCATCAATTTACAGTTAAGCTGGATAGATGTAACCGTAATTTTTATGCTAACAGTTTATTTTCCCGTACTTCTCGCTTGTGGAACTACCTTCTGGCTCCATGCTTTCCAACCAACTTTAATCTGCAAAAATTTAAATGCAATGTCAATCACTATCTACTTTTCTCCTTATTATTCTTTCCACTCATTATTAATTTTTCTGTTCCTAATTCTTCGACACACTGTAAGCTCTTGTGTCTTAATGGCTTTACTGCCTTGCACGGAATGATACCGATCAAAAAATAAATGATAGCGAAAAGTCACTTTATTTTATGCAAGATCACCAAATATGGAGGGACCATGTAACGATTGAACTCAAATACAACCAAATAAATTACAAAGCTGCTAAACATTAAAAAAAAAAAAGATTTGCACCCTAGTGATGGTGTTTTACATTGGATTTTGTTAATATTATTAAGTTCCTTAATAGCTGAAAATTATTTTAAGCCAAATTATTTTCTATTAAACAAGAATAGATAAGTACTTTTAACACTTTGGTCTCATAACTTTTGGAAACAAATTAACGTGTTTTTTTTTTTACCTAAGCGAAAATATTTTATGAAGAATTCAGTATAGTGACAATGCAGAATTTACATATCTTTAATGTACACGCACTTGGTGTGAACAAGCCACACAGTCAACATATCATTGTATCTAACGTCCATACCATTTGTAAGATATGGTCAGGTGGTCTCAGTGCTTACCCACCTGTTCCTCGCTTCAAATACAAAGCAGATTAAGTAGCAACATACTATGTCAAGTGAAGAGAAACGACATAATTAGTCAATGTTGACTGCTTAAAAGTCATAGAGCAATTACTTTTTACGGATATCGGTTACTTTAAAAGTATAACGCAGATCGCTTAAGCGAAAAACATTTTGAAATCCGATATGCCACTTTATTCCATGAGCGTGCGAACGTCAGCTATTTTCGAAATAACTTTTGGTGGCTTCAAACTCGATCTACAACGTTATAAAGTTGGCCCTCTGCCGCCTAACATCATTAGGGAATGTTGTATAAATACCTAAAGGAATAGGCTATGAATTTTGTAAACTCAACTTTCGTTCACCGATTCGTCGACTAACGTTTTTATAATTTTGCAGTTATATTCTACTAAACAAAGAGAAAATATAAATTAAAAATACAATTGGTTTCAGTGAGGATTTGGTAGCCATTTTCAGTTTTCCGATAACTCAAAAGATTTTTGGAAGTGGTTCGAGCCGAAAATTTTTCTGTGCCCATTTATAAGTTTTCATAAACGTGAAGAAAGTCACCTGTCTCTTAGTACATTCGTAAGCTTGTAAAATGACACAATACTAGGAAGCAGAGACTTATTATTGGTTAATTTTGTTTTAAAATATTTTCTTGTCAACTGAACAAACAGTTTTGCTTTTCGGTTGACTTATGGGAGGTTAGCGTATTATTGCTCATTAAACTACAATTCTGATTATACAAAAAAAACCTTCCCTTAATCAATATTGATACAAACGTTTTTCCTCGGATTTGTTACATATTCTTTAAATGATTGATGGCATTGAGCACAAAGCAAAAACGTTTTCCTTTAAACATCTGACGTTTTTCCAGAGACGAATAAAAGACTTAATTTATCCCAACTGGTAAAAAACATACAATAAGAAAATATCGATTAAACTCGATCTTATATCGGACCAACCTGTTTTGATTCACAATTTTTATTGCCGTATTTATAAATTATGGAATAGATGCAGCGATATCATGAAGAAAGTTAACTTTCTTTCAAGAGATCAAGTATCCTTATTGGCCTTATTCAGTTTGGAATCCGCAGCGAAAGTTTACATACAAAATATCAGCAGAGAAAATATAAATTATAATACAATTTATTTTAGAATAGAAGTTTATGTTCAACAAGTGAAACTACTTTGGACTCCTCGAGCTAGGGACGATGGTTAGCAAGTTATCCTTGTTGACCAATACTACTGATTAGTAAGTTCTATTCTCACAGAGTTCCTCATACTTGTAGCCTTGTGCCAAACTATGCTTAATAAGTAGCAATAAGAGAAACTGCCAAAAATAAAGATGAAATAAAAAGCTATTCACAATTACACCTGCAAAAGCTGTTTGTTACTTCCACCCAGAAATAATAATAATAATAAAAATTATTATCGTTGTTGTTGCTGCTGTGCTTTGTAACACTGTGTATGTTTTGGAATACATCGGGTACATTGTTATCTATCAAGTTACGAGGACTCAAACAACACTTTCCTCAAAATATTTACTGTGTCCTGAAGAGACCAATTTTGGATGACTCCAGCTATGGTATCCCCAGCTGGTCAAGGAAGTCACACAGTTTTAATGAGATTGATCCCAATTCGCCAATCCCCATTGAAATCACCTTGGCTTTACCTTCCTGCATTCCAAAAAATCTTGTCATCTCAACTTTTAAATCAAAATAGTTTGTAATTTTTTCAATTACCATGTTTGCTATGTTTGTGCCATTTGGTACAACAGCATCAATAATATGACAGTTCTTGGTGCCTTTAGCTAGCACAATAATAGCTGGATGGCGATAGCGTATCACCGTATCTGTCTGAAAATCATAGTCCCAGAATATTGTTGGATTTTCAACTTCGATTGTTCTGCAAGTTACAATTGTTCTGCTCGTACCAATTTTCTGCAACTTAGTATCCATACTATCGACACAATAACCTATGTATATAAAGGTACATATAATTTATCATTTTGCAACCACTGATCAGATGAGTTATATTCTCAGAGTATTCACCACAAAGCCAACATTTTGGAGTGATTGATGTTTTTTATTATTGAGGGGTCTCCCCTTTTTACACAAATGGACTCACCCGAGATATACATATACTACTACCAGTGAATACCTGGACAGTCTGTAATAGAGGAGGGTAGCACAAGAGTCACAGTTAGCGAGCACGTAGACTCAGTACGGAGTCATATCGCGATACTTCAATACCAAGACGGGATATATATTATTGCTACTAACCCGCATTCCTGGATCTACTAACCCGTATTACCAGTTTGTATTATTACGTTAATACATTTATTTTCCTTATCCATTCCTGGCGTTTGTTATTCATTGATATCGGATTCATCCCGGAATCCACAACAAATTGGCGACGAGTATATCGAACTCACACGGGAAAGAAAGAAAAAAGAAAAATTCCCCCTCGTCGACAACAAATTGGCGACGAGGTATTCGAACTCACACGTGAAGGAAAAAAAATTCTCCCTCATTGTCCACAACAAATTGGCGACGAGGAATTCGAACTCACACGGGAAGGAAATCGAAACAAAATTCTCCCTCGTTGTCCACAACAAACTGACGATGAAGAAAAAAAAAGTCTCCATTGCCGTTTTTTGCCAGTGTCCACAACAACTTGGCGACAAAAGATTTACGAGGACTAAAATACGGAAAAACGAGTTTTTCGTAAGACTTTTATCATGGAGGATTTAAAAAATATTTTAGTAGAACTTGTAAAATACCAAAATGAACAACAATTACAACTCCAGGAAAGAATGGAAGAAAAGTGGCAAAAAAAATTACTACAAACGCAGGAACTAATATTAAAGGTAGCGGGTAACAAACAACAAAATATCGAAAAAGAGGCGACTTTTTCCCAAGACACAGTGTGGAATACGATAGAAACTTTCAAATACTCTCTAGAAGAGGATAAAAATTTTGGGGATTATTTTAGACGTTATGAAGACATCTACAACATCGATTGTCAAAATTGGACAGAAGCAAAGAAGTTACGTCTGTTGCTCAGAAAATTAGGAACTGAGGAATACACAAAATTTGTGGATTACATTTTGCCAAAAAAGACGAACAAATTAACGTTTGACGAAGCAGTTACATGTCTTACAGAGCTTTTCAGTCCAAAAACGTCACTCTTTCACAAGAGGTGGAAATGTCTTAACCCGGTAAAGGACTAAAATGAGGACTATTCCACGTTTGCCATAATCGTGAATAAACATTGCGACGACTTCCAGTTGGCAGAATTAACACCGGACAATTTCAAGTGCCTCATCTTTGTTCAAGGGTTAGTCTCAGCAAAAGATAGTGAAATGCGCAAAAGAATGCTTTCAAAACTACAAAATGAACCTGGACTAACACTACAACAATTATCAGAAGATTGCCAAAAATGCCTAATATAAAGAAAGACTCGAAGAACATTGAGGAGTCAGGAGTATCACATATACGTAAGTTAAACAAAAGTTTACGTTCTTCACCCTCCCCGGAAAGAAAACGAAAATTCTATAATAAGGGCAAAAGTACAACATATAGGGCAAATTATGACGAAAATCGAAGCAAATATAAGCGCCCCCCATCTGCATGATATCGATGTGGAGGTCTACACTGGAATAAGGATTGCCGTTTTAAATATAAAAACTGTCTTGTGTGTGGAAAAATGGGGCACAAGGCACCCCAATGTAGGAACAGAAAAGCTACTAGTAGGATAAGAGCTACTAGGATGCATGACGAAGACAACACCAACATAAGGAAATATGTGGAACTTGAAATCTTAAATAAAAAGATAAAATTGCAACTAGACCCGGGTTCCGATCTAACGATAATTAACCTACAGACATGGAAAAAGCTTAACAGACCAACCATGTTACATACAAAAACAATTGCTAAGTCGGTGACAGAAAAGCGTATAAAATTCGAAGGAGAAATAATCGTAAATGTTAAATTTCACGGGAAAACAAAAAAAAAACTCAAGATATACGTAATGAAAGATACAGAAAATCTAGTGGGTACAGACTGTATGCAAAAGTTCGACGCATGGGATTCACCTATCAGCTCGTTTTGTAAGGGTGCAGCTAGAATTGAATTGGAAGAAAATATCCAACCAGTATGTAAAAAGAAGCGAAACGCGCCATTTGCTACCACAGATGAAAACAGTAAAGAGTTATACAAGGCAGTAAAGGAACTACCTGTGACCTTGCGAGAGATAAGAAAAGAAGCGAAAAAGGATGAATTTATTCAGAGGACGAAGGAAAAAATAAATAAAAACCGGTATACACATACAGTACTCAAGAGCTCATTCAAACAAGAATGGGTCTATTTCAGTAACAATATGGCTTATGAGGAACCAAATACAATAATTAACAGACTAGGAAACGTGATGTACACAAAAGGCGAAAAATTTACCCACAGAAAACATATTGACCAAATACAAAAAAGACGGCTTGAAGTCGATGGAGGCGATCTTTGAAGTTTTTGAAGACACAGAAATTGGAAGGACTCGCAGGAAGAGAAAATTTACAGTGCCTCTAATTGTCGACCATAAGAGAAAGGAAAAGATATTAACTCCCACCAAAAGGGATTTAAGGAGGGGGTATTGAGGGGTCTCCCCATTTTACACAAATGGACTCACCCGAGGTATACATATACTACTACCAGTGAATACCCGGACAGTCTGTTATTGATTAATATCGGCTTCATCCCGGAATCCACAACATTTATATATGGTATTTTATGGCTTGGTAGCAAGGACTCGGTCTTGTGCTGCTTTCAAGCTTTCAGTTGCACATTTCAGATTATCATGTCTCTGTTATATCCACGATGCCCTTCACATCTCTCAAATTAGCCATTCAATCTCATTCCTAAAAAGTCTTCCCTTCCCTTTTCCTCTGATTTTCTCTGGATTTCCTCCTTGCCAATGACATCCTCTTCACGAATACCTATATCTTACGCCACATGCCTTAACAGACCCTCATCACTGTTTGCCAGGTACTCTTTAAGTGTTCTCCGCTCACGTTCAACACAATCTTGAACACTTATAAAGCCTCTACCTTCAATTCTTTCTCTTTATATACACTCTGTCCACGTTTGGTATAAAGTGAAAAGAGCCATGCATAGTCATCGTCTTTCTGGTCTTTCTATCAAGCTCTATAATTTCTTCTTTTATCAACTTAATAATGGACTCGCTTTACCGGAAATCAACTCAATCCATTGGCATGTTAGCATGTTGTCTTCTACAACGCCTCAAGGTTGCTTTGTCGATCATTAAATGATCCCTGGTTTCATGTGAACCCTTCCTACATTCTTTCTGCTCAACTAGTAATATTTCCTCTTCTAGTAGGAATGTGTATTTTTTTCTGGCAAATATTCCAGTGAGCATCTTCCACAATAAGTTTAAGGATGCAATAGAACGATAATTTGTAAATCTCTTCAGTCCAAACCCCTTATAATTATCATTATTATTATGAATACCTCATTGTTCTCATGGCTTCTGATCTTAAGTGATTGTAGGTGTTAACACGTAAATGCTTTGTCTTGGTGTATTAAGATGAGCTACAGTACGTATCCCGATTAGCTTGTTAGTGGCCTGATCTTAACCAATACGGTATGTCTCCAAGCGGCTGATGCACTGTGCATCTCTGTTCATGAGCGAGAATAGTAGTGAAGCAGACATGGCTGGATGTCAAGAGACGTGTTTTGTTTTGTTTTTTAATTTTGAAGATGAAGCAGAGAAAGCGTTTTGAGAGTTACATCTAGATACACCCTCAATCGGAAACGTCGTGGATTACGCAACCAGAAAGTATTTCTAACTGGGTCCCACGCGCAACGTTATGCGCAGCCTTTATCAAGACCTATGATCATATCGCGCATATTTGGTTGTGAAACGTGGGTTTGGTATACACTTATTAGACTGGGTGCCATGATGTATATATTAGTTTTCGAATATTTGTACTCCAGGGTCACTTTCTTGGTGTGCTACTCTTTCACACAATAATATTAATAATAATAATAATAATAATAATAATAATAATAACAATCAACCAAGAAATAATATAACTGATCAATAATTGCAATAAATTTTAATAAACCTGATTGTTTCTATCGGTTCATCAAAATATTTAAATTAAATTAAAATTTTGAAAGAATCTACTCAATCAGTTGACAAAATAACCAGACAATCTCTTAAAAATATAACTTTAATTATCAATTAACCCTCGTTCAGGGACAGTCACACATTTATTTAAAAAAATGAAAGTATTACAACAATTTAAAGGTCTTCTTCGAAGTTATATTCCCCACGTTTCGGCCGTTATACGCACCGGCCCTCTTCAGGTCATATTAGTTGGAATTTTGAACCGATCCCTTTATTTAGTCCACGTGGGTAGATTGTTCTAATTCCATATGTCATGCCTTTGAATATCTCAGTTTCAGTTATTTCCACTTGGTAACTCGCTTGAACTCACTGTGGCAAGAAATATAAAAGAGAAACAGACGGTAGGAACACCGTAACACGAGGAAAATAGAAAAATCAGGCATGGCTGACCCTATATGGAAGGAAAAGGGAGATCGCCACCTTCTGTGGGATGAAGTTGAAATAATAGGCGTTACTGGGAAATACGAAAACTTGAGGAATCGGTGCATATGCTAGGCTACGAAAATCTCCTAAACCGGCCAAGTATAGACATGAATACAATATGGGAACCAGTAATACAGAGAAAAAATTGTTACTGAGACATTAGGTTTTTAAGTCCAAAAAATTAATTCCCTATGACACAGTAGATAAAAACGTTGGTTGGGTGATCCTAAAAGTGACTCGACCCAAAGAGTTGTGATTTCAATATCTGGCCACAGTAGAATGAACAAAATTTGTTGAGTTACCAAGGGGAATTGACCGAGACTGAGATACCTAAAGGTATGGTATGGTATGTGAAATTAGAAAAATCTACCTTCGTTGACTAAATAAAGAGTTCGGTTAGAAATTCTAAATCTGAAGAAATCCGGAGCGTACAACGACCGATACGTCGTAAATATGACAATAAAGATAAGGACAACAGTCCGAACAATGTAAATTTAATTTTAATGATGAATTAACTTTATTAATTTTTTAAATATTTCATACTTTTACTTAAAATACAGAGAAAAATACATTCGTAAACACCAGGAAAGGTAAGATGTTTGCTGATTTACTTTCCTCTGTCTGCAACTAGTAAGAGCCCGTCAAAATTTACCTGTTAGCACCTGTGTCCGTTCAGTTATGTAAGACCAAAGATGACAAAATGGAAAGACTTGTTTTTTTTTTCATGTGTACAAGCTACACGAGGTTCTTGTGCTTAGTACTGACAGCAACGACAAGCGAAGCACGTGAAGTTTAAAAATCTATCAAAAATTAAATTATCAGAATTCGATATAATTTTCATTATATGCATTTATTAAGGAAAATGTGATTTTTATGAAAGAATTGTGAAGATCTTTGGTCAGGCGCCAACAGCATTAAGAAAGAAAATTATTTATTTAGTTTTTTTAGAGATTGAACAATTTTACTCAATCGTGATTTTTTTTTTATTTGATGATGAAAAAGGGTATAAAAAACTGAAAAAATGAACTATTGAATTATAATCAATTCAATAGTTCATTTTTGTCACTTTGCACAGTGACAAAAAAGGTAACAAAGTTATTTTTAACGTCTTTCCATGTGTTAATTTTAAAAGGACGTTAAAAATCAGTTTTATTCTATTGTCAAATTAAACCGGTAATTTTTGTTAAAACTTTTTTCCGCTTATTGAAGCACAACTATTATTGAATAACATTCCACCAAGAAGGATGATTTAAAAATACTAAGTTTCTGAAGAATTACAAAAATTTAATTAAATAAATGAAAATAAATATTTTAAAATTAAATTTTCAGCAGCTATTTTTCATTACACAAGTCTACAGTATATAGTATTTAAAAAGCACGTGAAACCTTTCCTAAGAAGAGAACGTTTTATTGCGGGCTTTATTTTCTAATTAAGGACATATTTTCCACATCATTTGTTGAAATTTAAAATAAAATTTCACCCGATTTCATACATTAGCTTTAAAATATTTTTTTAATATTTCTTACATTTCATTTCTATTAATAAATCTATTCATATTTATACTGGAGAAGCAGAATGCCTCAAAATATTAAACCCCTTTTCTAAAATAAAATTCTACGGTTCTGTGCAGTGGACATAAATAATTTTTATATCAAAATTTTGTCCATTTTTTCTTCTTTCAATTAATAAAACGCCTATTACAATATAATTAGCACGTTACAAGTTTCGGGCGTTTTATCAACACATGTCGCCTGTTCTCAAAAGTTCATAAGAGTATGAATATTTTTCTAGAAATACAAAATGATATTTAATTTCCATCACGCATTTTAAAGTAAATAAAGCTTAAATGTTCGTCATAACAACAAATAAGTAATCAAATAAAAATTGCGACTTGCAAAAGTGTTTTGCATAAAGATTTCTGCAGATTTTATCTGGCATAAATGTAATAAAATAAGACAAAATTTTCAGGTAAATGTCTATTTAGTCTTACAAGCCCCTAGCTAACATCCAATTTGTATTTCTTTAACCATTATTAACATTTTTAATTAGTAAATCTTTTTCTTCCCTACATAAAAACAAACCGATATGAAACATATTTGATACTTATTGAACAAGATTTTTACAAGATTTTGCAGGTACTTACAGATTTTAACAATTAAAGCTTTTTTAAAATCGGAATTTATTTTAATTCTGATTATTTATTTATGAATCTCCAGAAATCATCTTGGTCTTTTGAAAATAGTATTGAATATGAATATGTTTCTTAACCATGTCGTTAATAACTGGGGTTTTGTAGAATTATAGTTTAGGTTTATCCTAGTTTATTTGAATAAGATTGTATAAGATTTTTACACTTTGGATGGAACTTCAAAGCCGTTAAGGCTTCGTTTCACAACTCGGCTATGAAGCTGGTTGTCAATGAGGAACTCAAAGTGCAGAAGATCGTGACTAAATATAAGTGTGCGACGATAGAGCAAATAAATAGGATAATGAGTTTTCTGCTTTGGTGTGTTATAAAAATGTTATCGGAAAACAATGCCCTTCTCCCAACATAAGTTGGTCAGTTAATCAGATTTAATCCAGCTAGAGGAGCGCGATCCAAAGTCATAAGTCTTTTATTTTTGTTAAACACATTCCTTCAAACTGGTGGTGCCTTAATTCTTCATAACTGTGTTGTGTGGCAAAGCAAAGCCAACATCCTTTTCTCTCCTTCTCTCTTTCTCTTTCTTTCAAATTCTCTTCTCTTTGTTTCTTTTCTTTCATCCTATTGTTTTTCGTCTCGGATCCTTCACGTTAACCATTTTGTCTCTCCCACTGCGTGGACAGAGGATATCTTGGGAAAAGTTCAGGTGCTGCAAATGAAAAGGCAAAGGCCCGAATCGATATTCGGAGTAATTGATGACGTCGTGTTGATGGTTACTTTAATCCCACTCCCAATAAAGCACTCTACCCTGGCTACACACTAGCATATTTCACTTCTTACTCTATCAACGTTTTCTTAATTTCTTCCACCCACCACTGAGTCTTCATCACTTGTTTTCCGTTGCCACAAACACCGGCCGAATAAACCCGAACAGTGACGGAAAGTCGCGAGCAGCGGTTCGTGTTACTGTTTGCTGAGCTAATGCACAGAGCCGCAATCTCGGTGTTTGGCTGTCTTGTCAGATTCAAGCGACAACACCATAGCAAACAAAGTGCGCCAATGTCCAGACGCACATACACAAAAAATACTGGTACCCATCCCCCAATATCCATTCTTTTTTACCGGTTTTCTTTCTTTCTTTCTTTCTTTCTTTCTTTCGTTCATTCTTTCTTTCTTTCTTTCACACTTTGATTTTCTCTCCCATTATCTTTCAGAAACTATAAGTCAATTGATTCTTAAAACTTGTCTACACTTTAACTGGTACTTAACTATACTCATCAATACATCGATGTTCCTACTTCGGTTGCTTTAAAACTTCGTACTCCACAAAGAAACAGGTTGAAACTATAACTAGATATCTTCATATAAACTTGACTCGATTCATTGAACTTCAGTTTACTATAAATTATTGTCATTATAGCTATCATATTCATGAACTTGTAAAATATATTATACTCAGTTGTATAAAAATCTACATCCGATCATATTTTATGAGTAAAGAACGGACGTCTTTAATCTCGACGCCATATTAAACGCGGTAAACTCGCTTTAAAGGATAGCTTTTATTATAAATAGTAGCTTGTAATAAAAATTATTTAAGGTAAAATATGTACAAGCCACATAACATATGAAGTACATTTCGATTTACAAAAAGGCTATTGAAAACGTTTCGCGCCTTTGTATCTACTCTTGTTAGCATTGAGCAACTTTTCCGATGTCGTCGGGTGCAAAACAAAAATAGAAACAATAACTACGTTATACATGAGTGATAACTTCGACTGGGCAACTGTAAAACAAACAAAAAAACATTGAGGTCAAAGGAGAAATTAAATGCTTTTTGAAGAAAATAATTACCTTGATCTAAATCAAAGTTAATGAAACTTGATGATATAATATTGTTTCTTAGCTCCTGTTTTCATATCTTCTGCAAGGAACACGTGTTATAACGAAATAATGTCTTTGTAAAATAGATGACTTTCTTTTCAACTTTTATTTTTTGTTCTCATTAACATTTATAGAAATATCATTTTTTTCTATATAAATGACTGAACGTAACATTCTTGTTTTTAAGAGTTGTAGTTATTTAGTCTTTTGAAGACTTTAACTTTACTGGGGTTGTCCTGGCGATATACGTTGGTGTTTATGTGTGGGTGGGTGTGTTTTCTGTACGTGAGAAAGACAGAGAGATAGAGAGACTCGAAGCTTTAAAAGTATACAGTAATGAAAACACTTTATTATACAAGAAAACAAAACCTATGGAAAACTGTCCCAGTTTGAGGTTTGTAAGTTACGGTAAACCTATTATTTATTGATTTTTCTGTAAAAAAATTCAATATTTTCTATTATCATACAAACCAAAGACTATTAAAATTTATGATAAAAAACTTTTCTCCTTTCAGTATTGAAGATAAGAAACCAACAGTTGTTGCAATGAGACCTGACTGGATTGTTGCTGGTGAAATGGATCTGTGCAAAACAGTCGAAGTTTTATCTTGTCTTTTGTCTTTGTCTTTTGTCTTTTGTCTTTTGTCTTTATCCACGACAAAATTTCTGTAGGTGAACTCCAAACGTCCATGCCTTGATTTCAGCAAATATTAAGAGGGTAATTTTAATTCTCTTTTATAGATTTCTGTGCATTATTATCCTTTTTGTGATAAAAAAAAAACAAACTTTTTTTCAAATCTCATGGAATATAAGAGAGTTGCACAACCTACTACAATGGAAAGCAAAAGAAATGAGTCACCATGCTGAAAATAGAGCAAAAGAGCCACTATAGAAAAAGTTAAATTGATTTACATATTTAGGGAGATTAAAAATCGCAATCAGTATTAAAGATGGCTTCCAATGGCACGAACTACAGTCTTAAATCGATGTTGGGTGGAGGAATACAAATTAAAAATTGTTTTATCGGGTATGTTCTGGCATTCCTCTTAACAGTAAGTTCAAAACGCCTGTAAGTTATTTGATTTCTGTTATACACCCGAGTTTCCAACTCTCTCCACATAGTTTCGACCATGTTCAAGCAATCCAGCCTTGTAACACAGCCATGTCTTCATCAATGAGAAACTTGTTTGTTGCACACGATGTATAATCGTCCTAAAAGCTTTCCCCTTTTGATATATTTGGTAATAGGTAAAATGTTAGTAATATAAAGTAATTCTTTTTGTTTAGTATTCCTATAATTTTCTTACAATATTGCCTTTGATGTAGCTTCAAGTAAATAGTTTCCCAACATCGAAGTTTACAGTCTTCCTTATAGATCTTGGGTTGTCTTTCGTTCCAACTGATCTCCGGGACTTTTCTAACTTCCATCAGCATGACTAGTGTCATACTCGCCTTGCTTCTTTTTTTTTTTTGCTTTTTTTTGCTTGACAGATTTTAGTTGCTCAATCTTTTTATCTTGTTCAATCGTAAGTTTTGTTAGTGATGGCTTTTAGATTATATCTGCGTAGTATCATTTTGTTGTACTGTGACACTTCATTAATAATGTTGCTGTCAATCATTACTTAAAGAGGTGTTTACTTTTGCTTGTATACTGATAACCTATCTTTCTTGTAACTCTTTTGTCTAATTTCAATGTTCTTCCAGTCTTTTTCTTGTCCAAAATTCTCTCAACATAACATGTTTTTTCTGAATAACTTGAACAGAGTATCTTCGGGTATTTCTTATGAACTAATTCTTTGTGACATCTTGTGGATCTTTATCTTCTTCTCTAAACTCACACTTTCCATTATGAAATTTAAATGAACTACATTAAAGAGTCAAGTTCAATGTTCCAAAGTTTATGCGATCTCTATTTGGTCCATTTAACATGAGGAATTACCGTATCTGTGAAGATATGGTGTGGTCAAACAGATCATAATTTTTGCATGCCCTACTTTCAGTATCACCATGCATTCAGATCTGTACCTCCCCTTGTACTGTGGCAAAGTGAATGCGACAACTTGCACTAAAATCTTGACTGACCACAAATATTACTCCTTAAAGTACATTGTCACGGCTTCAGAATACACTTACAACTTCTTAGTAATTTATTTCTTACATTTATTTTCTTATGGGTGAGTTCATTTCTTTCACTTACTACTGTAAATTACAAGTCAAATCAGAATCGTAGACCCGTGACAAATGAACCACTTACACACCCCCTGTTCTAGACTGAGTTCGCCCCTCGTTGGCTACTCGAGTCTATTCAAATAAATAAAAACACTTGGATGTTATTCTGGCGATACTGGAACGATAATGTAATTACTTACGATCTCCTCGTGAAGACTTAATTTCAAACCGGGCCAGTGTAGTCCAAGGAAAATAAACTGTCGCGCCAGATTTAAATATTCACTGACCTTCTAGGATAACAAATGATTTCAAAGCAAGATAATCAACAATCAGTAAAATTCTTAGAGTAGAAATATTAACAATACAAATGAATGGCAATTATCTTTGTTGTAGAAGCTGGTTTTCCGAATGCTTGCGAAAAAAAAAATTATTGTTTCTCAACATGTAGGATGTGTGATTACGTTTTTTGATTCCGAGAGTAGCAATTATTTCCCATGGTTTAATGTATATGAAAAACTGACTCAAAATATAAAGCGTTGATAACCTAAAAACCTTGCCATTTACAGCCATGGCCTAGTTTTTAAAATTTTCATCTAAACCGAAAGAAAATCTAATTTCAAACAAGGATACACTATTTTTTTCTATTGCGGCAAATGCATATTTATAAAATCTGTGTTAGCTCTGACATTGCTCACTAAGTAAGCAATAAATTTAAATTCAAAATATCAAACTGTGCATTGTAAGTGTTGGATTGATCGTCAAAATGGACACCTCGTTATAGTATAATGGCCAGTAAACTGAACTTTTAAATCATAAGTAGTGAGTTCGATCATTACTGAGTGCTCCATACTTGTGGCCTTGTGCCCAAAATAAGCTATAGTTAACCTGGCTGCAAAATTGGGATGCAATTAATCCTTTCTAGAGCCCCTAATCGTAATCCTGTTCATCAAGGATTGGCTGGAACAGAAGATTTGATGCCTGATCAAAGCATACTGATGGGTTTTCTGAAACTATGAATATCTCAGAAACAGCCATTTGAGCTTGCTGACTTCAATCTTAGCTTTGCCAAACACAATGCAGGTATTTGATGAAGGAATTTTGTAAGCATTTGGCTGGTTGATAACAAAAAGAAAGTTTTTAGATTTACTTTGTATATGTGTTAGACCAATTTTTGACATGCTTTTTGGCTTCGATTTAATCTAGCCTTGGTGAACATTTTTGCTGGTTGTCCTGCAGATTGAAGGCAATAAGTTATGACAATTCCCATAGAATAATGAAAACGGAACCTGTGGTGAGTAATGATCGCCTATGTCCTGAAGAGGCATACCATAAGATATCAGGGATAGAACGTATGTAATATATAAATATAAAAGTGGACATTGAAGTCAACACCCAGAGGCAATAGTCTGTTTCATACTAAAAGCAATTGTATGGCCCCACAATACATACATACATATATATATATATATATATATATATATATATATATATATATATATATATATATATATATATATATATATATATTTGTGTATTTAGGCAGCAATCCTTCTTTCATGAACATTTCATTAAAAACGACTGACAAGGTGCTTTTATTTAGTTTTTTATATAATTTCTCGTGCGATCTAATAAAGTTTTTCTTTTCAGTAGATAAATTATATAAAAACTGTCCGAATGTTCTTTTTATCCGAGCGCTTTCGGCTATACATTTAGCCATTATCAAGGATTATATTTCAACTGTTAGAATTAGAAATAGAAATAGTTTGTTATATGTATGTTTTATAAAGTGATTCAAATTTTTTTTTCAAAACACGGTCAAGATATATATATATATATATATATATATATATATATATATATATATATATATATATATATATATATATATATATATATATAAAACCTTGTTTAACCTCTTAATTTTAAATGGTGAGGAATTATAAAAAAATAAATGCTTTTATAGTCATTTAAAAAACAAAAACTATTTCAAGCATTTTTACAAAGCCGCCCGATGCTTGTCAATCGATTGATCATTCTTTAATATGACTGTTTCCTTTTCTTTCTTTGTGTTCTTTTTAATTCTTTCTCCTGATAAGCTATTGCTGTCATACCTACCACGGCAAGATGTTTATCAACTCTCCGGTCAAGAGGTTGACAGTTGTGCCTTGGCCGTGATTAGAAAAGCTCGCTCACAGAACCGTGCAGACACGTGTATTTCTGTCACCTTCTTCCCATGGGCCACACATTTCGGCAATCTCAATCAGAGATAACTTTAATTTCATCATAAACTTTACTTTTTATATCGCTTTGTCTCAGTAATGCAATTGAAAAATAAAATAAAGAAAAAAAGGTTTAAGTAGCAGATAGTAAAAGCATTGTATAAAGCTAGAATGTGGGAGAATTGATTTTTTGTTTGTAGTCTTATTAATTAAGGAAGAGATATATTTTCTTGTGTTTTATGCAATGCGACACATGGTTCGCTGGCGACTAAAACGTCCCACGGTGAGGAAACAAGACACAGTATCCTGTGGAATAAATATATATATAGAGAGAGAGAGAAAGAGAGAGAGTGAGAAATTCTGCGCACTTTTTTATACAACGCCACCTAGTGTAATGTTAGATGAAGTCTCGTAGCAGACATGGTAGGTAATAATAATAAGTCGGTCACAGTATACAAAAGCAAATATGATCATGCAAGATCTTGAAGATAGAAATATCAAAAGTTTCATCATCACAATTGGTTTAATGTAACTTTTAACCATACTCCATGGGGTAAATAAGCATAGGTCAGTCTGGCATCAAATCATAATTATGGGCCACCCAATGAGAACTGAACTCACTTCGCTATACTTCATGCAGGCTAAACTGACGCGAATAAACATACGGTCAGATACGCCAAACTCAATATACGATGGCACCTGGCATGTTTGTCTAGCGGATTTATTACTCTAAGTGCGAAATTCACCCTGTTCTCTTCATTCTAGAATAGCGTTCTACTGCTGACTCGCCAAAAGGTGATGTAAAAATATGGGCATATTATTTTCATAGAGGATTTTCTTTTATAAAAGTTCGTTTCGTTTCATAATTCAGAAATCTAATTATTCAATCAAACTGATACACCCTGTACAAATTATTTTTCTGAAGTGAATAAGAGAAAAATATCGCAATAGAATACAAAAATCGATTTAAAAAAATGCAGTTCCGTTCATCTATACTGCATACTTAATCATTTTACTTTTTCTATCTATCTTTCTCTGTCTCTGTATCTCTCTCCCTCTGTCTATCCCTCTGTGTCTGTCTCTATCTGCCAGCCTCTCTACCTCTCTCCCTCCTCTCTCTCTTTCTCTCCCTCTCTCTCTCTCTCTCGCTCTCTCTCTCTCTCCATATATATATATATATATATATATATATATATATATATATACCAAATAAAATAATTCCTCTAAAATTAACGCCTAAGGTTCATCGTAATCTTGTCAAATATGCAAACTATTAACTATAAAAAGATGTAATTTATTTGTGGATAAATCAAGATTTTAAATTTAATCTAGAACAGCAAATCAGTCTGTGGCAAACAATGTTACCTACATGGAAACAGTAAATTTTTAATCAACGAATTATAATGAAAATATGATTATTACTCACGTTTATTCGGTCATCATTTGACGACAATACTACAAAAGAAATTTGTTCGAGTCTTGAAAGAATCATAATCAACTGAATCTGGTGCATACTCTCCCTCCGGCACGCAACCTAGATTTGGGTGTAGGTCGCTGCTCCACATTAAAATCATCATGTGGCATATTTTCGCTCATTGTGTGACAAAGAATCTAAGCGGAGTATAGACCATACCCAAGCTTTTGTTATTTGCAGGTAAATATCAGAATGAAATCTGCAAATATGTACCTATAGGATTTTGATCACGTACAAGGTTGCTTAACTTCGACAAACCAAAACAAACAGAAGAACATATATGTATCAACCTCAATGAGTTATTTAATGACGACATTTTCAGGATAGGTTCATATGAATAGAATGTATTCTTTGCAAGAAATCAGTTTGTAGATCAGGTTTCCTTGACGTATTTTTGTAAAAGGGTTTTTTGTCCAGAGTTAAATGTATCACCGGTAACATTTTTTCAAAATTGTACTGTCGGTAAAACTTTTTTCAAAAATGTATTGCTGGTATTTTTACTATAAAAATCGATTTTTATACTTTCATAGTGTTTTGAACCCAGTTTGGGTTGGGTGGAGGTTAACTATTTACCCATAGCTGAGACCCTAACAGCTGCTACTACCCTGGGTCAAGGTGGACCTGGGAACAACAACAATTAAGAGGTGGTTACACGCTCCTCAAAATCTTGCTGCCGGATATGCTGCCTGGGTATGATGATAAACTACTATCATCATACCCAGGACGCAAATATATATATATATATATATATATATATATAGATAGATAGATAGATAGATAGATAGATAGATAGATAGATAAAGAAAGAAAGAAAGAAAGAAGCGACATAGACGGAGAGACAGAGAAAGACAAGTGAAAAAAAATCAAGAGAAACGTTTCGTCTTCACACCAGGCATAAGGGAAACACAATTAACTTAAATATGAGATTTTTGTACATATGCAATGAATGGCAGTAGGATTTTAGCCCATAGCATCTTCTCCTTATCAGATTTTATTATTAATTTTGTTATAACTGTTATTAGTTCTACTTTCTTGCTTGAGTATCCCTTCGATGTCAGCCATTTTACAAATATAAATTTGCCTGCCTGGAGAAAAGTCCTTTTTTCTATCATAATTTTTTGCCAATAAACTTCAAGAAATTTGCCACTGAAAACAAATCTCTAGTTCTCAAGTTCTTTGCACTAACGACTGGGTCATATTCACTTTTATAATCGGTAGTACAAATGCCCTAATGATAGTCAAAACAAGAGAAGCGTTTAGAGTATTTGAAGATGACAGTAATTTATGATATACGTAAGAACGGGGTAAACATGACCAAGAAGATATAATCAGCCCTGTTAAGCATCTGGAGATAAGCTGGCGCGTGGCCCATGGGAAATGGATAAGTGCAGCCATCTGGTGAGCTTTTGATCAATTGCGACAAGTTGGGTTTATTGTCTAAAAAAGTTAGAACTACCAGAGGACATGCTATCCAATGAACCAGGAAAACTTTTTCCATTATTATTATTATTATTATCATTATTATTATTATTAGTTCAGTACCTGTCGCTTCGCTGACGACAAGATGATCAAATTTCAAATCTAAATTGTTTATCCTTTTGGAATACTCCTTTTATTAAAAAACATATTCACTTTAAATGCAGAAGACATAAAAATGACTTTAAAGGGCACATACTTATACTCATTTCCTGATGTCCAGGGATTGTTACCAGATGGAAAGGGAAATTACTCTCACTACTCTGATGATCATTTCAATTTCATTCAAATTGTGTGTGTATGTACGTTTGCGCCTGCGCATGTATATTTTCATGACACAATTCTTTAAAATATTAATATTTCTATTAATTGCTGAATAGTTTCCGAAAATTCAACAAAATCTTATAATTATCTGATTTTTAGGGTTAAAGAACTGAGCTAATTTTTTCTTGTCTCCAACTTTAATTTTATTGTTCAACTCAGTTCAAAGGGGAAATTAATAAAACTGTCGAGAATGAGTGGAGTGGGGATGTTTTATTCCGGGGTCTTATTTCAAACTCTCTAATTGCACGTGCTTCTGTATACATTAAGTGACACAAGCACATGTAAGTTACTGACTTACGCACACCACATACGCATATACATTAGATATGTGCATGCAAAGTCATACGCAAACAATGTGTGATGTACAAAGAATTAGCTCTTCCTTTATAATATATATTATCTAGAAAATAATGTTCATTAATAGAAGCTGCTGGTGACAGCAAACACCCCAATATTCTTCTTCTGCACTGAAATCCTTGAATGCTTATAACAGTCAGTTACTAATGTCATCGAGTCTTTTTTGTCTGTTTTTCTCTAGCATACACAGGCTAATACTTCAAAATGTTTTGGTTTAACCCTGTGACTTTCTGTCCGCTGCTCTATCTATATGGACAAGTACACTTAAGTGGCATATATATTTGTATTTTGTGTTTGCAGGTGCTGGCTATTACCATTTTCTCACGAGCCACACGCTTTACTTATCAAGTAAAGGTCAGTGGAATGTGTTATCTTTGTTGTTTCGATGCACGTAAAACGCTAAGACAATAATCCTTGCTTCCATCAGGTTCATCCTCACGGTCAATTGTCAGCTAACATAATTGACACACACATACACATCTATCTCTCCCTCTCTCTCTCTCTCTCTCTCTCTATATATATATATATATATATATATATATATATATATATATATATATATATATATCGCAGTGGCGACTCCGAGTGAGACAACATTCAAGTATATCTATATCAAAGTAAGAAAAATCTTTTGTAGTGCGTCGTTTTCATTCTTGACTTCAGCTGGATCCAAAATTAATTGTTTTAACTCCGTGCCTCAAAATATTGACCGAAATACATTTCGTTGATATTGCTCATAATAAAGAAGAAAGAAATTAGAAAGAAAGAAAAATAGAAAGAAAGTAGGTATCTCCACTTTTTCGAGGAAAAAACTACATAGCAGGATGAAAAAAGGCCGCAAAATCAATAAAAAGCAAAGTTTTTTCATCAAAATGTTTATGTTATTATTAAGAGGAAAAACAAAAGTATCTTTTATTATTTTTTGAAACTTTTTAATCTTTTCTAGCACGTTCAAATTCAATATGGGTACCAGATTTCGGTATCAGCTTCTCGAGCCGCCCAGGATTCGCGTCTACTGATTTCACCAGGAACTCTCGTGCGATAGAAAACATAACTTCTTGTATTTGCCCTTCAAGTTCTTCCAAAAGTCTTTGGTTTTGTATAATAGACTTGCTCCTTTAAGCAACCCCAAAGAAAAAAATTCCTGGCTGGCCATTCATACATAAATTAGGGAGTTACTTTTCAATCTATACATCTATATATATATATATATATATATATATATATATATATATATATATATATATATATATATAAAATAAAAAACCTTAAAGTGGACTGTTTTTATTTAAATTATTAACTCTGATTTACATTGAGCTCTCTGGATTTTATCCTCCTTGGGTCTACCCATACGGATTACCTAGTTTTTCGTAAACTAACTAACTATATATATATATATATATATATATATATATATATATATATATATATATATATAGTTAAACCTAGAGAGCCAGACAAACCTACCAAGGTTTCACCTAAGCGGATCGTCAGGGATCGCTTATTTAT
Source organism: Acanthosepion esculentum (assembly GCA_964036315.1). Taxonomy (NCBI): domain Eukaryota; kingdom Metazoa; phylum Mollusca; class Cephalopoda; order Sepiida; family Sepiidae; genus Acanthosepion; species Acanthosepion esculentum. The sequence continues at coordinate 47,096,332 of OZ038496.1, forward strand.
TTAGTTAGTTATTTTGCGTACTCGTATCGGTTTTTTTTCTTTGGGCTTTGGACTTGCATGCTAGACGATTATTTTCGGCTAACGTACATGTTCTTGGTACTTTCTTTTTTTATACCTTTTTTCCTCCTTTGGTATTGGTTTGATTATTTGCAAATCAAGACAACGAAGGTTTTTCGAACGAGTATAGTTTCTTATACTTATAAGATTACTACCACTACTAATATATATATATATATATATGTGTGTGTGTGTGTGTGTGTGTGTGTGTGTGTGTGTGTGTGTGTGTGTATATATATATATATATATATAGAGAGAGAGAGAGAGAGAGAGTGAGAGAGAGAGGGGGGGAGTAATTTTAATAAAACCTTTTATTTGACACTTAGCTGATTGATGTTATATTCAGCACCTCAACTCCGGAATTTCCTAGACGAACTCTTTTTGCAATTGTTCAGTCCACTCGTCAGGAGGCTTCAGCAAATGAGGGCACATACAAACACAAACACACACTCTAACACGCAAACGAAAGCAAACATACATATAAGAGGTGTGCTCAATAGTTCTCAGCTCTTCACACTTTCCAAAATCAGAATTCTTGTTTGATCATTGAAAAACTGATTTGGGCAATTTTCGGACTGATAATTTTTCAGTATGTCTTCGCATATATACAAATAGTTACATTGAAAAGTATAGACATTTTATGTATATCAAACTTAACCGTCGTCTTTCTAAACTGCGAAGATTATTCGCACTTTAGAAAAGACGATGGTTAAAAATCTAATATAGATAAAAAATAATGTCTACACTTTTCAATAAAACCTTTTTCAAGGAACAATTGCTGCCTAATTATACTAAAAAGTAGTTACGCATACATAATGTATTTATACAAACGAACACATATTTACATTCGCATTTGCTGCTCCGCAAGAAAAACATACACAGAAACTTATGGGAAAACCGTATATAAATTTTTATATATCAAGAACAGTTTTAGAAAAAAAACTCTGATAAATTAAAAGTTAAAACTAATTAAAAATGTTTAGAAAATGCCTTAATAGCCAGATCATCCACTGTAAATTTACGTGCCGGTTCTTACAACATTTCACCATTCTTGGCAGACCTTCTATTGCCATAATGCCTGATATTTAATAACAAATGTGATGGAAACGTGAAGACAAAGAAAAATAAAGTAAATAAAATCGTCTCGGTTGCCAAAAACATATATTTAAGCAAAAAGAAATTTTGCAGTCACATCAAAATGTCAGCGTCACTACGAAGTTGCAGAGGACGAAACGCGTCGCATGAAAACGTTTTCTTATTTTGTCATAGGTTTTCTCCGAGAACAGAAATTACAAACTACAAGGATTACATTAATAAATTCATGTCTCACGTACACACGCCAACACACACGCACAAACACATACAATCACAATAGATAGGCAAAGCATGCATGTTTCCCTATGTGGGTGGGTAAATGCAAGCATCCAGACATGTAAATCTATTCACACATAAACACACAAACAAGCATATAATGGGACGCCTCGGCGTAGGATACTGGTTAACAATCTATTCTGCTTGACCATTGCTAATGAGTAGTGAGTTCGATCCTCATTGTGTGCCCAAACGAAACTTAGGAAATAACATCAACACATCAATTCAAACACGGATATATGCAATCTAATATATCCATGAAAACATATAAGATACACTTGAAAACTCGTTCAACAAAAAAATTCACTTTTGTGTATCTAAATATAGATTTATAGACATATATTTGCGTCCTTCCAGAAACAAGCAATCATATTTTTAAACGCATCACAAATGAACGCCTAAATCATCAAATATCAAATTTTCACGCATGCCATAACTGTGACAAGAAAAATAACTAAAGACATCTGACTAATAATCCCTTCACCGAATATCGACAGCTACGTGACGTAGTATGGAGTTTAAAAGGTTCTAAAGTCATGTGTTGTGATTATTGTGGGTGACTACAGAGAATTTAGTGAGGTTTACAACGTTCTTCCATATATGTCCAACACAGAAGCCATTGGACTACCTTGTAGTCAACCGAGGGTCCCTGGAATTAATTTCTACCACCCGCGCACTATAGAGGGTTGTGTTATCTCGCTGGAACAGATTATCGTCCCTGGGCATAAAGGGGAGATAATGGGCTGCAACAAGGTCTGTGTATGTTCCACCACATGTTAATATGAAACATACAGATAATGTCTATTGTACCTTCTGCTAAGTTCCTTTTGATGTCAAATTAATCGTAAAGAAATTTGCCGAAATTCAGTGGCTTTTGTACTGTTTATAGTTTCATTCAAACTTTAAATTGACACCAATACAAACGTCATAATGAGTATTTCTCAACTTTCAAACTTTTTCCTTGAAAACGACCAACGATGGTCGAAAATATTCAGAGTTTAACATTTAATTTCGGCAAATTCTATTACATGTTTTCACTTGAAATAAACCGATTATACCGACAGCAGGAGAAACTCATGAAAAGGCTCAGTAGATATTCTCCCCAGTGTCGTTCTTGGCAGGAAAAACCGTCGTTACATGCGACGTACTTTAGACCGTTTCAGCGACGATGAAACAAAGTTGAATAGCGCCTTATAAATGCAAATCTTTCTCGGACATTCATATCTGCTCAGTTTCGTATATTAAAGAAAATATACTTGGTCGTAGACAGACTCCGTAACCGAGGCGGTCTGATCTAACGACGGTTTCTCAGGGGGGGGGGGGGCGCAGGTTCGAATCCTACCAGAGAGCACATATTTTTCATTAATGAAATTTCTCGAATATTCAGTCCCTTAGACAAAAATTAATAAATATACTCTTTAATAAATAAACGAGTTGTCTTATAGTGGGTTATCAGTTATGGTAAAGTGTATGAGTGTTGAAACAGATTAGTTTGATTTGGCCTTGTTAGTTAGATAGCCCACCCATGAGAGGGGTATAAAACAAGAAAATCAAATTGTAAAGTGAAACAACAAATTTATATACATATAAATCAATTTAGGTCTTTACAAATAAAATTAATGTATTTTGGTTGATACAAGGTTGTCAAAATGTTCGTTGTAGTTCTTGCAAGAATGAGTTTATGTGTACGTAAGCAGGAACGTGTGTGTGGATGTATGTATGTATGTATGTATGAACGTTATCGTAGGGTAGGAATGTCTTTGAAGTAATCGCTCAGTCTTAAAACGTTCCGTTCGTTTATCAAGTATAAAAGAGGTGAGGGAGAAAGGTAGATCGCTTGAAGTTTGTCAAGGGACGTGTTAATACACTCGTCTCCTTCTCTCTGGTGACAGGCAAACTGATCCGTCTTTTATTTTGTTTGTGGGGCTTGAAAATGTCATTTGGGAATTCACTCCCGGATATGATTCGAGCCTTTCCATTGGACGATGGACAAACTTCGCGTCGGCTCGCGAAAAGGTTCGTAAAAGAATTTGTTTTAGAGAATTAGATTATTTGAGTTTTGTTTTTAAATGTTTCCTAGTTTTCTATTGGCCGAAAAACATTTCACATCAAGGTGTGAAATTTCATGAGTTTTGTTTTGGATTCGCTTTTGCATGTGTGTTAGGCAAATTTTGTAAATTCAAACCTTTTTAATTTCTAACAAAACCAATGAGTCAATGCTTAACATTTGAATTTTAAAACTAGATCTTGTTTTGTTCACTACAGTCTACTCAAATATCGGTATCCACTAAACATAACGTTTAAGTAATAAAATCTGTCGGATTAATAAATAAAAATCCATCACTTTTTTTATAAATTGCTTTGTTTACGTTAGGATAGGAAACTCAGCAGATATGAATGTTTCGAGAGTCTGACAAAAATTTGCTTTTATAAGGCACTATTCAACTTTTCGTGATCGTCGAGGCACTCCGTGACCCAGATGGTTTAAAGCACATCGGATCTAGATATTCTCTGCGTGTCTTATTTAATAGAATTTATTTAACAGAATGTTTTTGCATAGTCATAAATAGACATATATACATACATGCATATACAATCTTGTACGGGCATTTTTGTTAACATCACGATTTGATCTTGAAATTATGGCTTCCTTTTAATGATTATTTCTATTAATTGTGCAATAATTAGCGTATGTATATATGCGTGTCTATGTGTGTCCGTGTGCGTGTGTGTGTACATTGGCATATGTAATCGTTATTTTTTCACACTTCATAGACAGAGATGTAAAATGAGAGGTAATATTTTAATATTATTTTTGCTTTATTCATTACTAGATAAGAAGGCAAACAATTTTCCCTGTTTCCCGGAATATGTAAAAATGGTGGACTGTCAGCAAAGACAGCGACAGCATACTTTTGTACGGTATACTGATCAGTTTGAAGGAACACAGTTGTTATCAATTGTTGTCAATTTAAACTCCACATATGAAGTTCTGTAGCTGATCTTATCGACAGGAGTGTCCTTTTTATGTCTGGTGAAGCGATAACGATCACGACTTTTGTTGTGTTTTGACGTCATGAAAAAGAGACGAAGATAGAAAATAACAAGGCCGTCATGTCTAACTTATCAAGTGAAAAAAGCTTTTATTTCTTTTGATTTTCCACAAAAATAAATCCCCATATATGCAGTCATTTTCTGATTAAAATAACCAAAGAGTATAAATGTCAGTCAAGATTTTCACAAATTCAAAATTTAGCCAATTCAGAAAAAAAGTTAAAGAGAGTAGTTGTGTTCTAATTAACGAGCCACACCATTCGCGCCAAACATTGTGAATAGTTAATTCACGGGAACTAATTTAATATTCATTTGATATTTTATTATTAAGCTTTACAGTTTACATGTTATTAATCATCCCCCAATGCAAGCAAGCAAGGCAATAAAGCCACAAAAATTCAAGGGGTTATCGAGACTGAAAGAAACAGAGAAGACAATAAAAAAACAATTTAAGGAGACAAAAGATGATGATTGACATTGCATTTAAATTTTTAAAGGTTGTAGTTGACTGGAAAGCGGGAAACCGGAAGAGAGTACCACAAGCAAGAGGTTTGAGAGAAGAAACTTACGGTTAAAACTAGCAATTTCAACAGTAAAATTATGAGATTTGGCGACCAATCTAATGCTACGCAAAATTCGTGAAGTCGAAGTACCAACGAGGAAAGCTCATCATAACAATTACCGTAAAAGTATTTATAAAAGAGACAAAAGGAAAGTAGGTTAAAGCGGTGAGAAAGTAACTGAAATCAATATAATGTCAGTAATCTCTAGATGTGGCAGCATAGCAGCAATACTCGATGCAGGTATGAATGGAAGATTTATAAATGTGTGTGATAGATTCCGACGAGAAAAATTGTCTAGCACGACATAGTAAACAGACTTTCTTAGCAGCAGACCTAGCAATTGATTTTATATAATCATTCCACTTCATGCAAGTGGAAAATGTGTGACCAAGAAGGCACAGTGAAATGCTCTCATAGAGATTAGCATCGGCCATACAAAATGAAAGAAATCAAAAGGTTCTTTAAGATGATTAATAGAGAGGTTTCGTCTTAGAGGCGTTAAAATTAACCAGCAATCACTTATCCCAGTTAACAACGGATTGTAGGTCATTTTCGAGATCAGCTACCAATTTGATTTCATCGAGCCTATCGGCCTTACTATTAAGACAACAGTAAATAGTTGTGTCATCTGCACAGATACTGAGTTGGGAACTAATGACATCAGGAAGGTAGTTGATGGAACTATGGAACAGAGTGCGTCCAAAATAGAGCCCTGCGAAATGATCTAGAGGATAGACCGTTCAAGTCGTCTTTCATTACGCGGTTTGATAAGAAAGATTGAAGCAAATCAAAGAATCGGCCAGAAACAGCAAAGTATCTAAAGCAAAAGCTCCAGCTTCGCCATTCATATCTAAAGCTTGACTGACTCTTTCAGTAATAACTGTCAACACATCGGCTGTTAACAGAAAGAAGCAAAAGCCATATTCTTTGTCTAAAGGAAGACCCTGCAAGGTTAAAAACAGGAACTACAGAAGAGGGGTTCCAACAATCCGGAAGGCAAGAAGTAGCAAAGCATTTACGAGGGTGGGCTGAAAAGTTCATAGTCTGACTATAATGAGTAATGCTAGAGCTGTGAAAAATTGCATGCATTAATATCAACTCTTTTTATTAGTAACTGCATTGTTTATTTCCAAGTAAAATGACATCTTACTGTTCATTCTGTTGGTCAAAAGTCATCAACAGAAGATATGACATTATCATCAACGCAATACTGGTTCACAGCCAAGTGTTTTTCATGTTGATGGTAGTGAAATCAGAAGAATAAGGACGGTGATCAAGCCACAGTCACGCATAGCAACCATTGAAAACAAGGACGTGTATGGCTGGAGTATTGATGAAATAACACACCTTTCGTCAGTTTTCCTTGGCATTCGATCTTGATAGTCTTTCCTAACTGCCTCAGTAAGTTGGTATAGTACTCTCCATTAATGGTGTGGCCTTTTTGAAGATAGTCAATAAATTCAATGCCTTTTGCATTCTAAAAAACTGAGGTGATCATCTTCACTGCAGATGAATCGACCATGACCTTCCTTGGAGCAGGTGAGGAGGTATGTTTCCACTGCATAGGTTGTCTTTTTGTCACCGAGTGCCACGTCTTCCGACATGCCAAGCTTCGTGGTGCCAAGTTGATTGTGCAGAATATTCTCAACTCTCGCTCGGGATATGATAAATTGAATCGCCTGTCATTCATCACCACGATAGATTCCTCTGTGGTGGCAGTTACAGGACATATTCAAGACTCTCCCTACCCTCCTAAAATTAAGCTGCCCACTTTTGCCCTGTTGATAAAGCTGGAATGTCGTCCCATAATATAGTACCCATGGTAACATGAATCTCCGCGGGGACTAAACACTTTTTTCTGCAGGTGCTCGATAACACCACGATGCCAGATTTTGTCCATTTTCAAAAGAAGTTGCTACTTGATAATTTTTAAGTCTTCTTTGAACAGTCAGATGTCAGTTCACCTGGAAATAAACAATGCAATTATTAATAAGAATAGTTTAAATTAATGCTGGGATATTTCACAGCTTTAGCAATACTTTTTTTCGTCAGCCTACGAACTTTAAGCCGATCCTCGTATTGTGGAGATTGGAGAGAACAGGGACCAATCTCGTAAGGACAATTGCAGCGATGCCAACAAGTCTACATGCTTTGTGGGGATCAAGTTTGACTTTTGTTTTAATGAAAGTATTAGCTATTATTAGAACAAACTACTCATTTTCAAACTTCTGTCCATGAGTTAATGTATTAACTATGAAAAAGCAATTTTGATAAACTACAAATAAAACCAAAAAGAACTTTGCAACAATATGCAACAGAGAAGGATCAGCTTCTTTGATTTAAATTCAGAAAAAAAGACGTTATATTTCCTGGGCCTTATCGATTGCACACAAGTAACTGAACGATAGACTTCGCTGCTTTCTTCCTCATTACTATAATGTCTTCAGCTAAGGAGGTTAGGCGTATTCTGTGACAACTTGGCCCCTACGTCTAATTTTTAAATGGAGTTGCTAGTTAACAGTCCAAGATTAAATCGGACATTTGCCCAATTATGTAACAAGTTGAATCAGATCAATACGCATGAATCGGAAAGAACGTGGAAGAAATCCAGAAAGGCAAGTCGTTGATTTGCATTCAGCTTTTGTTTAACTAATAATTTTGTAACATGACATTCCATCGGTAAATATCCAACCTTTTTCTGTAAGTATATTGACTGTCGATGTATAAGAGGAATGTTGAAAATTGGTAGATGTGAGTTACTCTGCCATTTTAAACAGACAGTGCTCATCTTTATGTAGTACAAGTATAAACATGGTTGATCTGAGACGAGCTTGTAATTAACTTTTTGTATTCGACGCTTATTGAACATTAATGTCCACAGGCAATCTGAAGATGAACACTAATCGAAACAGCCTGAAATTAAAGAATGAAATATGACTAAATTTTATTTCAGGATTTTTTTCTTTCTTTTTTGAAATTGTTACATTGAGAGAAATAGCACTGTCCATCACAAAACAAGGCCCGCAATAACATACTTCTTCGCTCCATTGGCGAAATTAATGAATTCATTCAAAATTCCCATAAAATTACCGAATACAATATATACCTGGTGAAGACCGGAAACTACACAGATTAAAAGTCTTTAATTGAAACAAGAGAAACAAAATTGCTTATCTGAAAAGTCATTATTAACGATAATTCATTTAATAATCCCAGGCAAAAATGAATAGATCTCTTTGCGACTATGCGTTATCTACAAAGGAATAAATCTCCAAAAATACTAATCATATTCAAAATGAATTGCTTGCTATCATTTTTCATTCGAAAATTTATTCTGAAAATATTAAGTTTATCATTTGTTTAGGCTTTCTAGGACATCTGTGATAGATACGACCTATAGAGCTCTTTTAAACTTCTACTGGTTTATATGTCATGAAAGTAAATTTTATCGACTTTTACAAGCACAAACAATAACATCATTACGGTATGAAAGCTACGCATAAATTGCCTTACACAATTGAACGAGAAACAGGCGTAGGAAAATCTGCTAATTTCGCGTTTTCATCCTAAGGGTGAGTAAATTGCAACTAATTTTATAATATATTGTAGATTTATGATTGATTGTTATGTGAAAGCATATAAGCAAGAAAGACATAAGTTTTAATTTTATATTATATTTCCTTTCAACATCTAAGAGATATTTGTCCCAAAAGACATTTTGAACGAGACTATAATGCCCCAAAAGTCTTTTTCTTATATAACCTTAGTCTTGAAAGAATTAAAGCAAAACATACATTTATAGAAATTCATTTTTTAAAGTTGGATCATAATACTACCTCCACAGGCATCATACTTTTAGCAGACGGCAAAAGAAAATGCATCTTAATTTGAGTGCATCTTAATTTCTTGTAACTAAACTCAGTAACCTGACACTCCGAATAGTACATACAATTCGTCGCTTTTTAATTCCTTCTCATTTACATTACAACTGTTAAACAAAAACATGAAAATAATAACTGAAATGAAATCAAAATTAAATTAGAATCAGATGTAACCATTGCTATGTATGATAGACAAAACTTTATTCTTTTTATATTATTTTTAATCATTTCACCCCAAGCAAGACAATAAAGGCACGAAAACGCAAGGGATCACTGAGTGCTAAATAACTTCTTATTTTTCCAATTTACTTGAATAATTACTTATGTGATATTGTAATTGCTTTCAAAGTTTCCGTTATGATGGAGATGATAGCCACTTAAATTTTAAATTATATCTGTTTAAGCCACGGTAATAAAGTAAGTAATATGCTTAAAATGTGACTCTAAAAGGTTAATACGTGATTTATTTTTACTGTAGCTAAGCAAAATTTCAACCTGTAATAATTTTTACTGCTACTATATAAAGCTAAAAGCAGTATTTCTCTACTCTATTCTTAAATTAGATATTCTACAAACCTGCACGTAGCTTACGATTCACCTGATTAAAAAATTGTCCTCAAACTCACCGTCTTTGTTCATTTTCATCTCTAAACACTTTCGAAAGCGACATGCCTGACATTGATTTCGTCTGGCCACATCTACGACACATGCGCCATTTTCCTTGCAGATGTAATCTAAGTTCCGCCGAATGCTTCGCTTGAAAAACCCGCGGCATCCGTCGCAGCTGAGTACTCCATAATGTTTGCCGGACGCCCTGTCTCCACATACGAGACACACAGCTTCGTTCTTCTTAAAATTTGAGGCACCTGAATAAATGAGAAAAGTGATGGTTTGATTGTGGTTTTTAGATCAATATGTCAAGAAATAACAAGTATGAAACGTTTATTTATTTTATGTTTCAAATCAAATTAACTTCAGGGAATTTCAAAAAAATATTGAACAATTGGCAGTCAGCGGAACATAACTGAAACTACAAAATCAGTTCAGAGAAAATTTTGTTCAACGACGAACAACTGGAAAGTTGATTTTTGTGTAATGTTAAATTATAGAAAAGAGAATTTTTAAGAGGCCTGTTCCTACTTGAACGTATGAAACCAAACGTGGTGATTATAAAAAATAAAGAAACGATAAATACATTAATCAAAAACAATACAAAAATATACGTAGCATAAATCAAGAAAAAATAAATGAAACAGAAAATACAGCGTGAGCTGAAAAGTGACTACGAAGGAATGGTGCTCGAGCTGTGAAATCTTGCATGCATTAATTCCAACCCTTCTTATTAATAACTGCATTGTTTTTTCATGTAAATTGACATCTGACTTTTCAAAGAAAACACGGTGGTTACCGCTGCAGGATGACTAGACCTTGGGTCATATTCAAGACTTCCACTTTCCCTCATAAATTCAGCTGCCTACTTTTGCCCTGTTGATAAAGCTGGAACATCGTCCCCTAATATAGCAACCATATCAACATGAATCTCCATGGGGACTAAACGCATTTCTGCAGGTACTTCATAAAACCACGATGCCAAATTTTGTCCATTTTCAAGAGAAGTCTTTACTAATTACTTTTGAGATCTTCTTTCAACAGCCAGATGTCAGTTTACCTGGAAATAAATAATTCAGTTATTAATAAGGAGAGTTGAAATTAATGCAAGCAAGATTTAACAGCTCTAGCATCATTCCTTCACATGATCCTTTCATTCCACCCTCGTATCTAAGTCATGTCCAAATCACATCGACAATATGTAATAAGATTCAAGTTTAATAGGAGAAAAAATTATTATTTTCGTATTGAAATTTTATATTCAAAACGGCTTGAAGTTCAACTTTCAATTCAGAAACGAACAAATATTATAAAACAATTATCCTTAACTCGTTGAACGTCGTAACCCGATCACTTGCCGATAGTTTATTCCTGAATATTTGGGTACATTTTCTTATTTCTGAACTGCATGTTTAACTGAATAAATCAATAGTGAATAAAAGTAAATGGCTAGTACAAAGTTTCTCATATGAACAGCCGTATTCTACTTAACATGTTAGGTTGTGTCATTCTTTTCGCTGATTAGACGCTGGGACATTGTACTGGTAAACTGCTACAACGAGTTCGTAGAATCAGAATTGTATATGCTTTTATTTATTTATTTTTTCTTAACCCTTAACCCTTAACCCTTTTCCTTTAAGTAAACATAGTAACATAGACCCCGAAGAAATCAACAAATATTTTCAGTTATTACCGTCATTTCATTATATACCACATGTCTCCCAGATATTTTGCAATCACACAGATGTACTGATTAGTGAAATAGAAAATACGTGAATTAGCCGAGTGAGTTAGAAATTCTGTCACAAAATTCAAATTTCATTTTTATTTGGATTACAAGTAGTAGGCCAACTAAATATAAGAGAGCTCTTAATTGATCAAAGAAGTTTCTTAAATTGATTGGAAAAAGAATTTATTCATTGTACCATGGAACTTAGAATATCAACTTGATCAGTTGATATAACACATTGGTTAAAGCAGTGGTTCCGAAACGGTGCGGTGTGCCTCGTAGGTGCGGTGAAAGAGGATAGCAGGTGAGGCGGAATGGTTGAAAGACAATCAAAGATTTAAAAACAGTTTTTAAAAATTCATATGCCAAAAATAAATATGATTTCAAAATTTAAAATATTATTATGGATTCCTTGTAATTGCATGCATGAGTCTCAATATAAATAGTTATAAATAATTATTGACCGATTTTATCAGTTTCATATTTTTGCATTATATCAAGCATTAATAATATAGTAACTAGGCTCCGCAAATTGGAGGAGAGGGCTATCAATGATAATGTTCTGACTTCGTATCCGCGGTTATCTCCCTTAAACCCTCTTTCTTGTTTTGTTTTGTTGTTTTTTTGGTGGGTGGTTAATGTACTTTTTATCATATAAAATTTGGTGAGGCGCAAGCAAATTTTCATTTCTAAAATGCGACCCAGTGAAAAAAGTTTCGGAGCCACTGGATTAGAATATTAAACCGGAAAGAAATGGGTTTTACCCTTTTTACCTCGGTACTGAAAAAGTGTCTTATTAAACTAGCATTTTTTTAAAAAAGCAAATAAATAATGAAAACGGAAGAGATATCATAAGGATATATTCAAAAATTCTAAGACTTCGTCTATTTCTTTTCTTATCCTTCATATTGCAAGACAATTACTGATTTAAGATTACAATTTTTTATCAAATTCATTTATCAAAACAGATTATCGTTCTTTTATAACAGATTTAATATCGTCCACTAAACATTTGCCACCTTATTCGTTTTAAAAAAGAGTTTCAAGTTTTGACTTAGCACTTGTAACGGACACAAGAATTGATATCAATTATGCGAGTAATAAGAACGGAACACAGTGTGGAGAATAATCAAAGAAGGAAAATAATTTTATAAATAAACTGTATTTTAAAAGTTTATATCAGATCATTGCAAAAATTCGTATCCGATTTTCATTGTTAATATAAAATGAACGCAACTTGACACTAGTGTTTGTTTTGGTACTGATTTCTCTTGTGACTCTTGCATCGTTCAGTTGCATCGTTCAGTTGCGAGTCAGACTGTGTTGAATGTTGACGTTTTGTCTACAAATGAATAACCTTAAAGATGGAGGATGGAGGATGAAAAGTTGCACTTTCGCTATATTATGCTCTATGAATTTCGGAAATATATATATATAAAGAAATATAGTCTTAAAGTGTGCTATATTTATGGGATAAAGTGCTCAATATCAGAGATAGAGCGTGTGTAAATATAAAAGTAGACATGGAAGTCAGCACTTAGAGGCGACAGTCTGTTTCATGCTAGTGCATGACGATTGCACTAGCATAAAACAGACTGTCGCCTCTAAGTGCTGACTTCCATGTCCACTTTTATATTTATATATATATATATATATATATATATATATAGTACAGGTAATCGATCCGTTTACTTTCATAGGATCCACCCGGATTATATACCAACGGATCGATTACCTGTACTATATATATATATATATATATATATATATATATATATATATATATATATATATATATATATATATATATATATATGATAGGATAAAAAACAAACATTTATAAATTATAAACCAGGCGTCACGTGTATTTGTGCTGTCAAGCAGCGTAAGGGTGTATATATTTTTTTGGTTCATCACAATTATAGTTGGTCTATACGGGATTTAATTGAAAATGTGTGTGCGTGTGTCACGTTTGAGTGTCTAGTGGTCATTTTTATTAATCATAGAACTGTCAAACCAGTAATGTCACTAAATAAATACTCTTAAAACCTCCAGTTGCATTTTCAACTTCCTTTTCCCAAATATGTTTTATCTGTGTGGGATATATAAAAACTTACTTTCTTATATATATATGATGGACTCTCCCGTCGAACTCGACGTATAAGGGCCAGACAGATCAGTTCCCAGAAACTGAAAGCCGGACACCCACACAAGATTTGATTTTAGTGGTGAAGGCTTTGTGCAGGGCCATCCACACTTTTTGGAGGGACGAATACAGGGACCTGGTGCAACGAATGCCACAAGGTCCCCAAACGACCCTCCGCAGGTTTTGAATTCAGAGTTGTCCTTCTCCTAGACCAGTTGCTATCCAAGGCTATAGGACCCAGTCTGTCCCGCTATTTACCCATAGTTGGAGGGAGAAGAAGAGGATTCACGCCTTTCCCAAGGGTGCTAGCACGTAAGTGAATGTAATGGATTCGACTGGAATTCGAACTCGGCTCTCCGATCCCTCAATCCAAGCCGTTATCCATTACTCCACCGTGCGTGCGTGCGTGCGTGCGTGTATGTATGTATGTATGTATGTATGTTTTATTCACACACATATATATATATATATATATATATATATATATATATATATATATATATATATATATATATATATATATATATATATATATATATATATATATATATATATATATATATATATATATATATATATATATATATATATATATATATATATATATATATATATATATATATATATATATATATATATATATATATATATATATATATATATATATATATATATATATATATATATATATATATATATATATATATGTGTGTGAATAAAAACAAAAGGGAAAGTTATCTTAGCCGACGCGTTTCGTCCACTGAGGGATTTTATCAAGGTAAATGTAAGGCTTACATTTGCCTTGATAAAGTTCCTCAGAGAACGAAACATGTTGGCTAAGATAAGTTTTCTTTTTGATTTCTTATTCATATTGTCCTTTTATAGATATACTCCATCTGAAATTTTCATATATATATATATATATATATATATATATATATATATATATACATGGTTCGTATTAGTTGAAATTGAGGCACATCAATTAAACAAATCAAATCATGTATACTTGTAATTATTATTTTAACTTATTTGGACCACTTTGGTTTTTAACTCGGTCAATGTGATTAAACCAAAGTTATTTTTGGTTAGTCATCACTGTCATACACTCTGGTTTGTCAGCCTGAGTTAGGATCAAATAGCTATGAAGAGATTACTTTTAGAGTATAGGTACTATCAAAATTCGAAACATAAAAAATATGAAACCGCGTAAAATGTTCATATTTTTTGAGAAAATTGCTATTCTAGAGCAAATCGAAAAACAGCTCTCAAACAAAACCAAGAATGATTGCTAAGATAAACCGTAAATGGAACCATTTTAAAGGTGCAACGTGTTAATATATTTATTATATTTATATGCATCGATAACAGAATTTATATGCATCGAAAACTGTAAGGATGCAGTTGCTGATCTACTTGCAACAAAACAACAAATAACATCAGAAAATCAGGAAGGTGATGCCACCTCACTGAATATGAACGAGTTGATAACTAGGAAAGTATCAATGACAACATTATTTCTGCTAAAATCTTATTATTTCCATGCAGACACCTAAGAGAAACTATGGCAGGTTACTTTTCAAAAAGCAATTAGATTAAAGTAGTCCAACATCTTGTTAAAAAAATGAAAATGATAGAAAATCATGTCTTTAAAATTTTTTAATCTAAAAAAATTATTGAATTTGTATTATTCTTTGTTCAATGCTAATTTTTATCTTTGTTAATTGATGAAACAAAAATCATTTAATTTATTTTCCCTTCTATAAATGCAATGTGTCAGATTTTCCTTCCTCTGTTAAACACTTACGAGATATTTAAATTTTTGTTTGATTTTGTTGCCCCAATTTGGAATTCACATGTAGGGCTGTTCCATTAGCTGACAACCATCCATTCTGTCTTCTTATAATTGATGTCGGTTACTGTTCCTTAAATAGGTAAAAGAAACGCCGCTGCTGGACAATGGAAGATTGGCACTATGTTGCTTGGCCAAACAAATCATGTTTCCAGCTTTTTTTCGGGTAGACAGCAGAGTTCGTGCATGGAAGAAAACCGTGTGAGGCTAAATCTGGCCTGTCATCAATCTGTTATGTAATCTCTTTAATGACCTAGGATGTGTTCTGTTGGAGTTTGCAAATACCATTAGTGAAATTGGAGTCTGTGTTAACAGATATAATATCCACAGATCTTGTTGCAGACACTTTGCATTTCTTTATACTTGCCATGTTTCCCAGTGGTGGTGCTTTTTTCGACAACTTAATGCACATAGACCATATCGTGCGCAGGTAACACAAAATTGGTTCCAAGAACACTTACTCCCAAATATTCTATTGCCCTTCGGTTCGCTATAGCATGTATTTCTTGCAACCACGCCCAACAAGCGCAGCTGAAGTTACGGACATCCTGAAATATGACTGGGTAGGTATACTCATGCAATGTTCGAAATCAATCACCAACTTCTTTTCTTCCCTCACAACCATAAGATCATAAAAGCATCAATCATTCACTTTTACGAACAATCAAATATGCATCCCTACAGCTATGGGTAAATTAAGCATGGCAGACTGTGCTATCTAGCTTTGATTGGCAATTAACCTAGGATAAGGACACTACCGATTTGGCTGAGAATGGCAACTCCATCCTGTAAAAAATACTTGCAAAAGAAGCCAAAACTTCGTCTTATCGAGTCACTGCATTACGCCCATCCAGTGTTGCACACAGAGCATTGCCCGGAGTGTTAAGATTTCAAGGTCGGTAAATGTGTATAAATCGTTGAGAGTGGGGCAAACTAGAAAATGTCCCATATTTTGTAACTGCACGCATTAGCAATTAGGACCAACATCGGTGACATACTCATTTCTGAAGGTTGGCTCCACAGCGACCAACAACTGTTCGGGGTGATTAAGGCAGAAGGGCAAGGTATCACTGGAGCCAAGAAGAGAGGTTCTGTAGGGCTGAAAGATAGCCTGTGTTCCACAATGTTAAGCTGGCTACAACAAAGGGACAGGCGCTAACTAGGAACTCTGTTATTCAGTGGTCCGATTGAATATAAAAAGTAGTGTCTTGTCTTGAGCCTCTTTGTCACTGATTCACAGCCGTGGAGTGGATGATGATAGTCAGTATTCTGCTTCAACTAGTGAGACATATTCTACTGTGGAGTAGCAAAAGGCTAGAGCTGCAGTGCAAATTGTATGGACATGGGCAGCCCATTTGGTGTCAGCCATCTTCTTTAGAATGTTGTTTCTTGATCCAACCTTGGCTTTAGTCTTTGCAATGTTGTCTTTGCAATACGGTCCAGAGTGACCCCAAGGTAGACAGGCTTGGAAGTGTACTCTAACCGTTTTCCATACAAGTTGATCCTGAGCTGGTGGTTAGTTTCTCTGTTCAGTAGGTGGAAGGCACTGTTTTGTGTCTTGCCAAGTTTAGTTCGAAGGTGGTTGATAGCATAGTATGGGATAAGGCCCCCCACAGCATTGGTAAGTGAGGTCTCAACTTCCTCGAAAGATTGCTTCTGAGATACAATGCAGAGATCATCTACATAGAGGAAGCTCCTAGTATTTGGGTGGATAAACTGACCATTTGTGTAGCTATTGAGAAAGGAAGCAAGCACGCTTCCTTGGGAAGACCATTCTTCTGTGTCCGCCATCGGTTGCGTTTCCTGCAAAGAATCGTCTGTTTAACAACAGTTTCCGGACAAGTAGAGTGAACTTCAAGTCTCCAATCATCCCGAGGCTGACAGGGTCATATTCTGTAGAGAGGTCAATGAATGCAGTACCTGTGATCTCAACCTTCTCAAATACATCTTCAAAGAATTGTGTGAAGTTCAGTAGTTGACTAGCGCAATACTTTCCAGATCTGAAGCCTGCCTGTTCTGGAATGAGTTTAGTATCTATGAACGGAGCCAGATGGTTTAAGATGAGGCGTTCTAAGACCTTGTAGGTATAGAAGAGGAGGAATATTTGATTGTAGCTCTTGAGACTTGCAGGATCTTTACCAGGCTTCAGAAGATATCTTTGAGATCTTGTTAGAGCTCATACATTCATTAAGCATCTCAAGGAGCCTTGTGAGGGAAACTGGGCCCAGATTCTTAATCTGTTCAACAAGGATGTCGTCGAGGCCTGCAGATTTGTTGTTTTTCATGACTTTGTTTGCTGCATCCAATTCATTTCTTATGAAGGGCCTTGTTTAGCTGAAGGGTTCTTGGTTGGGTACGTTTGGTAACTTGAGCAAATTTGGTATCAGAGGATGGTTATCTGAGTTACCTCAGTTTTTTGTAGCAGCTGGTGGGCAACATAGTTGGCTGTAACTTGAGAATTGGTTGGGTATTTGTGTATTTATTTAACAATATCCGTATAGTCTTCCAGGCTTTCTTGCTGTTATGTGTCATGTCTGTACTTTCAATCACTTCCTGGCTCTTCTTCCGCCTGCCCTAAATGATGCAGTTGCTCAGAATATCCCCGTATTCCAAGGTGTCAGTATCAAAGGTAGCGAGTAAGTCAATAATGGATGAGTCCAGGTCATCTGTGAAGCTCTTTCAGCCGGCCTTCCTCATGTTGAAACACCGCCTGAAGGGAGTGGTGTGAGGTGAGGTGACAGCATTCATCTTAATTCCAATAGGTCGATATTGGGAATGAGAAATTGGGTCTAGCACAAACTGTTAAAGTCACCTATGACTACGTTAATGAGGCCATTATGCTGAATGTCAAATATTGTTATTGGTGGTTTATAGACAGAGCTGACTGATATTCCCATGATGTCGACAAAGAGGACTCATATCATTTGGCCTGTTAGCTGATAGATCATCACGGATGAAGATCGCACTTCCGTACTGGTCATGACGACTCTAAGCAATAAGGGTCATGCCAGGAATTCTTGGGTGAATGCTGGTAGTGCCACGGTGTGTCTCTTGCAGGCATAGAATGTCACATCTGTGTTGGATACACAGGTCTACCAAGAGATCTTGCTTGGTGCCAGTGAGACATTCAATGTTAGATGAGATAATGCTGAAGGCCGGTCCTGAAGAGGAACCGTGTGATCTCGAGTCTCATCGACACTAGGGTCTCAGGAAAACATGATTATAGAAGTCTGGCAGATAAAATCAGTAGCGTAAGTATAGCGTGTAGTGTAACGTGGGGAAAGATTGGAAAACTGAACTCATCTGACGGAGACCGCTACGTGAACGTTCCTTCGGTGGACCCCGATACAACAACAACAACAGTCTGGCGAGGCTATGGAGTATGGAACTGAGGAGGAGGGGGAGGAGGGGGATGTATGCGTAAACTTGAACAAAATCACAAAGAAAATAAATTTGCATAATTACTTGTTTTTATCATGATATTAAATGGTTATTTTTACAAAACTTGTAATAATGAAAATGAAATGAGTCATCTAAAATTTATCCCAAGAGAACCGTTACAAGTTAAAGAAAAATGGCGTAGAGAATCGGGAAAGATGGGCGACATTGAGAATTTAGAAAATTGTGCTCAACTTAATCATCGGTTATCGGTATTTCCATAGCTGAAGTGATTAAAGCGATGTCCCGAAGTGATATATATATATATATATATATATATATATATATATATATATATATTAATAAATATACATATACCTACGTTTAATGTGCGACTCGAGTTTCGTTGGTTACCCAACACATCGGACACGAGATATAGCATATGGTTTATTTTTAAAAAAGTATACAGATGCTATAGTTCAAAAATAATGACAGCACAAAAATAGTACTAAAACAATATCGGGGTTTAAGCGCAGGAAATGAGGTGTAGGTATGAGTGAATAATAGAATAAAAGAGAAAAAAAGGGAAATTGAAGTACGCTTAAAATTTAAGATTTGAACGCTGAGCGCTGTTTCATCCTAAAAAATATTAATAATCTAAATCTACTAAATAACGGAATGAACTTATTGTTTCTCTTAAAATATTGTCATCCTGGATAAACCACTTTCCGTCTAAATTTAATTTCAAAGTTTAATTTTCCGCCCACTTTTATTTCGGGTCATACACCGATTATCTCCCTCTAACCAGTCCAACGTCTTTTACAAACAGCGTCCAGCGTTCAAATTTTAAATTTAAGCGAATTATTTTAAGCTAAATTATATTAAGTCGGATTGCTGCCTAAATATACAATTATACACACATATATATATATATATATATATATATATATATATATATATATATTATATATATATATATTTAGTTTACGAAAAGCTAGGTAATCCGTATGGGTAGACTCAAGGAGGATAAAATCCAGAGAGCTCAATAAATAAAAATAAAAACTGACCACTTTAAGGACCATGTAATAAATTATTTCACCACGGCCATTTTAAAGGACCGCGGATCATCAGACTTTACTTCCAAAATATATATATATATATATATATATATATATATATATATATATATATATATATATATCCCTAGTATGTTTGTGTAGGTATATATATAATATACACACAAAAATTAGCGTGGGACGCTTCAAAAGTTATGCTTCCTACTAAATTCCACAGAAGCTATAACAGATACAAGGAGCGTCTTAACACTGTTGGATCGAGAAATTTTCTGCTGCAATACATTATTATTTTCCCCGCATAGTCACCACCACTGGCAATGTATTTTTGTCAGTGATGAACTAGAGTCTGAACGCTGTGCTCATAAAGATCTGCACCAGTGATGACCAATTTTTTACATACAACGCCGCCACTACCGAATGAATTACCTATCTTCTAACTGTGGTCGCATCCACTGTTTGATCTCCATAAACGTTCAGCAAGCGTCGATGACTTTCATTTCAAACGCCATTTTGCCAGACTAACGTTCAGTTGCTATCTGGTTCCATGCAAAAAGAAAATATTGACCATTGGCAAGAAGGTTCGAGTTCTGTTATATTACCAGCATCCACCTTTGAGGTCGGAGGCTTACATAATAAATTAGGAAGCATTACTTTTGGAACAAAATTTTATATAAGAGGCGAGTGCAAAAGAAACTAAAGTATTAGTTTTGGATTCATTTGGACAATACTATAACTGAAACTCGGTTACATGTTGTTATGATAACAGGTTGTAGGTACCTCCACGAGCTCGCTAAAAAAAAGAGCATAGCATGATGAAAAAGTTGCCAAACTTGACGAAAACAAAATTTTATCGTCTAAATGTTTATGTTATTATTAAGAGGAAAGATCAAAGTTTATTTTAATTATTTTTTTAAAAATTTTCCTTCTTTTTAGAACAATCTGAATTTTCATTTAAAAATCCTTGTTTCTCTTTGTATCACCGGAACTAGTAAAATAACATATACAATTTTTAGCACTTTTCTTTTTGTATGACACACATTAATTTGGAAAATCTTGCAAAAATAAAAATAATTGTCGGATGTTAATGAAACTTTCAGAAACTATTCACAGATGCTCGAAATTATTATAAATTAATTATAAATTATATTTTTTTTTTTTATTAAAGTCATGGCAGGAATATTTTATTTTATATTTAATACTCCCCACCCCCTAACTAATTTTATGAAAACTCTAGAAATTCGATCGAGTCCACTTTAGTAATTACAATAGTTAAAAATACAAGGCTTTGAGGAATGCAAATCATGTTTTTTTTTGTTTTTAATTGGACCCATCCTACCTGAAAATCAGCTCTGAATTGTAACATACAAATCTCAATAAAACAAATATATTATTTAATTTCAAATGTTTTTACTTGCTTTTAGTTGTTTTTATGAATATGAACAATATTTTCTGAAAGCAAAAAACTTTTCGATGAAAAATGAATTTTTAATACAATTATTTGTTATTTTTTAAATATAATAGATTTTTACATTTAAGTTGTTAAAATATTATAAAATTAGTTAAAAGCCGCATCCAGTTTCGTAAGTGCCCTTATGAGATAGATCTTTTTTAACACGTTGTAAATTGTATCGTTTTGACTAATCAGAAGATCCGCAGTAATTAAGAAATGTAATTTTGTGTTTATAATCGGGCTCTAATTATAAAGTACGGAAGACCAACCAGAATACAATTAAGTTGTGTTATTTGTCCCACATTGCTTTAAAACTAATTTAGCATGTAATAGAGATATATTGAAATAGTCCGGTCGTATATTAATGGTGGGGTGTGGAGACTCATAGATGATGGCAATTTCAATGCATTTCTCTCTCAATAAATTACGGTATATTTCCTTTTTATTAAAATGATGCTTTTAGTGATCAAATGTGTTTCGGTGAAACACAAGTGCACTGAGTATATTATTGAATTTTAAGTCTTAATTTTTTTTTTTTAATGCTGAAAATCTAATCTATCAAAATCTATAAGTTATATGTATCTCATTACATTTCAGTTTTTCCAGCTCTCACTTTTGGTTCAACTCTCATTTTTAGTTGAAAATCAAAAGTTACAATATCTTACGTGTCACAAAAAAAAACTTCCAAATTCATGAAAGATAGACTCAAGTTGTACACACAGAGGAACTTGCATACCAGTTTAATATCAATCAAAAAATTAAAGAATATATTCAAAGTTAAAACATTCTTACTAATTTCAAATGATCTCTTCCTCAACCTTTTACCGATCATGAAAAACAATTATTTAAGTTTGACCCTAATTACCACATATACATAATTTTCTGCGTTAACAAAATGAAAGTGGATATTAAAATACTTTATCAAAAATGTTGGCATTACAAGCATATAAACATATAAATATAAGCCCTAACTTACGGCATCTACTAAAAAACGGAAGGAGAAAAATAACAAAAATCGTGATATCTGGAGTACAATGTGGTGATATATGGTGTGCTGCAGAGATAGCTCCAGAGAAAGGCACTAAAAATAAAAATAGCTTGGATATGGTACAGAGCAAAAGTTACATGATATAAAATATATTTTAAGCAATCACTGTGAACCTGAATTATATTTTAAAAAATAATAATTTACGATCCGCCTGAAGGTTATAAAAAGATTATTTTCGGTAGAAAGCCTATCATCCTGGAATTCACTTACAAAATGCCAGCCAGAAAAGCTCTTGTTAACACGACTCGAGAATGTTAGTTTGTTTAAATGACACGTTAAGAATATTAATTTTTGTCGTGTCATTTATATGTTAATGTTTAAATAACACCTCTTTGTTATGTTATTTTAATGTTAATTTGTTTAAATGACAACCTTTATTATAGTGTTATTTTAATTTGTTTAATACTACTTTATGGCAAGCTGGCGGCGAACCATAAAACGGCCCACTAGTAAAAACTAAGTTATTTGCAATATTATCAAATACTGCAAAGAGCTTAGTTGATTAAAATACCCAGGGACGACAGCTACAGCAGCCAGAATGAAACTGTAGGTTGGAACATTATTATTATTATTATTATTATTATTATTATTATTATTATTATTATTATTATTATCGTTATGTGAACTTTTTAACAAACTTTTTAAAAAATCTCATTTCCACGAACCGTAAAATATTTTATTTGTTACAAAATATACTCTTCAAATACGAAGTTATATTTTTCGAAATGTAAATAAAATCAACTTTCATACACACCTCAGACAAAAAATGTATTATAAAAATGCAGATAAACTGCACTCTTGAATTTTATAGTTCGGTTTGTTTTAATAATTCAACTTTAACAAATTAGCAAACAAAATACTATTCAGTCATAATACAATCACAAAAAACAAAATCTTCTATTAACTTAAACTATGTCCGTGTCATTTTTATATATCAAGTGACCGTGTTCTCTGCTATGTCTGAGGCTCTTAAAAAATTCTGCAAAAGAACTTTGCTCCAATAAAGACATTGCATTTAAGATTGACGATGAAACCATCATTTATGTTATACCAAATAAGAAAGGCTACAATTCTAAACTGCAAATTATTCTCAACAACACTTCGGAAAAACACTTACTGGCATTTTCTTTTTTAATTTAAAAATAAACATGTAAACTGTCATTGCTAAAATGCGGAAATAGGATTCATGATTGTAGAATTAAAAACATTGTGGAATTAAAAAACCCAGCTACTTGGAAAAACAAAAATCCTTACAATAGGAGCCACTGTTACTTCCCAAATTCAAACCCTAGTTTACCAACCATTCAAAACAGTTAACCATATTATACTAGCATACACTCCAAACAACGTCAACGAATTTTCACAAATCTTACCCATAAAAAAGACGAGTTTTTCACTAACGTCCCCCTAAAAGATTGAAATATATAAATATTCCTTCTCCCGTCCACCTTAATATCATAATGAACATCCTCCGTAAACTTATAGCTAAAATTCCGCTCTATTCCTTGATAATATTTACCCATAGACTGATGAAGTTGCAATGGGGTCACCTCTACGTCCGACCTTCTGTAACTATTATATGTTCCACTTAGAAAATAGTCTCCAAAAACTTAACTGAATCCGCGATATGTAGACACGATATTCCTATTAGCTAAAAAAGATGATAAAGCTAAAAAAGATGAATGGAATATTTAAAAATAACGTTTAAAAATAATTCTGTCTTCTGCTTTATCTGTTAACTATACAGCAATAATGACAGCCCCACCCTTGAAGTCTTAATAGACTCTAATGACCAAATTTTCGCCACAAAATCAATGTTTAAATTCTTACCTCTTTAATTATAATATTCAGTAACCACATAGATATAAGACAGCTATCATTAAAAAGTTTAATCACCAGGGCCCACCAAATTTCTTCTTCTCGCGCACTATTTTATAAAGGACAATGACATAAAACAAACATTTTAGACATTTTATTAAGTGCAATATCCCTTCAGGACATAGACAATCATGGTTATCTTTTCTTTATTATTTGTGAAATGTCATGACTTCTTGGGAAAGATAGTGAAGGGGTTTCATATTGTTTCTCTACGGTTTTGAATTCAGAATTGTTCGCCAGGGTTGACAAACCTAGAGAGCCCAGCCTGCTATTTAATCCATAGATTTGAGTGGGAAAATCAATGTATACATTCCCCAAGTATCTCACTGCAAAATGAATGCAAGAGAATAGACCAGAAATTGACAATTCCATTTTCCTCACTGATAACCGCTACACAGGACGCATGCCCATTATTATAACAAGGTTTATATTTTCTTATTTTAATTTCCTTATACTTTTTAGATTCAACGGAGAATTTCAGTTCAGTTCAACCTACGACATGTAAGAACTTTAGTGTATCCTGATGAGGAGTTGCCCTTCATGACATTACTTAAAACAATTCGTAGCGCCCATCTCTTCTCCCAGTAACATGTGAGAGGTTGTACTGGGTTACATACATGTATCAACAACAAAGAGTAATCCCAAACTGATAAAGGTGTGAAGACATCATTTTTCCACCCCCAACTATGGATTAAATAGCAGGACAGAATGGGCTATCTAGCCTTGGTTTGAAACCGGTCTAAGAGAAGGATAACTCTAAATTCAATAGGGTTAAGGGTGGGGCCAGCAACTTCACCCCGTAAAAAAACACTTGCAACGAAAACCGCAAGGTGTTAAGGAGGAGGGGGAAGAGAAGAATAATAATGTCTGTCACATTTTTCTTGTTAGTTCCGCCTTGAATTTTGGAATTCTCTGTGTATTTCGGTTTATGCTAATATAATGATCCGAATTACGAACTTTAATTCCATTAATTATTTAATATTAATAGCTTTACAATGATGCGAATTATTAACTTTTTAAATCCATTTATTATTTTCAGCTTTTATTGTAGCTGAAAAAGAATGCATTGTTTCTCCAAAGTTGATTATAGTAACAATACCAGCTTAAATTTAAGATCTTCTCTCAGTTATTGTTCTAGTGATTCTATGGCGCTTTTAAGCAGAATGCATGAAATGAATTTGCTTGTTTTTGATTAGTTTGTTATTGAAAAAGATGATAAAAATATTCAAGAAAGATCTGGATAAAGAAAGATCTACCATTAATATTATTACAAATAGTTTAATATCTTTTCAATCAGATACCAGATTCTAACATAGGCTAAATAGATCACGATCAGCATAATCTGAAACTTACTTACAAGTTAGATCAGCATTTCTCAACCGGTTCGCCTGGGTATACTAATGCACCCTGAAAGGTAGTCAGGTGTGTCCCAAGTGTGCAAATTACTCTTTTTGAGTAGTTACACGACTACTTATCATCTCTCAATTGCGTCTCTGTCTTTGGGCAGAGTACGCTCAGGGGCTTCTCTGTCAAAGGACAGAGGGACAACTGGGAAAATAATACTGAAGAGGTGCCCAGCCCTGGGGAACAGCTGCCCGAGGCTGCACCCTCCCATTGGGAGAGATCGGTGCTCGCACCGAGGCCAGCGCAACCGACGGTTACGGGGGCTGAGGGGAATTTTTGTTCCTGTATCGGGTGTACGCGTTCGGGTCCTCACCTAAAAATAGAACTTGTGTCACATCTCGTCCTAGTGGGGGGGGGCAGAGTAAATACCGTGTGTCCCAAGTGAGCAGAGGTGTAATTTATGAATTATTTTTATATTTAAAAAATGTTTATTTTTAAAAAGCTAAAGACACCAAGCACATGGCTTCCATATCTAAGTCAAGCCCTTGTCATTTGATATTTTAAACTGAATGCTAAATTCTTTAATCTTTAAATCGGTCACTATCAGCCTCTCTAAAAAATAGCAGATTCTTCATAAATCCCTTTAAATGAAAACTTTTCCGTTTAAATATACAACGAAATGTCTTAAAAATAAATGCTTATTTCAGGAGGCCTCTTTATTACTTTCCTATTTTCAAATTTTAATGAATAATTTTTCTTTTTATTAAAATTTAAAGCGCGCACCAGAGTTTTAGTTATTCTACAAGTGCGCCATGAAGTAAAAATGGTTGAGAAACACTGAGTTAGAATTAGATAAACGAAAATTGCCATATATTCTCTTACAGACACCGACTGGAAAACTGCATTTGATGTATGATTCCCATCCTATTTACATACGGTATTCTGGAGTTAGGCTTCATACAGGTACTGGTTATCCGCGGCGTTTGCCTATAGACACACCTCAATTTCACATATAAAGCTCGACTTACCTTTTCACCTATTTTTGGAGAGGGAGTTATAAAAACATACCATCAAATGTCTAAATCTTGTGAAAAATGCAAAGTTAGGGTTTTAATATCAAATACAGACATCAACAAAATTTGATTTGGTTCACTACATCAAATACACATACATGCATGTAAGCACAATTTTTTTTTAAATTATTATAATCATACCCGTCGCCAGTGCTTCGAGTTGGAGTGACCTTTAAGTCAGGAGTTCGCGAGTAAGAATTTCCACATTAAAATTAGTCCAGATCATTTTTACTGAGAATGGTCAGGGTTGGTCCCCACCTTGGAGATGGGCCTGATTATAATGTTATGTGGACAAAAAGTTGTAGTAAGTCAACTCAATTCAGTTGACCCATGCAAAGCGCAGTTAAAGAGATCGTCAGTAAATTGGATGCTCACTGGGTGTCGTATACTTGAAGTCTTGTACTAAAACTAACCTAAGTTAGTATAGACGAGAAAACTAACCTAGGTTTGTATAGACGAGATGAAAATTTCCCGCTCGGTCTGACCCACTTTCTAAAATCAGTATTTCAATGGCCAAACATCAGAATACTCATTTTAGACAAGGGGTTTGTCCGAGAACTTTTCAGCACCAACGTATGTATGTATATATATATATATATATATATATATATATATATATATATATATATATATATATATATATATATATATAGGGGGTTCAGTTATCATGACTAAAGTTAATTTTCATCGTTTCTCACAAAAAACTATTTTTACTATTCTAAAATAATTTGTTTGCATATTTAATGTGTAACCTTTTCAAATCTTCAATTATGAGAGAAATGTAAATTAGTGTCTTAATTAAAATTAAATTTCATTTCTAGTATCTTTGTAGACATTGGTGTTAGTTCATACTTTACGAAAATCACATAATTTTAGTTCAAAAGAATTGTTATATAATTTAATTTTAGAAAATATTTAGCTTAAAAAAATTAAATATTTTCTGTTCCTGTAGATAATTATTTGAATTCAGTGTAATACTCCGTAAGTCTTTGGTGAAATTTCGTATATGTCTGACCTCTTAAATTTAATGTATGCTTGACCTCTTAAATTTCAAGGATGTTTGGCGTTAAATTTCGGGACATGTTTGAAATTTTTGAATTTAAGCAATGTAATAATTTCGATCATTTAAATTTTAGGTTTTTGATCACTTACGTTTCCGGGCTGTTTGACCTTTTAAATTTCTTTAAATTTTGTGCATGATTTCTTAAATTTCAAGGATGTTTGACCTTAAATCTCGAGAATATTTAACCTCATAAAATGTTAATTGGTTATAATATGAAAAGAAATGTTAAAAATATTCATTAAGGCTGCCACCGACATCATCGTTAAGAATTAAAATATATTTTATTTTGTTTTTGACTGATTAATCTGAGAATGTAATTGTAATAAAATGAAAATGTATTTACTCCTCAATTATGTCTTGAGCTCTTTCGACATATCTATGTAATTCTGGAAATGTGTCTTCGTTTATCAATGATGTGCAAAATTGTTTTCATATATCGTTGATTGTTAAGTTCAGTCACTACTGAGTGCTCCACAATTACAAAACACAATCATTTTCTAAAGACATATTTCTGGAATCAATTAAAGCATTGGGTGTACTAAACTTCCGGTCGAACTGTTAAATATTGTTATTAATAGAGACTTTGGTTCTGGACGTTATGATGTTCGATGTATCAATTCAAATAAGGCAAATAAGTACATCTACAACTGTGCATGCACGTAATTATATGCGAAGACACACAAGTCTTGGCTCGATCCGGAAGTCCTTCCGAAAAATTCTGATGTTTGGTCAGATTTACGAATGTTAGTTGGACCGAGAACTTCTCCCCCGATCTTTCTTAGATAGATAGATAGATAGATAGATAGATAGATAGATAGATAGATAGATAGATAGATAGATAGATAGATAGAATATACATGTGTGATTTTATGCGTGTGTGTGTTACTGTTAATTTGTTAATAGAACCATACTCTTAAAATACACGACCAATTGCTTGTTGAGCATTTTAACCTTAAACATCATTTCAAAATAGTTCTACTGACTGGTTTGTTGTCATAATATTTGTGTACAATATAATTTTCGATACTACGATAGGGAACAGTGTTTAAATTACTTATATTCGGTTACATAATTTTTACAATATGACATGTATGTAAAACTTTCCAATGCACATTCCTGTAAAACTTGGATTAACCAAGTTAATGTCTTCCATAAGACAATATAATGACACTATTCTAGGGTCCTTGTGCTAATGAATTTCGACATTTGAAGCAGAGGTGTTACTAAGATTCGAACAATCATTTCAGTAACAAAGTCAAATTCTTCACCAAAACGATTATTTGTATTGTTTCATTTATACATTTAATGATTACTGGTTAAAAAATAGATCATCTTTTCATAAGATTGGTGATTCCGGTTTCGACATGAACAACGGAATGACATGAAATTCAGATTGAGTCATAATTAAAAAAAAAGTAACCGCAGTAAACATAGAGACGCCTTTGGCAGTATAACAGAGTGTAAAGACCAGAAATTTATTTTTAAAAAATGATGATTCAAAGTAACATTTTACAAGTACAAAAGCGATGTTTAGCCAAGTTTGAAAGACAAAAGTCATCACTGTGCACTGAGCTGGGTAATTTTGAAATGAGAGTGAATCAATAAGTCTGTAGCATGATACTGTTATTAGCTGATGGTTTTATCTAAAACCAACTTGTTATAAAGTTTGATTCAATCTATGGAAAAAGCATTGCGTTAAGTGCCTTTATAAGTTAACAAGGAAGGAGATTATGTTGAAAAGTAAAAATTAGTTACAAATCTAATGACTCAAGTTATAAATAATTTTATTCTTTTGGGGGGGGGATTCTACAATGCACAATAAAATGACTAACTTAAATCCTACGTCTCATCCGGGCATTAATTCTACAGCAAAATCTTAAACAAATTTATAAAAGAATTCTTTACTTACATTCACTGGTTCCATCGTCAGCGTTCATTCTGATGTTTTCTTGGAAGGCAGTGGACATCGATAGTAAAATGCTCAACCAGTTGTACTGCACTTTCCGAATTTGTAATTGTCTATTTAAAATGATTGTTGAAGATGCAACTGCAACTTTTGTTTGTTGTTATTGTTATCTATTTTTATTCTTTATTTTTTTAAAACTATTTCTGCTGATTTGGTTTTTGCTGTCTTTCGCTTGAAGGCGAATTTAATAGTGTAACAATCACTAGTAGATTATTGCTTTTGGTTTTGAAAAAAAAATAACTCTCAAGTAGAGAAATACTTGATAACGGATTTTTTTAAAGAGGGTGTGGGGAGAACAAGGTGGCCCTTTAAGGAAGTGTGAAGAGAGGAGTTAAGGCAGAGCCGGCGGGGGAGTTAGGAGCGGGAAAGATTGTTCAATCGTTGACTGGGCCGGGACTAATCAGTAGATTAAGAAAGACAGATACATAAGCGCCATCCTTCTTTGCAATTCTTGCGCCATACACGGTCTTGTGGGCGGGAGTCGCGGTATGGGAAATAAACAGATGGGACCTTATTGCGCACTGAATGAAATGGAAGGTGAATAAGACAACCACAACACATATTTTCTACATCCGTACACATGAATACATACACACACCAACACACACACAGACACACACACACCTTATCAGTATATATTAACAGTCATTTCCATGTCTACTAACCTTCATGTACTCACTTATATAACATATAAGAACATGCTACATTTTCAATCACGCCTCTTTCTTTCGGAGGACAATTTATTTTCGATGTTGATTAAAAAGCTAAACAAACCAAGTGTCTCAATTAACCAGGCCATATCTCCATTACGAGAAGATAATCATATAGCTTAATAATCAGACATGTGCTCCAAAGTAAATATTACCATAACCACAGTAAGAGTTAAGAACACATTTTCAATTGATTTTGCGTTGCTTTTTATTGACCAATAGGAAAGCTTTACAAGAAGTCGGTTCGACCAATCAAAAAGCTTAGAAAGAATTGAGCCTTATTCTTGTAAAACTGATTTGTAGTTTGAGGAATATAAATGTGAAATCGTTAAAAAATATAACTTTTAAAGATGAAAATAACTGAATATTGACACAATGTGAATATCGCAGAACTGAAAAGTATTAATTATTCCAAAAACCATATAGAATTAAGAACTTGGTGTTAGTGTTTTCTGGAAATAATGTTTTAAAAGTCATTCAATTACTGTTCGGGTGAGATCATTGAGAATATTGAATCATTAAAAATTATTCAATATTTTCAATGATCTCACCCGAGCAGTAAAGCTAAATAAATTTATTCAACCAATAATTGTCACTGATTGTAAAAAAGTTTCCCATTTTTTACAAAGCTCCTCAGAGAATTTATTTAGAACACAATTTCTTTGTACGATAGAGTGATATAAGATATTGAAATTATTTTTTTTATTATCTACATTGTGTTTAAACATGAGGCATTTATTCTACCATGCTCCATTGATCAGTTTTCATACTATTAATAATACGAGGAAATAAAATTAACCAAATAAACTACTATGTGTTATGGCTCTTCATTAATTTTGCTGATTTGGGTTAAAGTCATTTGCACTTTGGGCAAATTTGCAAGCAAACCATTTATGTATTTGTAAAATTCATGAAATCCATAAATATGAATCTATTAAAGCAATAGTTTGTTCATTCTATTCTACAAGAAGAAAATTTTCAAATAGCAGCAAATGCGATGATTTGATTAAATGTTTTCTTATCAATTCATTCAAGAACCTTTCAACAAAAATCTATAAAATAAACAAAAATAAAGCGAATGTCAAAAGAATTACATTCATTTTCGCTACCAGATAGTGTTCCATAGCTCTTCGACAAAAGAGAATTAGCAGTAGATTTTTTTAAACTTATATGTTACCAACAAGTGGGCAAAACCATATTATGGAAATTTTTGTAAATTAAATTTAAAAATATTAATTTAGATCACCATCGTAGATTTACATTACAATTTTTTCTTTCTTTGTTTTTTGTTTGAATATTGTCTAATTCTAATTTGAAATACCTCATTATTAACTATATTTAAACTAATTTATCGGCAAATATATTTAAATAATTTTACAATTACCTTTATTTAGAAAAAACAGAAATGTTATAGACAAGCCCGCAAGCGTATGGTTGCAAGACAGAAATACGACAACAGCAGAAATAGATTTACGTGATTTATTTCAATAGGAACGTGTGGTTTTGGGACAGCTACCTTGTTCATAAGCCGGCTGCCGATCCGGGTTGATCTCTCATAGTAGTTCCCACTGGTTGGCGTGGCGTTCCTCCTGCTGACTGCTGCTGATTGCTGCTGACTACTGCTGACTGTCCAGACTGAGCGTGACAGATCTCTTCCCCGGCCTCCCGTTGACTGCTTTGTACTTCCCCGTGTGACCCTTTTTATGGCTTAACGGGCTCGAAAAACGACGCGAGTATAATTAGGAGGGAAGCATTTTTATTGGTCGAAAAATAGAAGCACTTTGAAATATTATTTTATTTTTCGACCGGAACTCGTGCGTCGGGCCTATGCGTAAACGACGATAATGGTCATTTTGTGACGGGGCCTTGTCCCGTTCACATCCGACTCTCGCTCTTGAGTATGTTAATTTATTTGCCTGCAAATCAGCCGAGATATGTCTTATTTTATTTCATAACAGAAACTTTACGTTGATGAACATTTTCTGTTATATGTTCAATATTTCTTAATAAAATTAAACTGACCCTCCATTTCGTCGCCATGCTATAGATTTAAACAATTTTCATAAATATTTTGATACCCTAGTCAACCTTTGTGTCTCCTATATTTGTAAGCACCTCGAGGCGGTGTAATAGTTAGCAAGTTTGTCTCGTTAGAACAATTACGACTGAGTAGTGCGTTCGATACTCACTGGGTGCCCCATACTTTCGGCCTTGTGCCACATCTAAGCTACGCTTGGGAAATCACTATCTCCTATATTCATGGTATTCGTACCAATTTCTGTAGTGTAGAATCTTTTCTCTTGAGACCTTCTCCAGCTGATATCTTAACGCTTTGCGAAAATAATTTGAATCTTCTATTGGTATCAATGAATTTTCTATTCCAGGCTATCTTCCTCTTTGTAAAATAAGAATCTCGAATACATGTGCATAGCCTTGGTGTTTATACCCCCAAAAATCTTCCAATGGCAAGAGAATCGTTTCTTGAATCCCTGGATGATTCTTTCATGTGCTCTCGACTTTCGTTATTAGCTTTCGACTTTTTCTGTTAGCTATCTTTTTTTCCTTTATCGCACCCCTTCTTCCTTGTAATATATTAAGCAACATATCTGACATTATAAAAATCTCTCTCTCTAAATTCATCTGCGAACATCTTTATGTTTGGTGATTTTAATGCTCATCATATCAAGTGGTTTAATCATTCTGATGCTTTTAATTTTCCCGTCCCTCAGTCAAATAATAGATTTCCCTACTCGTTTTCATAGTAAATCTGACAGACAAGCTTCTTTACTTGATTTGTTCCTTACCTCCTCTCCTAGCTCTTGTAAAGCCTCACAACTCTGTACTCTTGGCAATTAGGAACACGCTGTAGTATTTGTTGATATTTCTTTTGGGTCTTCTATTAGACATGAACCTCCTATTCACAAAACTTCGTTCTGTTATCAGAAATACTGATTAGGATTCAATTCGTAATTTTCTTCGCAACGGCCTTTGGAGTAAAATGTTTCACCTTCCTATTGAGAATTGTGTTTCTGAGGCTTTTTCTTGGGTAAAAAGCGACATCGATGCTTTTGTGCCTTCTCTGAAATACCAGATGAAACTACAATCTTCTTGATTCACACCGGCCTATTCAACCGCTATAGCCCACAAGAATCACTTCGATCTGTACCAGCATGATACTTCCGATCACAACAGATGCCTCTCAGTGTCTGCTCGTAATAATTGTAAACGTGTCCTCAAAGTGGATGAGGCACCGTATAGCGTCTAACGTGTTTACTTCTCGTGACTACTGAATAGTGTGTTAAGTAAGAGTAAGTCTTCTATCTCTCTTCTCTTCACTCAATTTGAGGTGTTCAGATCTTCTGCTGATACATCTTGGAGGGGCGTTGGATGTAGCAAATGAAAGTGTTTTGTTACTTCACCAAGAAACAAATTTGTTTGCTTTTAATTTGTTTTCTTTTTTATTTGTGTATTTATTCTTATACTATTTATTGTTTATTATATGATTATAATTTTTATAATATTATTATACAATTATTATCTTTATTTATTATTTATTTATTATTGGTTAAATTTATTAGAATTTATATTTAGTTATTTTTAAGATAAGTTGTTGTATACATCGGTTGTTTTCTTTTTAAAATAAATGTTATTTAACAACTTTTCATTATTACAAATATTCAATAAAATCACTAAGAATTATGAACAATTAATGCTCTGCATTTACTAAATTATTTATATATTGGCATGAATATTTTAATTTTTTTTATTTTAACGTATTTTTCATGAAAGAGAACTTAATTTCGAATTTGGAAGAGAAGCGTTTCGAGTCTTAACGTTTATTTTGTTTTTTTAAGTATTGGCGATTTTCCCACTCTTATTTATTATTCAAGCAGTTCTAACAACAATATTAAAAACTAGTCTTACATAAATTTGAAGAAAAATTTATACTATTCATTTATTATATATATATATATATATATATATATATATATATATATATATATATATATATATATATATGCACATTTCATTAAATACGACAGACATTGAATACGTGTTTTGAAAAATGAAAACATTTTATAAAACATACATGCAACAAAATATTTCTTATTTAACAGTTAAAATATTTAATCCTTGAAAATGGCTAGATGTATAGCAGAAAGCGCTCAGATAAAAAGAAAATTCGAACAGTTTTTATATAATTTATCATCTGAAAAGAAAAAACTTATGAGATCGCATGAGAAATTGTATGAAAACTAAATAAAAGCACCTTGTCTGTCATATTCAATGAAATGTGCACGAAAGAAGGATTGCTGCCTAAAAACACAAATATATATATATATATATATATATATATATATATATATATATATATATATATATATATATATATATATATATATATATTGTGTATATTTAGGCAGCATGTTTTCATTCAAACAGGTTTGGTTAAATAATTTAGACATATCATGTCGATTAGTTTTCGCTGTGATACTTTAAAAAAAAAAAAGGAAAATCTTTGAAATCTAGAACGCTGCATAAGCAGTTAAAACGAACAGTTGAAATGTTTTGAATTTATAGAAACACATATACATACTCACAAACAACTTAACCCCCTCATGAGGGTCTCAGATGAGAGTGAAAGTACTTTAGAAAATAAAAAGTATTTGAAAGAAATTGTTGGTATTTTTCTTAATCAATTTTTAAATTAATCCGCGAAAGGATCACAACGAAAACTAATCGACATGATATGTCTCTAAATTATTTAACCAAACCTATTTGAATATATATATATATATATATATATATATGTGTGTGTGTGTGTGTGTGTGTGTGTGTGTGTGTGTGTGTGTGTGTGAGTGTTTTGTGGATTCCGGGAATGGAATCCTGCACAAATAAATAAACAACGCCAGAAATTGAGATAGAAAAATAAGTGTATTAAACGTAAGAATACAGACTTGAAGTGAAGATTAGTAGTCCAGGAATGCGGGTTAGTAGAAAGTATATGTACAAGTCTCAGTAACTGAAGCCGTAATTATCTTTCTCTCTCTCTCTTCTCTCCTTCGCTCTCTTCTCTCTCTCGCTCTCTTCTCTCTCTCTCTCTCTTCTCTCTCTCTCTCTCTCTCTCTCTCTCTCTCTCTCTGTGAACACCCTGTGTACCTTCTCTGTATCTCTCACCCTGACTCAACGTATCTCAACCTGTAAGTATTCTCTCTGTCAGTATAAGTATACTTTGGACGAGTCCATCTTGTGTAAAAGGGGTCTACCCCACAACACCCTAGCTTCTTGGGGGGGGGGAATATTTTTTTCGCTTATGGTCTATTATTAGTGGTTCCGTGAATTTTCTTTTTCGGCTTGTTCTTCTGATCTCCGTGGCTACTTGTGGTTTTTGGATTTCGAAGGCTTCGAAAATCGCTTCCATCGCGTCTTCATTTTCGGAAGGTGACGAGTTTGGTTCCTCTACCCGTCTTTTCTGTATCTGATTTATGTGTCTCCTGTGAGTGAATTTTTCACCTTGGATCGTGTATAGAACATTCCCCAGTCTGTTTATTATCGTACCTGGTTCCCAGTATGCCATATTATTCTTGAACATTCTGAAATGGACCCGTTCGCCTGGTTTGAAGGATCTTTTAGGCACTATCGGTGTATGCCGGTTTTTATTTTTGCTGGGTAATAGTTTATCAAAAACAGACCGTATTTTGCGGGCAAACATCACTTCAGCCGGCGAAAGGCCAGATGGTGTGTTTCCGTTCGGGGTAATTCTGTAGACTTTGTAGGAACTGTTGTATGGCTCTTTCTGTTGGTCCGTCCTCTGCTTTTTTCAAAGCTCACTTAAGCGTGTCCACAAACCTTTCGGCTTGCCCGTTAGATCGTGGATGGTATGGTGCTATTTTAATATGTTTGACTTGATAAGTCGCACAGAATTCTTGAAAATCGCTCGAGGTGAATTGGGTACCATTATCCGTTACAAGGCAATCTACAACGTCAAATCTTGCGAATAACTCGTGTAGACAATTAATAGTGTTTACCGTCGTAGGGTTTTTGTATCTGAAAACTTCTGGCCACTTGCAAAAGCTATCTACCGTTATCAAGTATTAATATTCATCTATGGGTCTTGCATAGTCCGCATGGATTCTGGACACAGGTCTGTCCACCTTAGGCCATGGTTTTTGTATAATAGGTGGTGCCTTTGCTGCCGCAGCACAGCCTCTACATTTTTCTACCATTTGAGTAATGCCGTTATCCATATTAGGCCAGTACACAAAACTTCTCATTAACGCTTTCATGCGATTTTTCCCTGGGTGTCCTAGATGAAAATCCTTCAGAATTCGTCTTTGTAAAGATTTGGATATGACCACTCTTTCATTATAAAGAAATACGTGATCACAAATTGAAAAACATTCCGCTAGATTTCTTTCTTTTTCTTCTATTTTTCTCTTTGTACTTTGTATGAATTCATCCATTTCAGTTTCTCTTCTGATTTCTAACAAGGTCACTGGCAATTCCCTTACTGTATTGTTTAGAACTTTACTAATTTCGTCTTCGGTTCGCAAAGCCGCTATTTACAGAGTCTTCCAGAGGTTCGCATTTCACAGGTACCAATCTAGATAATCCATCCGCATGACCAATTTTCTTCGACGGTAGGAACTCTAGTTTGAAATTATAATTCAATAATATAGTTCCCATTTCAGAAGTCTGTTGGCTGTGTAAATTGGTAGTCCTTTTTTCGATCCGAATATATTGAGAAGAGGTTTATGGTCAGTTTGAAGGGTGAACTCTCTTCCATATATGTATCTGTGGAAGCGAATTATGGCGAATATTATGCCTAATGCTTCTTTCTCAATTTGCGAATAATTCCTCTCTGCTGGTAACAACGATCTAGATGCGTTAGCTATAGGTTTCCTTGTGTCATCCTGCATCTTTTGTAATATACAAACTCCCACACCGTGTGAGCTTGCGTCACTAGCAATGATAATTTCCAGTTTGGGATCAAAATGCGTCAGTGCTAGATCAGACGTTAATTTCTTTATGATCTCCTCAAAAGCTTTCTGACAATCTTCCGTCCAGTTCTATTTGTTATCTTTTTATTGAGGGGAGCTCTCAATTCGTGCAAGTTTTCAATGAATTCACCGTAATATTTCGCTAGACCAAGAAAGCTTTGCCATTCTGCGACATTTTTCGGCTCAGGCATATTTTTTATTGCAGATGCCCTATCTGGATCTGGTTTTCTGCCACTTTCATTGATTATATGGCCTAGAAACTTGATTTCTTTTAGAAAAAAATCGCATTTTTCCTCCTTCACTTTAAAACCAAAATCATGAATTCTTTTAAAACTTCTTTAATGTGCGTTGCGTGTTCTTCTATATTATCGCTTTTGATTAAAATGTCGTCTAAGTAAGCAGTAGCAAAGTTCTGTCCTATGAGCATGGTATCCATAGTCTGTTGGAAGAGTGACGGTGCTATTTTTATCCCAAATGGCAATCTGTTAAATTTGTAAAGTCCTTTGTGAGTATTGATACGTAAAATTTTTGTACTTTCTTCTTCTACTGGAATCTGAAGATAAGCTTCACTTAAATCAATCTTAGAAAATACCTTACCACCGTTAAGCTTGGTAAATATTTCCTCCAGACTTGGCAATGGGTAATGATAATCCTTGATAGCCTTGTTTAACCCAGTCGAGAAATCTGCGCAAACACGGGTTTCTCCGGATTTTTTCTTTACGTAGACAACTGGTGCCGCCCATTCACTGAATTCGATTTGTGAAAGGATTCCAGTTTGTACCAATCTATCTAACTCCTTTGCAATTTTTTCTATGGTTGCCTTTTCTTGAATACTGGCTGAACATTTTCCTTTAGTTCAATTTTAGCTGCAACCTTATTACATCCTCCCAAACCGCTCGAGAATACTTCGGGAAATTGAATATGTAGTTCTTTTAGTTTTGTAGCTTCTGACGGCTCGCACTCTATTTTCTTACAAAATGAGCTAATGGGTAAATCCCATACGTCAAATTTTTGCATCCAGTCTGTGCCCACCAAATTTTTTGTGTCTTTCATTACAAATATCTTCAATTTTTTCGTTTTTCCATGGAATTTTACGTTTAGAATTACTTCTCCTTCAAAATTAATACGCTTCCCTGTAACAGACTTGGCTATTTTCTGTGTATGAATCATGGTCGGTCTATTTAGATTCCTCCATATTTGTAAATTAATTATAGTTAGATCCGATCCTGAGTCTAACTGTAATTTTACCTTCTTATTTAAGATCTCCACGTATTTTCTTGTGTTTAGTTTGTCTTCGTAGTCCATTCTAGTAGTTCTTACCCTACTAGTGTGTTTTTTGTTTCTGCATTGAGATGCCTTATGTCCCATTTTTCCACAAGCTAAACAGTTCTTGTATTTAAATCGACAGTCTTTATTCCAGTGGAATCCACCACATCTGTAACATGCAGATGGGGGGGGGTTATATTTGCTTTGATCTCTGTCATTAATCGCCTTATACCTTGTAATTTTTTCTTCATGATAAAATTTTTCTTTTTCTTTCGGGAGGGGGCGTAACTTTTTGTTCAACTTACGTATGTGTGCTACTCCCGATTCCTCGATATCCTTAGAGTCTTTATTTATGCTCAAGCATTTTTGGCAGTCTTCTGACAATTTTTGTAGTGTTAATCCAGGCTCGTTTTGAAGCTTCGTGAGCATTCTTTTTCGCATTTCACTGTCCTTGGCTGAGACTAATCCCTGTACGAAAATAAGACACTTAAAATTGTCCGGAGTCAATTCTGCCAATTTAAAATTCTCGCAATGTTTGTTCACAATTGCGGCGAACGTGGAGTAGTCCTTATTTTCGCTTTTTACGAGATTGAGACATTTCCACCTTTTGTGAAAAAGTGAAGTCTTTGGACTGAAGACCTCCGTAAGGCATGTAACTGCCTCGTCAAACGTCAAATCGTTTGTCTTTTTCGGTAGAATATAGTCCACAGATTTTGTGTACTCCTCTGTTCCCAATTTCCTGAATAATAAACGTAGCTTCTTAGCTTCCGTCCAATTTTGGCAATCAATGTTGAAAATATCTTCATGACGCCTGTAATAGTCCCCGAAATTTTTGTCATCTTCTAGAGAGTATTTAAATGTTTCTATTGTGTTCCAAACTGCGTCTTGAGAAAAAGTCGCCTCTTTTTCGGTATTCTTTTGTTGTGCGTTAACCGTTACTTTTAAAATTAATTCCTGGAGTTGCATTTTTCTTTCTTCACTTCTTATAAACTCAAGCATTGCTTTTTGAAAATCTTTCATTTTTTAGGGAGTGACGAAATTTTTCTTTCTATCTCTTATGTACGTTCTTTTATGTTTGTCGTCAATTTGTAGTTCCCAGTGCGAGTTCCTTCGAGTCTTGTCGCCAAGTTGTTGTGGTCGACGTGACTCTCAAATTTCCATCCCCAGTTATTGTGTTGGCGAGCGAAAAATAAAAAATTTTTTTTCGTACGTCCGTA
The DNA here is from genome assembly GCA_964036315.1 of Acanthosepion esculentum. Lineage (NCBI taxonomy): Eukaryota > Metazoa > Mollusca > Cephalopoda > Sepiida > Sepiidae > Acanthosepion > Acanthosepion esculentum. The sequence continues at coordinate 47,136,064 of OZ038496.1, forward strand.
CTCTTCGTCGTCAAGTTGTGTTGACGAGAAAGAATTTTTTTTTTCGTGTGGGTCCGAAATCTTCGTCGCCAAGTTGTTGTGGATTCCGGGAATGGAAGCCTGCAAAAATAAATAAACAACGCCAGTAATTGAGATAGAAAAATAAGTGTATTAAACGTAAGAATACAGACTTGAAGTGAAGATTAGTAGTCCAGGAATGCGCGTTAGTAGAAAGTATATGTACAAGTCTCTGTAAATGAAGCCCTAATTATCTCTCTCGCTGGAATCTCGTATAACTCTCTGTGAACACCCTGTGTACTGTCTCCGTATCTCTCACTCTGACTCAACGTATTTCAACCTGCAGGTATTCTCTCTGTCAGTATAAGTATACTTTGGACGAGTCCATCTTGTGTAAAAGGGGTTTGCCCCACAACAATATATATATATTCTTCATATATATATATATATATATATATATATATATATATATATATATATTCTTTTTATATTTATTGATTTAGTTTTATTATTCATTATTTAAACAGAAATTATGATAAAATTATAAAAGTAAGAATGAGTGGTTCATTTGAAAAGGTAAAATATGTTTGTGTGTGTGACCTCAAGTAATTTGATTTTTTTTTATTATGACTAGAAGTTATTACTAAATTCGAAGCGTGTTGTAACACCTCTTATACCATAAAACCAGCATCCAAAATCGCCTCTTCAGCTGCCTCCGGCAAAGAGGAACAAAGACGAGGTTATGTTTGTGCCGCATCCCTCCTTATGGGGAGGTGTCAGGTAAATATCAAGGATAGGTTTTCTCTCTATGCTATACGGTGACCCTGCATGTGTGGGTGATGCACTTTTAGTTAGTGATAGAACTTTGGGTTGTTTAGTGACTCTGTTCTTCGGAATAGTATCACATCCACCATAGGAATCTTTTAAGGTTCCTATTTTTTACTTCTGAGTTACCGTGCGATTCACTCCTATTAGCAATAGGTCGTCTCAAACCAGTAGTCCGACGGGTTACGACTTGGTTCTGTGCGGTGGTTGACCCATGAGGTCTGCCGTTTTAGTCGAGCCCGTATGCGGTCTGCGATCTGCTTAGTTATGGGTGCGACCTATTTTCATAGTGGATGTTCCACACCCGCTCAGGACGTCTTAGAGATCCTGTTCCTCGGAACAGCATGATCCTTGCTCCCTGTCTTCCTTTTCAGGAGTAAGACACCGTCTTTACTCTGATTATATGGTATGCTATTACCATTTATCCTTTTAAGGGCAAATTTATTTTCTTCCCCCTGACGGCCTGGGCCAGCGCACGACCTCACGTTCCGGTATCCCCAGCGCTTGTCAACGGTTCCTACACCCACAGCACACGATCTCTCGTTCCGGTATCTCCAGCGCTCGTCAACGGTTCCTGTAGCCACATCGCACGACCATTCGTTCCGGGATTTTCTGCGCTCGTCAATGACCTCGTTATCTTCTGCGTGCAACCAAATGTTCCAACATCTACTAAGCATAGTTATTCTCGTCGCATACCAATCTACCCTCGAGTTCAATCGGTATTTTCTGCGCTCAGCATGTCATCCCTGGTGTCTACCAGCATTCTTTCGTGTATATAAATACTATCGACTGTTCCAGCTACCTTTTGCACATGTCAACTGACTCAGTTTACCTTCTTCGAATATTGACTGTTTCAGTTAACATCGACATTTGTCAACTGATTTGACAGTTCCGAGTATTTTATTTTGTGTGTATCAACTCTTCCGGTCAGTAATCTACACACATCAGTCTAACTCCTGTGTATACAATATTGAATTTGTGTAATATACCAATCGTTACGGTTTTCTCGTCAGCGGTGCTACATAAACTTTTTCTCCAATCTACTTAGAATATTTATCGTTACTAGATTTCGAGTTTCCAATCACGGCTTTTCATCTGATTTCTCCGGAACACTTTTCAACATCTACTTTTCGCATTTTTTTAAATTTTGGCATATTTATTTGAATTATTCGTTTTTGTTGTCCTTGCTTTTGACCTGTCCGATTATTGTGTTTATTTTTAAATGTTAGCGGACACCGTCTGATTAAACCAACTTAGGCTTTTGTGCTTCCGCTTCACAGTGAGGTTTTAATAATTTAGTATTTTCCCCTTGGGCTGGAAGGGGTCTATTGAGGGGTCTCCCCTTTTCACACAAATGGACTCACCCAAGGTATACATATAATACTACCAGTGAATACCCGAAGAGTGAAGGAGTCGAGACGGAACGACAGAAGAGTAGTAGAGTTCAGTAGTAGTAGAGTAAGTCACACACAGAGAGGGCGGCAAGCGTCACAGTTAGCGAGCACGTTGACTCAGTAAGGAGTCATACCGCGATACTTCAATACCAAGACTGTATATATATTATTGCTACTAACCCGCATTCCTGGATCTACTAACCCGTATTACAGTTTGTATTATTACGTTAATACATTTATTTTCCTTATCCATTCCTGGCGTTTGTTATTCATTGATATCGGATTTCATCCCGGAATCCACAACAGGGTCTAAAGCCTTCCTAGAGATGATGTCTCCATAAAAACGCTGTTAACAGGGCAATAGGAGTAGATAGGTTCACTTATCGATAGATAAGAATGGTGAAGCTTGGGACGTTGCTTTAGATATCTCGAAGGTATTTGAATAGTTTTGGCATGCTTGGTCTTCTTCACAAGTTGAATGATTATGCTATTTCCGGACGAATTTTTGAACTGATTCAATCTTTCTTGTAAAATCGGGAAATTAAATTTTTCTTGGACGCTTGAACGGCCACTCTTCTAGATCTTATTGCATTAATGCTGATGTCTCTCATGGCTTTATCCCTGGGCTTACGTTGTTATTAATTTCCACGTCCTTCCTGGTGTCATCAGCTCTCAACTCAGTATCTATGCTGATGACGCAACTATTTGTTCTTGTCTTAATTGTAAATCTGATCACTTCGATAAAGTCAAGCTGACAGCTGAGCTCAAAAATAATCTACAATCTGTTGTTAGCTGGGGAAAGGAATGGAGTTGTTAATTTTAATGCCTCCAAAATGAAATTGCTCTTTTAATCGTCTGAGAGAACCCATCTTACCTCCCATCAGTATGGTTTATGCTAACCTTCAGGGGAGTAACTCCTTACGACTTCTCCGGCTAATATTTTCCGCTGACATGAAGTGGAAAGATTATATTGAATCAGTTGTTAGGTCTTTTGCTAAGAAAGTTTGTTCACTGTGTCGTGATAGACAATTTTTCTCGACAGAATCTATTTTACATATTTGTAAGTCTACCATTTATCCATGCATTAATTATTGCTGCATTTGATCTGGTGCTTCAGATATGTATTTAGAGATTTTTGATAAAATGCAAAGAAGAATCTGCAATGTTATTGGTCCTGACCTGTCATCTCGGTTTCAGTTACTTTTCCACAGCCGTAACGTACGTTCCTTTTCTCATACTCTTTCACACGCAGTATCTCCTTGCATCTTAGCAATCTTATTGCTTTGCTTCATTAAAAAACAACAAATACACTTTTCATATATACATATATTTAAACATATCATATTTTAAATGAATATTTATCTACAAAACTAATCACAATATTTCGCATATGACAATTGTCATATCCTTGTCATTCAGGATTTTCAGTTTTATCTTTAAAACAAAAAAAGAGTCCAATATTTACAGATGCGCGAATCGCTTATTTATCATGTGTAATATAGCATTCGATTTCTATCACGTCACCAGAAGATTCTGCTTACACAATATATATATATAATATATATATATATATATATATATATATATATATATATATATATATATATATATATATATATAGAAAATAAACAAAATTGCTCTCTGACAAAGTTCGTACATTTTGTAGGAGAAAACCACCATTTGATCCGGTGTGTTTAAATAAATTATATATTATATATATAAATTAAATATTATATTTATGAATTACATATAAAATTACGAGAATTTTTCGTGTTTTTTCAAGTTAGAACTTCGGTCAAAAAGCACTCAATAGATAACTAGAGCAATAATTTTAAATAATTTTTTTTTTTAAGTTTAAGTGACATTTCTGGATAGCTGACTCAAGAGCTTTGCATCTAAACGCTCATTAGGGCCCGATGCTTGATATTATCAAATACTCTTGGTCGGTTAACCAGATAAGTCACTTGAACTTTTTTTAATTTATTGAATATATATATATATATATATATATATATATATATATATATATATATATATATTCCTTTCACCTGTTCTTCTTTTCATTTTTTTCTCAAACTTTTTTGCTTCTTACTTTCAGTCCTTCCCGCACTCTTTTCGTGCCATCCTCCTCTTCCTCGGTTTTTCTAAATCATTCTCACTTAATATTACTATGGACGCTTCTCGACTCGAAAACGTAACTGATTTCAGTTCTGAGTGGTTGATGATCGTGCAGATACTGCAGACTGAACCAGGGTAGAAAAGCTTAAAAGTTGTCCGTGTAAACAAGCAAAATCTTCGTATAAATTACAACTTGTTCTAGTATAGTACTTTTCCTTTATCATTAGTGATATTATTTTAACCAAAGAAACAAAAGTGACAAAAAAGAGAAACAGTAGTACACCACATGTTAAAATTGGCTCAACCAGATGAAGTATGTACGACGTAATAGGGAAAAAGTTAGTGCAGCTGTGGCATCCATGGACACGGATAGGATTTAAAAGCGTTTAACTGTGGAATTATTGGTGTTAGGTATAGGCACTCTATCTCTGTAACAAGTGTATACAGGAATACACGAATTCTGAACAAACATAAATGGCATCTGAAAACTGATGTAAAAAGATGATGCAAAAGCAGTAATCACCGACGATTAACAAGGAGAGTATCCACCCAACAAATGGGAACATTGCTTCAAATTATATCCCAATTTAATGCGTGCTGCTCAACGCATAATTCACATATGGACATAGCCCATCAGTAGGATGTTGTGCAAGATATGGAAAGCTCTTTAATAATGTTGGGTATTTTCTGGTAGAGTACTCAGGGGCTACTACTGAAACTGAAATCTTTTTGTCAGGTGTAATATTTACATACCTTATTGAAGACTATTTGTATTACTTTATGCTTGCTGTATTTCTCACCGGCGATTATAGTGCAGCATGATAATACAATGATGCCAGGAAAACTTGGTCGATTCTCAGGTATTCCAATGTTCCCCGTGTTTGTCACATTCAACATGTATACAAAAAATGATGAAAATAAATTCCCTGTAGCTACACCGAATGAACAAAATTCAGTTATTTTTGGATAGATATACTCATCTGATGACCCCAGAACCTCGCAGACTCCATCCCACGTCGCATAGCCACCGTTATTCAAATGAATGTAGGAACTAAACGTTATTATTCAACGCTCTCATTTTTTGGCACTTCATTTTAATAGCAATACCATCGTGTGCTGACAATATAAAAAGTATAAAGTACTGCATACTAAAAACACATTTAGTTATAGAACTATTGTTTAACCACATTGAGTTTATTCTCGGTATTGTGGCTAATTAAGGAATACATTTTATATTTTGTTCGCATTATATTAAATAGATTCATCTAAGACGATAACACTAGCGGATAAGTCAATGATGATAACGTTTACAAAAGATAAAGTTTAATATTTATGCATCCTTCACAAAAATTTGTAAAATAGGAAACAATGATAAAAGTCTAACAAACGCTTCAATGAAAATAAATTTAAAATCCAAATTTTATACAGATAGTAATTGCTTGATCAAATTAATTTTTCTGGGTGAATTTACAGGAGGTATCATCATAAAAATCGGCCAAATATAAACTCCACGCAATGCTAAAAAGTACATTACACAAACATTTAAAAGTGCAACCTGAATAATTTTTGAAACCTGTTATGTGGCTTAAGTAGTTGCGTATTTCCTACAGATATTTACAGTCAGAGACAAAAACTAGGTTTTTTAGTGCTGACTTTCCGAAATCGACATATCTTCCTGCATATGATAATCTTAACACGTATTTCCACCTACAGCATATTGCTCACTCTCATGAATAGTTCTCAGTGGCTGTATTTCTTTTTCTTCTGGTTGTGCGTCACACCAGTCCAGAGCTGTTGGCGCGATCCCCTGATCGCTGCTATCAAATGAGTCTGAGGCTGCTGATCCTCTCTCCAGGTCGAATGGCGACGGTATTCGAATTGGTCCGGAAATATTTGGTGTTGAGAATCTTGTGTTAGTTTTTATCATATTACTCTTCCATGATGGCTTAGGGAAAATTAGAAGAGGGTCAGCAGGGTTGGAAAGATTTATACACAACCAAATTTAAAGAAGGCTTTCTTCTACCATACCAGATACCAATTTGGAAATTATACTCTCACGATATAGTTTTGTATCAGAGAATTTCCTTCTAGAAGACTGCCTTCACTACGGCTAAGAAACTCTAACTATCCAATATTTTCATTGCAAAACCCAAGTTTGAAATCAGATTTTTACTAAAAGTATGCTTTGGGAGAAGAAAAGAAGAGAGTGTGCTAAAATCACTTATCTCGAGCATTATAAATGGCGCAAACGAAAAAACACAAGACTGTTACTCCGATTGTGAAATTTGAATGAAATTTACATATATTAAAAGACATAAAAATAATAATAAGAGTTCAAAATTTACAAAATAAACTTGCACAAAATTTTCCTTTGTACCCCAACAAGATAACAAATTCTAAATACAATTCTGTTTGGCTCAAAAAATAATTATTACTATTATTATCAAAAATATTCGCTTACTTCGATTCATTCAACTGTTGAAAAGGATTAGAAGGGTTGACGATTCAGAGGCGTCGTTGAGTTTCTGGTTTGTTTAGATAATAGTTCAGTTTTACAAAGTGAGATGAAATAAATCTTGTATTTTCATAAAAAAATTCAAAATACATGGCAAACATCGTCCAGCTACTATAGAAAGATAATCGTATATCTCTCTAAATTTGTAGAATGTTCTCCTTTCTGCTTTTTTTTCTGTTACTTCCTTTTCTTTTTCTTTCAGTTTCTTTCTTTTCGTCGTTGTCGTCCTCGTAGTAATAGTAGTCGTTGTCGTCGACTTTTAGTTTTTCTTTTCCTTAGGTCCCAGAACTAGTCAACCCTTCAGCTTTCAGCTTGCTTTTTCTTTTTCATTTTCATTTAAGTTCAGCTCACAAAATCTGCTGACGTCTTCTTTGTGAAAGTTGAGACCCTTCTCCCTGTCTGATCAACCAGAATTCTTAAGTCGGATCCGAATTGAATCAGAAATTTGATATTATGTTACTTCCTTTCCCCATTAGTAAAAACTCACAAAATTTATCTCTTTAAACCACGCCCGTTTGAAAACTTTATTTTGATGGGTTTTGAGACCATCAGACATGAGCCTTAAGTTTACAGATTTTTGAAAACCAAACTTTATACAGGTATTTTTTTTTATAAATCGTCAGGCTTCATTTTTGACGGTTCTTTTACAGCAGCAATTTTAGCCTCACATATACAAAGTTTTGTACATCAAATTTTATTCAAGCTATTTTTCACAACTGAAAAAAAATTACTTGACGAATACACCGTGAACGCCCTTTTATTAATATATAATTGTTGTTTTGGACGGGGTGCGTATTAAGTTACGTTACCTTTTTTTTTCTTTATATTTTTTGTCTGCCAACTGGACGCTAGTTGGGCCGTTTTACTTCTATTCTTACTTCTGGTTTCTTGAGCAATTCTACTTCCGGCATTCTGTCCCTACTTGCTGCCTGCACGTCGTCCAGTTATAATACTACGGGAGGTTTCGACATCGAACTCGACCAGCAGATACGCAACGCCAGCACCGGACTCTGGATCTGACCAACAACATCACAACGCCAGCACCCCATCGCATCGCCAGCTTCCCGTTCCTGCCCGGCATAGACCAGACCAACCACACGTCGATTACCTGACCTCGAAACCCAACCAGCAGCGATCACCTGTAGCGACGAGCGATCGTCCAGCAACTATCAGCAGCAATCACCTGCGACGACCAGCAGCGATCAACTTACCAGTCCGACCGTCGACACGACCGGAACGACCGCACCTCAACTGCCGACCGTCAACATGTTCAGTCCTACCGTCGACACGGCCGCGTCTCAACTTCCTACCGTCAACAAGACCGGAAAGACCGCAACTCAACTCCCGTCATCGACACGTCCAGTCTGACCGTCGATACGACAGGAACGTCCGCACATCAACGTCCCGTCGTCGATATCATCAATCCAACCACGACACGACCGGAACAGCTGCACCTCAACTCCCGGCGTCGACACGTCCAGTCCGACCACCCTTCAATTATCAGACCATCTAACCCTCGACCACTCAGGTCTGTATTGTAAATAAATTTTGTATTAATTTTAAATATCCTCGTTCTAATGTCCATTTTGTTTCACCTGTTAGATTTCACGTCTTTAATTTAAAAATGTTAATGATCCTCTTGTGACGTCATACTGATTTGGGGCGCTCGGGCCATTTCACATCGCTCCCCACTCCAGAGGTTCAGCTACAGTAGTCTGGAGAGGCTAATTCAGTAAAATATGATGGATGTGGCAGAACTTCCCAACCGAGCTCTTTCTTTATATCCACAAGTAGCCTGGTGTGGAGCAAATAAACTAGCGACAATGGAATGGCGCTAGAGTTTGTTTATCTCGGTCAATGCGTGTGGCACTCTTGCGCCGTGTTTCTGGACCTTACCCATTGAGTGAAGATGACGAACGACAGTAACATGATAACTTACCATCTTCTGAGCCAATTTCCTAGTGGTCTGGCGCGGCCCTTTAATCAGAGCGTGCAGTTGGTTCTTATCAAACTGAACAGGCCGGCTACAACGCGGAGAATTTATGAGTTTGAACTTCCCTCCTTGAAACGGTAAAAACCATTTCTATGCCATTTGGTTGGTAAGGAAGTCATCTACGTACAAAGTACTAATGTCTCGAGCAGTTTTGGTAGCTTTTAAATTCAACTTTCATTGAAAGTTCTTTTTTTCTCATGACATTAGGGTTCGTAATATATTTAATTTACAAAAACAATTAACAGCTTTTCTAATTAAAGAATGTCTTAGTTTTATTACATATTTTTATTTTACGATTCAGGGTAGATTTTTGTAACTGGGAGTCCTGTTTGACAAAAAAAATGACAATTTAAATTCTCTAAAGACTTATTCATATAACAAATATAAACATTAAGCGATACAAAAAGTAATTTCTCAAATTTTCATAAAAATTAAATGAGTTGGGGTAACAGACGTAAAAGAAAATATTTTTACAAACATTTTCTAAAAAGAAACGTTTAAAAATAATTTAATTCATTTCTGAATAGTCCTGAAATTTTCATTAAAATCTGACATTTACATGCTTTTTTCAAGAATTTCCAAATCAATGTTTTTCACCGCAAAAAGATGTTTTAAGGTCTCGCGTTGACGCAAACAGAAACAAGATTTTTAATCAAAATTTCCAAAGTTCTAAAAATGATAAAAAAAATAAATAAATAAATTTTGCATCAGAAAATCTTTTGATCTTTCCTCGTAATAATAATAGAAAGATTTTAACGATAAAATTTTGTTTTTATTATGTTTGGGACATTTTTTCATGTGTCCTCTTTTTAACGAATTTAGAGCGATACCTACTTCAGAGATCGTTCTTTTAGTGATAGTTCAGTCAATTGACTCTACTAACGCTATCCAAAAATTATTGAGTAGAATATTCCCTTTCCCATTTTTTATAATAGTGGACCCCAACTTAAATGAATCTTACGAAATGACACATTAAATTCGTACATACACTCAATTCACAAAAGTTCATTAAAATTACCTTTGGTGACACCTATGAGGATCTTACTTTCAACCTGATGTTAAGACTTAAAAATTAATAATATTCAGAAACGTAAATGTGTTGGAATATCTCCAAGATTTCCCGTATCTTTACACTGTTTTTCATGAGAGTTTAACACCCTCACCAGAAATGTAATGTTTTCGCTTAGAAAATGTTTTCGCTTTTTCGACAATAAAACAATACATTTCAAATGTTTATAATGTATATTACGTTTCTCAGAAAGAAAGATTGTTTCAAATTTAATATAATACAGTTTACATAAAAATAGATTTTGGACAGTCTGTAGTCAGACATATAAAAATGTGGTAATTTTCGTAAAAAATGTTTGACGGACAGAAAAAATTTTTTAAAATTCATTATGGTCGACTCTTCCTCTCTACCTGGTTTAAATTAAGCGACTGTAGGGATATAAAAGGCGATTATAGTCCTTTGATCAACATGAAGTCACATGGGTCACGTGACAGGCGCTTAGTGACGTCACTTCATAGTGATGAAAGTGAGCAGTCAATCAGCTTCCAAGAGTCAAATCGAGTAGTAGTTGTTTTTGTTTTTTTAATTCAGGCCAAGGGGCCTGGACTAAAGCTAAAACTACCTCCCCACAGTCAACTGCCACGTGATCGCGTTTACAAGCTAATGGTGTCGTCTCCCTATGGTAATATATCTTCCTCGTGTTGGGAAAAACCCATGACTCGCCGTTTCCTGTTTGGGAGGAATATGTCCCAGCTAGTGACCCGCTTGAATCTGGAATCCTAAATATGGTTTCGACACAAAAGAATTTCCAACAGCTCCAATTCCCGTTGGAAATTATTCCAAAGTAAGACCCTTTCTACATGTGTAGACATGTCTTATAGTTACTTTGCGTGGGACACATGTAAATATGTATATATAATTTTGCGTATGACTTAACGACATAAAACTCTCTCTGAGAACCAAGCATGTTTGTCCTTTCCTTTCAGTTATTCCGGTCCAACCGTTAAATAAGGTGTTATTATATCATTGATATAATAATGCCCATAATGGGGAAAATGCGAACTGGGGGAACAAATCTTTTATGCATAGCTCACCCATTATCTGGAGACATTCCTGGCGTAACATGATATTCTTAATTTCCATCACGGCTATACCAATGGCCGAATAACCACTTGGTCAAAGAGCATTATGAAAGCATCACTGTTGGTATTGGCGTAATTTTATATATTGGCTACTGATTTTTTTTTCAGAGTCGAGATATAGTACTTTTCGACAAGATCCCCTGAAAGTTTATTCTGCATTCAGATATTTCCTCTATCTAATTGATAGTTACTTTCCGGTTTGGCTCGGATAAATAAATTAAGCACTTGATTATTTCATAAAGTTTGTTAAATCTGAGGACAATATTCCCACTGGCAACATAACCCGGGCATTAAAATGTTTTTGTAATACCCCAGCACCGAGTGATTGAGTGATTGATTTTTACGGTTTATCAACTTTTGTGGATTATTTAAAACCGAAACATATTTCTGGATTTTAAGAATAATTATTGAATATTGCATTATCAATTTTTTGAGAATAACAATGATTTCTCCGGGTAAACGTTCTACTATTTAATCCATAGATATGGAAGTGGAGATGGATTTATGCCTTTCCCAAGGGTATTTGAGTGTAATTGAATGTAAGGAATATGACAGTTATTCGAACTCGGCTCTTCGATTTCCCATTTCGAAGCGCTATACATTGCACTACCCGCACATCTTCCAACATGGAATATCAGACATTTGCTAAAGTACAAGAAAAAGACAAACATGTAACAAAAACTTTTTCAGAAAACAAACCCCTGTAAAACATATTCGTCATTGCCTTTTGTAAATATTCCTGTTTTCCATTGAAATTGTATGCGACACCAGCACTGGTTGTCTTCGCCTCTTCGTTCCCGAATCGTTGAGAACGTTTTCTGCACCTTACAAAATCTATAGCGCATATATCCGATTGATTGCAGATAGATTTCTCTGGACACGCATGGAATCTGACATCCATTCCCAAGTGAAATCTTGTATCCAGTACCAATAAGAGAAAGTAGGAAGACACACGTACACACACATACGTGCGTCCCAGAACCAGACAAGCGTGTTTTTTAAGCATATACACATCAATATTATCGGATACAACCATTTATTGTCATACGTCGATCGCTTCATACGTTGGTTCAAGACATTCTCCATATTCATTTAATACGACGTACAGCACAACAAAAACCTTTACCTCAGGGAGGATATCTCGTTTTGGAGTCTTTGCTGTCATCGCCAGTTTGAGTCCAATTTATTTCAACAAACTTTTAGGTTTTCAATGAGTTTGTACTACAGCGTATGACCCGGATGTGAACGACATGGTTGAAAGGTTTCACCGTAGTTTAAAATTGAACTTAAGGACCATGTTAACTAGTGCCTGTAGTCCTTGTCGTGTATGTAGAGTTTTGACATTGTATCACGTTTTATGAAATTGCTACTGAACGGTGTTTCTACTATAGTACTGAAATGGTCGATTAATAACTAAAGAAGAAGTATGTCGCTGTTATTAGTGTTCTGCACATTCTCTTGAATTAAGCCATGACATTGTGGATAATTAGCGACTGTTGTTAATCTATGGAAGCCTTCAATATTCGTTAGTTCAAGATACAATTCTCTCTCTCTCTCTCTCTCTCTCTCTCTCTCTCTCTCTCTCTCTCAAATTGAGTAGCTCATGTATAACAGAACTTTGAATCGAGTAATCCAAATATTTAAGAAAACTATTACAGCTGATCGAGCAATCATTTTGGCTAGGGGTTGAGTTTCGATCTAACGTGTCCCACGGTCGATACATGTAAGTAATTATCTACAGGGTCTTCCTAAGTGTGCGTCTATACTATTACAAACCAAGAAAAGCGGTTCCACTTTATCTACATGCATCATCTGAAAATGGAATTCCTTCACAGTGAATTTCAGCTGATTTTGGAAAAACGATACTTACTGGTAAATGAATTTATATTGGGAACGGGGTAGCGATCGGTTTTCGTTATAGTAGTGGACCAAAGAAAATCACCATAACAACGATAACTTCTGTGACCATATAAAGAACTGATGATCATTCACTCTCTAATTGGGAAATAACTCCTGAACTTACCTTTTTTCTTTTTCTTTTTTTTAATTTGGCTTGAGCTGCTTGCAAGTTTGGCTAGGAGAGCTACCTAGTTTTTCCGAAAATTGGTGAATGTCTTCCTGTGTTAATTCTGTGACAGACTCCACAGTATTTTGTGGTTTGCACTCTCGTGGAGGTGGGGGTGATGCTACACTGGAATATTTTTCTAGTAGTTTATGTATAAACGTCAAAGTTCAACTTTAAATTGTAATAATTTAGTTTTGAATACTTAGCATAAGTGTGATTTATGCTTTTCTCATTTTTGTTTGCAATTAATACATCAATGTAAACATGAATGAAATTGCATCTTCCAAAGGAAGTAGTCATAGTCGTTTTCTCTACATTCTCTTGAATTATTGGTATCTTTTTTTTACAGAAGTGTTTTTTTACAGACGGGGGCTACTACAGGTAGAGAGTTACGTTAAGTTTCATAAAATTGTTTGGTCGACGTTTACAGATTATACGGATAGGAGAAGAAGAAAAGGGTTAACCCGAGACAGGTTAAGATTGTAGGGATCGGGAAAACATTCTCTTGGGAGTCTGTTCCACAGAGAAGTGGTTCGCAGGAAGAAGCTATTCGAATGGAACTTACTTTTCACCGATGGAATACAGAGGGAATGTGGGTGGTTTGCTACAATGTAAGTGGCATGGTGGGTCCTAGCTGTGAAGATTAGGCCTGGCAAAACCAAAGAATGTAGTTCATCCGAGCACTTTACATGGAAGTAGCGATAGAGAAGTGAGGGGCTCGCCCGCCCCGCCTGTAAGAAAGAGGGTGGAAAATGATTCGCTACTCACAAATCTTTAGAGACGCTTTTGAACTCTATCGAGCCGAGAAAGTGAGAACTGGGTAGCCCCCGCCCAGATGTGACAACTGTACTCGATTTTCGGCCTGATCTTGATCTTGTTCTTGTAAAGGTAGAAGATAGCATGAGGAGTCAGGTACTTACTAGAGCAATACGGGGAGCCGAACATTTTACCTAAATCTTTAGCGATGGATCGTATATGAGTTCACCGAGGGGATATCTGTAGGTGACTGGCAGTAGTTCGAGGTTTGATCAGCGGTGATGGAATACTTTTGCTAAATCTAATTTCAAAAATATGTTGTCTGGTAATCTCATCATAAAATCGTGTATGTGGAGGAATGTATATTTGTCTAGTGTTGTTGAAGCACTGAGACACTGCTAGTCAACACATGACTGAAAATAATTTAGGTACTTGATGTAGTAGAAAGGCATAAGGGCTGCTGAATGGTTAGATAGCATCATCACGTAGCATTACTTTGAATTCATTCGCAATCTTTGTAATCTGTGAAGGACCGGTCATTTTTATGTGGTGTTTAATGTGGTACTAAATAGCGTCCTAGTGAGTAGATGAATATACTAAAGTTGGATAGTTATCTGATATTCTGGAATAAACCATGTCATGAGATGCATATAAGTGCATCAATGTTGGATGAAGCAGCAATCAAATAGCCAGTAGGTATTTCAGATAGGTTATACACCTGATTTGATCAGCAGAGACTAAATATCGCCAGTTCAGAAATTATGTAGTGTTCTTATCTCGAATAAAGTATCAGAAATCTGTTTATTCAAAGGTCAGCACAAAGCACATTGTGACAGTTTATCAAATCCTACAACATGCCAAAACCAAACCCAACAAATGTCTTCATTGAATACCTGACAGTATCACCTAAAACTAAGCAAAAAGGCATAATGATACACCAAGTTATGCAGTTTCTCTACAAAAACACTGAGAAATGATTCTCCAGGCAGTAAATATGAGTTATTCCTGGAGAAACACAAAATTGTTCCATGTCACTGACAAAAGCAGTAGCTATGTATTTTGTAAACATGGGAGATGCATTAAACATCATACTGCTATTATTATTATTAGGATATAATCCACTCCTGTCTGCTTCCAACTTTGTGCAGCAATTAGTGTTATTTTGCTGAATGATTGGACTTGTCTCCATGATAAAAAAATGGTATCAATAAAGTAGAATGAGTTTTAGAGACTTTATTACATCCTCTTTACTATGAATCATAATCTTCAAGTATTTAAGCCAGTATTTTTAATCCTTTTTAAGAGGGAAACTGATGTTTTGCTGCCAAAACGGAATAAATGTATACTGGAGGATATTCTGAATAAATAATCTTTCATATTTTCTTTTTTCTTTGCTTAAACATTATGTTGAGCAATCTAATAATAGTCATTCATTTTAAGATTAAAAGATTAAGATTTTTAAACTTAAAATGTATTTTAAAAAAACATAGGCTTCATTGAAATGTTCAACTTAATGACATATAATTCCAGTAAAGTAAAAAGAAAGTAAAAATAAACTTGCATTTGAACTAGGAACTAAAACATAGTGTATGTGTATTAATAGACAGGAATTAAAAAATATCTCAATAAATTATTAGTAACTTTGAATGAATAACAATTTTTAGTTTTCAGTTGAAAGTTAACTTTAGCAATAAAAAATTTAGATTTCCAGTTTTTAAAATTCTACAGATAAAAAAAAATAGAATTCATATTTGCCAGTATAACAGAATCATTATTGCAGTAGGCTTTTGTAGCAATACGATTTCTCACACATCCTTAGGAGATAAATAGATTCTTTTTTTCTATTTAAGTCAATATAATGATTCAGGATTTCTTAGGAATCTTGTCTCCAGCCCATCTTTTAGTCAATTTAATGACCAAGATTTTTCAGGAAACCTGTCTCCACCTTGCCTTTTAATTGGCAAACATAAAATTTTGTTAGTGATTTTAGATAATCAAAAAAGTAGAGTCATTTGAAAAATTTGATGGTTGGTCTCCATTTCTGGAATGCAAGTGTACGGATAGGGGTGATGGGACCCCAGCAAGTATCGATATAATTAGGAAGTCAGCAAGTAGTAAGGAGGAAAGGAACCGCAGTGAGTAAGTCAGCAGTCACTAAAACGGGCAGGCAGCAAGTGTAAAGGTCCATATTAAAAAATCATATTGTTTGCTATTTCACAACCAGAGTTTGAAAGCATTTGTCATTACTCTTTGTTGAATTCGATCACAGCTAGTGAGACAAACATGTGAACATAGCGAGCCGGGTGTATAATCATACAGCAGAACTTGGATGTCATCACAGCTTGAGCTGTGAAGTGTGGGAACGAACAGACACACTTTGTAAAATATTTACTTTGACTCTTTACGTGGAAATTTTAATCAATACTTTAAAAATATCATTAGATAATTGAATACAAAAATGAAAGTAAAGAGCATTTAAAATAGTCATTTAAATGTTTCAATTCAGGTGTAGCTATACATGGGCTTGGGCTAAGTATTATGCATTAACGTCCAGAAGCAATCAACTGTATGATTCTTAAGGGCAAACCATAATGGATTTCCAATGCTAATTAAATATATATATATATATGTATGTATTATATACATATATATATATATATTAAATATATATCATATACATATATTATATACATATTATATATATACATATATATATATCTATATAATAAACACACATGTATACTATATACATATACACATATTATATACATATATATATATATATATATATATATATTATATACCTATACATATATGCATAAATATATATACCCCAACATATTTAATCTCCATTTGTATATTTTAGTAATAAAATGGTTATTTGTTATCCCTATATCTTTGCCTTCTGTTGTTTGTCACTTACCGTGTTTGTTCGTTAATTGATTCCATTTAGCTTGGCCGTGTTGATCAATCAGGAAAGGACCATTGGTAAAAAATTCATGATTATATATGTTACTGTGCCACCCACTACTATCATAACAATAAGAGGGTGGCACGTAATAATATATATACATATATATTTAATATATACATATATATACACATATATTATACATTATATACATACATATATATTATATACACACACATATATATACAAAATACATATTATTTACATATATATATATTATATAATATATATTTATTATATGCATATATATATATATATCATGTTTTTCATATACATATATTATATATATATATATATATATATATATATATATATATATATAATATACAATATACATTAGATAAAAGCAATAAATAAAAGAAAATTAGGTAAAAGCAATATAAATACATAGACACATATGTATTAATAAGTCTATAAATCGACATGCATTAAAACAATTCCTATTCATCATACGTCTATGTTTGTTGGATCCAACATAATAAATAAATAACAATATGGCTGTTTTGTTTTCAATCATTTAATTTTCATTTTGTTTAAAAAGAAAGCAAGGGAATTAATAGAAAAATACATTTGTAAATTTGTATAAAAATACAATATCAAAAGAGCCCACACACCACTATTTACAACTAATATAAATGCTTTTTTGTGGTGCATGATTACATGTACAAAAGATTAACACTAAAATAATTATAAACAAATAATTTAACTAAAGATTGTTGATTTGAACTATGTTAAGATCAACACTAGTCTACAAATTTTGACAAGTGTGCTTTAGTTGGATTTTTGAAAAATCATAAATGAAAA
The DNA here is from genome assembly GCA_964036315.1 of Acanthosepion esculentum. Lineage (NCBI taxonomy): Eukaryota > Metazoa > Mollusca > Cephalopoda > Sepiida > Sepiidae > Acanthosepion > Acanthosepion esculentum. Next base: position 47,153,653 of record OZ038496.1, read on the forward strand.
AATGCAGGTAATTTTACCTCCTATAATGTATTGAAAATTTACAATTATGAATTTTTCCAGTTCATATTTAGTCCTTAGACTTAAAACAAAGGCCTGATCATAAAGGGAGATAATCTTCATTATCATTTTTACTAGCAATTATTATTAAATGATGAGCTATTTTCCAAAGCAATTTAAATCTCAACTAGTATAAAATAAATCATCTTGTGATTTCATGAACAGAGCCTCAAAACCAATGATGATAATATTCCTTATATAGAAGTTCAAAGGCCTTAAAAAATAAGTGTTATTTACATGTGCGCTTGTAACTATTGAACAAGATGATAAAATTGATATTAGCAGATAAAAATGAACAGTTTTGAAATGAAAGTTAAATGTGTAACTATTTACAAAAATGAATGTGCATAAATCCCAATGATGAAAAGCATGATTAAATAATTACTATACAAATAAGTATGAAGGCTTACCAGTGACTAACCAAGAATATTAAATGGAATTATAAAGTACTTCTAGGATATTTGTAGATGTCAAAGCCCGACTTTAAGTTTTTTTGGGGGGTGGGGGGGAGAATTAACATATTGAATCATTTAATCAGACTAAGGTTATTCATACAAGCAAGTTGGTCACAATAGGGTTAAGTAATTTGAGATCAAGGAGACTATGCTATCTCAACCATTAATATAGTAAAAGTTTAGTAATAAAAATTAATAGACAATGTAAATCACTTTTCAGTGAAATACATATTCAACAAACGTTTTACCCAGATTTCAAATTTAGATCATATCTTTTGTAAGTGTTATTTGACAAGAGTTGAGTAATTGTGTAAGTCATTTCCTGTCCAATAAATTTTTATTGATTTCTGTTCCAACCTAAACGAATTCCTCTTGATTTCCTTTGAAAATATAAATTGTCTTAATGAACCTATTTTATTTAGTAAAGAATTGAAAATTTGACTTCAATGTTGTAGTCAGAAGAATATAAACATATTTTACTTTTTAAAAAAATTATAAATATTTGGTGAGAAATTTGTTTTCATTACTATGTATACTATTTACATTATTTGGACTATTGTCCTCATCTTTGTTGCCATATTTATCCCAACATTTCGCTGTTGTACGCTCAGGCCTCCTTCAGGTGGAATGTCAAACTGAACACTTTATTTCACTCGCTGGGGTAGACTGTTCTAGTTCCACATACCATATCTAATGGATGTAAGGACAAAAATAAATCATCTTGTGATTTCATGTTTTCTTGTTGGTCAATTCACTTTTTCTTACCCTTTTAATTTATCTGAAAATCACTTTTTGTAACATTCTTAAAACCAATTTTTTCTTGTTCTTATTTTACCAACATTGTCACTTTTTCCTTAAGGACACATGACACAGTGAATAAAGGCGTTGGTTAGATCCAGTGACAGGACCCAGAAAGTTGTGAGTTCAATACCTGGTTAAGGCAGTGAAGAACTTGGAGAGGTGAATTAACAGGAGATAACTGATATCTATTAGATATGCCACCTGGAACTAGAGCAGTCTACCCCATTGAGTGAAATAAAGGGTTCAGTTCGACATTCCAACCACCTGAAGAAGGCCGGAGCGTACAACGGCCGAAATGTGATACATATTGCAACAAAGATGAGGACAATAGTCCAAATAATGTAAATAGTGTACATAATACCTCATCTCAGATATATAGACAGATTATTATGTCTATTCTACATTGTGTCATTCTGCATTTTTCTGAGCACTATCATCAACCTATAATTTTATTGCCTAAAATTTAGCCCAAAACATATCAGTTCTACGATGTTGAAGCTATAGCTTCATGAAAAACTCAAGCCTCATCTTCAAGTCCATTCAATGTAACACTACAGTAATCTCTAAAAATGAATACTGAGAAATCAATTTTCATATAATTCTTCACCATAATAGTTTGGCTAAAGACATGATAGCAGCCAATGTTCTTTTCCGTTTCACAAAACCAGCTTTTTCAAATGTTTTCTTGTTGGTCAATTCACTTTTTCTTACCCTTTTAATTTTTCTGAAAATCACTTTTTGTAACATTCTTAAAACCTATTTTTTCTTGTTCTTATTTTACCAACGTTTTCACTTTTTATGATTATTCTGTGAACTATGTTCTACACTTTTACAATTTCAAAATTTGTGCTCCTACCACTCAGTAACTTTATATGATTTTACTAACTTCTATTGGTTAATATCAATTTTATTGTGAAAACATTTACTTGCATAATAAAATATGACAGTGTATTAGGTGTGTGCAAAGGTTTCCTCAGTTTTTATAAAAATTAGTTACTTAATAATACATATTATTAATGAAAATATTTTCCTTGACTATCTATAGTGGTTATATTAGGTCACTCTACAAGTGTTATTGGTACCATGCAACCCACATGCTTGTCAGACACTAAACTGGTTCCCCATCAGGATTTTCTGGTGAGGAGGGTGGCTAAGCACCAAGCAGGATTAAAAACAAGATCTGTTAAAGAGTGGATGAACCTTTTTATGGGGTCAATGGCCATCTAACACAATAGGGTATACTGGGTTCAATAGCTATGCATGCAACCAGTAAGGTGATGATGTGAAGTAAATGGCCAGATTGGAATGTTCACCTGATGGAATCAACAGCCACATACCTGTGGCTAAGGCAAAAGTTGGAGGACATTGGCTATGGTTTGGCCTGGAGAGGCATGGGTTCTACCAGGTCTACTTGCCAAAAACACACTATGCATGAATGAATGTCTCTCTGGCTTTAAACCCAGATATTTGGAAGGAAACTCGTCAGGTGCTCACTTGAACAGTGTCCCTACAGCCAAACCTAATTATGGGACTGACGATGATGATGATCTATGTTCCTGAAGATTTCAAATTCTATCCTGAGAAAATAGCTCTGGCTTTAATGCAATTAAATTATCAATAAAACTTTGATCGAAAACATTTAAATTTTTGACCAGATAAGGAATAAAATCTGATGTCACCAAGCCTGGTGAACATGTGGACAAATGTTGCCATGCAGTAGTACGAGTTTCCAGTCTTATAAATGGTCATATTTTTCTTCACCAGCAGCACTCAAACTGTAACATGTCATCTGTAACACTCTTTAATAAGTTTCATCAGTCTTCAGTAATTGGAAATATAGCACAACTTTTATATTGTAACAAAAACAAAGCAAAAACCTTTTACTAAATACATTAGGTGCTTCTATTGGTGCTCCAGACTGTCTATGATTTTTTTCTGAACACGATTTTCGCCTCAGTGTTTCACTAATAATTCATGTAGAATCTATTTTCCTGTTGTTTTTTTTATCTTCCCATTACTTTGCATATGTCTTAAAGCTGTTGAAAGATCAACAAAGACCAAATGTTGACGGAGTACTCACTCAGTCAACATTTGGTCTTTGTTGATCTTTATATAAATGAACTTCCAGATCATCATTTCTAAATTCTTCTAATTTGAGGTTCAAATTTACATTAAATTTTGTAAATCATTCACAATACATACTATTTCCATCATCACTTTCCCAACTTGAAAAAGAACAACATGCAGTGTCGTATGTGTTTGTTTACTGACATTTCAATAACATGATAAATGAACACTGAATATAAGACATTAAAAATGGGTTTTAACAGAGTATATTCAGTCTTTAATTTTCAAAGAGAGGGTCCTATGAACTTTTGCACACACCCAATAATTTAAGGATCAACTTTTTCTAAACTGTGATTAGAAAGATTAACAAGTTGATCCTATAATTGTTAAATTATGTATATTGTTTCAATAACAATTTGAAATACAATTAGCAAATAATAATATATGCTAAATAAATTATTAATGTGAGATAATTAATGAAGCTAAGGCCCCAACAAAGATGGAATTGTTTACATTTGCTATGAAAAATGAAATGAAAGTTAAATTATATCAATGACAGCAAATCATTTTTTAAATGTTTTTGTGAACTAATTCTCCCAACAAAATTTGGGAAAGAAAAATTAGAACAAACAGAAAAAAAAATCAATTGTGTATGAATCAGAATGGGCATGATTAAATATTTATTAAAAAAAAACAAATGCAAAAAATGCTGGTACTTGAGTAAAAATTCAGTGGTACCTTTTTATGTGCACAGTATGAAGAACCATCCAATATAAAATAATACTTTATTCCATACAAGAAGAAATTAAAGTAAATGATTAATAGACACGCTTATAAATCTGGAAGATGTGAACACAAATACATATTTGCTGCACTTTAAAGGCAGCAAGAGAATCACCGAGATTTTGAAAATGAGAAAAATATTTTCAAGACCTTTTCATGTCACAATGTAAATTATTGATGAATACAACTTGTGCATGATACAAATGATGCTATATAAGAGATCTGTATCAGAAACTGTGTAGCATAATGTCCAAATGTTATATTGTGAAAATATTTAACACTGATTTTGTCATAGAGCCAGATATATTGTCATAATAAATCATAGGAAAATTAATGAATTATTTAAATTGAAAAGAAGAAAATATTTGTGACTGCAAATTAAACTGACACCAGCCATTATATATGCCTACATGTAGGTTTGCCAGTAAAGTCCCATCATAGCCTAATTATGTAAAAAAAAAAAAAAAAAATTTTACAAAAATATTTATTTTTCAAACTTGTCACTGAACTTAACCCAACATTTCTCCACAGTTCACACAGATCAAACATTATGCAGTGGAAATATCAGATCAACATTCAGTTAACAATTTAGAATTATTGGTTCACCCTCATATACTGCAGAAATGAAAGAAAATGTTTTTGAATATCTGTAAAAGATAAAATAATCTACAGAAATGTACAAGCTTTGCAAAAGATTTTGTGATAAATCTTTTAACATTAGGATGACATTGAACTTTAAAGTTCAGAATGTTTTAAAAGTATTAACACAAGTTCATTAAGTGAAAAATGTTGCAACTTGTAAACTCAACTTTTGGTGCTTGGAGTAAGGAGAGATTTAGTCAGGCAGCAAGTTTTACTCTAACAAATAATACAAAACAAGTTGCAGTTTTTTAACTACTTAAATCCAGAGCAACAAATTTGTTTAATTTAAAACTGAACATCATCAAAAATTGCTATGAAAATTAACAATTTACTATTCTATTTAAAATAAAAATTGCTCTTCTAAGAGGATGAAAATATTTGATGCAGCCTGACATCAAATGTGACAAATAGTAATGCATAGATACTAAATTCATTTTAAAAAAAAAAAAAAAAAAAAAAAAAAAGATGTTTTAATGGTAAGATTTTTCTTGAAATTCTGGACAAATGTTAGTACTGACCCAAAGTGATTTTAATTTTTATTAGAAATATTGAATCATTTTTTTAACCTGTAACATAATAATGAGGTAAGTCTTATTTTTCTGCATACATTCCACATTCTTCTCTGAATGTGATAAAAACATGCTTTCATTTCCTAAATTTAGTCAAACTGGAAAACAATAAATATTTGCAACCAACCAGTCAGTAAGTAAATTCAGTAGTTTTTAAATTTTATTATTTATACAAAACTTCTATGAAATTTCAAACACACGTAATCTTATCTATAATTCTATAATATTAAAAAATAGAAGATATTTATTTTATATCATCACCTGTGCAGAAGTATTTCTTAAATGCTCATAAAATGGCATACATGATTGTTTTTTATGCTCAAAACAGACAGGAAAATCGTATTTTAAATGATGATAGATTAAATTTGCAAAGGTTTACTGTATCCTATAAAATGTAAAGAGGTTTGCCAATCTTTCATGAGCATAATTTTACCTTTTGTAGGGATTTATATAAAACCCCTCTGCCAGCAGTCAGATGATCCTGCTGAGTTATTGCCCTTGGCACACTAGAGAACTAGTTAGCACTTTATGATAGATGGCATGATAGATACCAGATGTCACAACCAACATCTAACCTCATACCTTGTTGAATAAAAAAAATATTAAGTATTAATCAGCAGCCTCACCTTGACTTAAAGGTAGAAATTTTCTCTAATAATGACAATCCCTTTTTGTAAGTACGATGTTTATGTAAAGCTTTATTGTCTCTCTCATTGGTCATGTTAATTCACTCCTCTTGGAAAAGCCATTTGATGAACTTTGTAAGAAGGTTATATCATGTTCAATAGTGTCAATGCACAAACATATCTCACGGTTATTGGAACAAGAAGCACTAGGTTATATTACTTCATCGGAATTTCTCAAGCAGGTTGACAGAGGGTTCAGTCAGGTACATTTTCCTTCAGTGAATATCAACTCAGTATAGCTACTTGCCTCACTGAATGAATCCACGCCAGGAGAGCATATCACATAATGGGTTTACTGTCAGCATCAGCTGTGTTCAGCATACAAGTCCTAGACCATAATGTCCTTACAGAACCAATAGGAGGACAGCAGAGATTGAAATCCTGCTTGAACAGAATGATGGAAGACAGTGTGTTTGTTGTTTAAGGAAAAGCACAATCATGGACATAGTGGTTCCAATAATCATTCCAGTGAAAGTAGATAAAAACCAACATGTTGAAAACACAAAAGACTTGGAGTAAAGGTGAATTCTTGTGGTCATTCATGTTATTTTAATGAACAAGGAAAGGCGGGAGAAAGTGGCATCAACTCTCAGTGCTGCTAGCTCTGGCCATATACTTTAAATGAGTGATAAGGCTTCTGGAATATCATTCTTAGTGGACAGCGCTGCAGAAGTGTTTCTTCTTCCAGCAACAGAAGCGAATAAGTTCTAAATTAAATAAATTTGACTTACAGGCCATAAATGGTTTGTTAATACATACATATGATGAAAAGTATATGGTGCTCAATTTAGGTTTATGCAAAACACACGCCCACATTCTTACAATTGCTCATATGAAAAGTACTATTTGGTCTTACTGACCTTAATTGCCAGTGATTAAGAGACCCAGAAACACACCTTAAGGCATCTGAAGTTGCTAGGTCTGGCACCCTATTATGTCACTCAGTGACATATGTCAATCAGGACAATGCATTCCTCAAAATTTTAAAGGTGTATCCTTCCATTACTGCCCCCTCCTTTTATAAGGAAGTTTTGACACATAATTACATATAAACAATCAGAGCACCCAACCATAGTAAAGCCGGATGCTTGACACCAGACAAAAGCTGCTAAAGCAGAATTTCAACTGATGATGAAGTTATATATTATTTCACTCAAAAAGTTCCAACATCTGACATGCATATGGAGACTACATAGCACTGAATTCCATTATGAAACCTGATAGGTACCCAGTGCATACAGGACATGACATAACAGTTGCTCAAACCATAACACCAAATACCTGTGGAGCCAAAAAAACATTCCAAAAACGGCTATTGTTGCACCATTTGGGTTGTTTGATTTTGTACATGCTCTGTTTAGCTTGTGAAATGCATCCCAAACATTCCAAAGATTTATAGACCAGATCTTACATGATTTTCTGTTCATCTGCATTTCCATCGATGACATACTCTTTGTTAGGTGGAATATACAGGACCATATTAGTCACGTTAGGCAAGGGTTTGAATGCTTGAAGCAATATGGCATGTAATAATAAACCCAATAAAATGTGTTTTCAGTCAAACCAAAGTCACATTTTTAGGATACCATATTTCTGTTGATGGTATTTCACCATGGCCAGACAAGGTGAAATCCATTCAAGATTCCCTAGCCCCATGATGAGACACTTGCACCAATTCATAAAGTTCAGAAACTTTTATCATAGATTCCTCCCACACTCTGCACAAATACTTTTAGAATTTACTAACATGTTAACCAATGTAAACAAACGGCACTATCGTATTGTCAGAACATGCCATAACAGCATTCAACAAGGTGAAAAAATTGTCAGAGACAGATAAACAGAGCATGTTGTTTGGTAGAGAATTGTTAACTACATTCTCTGCAATATGATACGTCCATCAACAATTCCATATATTAGCAGGCCATAAGCCTTTACTTGGTGCCTTGCAAACCTTTTAGACAAATATTTTCCACGAGAAATTTGTCAATTAGACAACATACCATAATTGACATATCAAAGAAGCAAATAACATCCCTGCAGACACCTTACACATGGAATCAATTCCTTTTTGGAGAGTTCTATAGATTTCTACACCTTGTCCAGAGAACTAAAAAAAAGGATGAATATCTGCAAAGCCTTCTCCAGGACAATTTAGACCTAGTGACAATCACTACTCCAACCTGTAGAGAAAAAATCATCTTTGACACTAGCACTGGCAGGTTATGCCCGTATGTACCAAAGGTTATAGATTTGCTGCCTACAATTTCATCAAGGGAAATGACTTGTCAAGTTGAGCTAAGCAAATATGGCTGCATGAAACTATTGAAACTTATCACTTTGCAGTACACATTTTTATGAAATTTTAACATTTTTTACTATGTCTACAGTTTGTGTCTCTTATGTTAATAAATTAATACACCACATTACTAAATATATTATTGTGTGTAAAATTCTCTACATGAAAATAAATTTGGAAAATATGCCTGATTAATTTGTGAAAATAATTGCATTTTATTATTGTAGGTTGTAAATGTACATAAAATGCATGTTTAATAAGAATTTTTGGCCCTGGAAACTTAAACTGCTTTAACTTCTCAAGTGCACACAGAAAAAAACATCAATTAAATTTATAAAGCTGTATAGATTAAATTTATTATCTAATGATATTGAATATGTGAATGCACAATAATAATAAGGTACTTTTATTTTAGGATAAAATATGTTGTAAATGTAAGTGAAATGCAATGTTTTAGGCATTAGAAGCACAGGTTCTATGTTGTGAACAACAAATATAATATCAATTGGCACTTATTGAGAAATGTGCCGTAGCATTTACACATTGTCATATGATTTCATATTGGTTACTGAAAATATTCTATTTTAAAATGTTTATAACTTATTCTAGTTCAGAAAAAATATCATCCACATTTAATTTAACCACTCTTCTTTCTAAACTGTATAAGTAATTAGATTTTGTTTAAAACAAGAAATTTCTCAGCACATTTCAAAAACCTTACAAAGAAATACTGAATTATTATAAAAAATTGGTTTTCTGCATTCAATTCAAAGTTGTGGAACCTGGCAGAGAATAATCTGGCTGGTTTGATTCTGAGGTAGTTTCAGAGTTGGTAGCTGAGTTATTCAATGAAAGATCTGGATGGATGATCACTGATTCAGAAAGACGACTCAAAGCAGCCATTGCACATCTCTGCTGTATTTCAGACCTGACTGAGGGTGTGGTTGGTATGGAAGTAGAGTTCTCTGCAAGAACATCGTCCTCTGGGATGTCCTCTCGACATGGTGTTTCTCCAAACAAAGTAAAAAGATCAGCAGTAGTTAATGTTGTATCATGTCTGTCTGTAACTGGCATGTTTTTTTTCACATTAGACAGCATGGCATGCATTCTCTCCTCAATTGTACTTTTGATGAAGAATCGATGAATCACAGTTGGTCTAGTTAAACAAAAAATAATAAAGATTAGATTTAAGAAAAGAAAAGCAAAGAATATGAAAAATGCTAAGAAACTAATATAGAGAATCTATTTTCTGCTTTTGGTTAAAAAATGAAAACATTTTTCATCAAACATACACCATATCATATATTTAGAGACAAAGAGGTAAAGACTGGAGTTGACACATGAATATTTGAAAGAATCAAGTAAATTTTGGAAATTATGCTATTTGGTCAAACAAAAATACAAAATCTTTGGCCACAATTCAGTTTAACATGGGTGGAGAAAAGATTCTTGCACTGATGATCTAAGAAACATCACAGCCACAGTAAGGAACAGAGTTAGGAATATAATAAAGTGATATATTGGTTTGCATTCTCTAGATTGCACCTGTTAAGCAGAGAATGGTTGGATCACCTAACAAGGCAATGATCAAAATTAAAAGATGAAAGCAATTTAAGAGTCGTTTATAATGAACAATATAGGAGTACATCAATGACCAAAGCTAATATTTTTATATGAATGCTTTTTGAAAGCATATCATTTATTATTTATTTCTTCTTGTCACTGGGAAATGCACAATGAAATTGGATATTCACAAGTGCACCAATGCAAAAAATAAAAAACAGACATATTAATTGATTGCTTGATTCATTTTCTATGGCTTATCAACCCAATGAAGGTTATTTAAAGCCAGAAAATTATTTTAGAATGTAAGAATTTGGGAAGGGGGGGGTAAATGTTTAGTTATATATTTTGCTAATTGACCCATAACTGGAGGGTGAAGAGGCAGATTCTTACCTTTTCCAAGGGTTTTTGTGTGTAAGTAAACAGGAATTGGAACTTGGATCTCCAATTCCAAGCCATTATCAATTACATCACCCACACATCCAAACTTACAGTACCTGGTATTCCCAAGTGGTCACTCATCTAGGAACTGGCCAAGCCCAACATTGCTTAACTTCAGTCATTGAACGGGAACCGGTAAAACATACATATATATACCCACATGCAGACAACACAGATGAAACAAACGCACACACAGCATTGAATGAAGTAATGGTGTTTAAAATATGTTTAAAATGTCAGAGCATGCAACAGTGTTCACAGGACCCAAGGATAAAAGTTTTCCCTCAAGCACTTTGTCCTAGAACTAATAGATCTAAAACATTGCTTTGAGGGTAACAAATCAAACAAGTTTTGCCAAAGATGCATGCTATCTTTCATTGTTTTCTGTTTTGCTGTGACAGTGAGAATAAGGAGGGCAGCAAGCAGCCGGTTATTTTCTGGGCAACATTTATAACCCTCTAGAGAGCCCTCCTGTCTGCTGCTGAGCAGCTAGCATAGCAAACAGTGATGTTATATATGCGAGCAAACACTCAATAGAGAAGTGGTAGTTCATCAGCAACTCCCTTTTTAAATTATATTTTCTGATAATTCTCAAAATTGTGGATTTATGTAAACTGAACAAAATAATTATCTGTGATGAAAGCTTAAACTTTGACTGAGTGCGTATATATCACTTTAACGTTATTTCTAGTGGCTAGCCATATTTGGGTAGATACTCTGGTTTTTATTTTTAAACAGTATATTTATTATCATCTACCAGCCTGAATATTTAAGAAATCTTATTAAAAAAATATGCATGCCTTTGGCAAGTTTCAAACTTGCATTCCATTTGCAGGAGATACCATCATTAGATCTAACATGCTTATACTGACTCAACCACAAAGGACATTTGCCAATTAAGCAAGTGCCTTTAGTGAAATTGTTCACATAATAGATTCTCAAAATTTCATCTCTACTTAGTTTCAAATCCAAATGCAAACTAAGTAATTTATAAATTTGTTATTTATTAATCCAACAGATTTTATTATTTAAAAAAATATCTGCTTTTCACTTACATCTATGTTCAACTAAAATAAAATATATGTAATATATATAACAATAACTTATTTTCCTAATCTAAACTATTGTATAACAGGAAATTTTAAGCTCATGTAATGCTTTCATAGTAGTTAATTATGAGTTTAATATATGTACATATGCTATTAATCTTTTAGTTTATATTTTATAACCAGAAGTGAAATGGTAAAAGAGAAAATTGTTGAATTAGGTAATGACTAAGATATTACTGTAAACTCATGTTTTTAAAATTATGAGTGAATATCAAAAGTAAGCTAATTTTGAGGGTTAGAGCTCCCATCACATAGAGGTAACTATCTTTGCCTTTCTTGTGAAAGATCAGTATTCAGTTACTTGCCAAGAAGGCACAATTAATTTTACATATTAACTTTTAATATATATATATATATATATATATATAGAAAGAGAGAGAGAATACTACAGTAATTGTCATCAGCCCATATTAAGCACAAATTGAAAATGCTTAGCAAATATACCTTAGACAGAAAAATATGCAATGTATAATAATAGATTGGGTAACTTGGTAAAAAAAAAAAAAAACCTTGGTAAAACTTACTTTTTCTGTCCAATGCGATGAACTCTGCCAATGGCTTGTAATTCTTGAGCAGGATTCAAAATTGGTTCAGTTAGGATGACATGTGTTGCTTCAATAAGGTTAAGGCCATTGCAACCAGAATGAACTGGTAGCAGTAGTGCTACTACATCACTATCATTTTTGAACTGGTATAGATTTTTCTGCACACAAAAAAAAATCATAAGACTAATTTTTTAAATATATATTTTAAAACTCAAAAATGACATTTTAAAAGAAAAATCTTAGAAAAATTAAATTAAGGCAAATAATTATATCAACATGCTTTTAAATTGCCTGCAGGATGGAAGATAATTATTTCTGTGCCCTTGAGATTTTCATAAAATATATCTTTCCAAACAATAGAAAAAACAATCTTCTTTAATTTGCAAAAGTAATATCATGAAAATTATCAATAATCAAAATAATTTTGACTGTTCAGATATGAATGCAGTAATTATAAAATAATAAAGCCAAAACTTACCTGGGCTTCTTTTTTAGCAGAGGTTAATGAACAATATTTTATGTCATTACATGCTAGGGCTTTGCCTATAATATCAAGTACACTTTGCCACTGAAAATAAAAAATAAGAGAGAAAAACAAAATACAGGTGTTGAGGTGTAAGCATGATTGCAAATTGAAATTTTTATGGGAAGGGGTGAATATGTAAATTTAAGTCTAGATATGCAAATGAAAACCAACTTAATGTTTAATTCAATAAGAGAGTGAGCCAGAAGAACTAGAACATTTACTGATTTAAATTCAAATAACACATGCTGTGGTTACTTTTCATTGAAATTTAGAGGGAAAAGTAAAATTCTGTGTAATATTTTCACAAATTTAAAAAATATATAGAAAATTATGAAGATATGATAAATTTTTTTTATATTTTTTAAAATTCAAATTTTGTCAAGAGGAAACAGTACCTAATTCATACATGGAAAGAAATGATCCTTACTGATTTTGCTGCTGATTTGTTGCAAATAAGATTTTCATGATGATTGCTTTGTTTTTAAGTGATATCACTGATGACAAAATGACAGCTTATATTTTTGCTTTTACTGCCACTAAGACAAACACAAAAGCAAGCAGAGCTAAGTTATTTACTTCCTCTTAGGACAGTGTACAAAGAAAACAGAAATCAATATATATGTAAAGGAAAAAGTAAAGCATTTTCAGAATACATTAACATTTATATGGGTCATAAATTCAGTATCATTTTCTTAGTCCAGGAATTTTACAAAAATAGTTTTAATTAATTAAGCAAAGGGAAATATTTTTGTGCATATCTGTACCTTTTAAAATAATTGCATAGAATTTTGTTCATTACATCAAACTTACAGTAGAAAAAACTAAAGCTTTTGCAGTTGGATCTTCAAGACGCATCTTCATCAAGCACCGGACAATTGTAGAAACTTTAGTGGAATGACTGCCCTATAAAAGTAAATTAAACATTGCATAACTGGTTGCTTGAAAATTAATCATTCAATCTATATTACCAAAATATTTTTTTGTTTATTTTTATTACAGACTTATCACTACTTTTATAATCACAAGAAAACTAGTATAAACATTGTTTTAAGGTTTATTTAGATATTTAAATAAACAAAGACCACAAACATTTATTATACTTGTTCTCTAAAAAGAAACAGATCTTACCTTTATCCTTAAGCCACTAATTTCATTTTTGGAGACTGTTGAAACATGGTTAATATCATTATGATGTGTAGTATGCCTACAGGTGGCACATTTGACATAATTAACACTGCGCTTCACTAACAGATCCATACAAGACAGACAGTAGAAGTGACCACACATCAATACAGCCCACTAGCAAAATAAAAGAAACATGCAAAACAAAAATTATAAAAATAATGACTTTTGCATAGAGAAAATGTAAACAGTTTTTATTTAAAGTAAATATTTTCCAAATATTCTGCATGTGAAAGAAAAAAAATCAAATATCTGATTCCCAATATCATATAAATTGTAGTAATTTGATACCTATCAGGCAAGGAGATTTTAATTGCATGTAATACTCAAATGAAAATATTCTATATTTTTATGTTATGTATTTTACTTTCAGCACAAAAATGTTAATATTTACCTCTGTTTTTAAGGCCTCAAAGCAGATGATGCACTGAGTTGGGCTTGAGTTATCTGTGTCAGTTTTCTGCAATCATAAAAAATGACAAGGTGAGTTAAAAAACATCAAAATTAAAAACAACAATCATCTGATCTTACAAATACATTGAACATTTATTAGATTATGTTTTATAAGTTTTCTTTTTATCTTTATTCCTATTGATACATTTTACAGATATACTCTATCTGAAATTTTTACAAATTATGTAATTATTAATAAAATGTAAAAGAATGCATTTTTAAAAAGTGACTGAAATTATTCATTAAATATCTTCATCTTAAACCACTGATTTATTAATTACAAATCAATTTTCTAATAATACTTTTTCATAGAATTTTGTTAATTACAATATCACTATAAAAGGTTGGAAAAGGCTTGATATAATTTGCCTTTATTTTAAGGTTTAAATAAAATATTAATTTCATTTAATGTGTATGAATTATTTATATCATAAATTAAACATTATTCTCTAAAATATCTAGAAAAATATTTTATTATTTAAAATGCAAGCGATAAACAGAGGCAAGATGCTAGAACATCTGGCAAAACATTCAGCAGACATCTGAACTTTTGAATAACAGTAAATAAATTTGTAAACATTTCCAGTTTAACATCATCTCATACAATCACAATTATATCTTTTTAATGGTTACAGCAGTAGTTGAATGAAGCAATAAAAATACCAAAAATATCCAACCTTTGCTAAATTCTGGAGGTAAAACAGCTGTCCAAGTTTGTATTTCAAGTTGTTATCAGCTTGTTTTTTATCAAATTTTAGTTGAGTTTCAATACTTGAACACTAAAGAGAACAGATTAAAATATATAACTAACTATACACACACAAAAAAGAAAATACAATGGGTAACAAAAATCTCTTGTTATAGTCTTTTAAAGAATGTCTACATTAACATATTCAGTGACAGCATTTTAATAAATTAAATACTGTCCAAGAGTAGAGAACAGTAACATCCACACTCCCATTCTGACTCTCAATGCTTCAGGCCTCTATATAATGTACAGGAGACAGCAACAGTTATCAACAAAGAAACTGACAGGCAAACTGTCCACTCCTCCCTATATTGCATTATTTTTTTTAGGTTAGACATCTGTTCCAGTAAATTTTGTGGCAGAGTTCACACAAAGAGGGTCTCAATCATTTTTCCCTGACTATATTTGTATTCCAGCCAAATTCAAGAGGCCCTGATTATATTTGGAATCTAAACAAAGGCAATTAACCATAAAACTCTGGGAAGTTTCCCTCCAGCCTCCAACACTTGATATATTGCCATTTCTGGGTCACTTATTAATTTCTATCTTTTATCAGTAACTTATTTTCCTATTCTTTATTTTGGGGACTGAGCCATTTTGAGTTATAAATTTATTTCTTATTGCCAAGGAAATTTAGTATTTTCATTTGCCTTGTAAGCTTCAGATGTGGGGTTTTTTTAGCTTTAGTCTTTAGTTTACAAAATTAACAATCTAGAACCATTAATCATTTTTCTATTTTCATAAGAATTCTAATATTTATCTTTTTCAGTCAGGCTTAATTTTCTACCGTATACTGGAGGAAGTGTCACTCTCATACTTCGGTCCAAGCAGCAACACACATTGCTTCCACTTCCCAGATCAGGCTGACCATTTTTCTCTTTTTCCTTAAGAGATTTTATAGCTGGAACCTTTATTTTTTCTTAAACTCAATATCTAGGGTAGTCGTTATATACACTAGTGCAACTTATTAATCAAAATTCTTGACACAGGAAGGTTGATGTGGGGAATGTCATCTGAATTGGGTGACACTCCTAACCCATGATTTAACTACTCAATTGGCTTAACTTAGAAAAAGATCTCAGGCCAGACTTATATATTACCACAAAATGAAAAATAAACTATGAATCCCAAATGAAGAAAAGAAAAGCATAGTAAAGCTGTTAATAAAAATTCTTTAAAATTTTCATCCTAACATTATTATCATTAAAAAATTCTATCAAAATGTGGGATATCAAAATAATTAAAGTCTAGATAAAATGTAACATATTTTTGGCAAAATTTAATTACAATATACGTAACCAAGTTGCAAATATAAACAAAGAAAAGGAACAAATATAAAACATGATAAGCAAAATGTCTGTTGGTTTCACATGCTGCTGAGCTCTCCTGATAATGAGCGATAACATGATTTGAGGTCTAAAAATCATTGAAGCTCAGCATCATAATGTAACAAAAACTTGTCAAAAGTACTAATGATAAATAGAGCCTAACTATAATTTACATGTATAAAAGTAAGACCAAAAATTACAAGTGTATTACTGTTATACATTAATTGTTAAAAGTTTATTATTAGTAGTAGTAGCATTGATAGTATTTTAATGGATGGTAACTTGAGAATATCAAATATTGGAATAGATCAAAAATATTCTTTGAAACTCATATCTTGATCATTTTCTTCCAGATAAAAAAAAAAACTTAAATCTAATTCATGAGGATGCTTTAAATCTTCATTTAAATAAAATGCCTCATTACAAGAGGCAACTAAAATTAGTGCTGGACTGTTCAAATATAATGAAATAAAATGACACATGATAGAAAAGAAATTAATATAAAAAAATGTCACTTACTTCATGTGGAAGTATAACATTAATTGAATCTTTATCTCGCTTTTCACCAGGAAATGGCAATCGAAGTCGAGTCATACACATAGAGATTTCATCATAAACTCTTACTTGTTCCCGCAAACTTAAAACTAATTTGTTCATCAGCTGAAAAAGATACATGTGGAATCTTAACATTTTAAGAATTTTATTTCTGGAATCTGAAACATTTTAAAAAGTAAATTTTACAAATTCAATTAGAATGCTGTAAAAATTTTTATGAAAACTAATAACAAAAAATAAAATTTTTAGTAATAATTGGATATCACAAAAAAACAAAAACATAATAAGTCATGGAAACAAAATTATCAGAGGTCAAGTTAGCAACAATTAAATTTAAATGCTTTATCAACAATACTATATCAACTTCTTTTGACAAGGTGTTCATTATAATTAAAGTTAAGATAATTATAATAAAAGAACAAACCAATCAAACTACATTCTGATGGTTCAGAAACATTACTAAAAACCTAAACATAATGATCAGTGTTATTAAGTCAACTCTCTTTTCTATGTTCCATGTTCCTTCAGGTGATCATGGCTCTCCACAATTTCCTGTCCTTTGTAGCTCTTAATAAATTTTGTCTTGTTTTCTCACCTAAACCTTGCTCTGCCTTCCATTTAGCTCACTAGTAGGTTATGCATTGTTTTCCTCTGTCCTTCTTGCCTTCAATCTGTCCTGTGAGTATCAAAATTTCCAAGCACTCTTTCCTCATTACATACCCTACAAATTTCAACTTTCTTTTCCTGATGTTAAGTGTCTTTTTTGTTTCCATTTTCTCTAAAACTTTGTCACTGCTCACATGTTCAGTCCATGGTATTCTTGGCATCCTTCTGTAGAATCACATTTCTGTTGCTTCAAATTTCTTCTTCATCAGTAAGATTGTCCAGCATTCACTGGTTCAGTACTCCTAATTTCTAACAAATTTTTTCTATTCTCATATTCTCAAAATTTCACTTCAACATACATTACTTGTCTTAATGTCAAATAAATTTATACTCATAATAAACATTATTCCAAGTGTCAAAAAACTTTGTCCTACTGTACTAACTGATAAAAGTAACATAGCTAAAACTTACAGGATATTCTTTACGATAAAGTTCAAATAGTTTCAAATTAATAGCAGACTGCTCATCCAAATCTTTGTTTTCACCTGTTAAAAGAAAATGGTCAAAATCAAATGTAAGCCGTATCAGAAAAATATTACTTCCTTCTGTGTAAGAAAAAAAAAACAAAAAAAAAACAATTTTAGAACTCAAATGTTTTAATAGTAATGAAAATTTTTACAACCTACAAACTATGTAGGTTACATCAATAAGTCTGTAGCAGAAGAAATATTTTTCAATATAATCTCATTCTTTGTCAAAACCCTTAATCCAACACTTCAGAGATCAAACAAGACAAATATTATAAAT
Organism: Acanthosepion esculentum; assembly: GCA_964036315.1. NCBI lineage: Eukaryota > Metazoa > Mollusca > Cephalopoda > Sepiida > Sepiidae > Acanthosepion > Acanthosepion esculentum. Next base: position 47,171,875 of record OZ038496.1, read on the forward strand.
TGAAAATTTCTGATTAAAAGGTTTCAAGTTATAGACTTATTCATTCACTCTTGTAGTCTTTACTTTTCTTCTGCTTTTTGTCAAGAACACACTCTCTTTCAGATTATATATATATATATATATATATATATATATATATATATTGCTTTTAACTAATTTTCTTTTTCTTTACTTAATTCCTATTTTTCCTTCTTTACCCCCACTATTTCTCTTGCTTCCTCTCCTTTGCCTTTTCTAATTCTTTCTTTAATAAAAACATTACGTAGGTTTCTTTTTAGAATGTATAATTGATTCCAGCTCATAAGTGTAGTGAATCAGGTAGATCTAATCATAGGTAAAATAGTGAAACATTCATAGGTACAAACAAGTAATATAATAATAAATTTTTTAAAAATTAATCTTATATATAATAGAAAATAGAAGCACAATGTAAAATCAATGCTTAAAATAAAACTCACGATAAAGGAATGGAATGAAGTTGGCAATACATTTCAATAATGTTTCCAACTTCCCACTTCCCCAATTGCCATAGCGTCGCATTAAAACTTGATCATGGTCAGTTTTTGCGTAATCAAAAAAGAGAATGCCACTGGAAATTAAGGAAAGAAAAAAAAATGAGTTAATTTTACATTAACAGATAAAGAATAATTTAGCTGTTATTTTAAAAAAGAATTAGAATTCAATGAAAGGAACTGGAAATACTTTACATTTTATTGACACTGTAAACACAGGTTTCGTATTCTTCAATCTCTTTCCGCAAAATGCACATTGAACACCTAAAAAAAAATCAAATAAATATAAAATAGTTCATATTTACAATGTTTCTCTTTATGCAACTGATAGCTAAACAATGTAAAAAAAAAATCATGTAAAGGAGTGTATAAAATGATTGAGTTTTATTTAATATGGTAGAGCACAAAAAAATCTAGTAGAATGCACAACTGAAAGCCAAAAAAAAGAGAACTCATTAAAATAATGTCATGGTAATTTACAAATAAAATTAAATAAAAGACTTCAACAAGAATTCAAACATTTATTGACAAAAGATTTGACATTTTTATATTACAGCAGTTTCTCAAGCAATGTTGAGTTTGGGAAATGCCAAGTTACTTCAAAGGTATTTGTGTTTTACATTTTAACATTCCCTGATCAATTTTTTAGTAATGTTATTTTAACAAAAAGCATAAATGATATATATGCATAAGGATCAAAGATAATGCAAGAAAAAGTGTTAAGCACAAAAAGATATTTACATACAATTTTAAATTCACACAGAAATTAAGATTAGTTTTGGCTATAAAATTTCATTGAAGTAAAAAATTATCTCTTTCACACAAATATATTGCCTTTATCTAATTTTTCTTTTTCACTAGCTTTCTTACACTACATTTTGAATAGAGTTTATTAACAACTAAAATATTATAACAGTACAAAACAAAGACAAATTAACATCTCACTTTATATTAACTTACGTGAGCAACTGAAAACTTTTTGGGCGGATACAGCAACTTACAGCCTCATTGATTTCACTGGAAGTAGGTAACCTGCCATTATGCTTCTTTAAGCGGTTTAAAAATTTAGTTCTTGCAGAAGTAAAAGCCATTAATTTATTATGTACAATGTACTTCAGACCAGTAAGTGTGGAAATGCTGAAAAAAGAAATAAAACAACATACATTTAGTAACTGCATAAAAGTTGAAAATTCCAACTGAAAAATGTTCTTGTTTTTCCTATACATAGATAAATTATTTCATTATTGTTGGATTAGCAGCAAATCAAGAAGTATTTTCAAATGATGAATACTACTGAAAACTCATTTGTGAAATATATATTTTAAAGAAATAAAAAATATACTTACTGGTCAATAAAAGAAGCTTTATCTTTGTCAACAGACTCCAGTTCATCATGAATTTTTCCCAAGAGGGCTTCACTTTTGTTTTGATCTTCTATAAGATCTATTGTTTTTGACCACCACTCAGGATCTTCAAACTTTAAATAAGCAAACAAAATAATGTGTTTAAACATACAATAAACATCCTTTTAGGTAATTTATATTACTTATTAGATATCAGCTATATAGCCCGCCCCATGTTTTGATAAGACATCCTTCATTAATTTCAAAAGCTATGGCTACTAGGACATATGATGACCTTTTAAATCTTGCATGAGAATGTAAATTTTTCTCTCACACAATTTTAAAAGAATATTTCAATGACTAAAAAAAATATGAAAATATAACTTTTTGAAAAAGAATGAATCTTGCAAAAATGCAGCCTATTTTCATATTAATAGATAAAAAAAAACAAAATGTAGAAAAATGTAGTATATCTTAATATTTCAAAATAAAATTTCTTAATTTGGAGAAAATATCACGTTTTCAAATTTCTAATAAAAAGTCTTAATCTAAAGAATATATATATATATATATATATATATATATATATATAGATATATATATTAAAAAATTATAAACCTTGAGAAAATGCAACATATATTTCATATTTCTAAATAAAAAAACTAAATCTGAAGAAAGTGTGGTATATTTTCATGTTTATAAAAGAAAAAGATTATACCAGGACAAAATGTAACATTTTTTTATATTTCTGAATGAGAAAGAACCATAGCCTAGAGAAAATATAGCATGTTATCATATTTCTAAATAAAAAGGACTAAATCTGAATAACAAGTAGTTATTTCCATATTTTTAAATAAAAAGAACTAAATCTGGAGAAAATGTAGCATATTTCCATATTTCTAAATAGAAAGAACTAAATCTGGATAAAATATAGCATATTTCCATATTTCTAAATAGAAAGGACTAAATCTGCAGAAAATGTAGCATATTTTCATATTTATAAATAAACAAGACTAATTCTGGAGAAAATGTAGAGGATTTACATTTTTCTAAATAAAAAGGACAAAACCTAGAGAAAATGTTGTTTATTTTCATATTTCTAAATAAAAAGGATTAATTCTGAACAAATATGGAATATTTTCATATTTCTAAGGACTAATTCTGGACAGAATATTGTATTCCTAAAAGAAAAGGGCTAATCTAGAGAAGATAGAGTACATTTTCATATTTGTAAATAAAAAGGACTAAATTCGTATAAAAAGTACAGTGTAACCCGGATATAAGCTACCCGGATATAAGAGAGATTTTCCCTGGTCCCAAATTAGAGCCTGTGTTAATAAAACAAAATAGACCAAACCCGGATATAAGAGAAACCCGGATATAAGAGACGTATTCTCCGGTCCCGACAACTCTCTTATATCCGGGTTACACTGTCGTATATTTTCTTGTTTGTAAATAAAAAGGACTAATTCTGGACAAAATATAGCATATTTTAAAATCTGGACAAAATATTAATATTCTTATATTTCTAAAAATAAAGGACTAAAGCTGGAGAAATTGTAATGTATATTCATGTTTCTAAATAAAAAGGACTAAATCTGGAGAAAAGGGTCAATATTTTCATATATCTAAATAAAAATAACTAAATCTGGAGAAAATGAATTACATTAACATATTTCTAAATAAAAAGGACTAAATCTGTATAAAAACAGTATTGATTTTCATATTTCTAAAGGAAAAGTAGTAAATCTGGAGAAAATATAGCATATTTTCATATTTTTAATTAAAAATGATTAAGTCTGGATGAAATATAGCATATTTTCATATTTCTAAATGAAAAAGGTTACTTCTGAGAGAATATAGCATATTTTCCTATTTCCAAATAAAAAGGCCTAAAACTGGATAAAACATAGCATACTTTCAGAGTTCTAAATAAAAGGAACCAAATCTCTATAAAAAGTATTATATTTCCATATTTCTAAAAAAAAAAGGACTAAATTGGGAGAAAAAGTAGAATATTTTTGTATTTCTAAATAAAAAGGACTAAAACTGGAAAAAATATAGCATATTTTCATGTTTCTAAACAAAAAAGAAATCCTGAAGAAAATATATTTTCTTATTTCTAAATAAAAAGGACTAAATCTGGAGAAAATATAGCTTTTTTTCTTTTTTGATAAATAAAAATAGCTTACTTTCAAGAGAATATAGCATATTTTCATATTTTTAACAGACTCAATCTAGAGATGATATGACACATTTTTATAATTCTAAATAAAAAGTACTAAATCTGGAGGAAATGTAGCATATTTTTATATTTATACATGTGTAGGAAAACAACTACGAAAAATATTGCTTATTTTCATATTTCTAAATATAAAGGATGAAATCTGGAGAAAATGTAATTTTTATATTTGTATATAAATAGCACTAAATCTGGATAAAAAGCATATTTTCATATTTCTAAATAAAAAAAAGCTTACTTTCAAGAGAATATAGCATATTTTCTTATTTCTTAAAAAAAGGACTATATCTGGATAAAATATAGCATATTTTTAAATAAAAAGGTCTAAGTCAGTAGAAAATATAGCATATTTATACATAAAAAAGACTTACTTTCGAAAGAATATAGAATATTTTCATATTTTTAAATAAAAATGGACTAATTCTGGAGAAAATATAGCATATTTTCATATTTCTAAATAAAAAAGGCTTAAATCTGGATAAAATGTAATTTTTATATTTCTATATAAATAGGACTAAATCTGGATAAAATATAGCATATTTTCTAATTTCTAAATAAAAAGGTTTACTTTTAAGAGAATAAAGTATATTTTTATTTCTTAAAAAAGGACTAAATGTGAATAAAATATTAATATATTCTTAGCTAGGTAATCCCCAGACACATACTAACTATGCTGATGGGAGTGGCTTTGTTTTGACTGCTCTACCATAATAATACATGTGAAGAAGATACTGTATGATCATTGTTCAACTGATTTATATACACTACAGGAATTTGTTTTAATTTTTCCTCATGAATTCATCATTTCTGATAATCTAAGTTAACTAGAATGAGACAGCAGTTTTCTTTTCTTCATTTGTACATTGTACTAGTTAAAAGTAAAATTCTTATTTTCAGTTCTCTTTGGCTTGTCTACATTTTAAGTGACTAACACTCTCTCTTGAAATGTAACAATTCTCATGACCCTGGTGTAACAGGGTAATGGCCTTGGTTGAGCCATACTGGTGAATGAAAAGTGGTTAGTGACTTTAGTGGTTAGTAATTTATTGAGAGGTGTGATAATTCTGAGTAAAGGAATAGAGATATTATAAGGAGAAAAATATGGGAAAGTGATTATTGGTATCCAATGGAAAAAGTCTGGTTTGAAAATATTAATTTAAACCCATAAAATACTTATGAGTAAGATTTAGTAAAATGACATATCTTGGTAAAGCAAAATTTATTGCACCAAAAGCAAGCTGCCTTCACCAAAGTGTAGCCACCCTGGTATGGTATTCAAAACCTAGACAGGTGTGCGGTATTTAGAGACCAGTGCAAGTAATGGTTATATTTGGTGCAGTGACCAAAATATCTCAATATAAAATATATATATATATATATATATATATATATATATATATATACCCCCAAACATGCAAGGGATTATATCGGGTGCTGGGCAAAGGGGTTATGCTGGTATACAAGGCATTTGAAGATGCTGTGTGTTTATTTCTTTTGGATTGTTATTAATAAATTGTGAAATTGACATTGAGTATATTTTTAATAACTATCAAATTATAAAATAATAATTTAGATATATTATCATCCTGTAGATATTGACACAGCAACTTCTATTTAGTTTATTGAATAATCACATATTCACAAATAATGTAGTAAGTTTTTTTTGCTCAGTTAAATGCAAATTTTTATTGTTTAGCTTTATTAAAAACAAATAATCTAAACTGTTTTAAACATACATCTAAGTTTAACCTTTAGATTGCAACATAAAATTGGGATCTCTTCAAGTACTGATACCTGAAATTCAAAAATATAACTTGTTACACTGTTTCGGATAAAAATTTTAGTAAATAATTTTTATAAGAAATAGAAATAAAAAGAAACATGAATAAATATTTTACTTGTTTTTCAAGATCTTCAATTTTGTTCTTGATTTTCATCCAGTTATCACTCTCTTCTTTAACTATACACATCTGTTTGCTGGTCAATTTATTACGGATATCATCAGCCTGTTCAATGAAAGGAAAAAAATAAAGGTATCGGTAGACGTGTTATAAAACGTTTAAATATACAAACCATAGTCAAGTACAGCTTCTGTTGATAATGGGTTACATCAACAGCTAACAGGCACCAATTTTACCAGTTTCATGTCTACTTAGAGTTGGATCTATTGACTGATACTTTTCACATCTTTCTAACACGCACTTGACAGCATCTCTAGTAATATGAGGATCCACTTTCCAGACCATTGTTATGTAGGCTATCTACCTGCCTTCCCTATGTGTTATCTTTCCTTTTATAGAGATTTCCCCAGAAGGAGAGATAAGTACCACATTACACCTCCTACTTGCATTATTGAGAATGTTACTAGATATCCAATCTTAGAGGTGGTCTTCTCTCTCAAAGGGGATATCTGTGTACAGTGCAGGTACCTCTTTCTCTTCACCTATCAATGGTTCTAAATCCATGCTAATGTATCTTTTCACAATTTCTTGTAATCATTGTCCCTTTTTGCCATAATATATGGTGTTGGATTGAAATAGGGGCATACTTTTATTTCACTTTGGTTGTTTAACCAATAACATGTCACCAATTGACATATTTATGTTTGTAGTATTTCATTTCTTGTCATAATATGTTGTTTCACATTAACATCTGTTTGCCTTATTTCTTGACCATCATATTTCTGTTGAATTTCAGGAATCTTCCCTCTAAACTGTTGGCCCTGGAACACAAGCTCAGCAGGACTGTGTCCTGTAGACAGGTGTGACATGGAACGATAATTTCACAGAAAAGATAATTCCTGTTTCCAGCTTTTTCATCCTATTTTAGCAGTCTGTATCAGTTTACACAAGGTTCAAGTGAAGTTTTCAAGTTGCGAATTAGCATGTGGCAAGACATGTGTAACAGGTTGATAATGGAAACCAAGGACTTTTGCAATGTCCTTAATTGTCTCACCCTTCCAAGGAAGTCAATTATCTGTTTTTAAATTTTTAGGAATACCAAAGGCTAAGAATACTTTATCAAGTTTGGTATAACAACTTTAGCCTTTATTGAAGCAACAATTTCCACCTCTGGATATCTACTGTATTCATCAGAAAGTACAATCAATTATTCCCCAACTGGGTACAGGTCCAAAAAAAATCTGCTGCCACATTATTCTCAAGGGCCATTTGGCAATACGCTAGGTTGCAATGGTTCTCTAACATTTTGATATGTAGTTGCTTGTCAAGGGATCAGTTCTTGATTGCATCATTTTCTAACTTGTCTAGCTAGGGAATCTAAAGCCTGGAATAAAGTAATTGTTTAGTTTTTACTAATCCTATGTGACCTTCATGTATCACATTTACAAGCTTTTTCTGCAAAGCAACAGGAATAATGGTCTGATCACTCCGTAACATATCAGATTTAATGGAGAGTTCACCCTATAAGGTAAGGCCTCATTTCACTTGTATTTGTAGGTGATTTGTTGTTCTGCAATAAATATTTAATCTCTGCTAAAATGTTATCACTTTCAGTAGCTGACTTAACATCATCAACAGTCACTGCAGGAGGTAAATCAGTAAAAAACAGTATTATGAACATAAGCCTGAAAGACTTCAGCTATTTTCAACTCCTCTTTTGAAATTTTAGATGGCAACAGATGACAAGAGATGTAGTCAGTTGGATTGTGCTTCCCAGGACAATGTTTAACATGAAAATGAAATCCAAGTAATTTAAGCACATTCTTTCTACTCAAAAAGGTGCTGGCTGTACCTCTGTTCTGCAAACATTAAAGATTGATTGGCATATGCTATTACTTTGTCTGTTATGTCTATTTGTTTCTGCACAATCATAGCACCCAGTCCTTTAGGAGAAGTATCACAAATTACCTCATTACATGCCAATGGAGAGTAGTATCCCATTACTGTTTCTTTTGTTAAGGCACTTTTTAGGTTATCAAATGCTCTTTGATGATCTGTAGTCCAAATCCATTTTGCCTCCTTATGAAGTAGTTCACAAAGTTTCACAGATTTTGAAGAAAAGTTCAGTATAAATGGCACACTAATGGTTATCATTCCCAGGAAGGAACACAATTCCATCAGTTTCCTTGGTGGTTCAGCCTGTTGTAGAACCTCTACTTTGTTTGGATCAAGGCTCACACCATTCACCAAAAATTTTACACCAAAAACATCTATCAGAATTAAAAATGGATTTCCACTTATTTAAATCCAGTTCAGAGGCACGTAATCTTTCAAAAACTTTTCAAGTGCTAGATCATGCTTTCCATCCTTCCCAAAAACAAAAATATCATCATAAATGTTAAACATATCCGGTATATCTGAAATGTTTTTGTAATTCTTTGTGAAAAATTTCAGCAGCCAAATTTGTCCCAAAGTTTAGTATACAATATCGATGAACGCTAACATGAGACGAGAAAGCAGTAATATTTTGACTATCAGAGTGTAACTTGAGTTGGTGGAAACCATTATTTTGGTCCAACTTTGAGAAATGATTTAATCCATTTAGCTGATGACAAACCTCCTTAACAGTAGGAATAAAATACAGTGTAACCCGGATATAAGATACCCTGATATAAGAGAAACCCGGATATAAGAGATATTTTCTCTGGTCCCAAATTAGAGCCATACATACCTAAACAAAATAGACCAAACCCGGATATAAGATACTTCTTCTCCGGTCCCGACAACTCTCTTATATCCGGGTTACACTGTATCTTGTTCTTTTTATATCTTTATTTGATTGAACCCTATCTATATAGAGTCTAATATCACTGTCCTTTTTAGGAACATTAACAATAGGTGAGACCCAATCATTTTGTCCATCAATTATGCCCACAGCTTCAAGATGTTTCAGTTCTCACTCAACTTTGTCTCTTAAGAATGACAATGAGGTTGGGAGACTGGTTTAGCATTTTTATCTGTGGAGTTTAACCAGTACACTCTTCATTTTGCCTATTCCATTTTTTTTTTTTTACCTATTTATCCATACAAGTGGAGCTGCTAACTTTTTTAATAACTTTTAATATGCCAATATCTACTGCTGTTTGTAAACTAATTAAGGACCCTTTACTACCTTCCACCAAATTAAAATCAGTAACATGTAGCTTATGTGTGGATTCAATGCTTGCTTTAAAGGTCCCTAAAGTTATCATAGTACTACCCATATATGTAAATAATTTGACATACGTTTTAAAGTAATGATCTTTAGTTTTTCATAATCCTGAGTCTATAATATTTACATCAGCTCCCGAATCAATCTGCATAATCAACTGTATTCCACTTATCTTTATTTGAATTTTGGTGTCAATTTTGTTTACCCTTAGTTTATTCTTATTTTTAATATTGCAAATGTCTCTTCAAGAACTGTCTGAACTTTTGAATTCAACCTACATACTTTTGAAAAGTAGCCATACTTATCACAATTAGTACATTTTTTCCAACCACTGGATATACGTTTTTATCGTCAGGATGGAGCCATTTTCCACCACAATTAACAGGACATTTTGGCTGAATTTACCTGGTTTGAATTTCACCTTACATACAGTTTCCATCTTTTGACTAGCTTCAATAAGAACAGCCTGTAGAGAAGACATTTCAATAGAGCATGCAGCTTTTAAGAGGTTATTTAGATTAAGATCATCTCATAAAACTAATCAACAAAGTGGATCAGAATTTCCTTTAAAGACAATTTTATCTTTTATTTCTCTATCTAAATCATGGAATTCACAATGCATACCCACCTGTTGAACTAACAACACAAATTTATCGATCGACTCTCCTCCTCCTCCTTGTTCTAATTGTCTGAATTTGTATGTTTCAAAAGAAACATTTTTTGATGGCTGAAAATATACAGACAACTTGTTTTTAGCCACAACATAAGTCTCTTCTGTCTCTCAATGTGTAGTAAATATCACCCACTTGTGTCCCATCACAATGTAGTAACAATGCCTCCTTTTGTCGCTTGTGTTGATATTCAATACCACAAATAAATTTTCAAGTCTAGTAGTCCATTTAATCCATTCCAAAAAGGAAGATAAATACCACATTACAACCAGGAACAAGGTTCTACCCACTCAAAAAAACTGCATGATATGCACCATTTTGAACTCCTTATTTCCTTGACTATATACAGCAACAATTGTATTTACAGGCTCATCATGCATCATGAGACATTTCTACCTCACCCTCATAGTCAGGTCTGATGGCACAATACTGATCCTCACTTAAAGATAGAACTCTTTGATCAGTTCCTTAAATGTTCCTAACTGATGCTTTATGAGTATCTCTGCAGCTCCTTTCATTTGCACTCTACTCCATAAGTTCAGATCTGATCCAAGAAGCCACAGTGATAGAGTTGGTCTTCACCTCAATCTCTCATAATCCTCATTTTAAAGTAAAATAGATGCCTTTGTTAACTAATTCCAGTTCAGCCACATTGATATAGGCAACATCATTCTTTTGTAGCCAGGCAACATCTTCTACAATAACACCTCCAACTTCCAAGACAACTCCCAATGCTTTACCTGCTGTCATCACACCATACCACTCGTTTCTCACTTTTGGGCACATGCTAACTACCTTTCACTGGGTCCTGTCTCTTCACTTCTACAAGCTCTTTCATGTTAACAGCCATTCTACTAGCTGTCTTCACAACTCCTTTCACCAGCCTTCCTCTTTATATAGCTACACGCAGTTTACAACTATCCAGCAACAGGGTAGTGACCAATTAACTTCCCACATATTGAGAACAGTTCCCTTCTTCATAGTTCATCTTTAACATCAGGAATTTCAAATACCAAAATACCAATTGTCCTGTTCCATCTTTCATCAGTCAAAGCCCCAATTGTGCCCCACCTTGTAATGGCTAATAACCTGTTTTGTTGTCAGCCCAAACTTGACAAGGTGGCTTCTGATGTAGCCATTGTTTCATCCACCAGGATGTTATCAATGTATGAGATGGTTACCATTTTCACAATTTCGTTCTTGCATATTTCCATCCTTGCAGATCATTTTAAATGTTGTCAACATGAGTTTTAATTTAGAGTTCAGGTTAGATCCCAGTCTGGTTAGACAGGATGTCTAAACTTTACATTTAATCAACACAACTTCTTGGAAATGTGCATTTGTAGATAACCAGATTTTAGGCCAAAAGTTGTTGAAGCACTTTGCCTCTATCTCCATTCATGCATGGTTTCCTCACACACATCCACTGTCTCATCTCCTGTGTGATACACTATGTATTCATTTAATTTATTCTTACAACACATGAAACTTAAATTTCATGGGATTATAGTTGTAATGTTTTATTTTTGTTGTTTATCTATATAATAACATGACACTGCAAAACTTGAAATTATGCCATGCACTTATTACCACTTGACTATAACCCAAATTGTGAATTCAAGTAGTTAAACAATGAAAATGCAACTGTACAGAACTTACAATGAAAATGAGAAGTAGCCAAAATTACTTTTGAAGTTTCTATTAATTAAAGGTCTAGTTATAAATAGATTAGTTAATAAATATTAAGACCATTTCCAAAATAAATTGATGAATCAAAGTAGTTTAAAGACAAAGCAAAATAAAATTTCAAATAAATTTGTGAAAACATTGACTTGCATAATAAAATCTTACATGTAATGTAGTTTATACATTTTAAAAAATTAAAAATATCCTTAAAAAAATAAAATACCACAGAATACAAGATATGGAGATGCAGTGCAACTTTTTAACCATCTTTTAAAAATAAATGCATCCAAAGAGAAAGCCAATATACTTATATTACCAAAAAATTTGTAAGTTTTTCTATAAAAAAATATTATTTAACAAAGACATTATGAGTTTGTATGCAATGTAACATAAAAAGTATATAGAGTGTTACCAAATCTGGATGGTATATAAGATTATAACTCCTGTTTCAAGATATTCTTCAAGTAAATATATAAAAACCAGGATTATATAATTATTAATATATAAAACTACTAAACTGAGTAGAGGATTCAACAAAAATCCAAGCATTATTTTAATATGCCTTTTATTTACAAATGTCATTAGTCGGTTTTCTTATATTTTGTTTGTTTTTTTAATTAAAAATATGGATCAGATTATTTGTTAAAAGACTAAATGAATTTTGGTTTGAAAGTAAAAAGCAAAATGAGTTATTTCCAGAAAAATAAAATCTCCAAAAGCTGCTTATCACCACTAACCTTTTTTGGCAGTTTATCATCTTCCAAAGAGTGACTGATTCCATCTGATTTTAACTGTAAAATTTCATGAAGGTTGTGGTAACAATGCAGTAGCTGAAGATTATCAACTCTCAGATACTTCTCATGTTCAGAAATAACTGACAACACATCTCGGTAATAATTTACAGCATCTGCCAGCTAGAAAATAAACATACAAGTGAAATTAAAAAGAATTTAGGCTTTAATTAAAATGCGAAATAATAAAAAATAAACAATGTAATTGTAATAATTAAGTTTTACAAAGCTCATTGCATGAAGAGCTAATAGAAATGTGTTTAAGTTTCAGCAATATCTTGAGTGACTGAACCAATTGATAACAATATGGCAAAACTAACCACTAAGATTTTCAAAAGGTGTTGATGATAGTATTTTCATATATTGTTTGCTATCAGCACATGAAACTTAAGAATATATGATCACATGGGCTAAAACTATTGTTAAATCTTAGTCTCCCTGATAATCTTTACCGTGATTTCATATTTAACAATGAATTATTTATTATTTTCCAGCATGTTCCAAAATATCAAAAATATTAACAAGAGCTAATACAAAGGCCAACTCACCTGATCGCTAATTATGGAAATTCCAGCAAGTCCATGACGCGTGGAAATAGCTTGACGATGAGTTTCTTCACATTCTATGGTTCCTTTTCTGATCAAAGACTCCAAAAGTTCTTCCATGCTCATTGTTCTAAACACAAAATATTTAAAGTCAATAAAACATGTGTATATATGTACTGTTCTTGAAAATTAAGTAGAGAAATTAAATGTACATAAATATTTTATTTATTTGAGTCATCATAAACAATCCAACTCACTCCTTGTTCATATACTGAAACTCTCCTCTTACAGCTTGGGGATGACAGCAAGCTTGCCGAAGCTTTACCAAAGGTTGGAGTATCTGATAAAAGATTAAAATAAGATCTGCATATGTCTATGTTATATTTCCAAAACATGATTTTACATTTTCAATTCAAAAAAATTTACATTAAAAAGTTGGAAAAGTGTATTTAAATCTTTGAAAATGCCAAATGGGAAAAGTTTACACATTTTTAATGAAAAAGTTATTCCATTTAAAAATATGGAAATATACCATAGAAGACAACATTTTATTTAGAGAATTAAGAAAGTTATTTTTAGAAATATGTTTATATTTAAGAAAACAAAATTAGTTTGATTTTACTGTCTGAAATATTAAAATGTGGAATTGTGCAGTGCATACTACTAGTCATCTATTTAAAAAATATATTTATTACAAAAACAGACACACTGCTTACTGCTTTGACAATTAGTTGGCACAATGAACTATACATAATAATTATGAAGCATAAACTAACATCACTTAAAAAATGTTTTAAAAAGTTTTATATAAGTAAACAAGATAATAATGTTTAGTTTTTCTAAATTCAATTAAAACAAATATAAACAAGTCTCTGGTAAATGAAAGTTACAAGTCAGTATTTTTCTTTCAAAATATTAAATTTGCTTGAAAATAAGCTATTCAAATGTTGAAGTATGAAGTTAAAACAGATCAGAATTATAAATAAAACCTTTTACTTACACGACTTAAGATCTTTCGATCAATGTCACTGAGTTTTATAGTATTGCCTCTATATTTTGCTAATTGCTAAAAAATAAAAGCAAATATGAGAATAAATACATTTTATACGCCCATTATTAACCTGAAGCACTTCAATAAAAATTCATTAGACAGAATCAAAAATGTCCGATTTCAAAACAAGACCATACATATTTGGTAATTGAGTAGCAGCATATAATTATGATATTCTTAAAATTACTATATCTAAAAAAAAAAAAAAAGGGGAGAAAAATACTTTTTATACTAATTATTTAGTCATTTTATGATAAACAATTAGCAAATCATTAGATGTTTTCCAATAACATTACTACAAAATAAATTTCAAACTAATTTTTGCTCTTACCCACTCTTAGATCTATAAAGGTTTAAATAATCAATAGAAAACTATCTTTATGACTGAAGATGTCTATCAAGACATCATTTATAATACTGTGACTAATTTTATATTAAAGGTTTAGGCAATCTGCATTCAAACTTAACAGAGATCATAAAATCCTTAATTTGTAAACTTACACAAAATATTCTGTCATATCTGATGCATAAACAAGTTCAATACTATAGAGAAATTCATTGATCAAGCAATTACTTTCTTTCCTCAAAATTGTGCCGAGATAAAATAGCTAAATATATTAAATTTATAATGAATTGTTTTATGCATGGCAATTTAACTACTCATTAAAAGAAAAGTTCTTACTTTCATAGCATCTTTTGAACATTCTCCATACTGTCGTCTATAGAAATGTTCTTCAACTGGAATGAATGACAATAAGTCAATGCACTCTGTCTGGCATGGTATGTTAATCTGAAAGAACAAAATTAAGGTTTTTGAAAAAAAAAAATTAAGGATATCAAATTTCCTAAAACAAGTCTATAGCATTACATTCTGTGTTAAAAGATTCTAAACACTTAGTTTTACTTGGGTTCTATAAAAATATTTTTGCATGTGATTTGTAATACTCTTGTTTTTAATAAGGTCTACTTAAATGAAATTTTAACAACTTTATTAATGATAAACAAAAATAAAAGGAAAAAGTCATTATATTCTTTTTGTTAAATCTAGTTATTTTAAAATATCATAGGCAAGTATTCAATGGAAATAAAAATATGTACCTGGTTAAGAACATCTTTCTTAGCAGTCCGCCAAAGGACACTGGCAATGGCCTTAAATAGGGGTTCTTTAATTCCATGTAGATAAGGTTTGTAGAGCAACTTATTCCACCATTCTTGCACCCAATAAGGGTCAACCTCAAGGAATAGGAACAGACCATACAAATCTAATATAAAAAAGAAAATTCTGAATAGTTATTTTTGAAAAGAGAAAAAGTTTAAGAAAAAAACAATACAATCCATAGAGTAACACTTTTTTTAACAGTCACTAATAATTAAATCAATATGAGCAAGTATCATATAAGTAAAATGTAAAAAGTAATAAATCAATATAGGAAGAAGTAACAAAATGAAATATAATTGTAAAACAAAAGCTTAAATGGTTTTAAAGTCATTTATGTATTTTCCTCTAAAGTCAATTAAAAACATATAACATGATTTTAATTCTAGTAAGAACTATAAAAGAATAAACAAGTCATTTAATTTCAAATTCAATTCAATATGAAACTTTTTCAGATGAGCATTTGCAATTTAAAATAGTTTATAAAGATTTAATTGAAAATGACTTTTACAAAAGTATAAAACTGTTTTGAATTTTTAAAAATGTCTTGATAACAATTTTTGATTTTTGTAATAAATACTTTTTGATATACAAATTTACATATTTTATTGGTTGGGGAAGCAAGTGTTGGAGATTTTATATATCACATATTTTATATAAAAAAATAGTTGGACATTATTACTTTAAAGTTAAAAGCTCTACATGTTATTCTTACTTTCATTTTATTTTTTCATACATGTATTGAGCACTTTTTTAATTTCTACTGTTCCCTGGTCCGATTCAACTCTGATAATTAAACATTTATGTATTATATATATATATATATATATATATTTAGGTATTACAGGCTACATATCCTAAGGCCATTAAGGTAGAATCCTATGACTAGACCAGATTTTATTTTTTGGTTATAGTGAAAATAGAAGTTGATTATTTATATATATATATATATATATATATATATATTAACTGATTTAAAAATATGGTTCCTTTGCTACACAGGAATTACCATGTTTCAAAAAAAAAACTAACAAGTTCAAATTCAATTATTTAATTAAATCAAAAAAAATATACCAGAACTAGTGCCTTTAATTTAATCAAAAGTTGTTAGTTTCTGTTTTTGAAACATGGTAATTCCTGTGTAGCGAAGGAACCATCTTTTTAAATCAGTTAATTTATAATATTTATGCTCTGTACATTTACATTGAGCACTGTTTTGTAAAAATAAAAATATCAATAAGAACATCAGTTTATATATCTTACTGTTCTTTATTTTTACTATAAAATGTATATATATATATATATATATATATATATATATATATATACATACATGAAGAAATATAGTCTTACGGTGTGCTATATTTATGGATAAAGTGCTCAATATCAGAGATAGAGCGTGTGTAAATATGAAAGTGAACATTGAAGTCAACACTTAGAGGTGACAGTCTGTTTCATGCTGGACGCAATCATCAGGCCACGAGTGCTGTTATTTTTTGGGCTATTTATATATACGGGTCAGTGGCCCGTATATATAAATAGCCGAGAAAATATATATATATATGGAGCTAGCTAGATAGATAGATAGATAGATAGATAGATAGATATTTTGTTCAAATAAAAATACTTTAACTGAATCTGATCACCTTTAAATATTTAATTCATAAGCTTATTCTTTTTAATAATTAGAAATCCTTGCAGTGAATAACAAAAATTAAAATTAAAAAATAATAATTGTAAGTAAGTGATTTGTCATCTTAATAGCAATATGGTAAAAGGGTTACATTACCATCAATATTCTTCTGTATTGGAGTGCCAGTGACACACCATCTATTAAGAGCAGTCAATCTAGAGGCCATTTCTGCTGTCTTAAAAAATAAATGAAAACGCACATGCAATAAAAAAAATAATAGATAAATACTTATATTATTACCTGCATCCCATATTTTTAATTAAATCTTAAATAAAAAATGAAATTTAACTGAATTTTGATAGAATATTTATTGAGTGAAATTTCTTATATGATTTATGAAGCATTGGGTTAAGTGCATTGAAAGAAAATGTGGAATGCAGTTAATATAATTATTTATATTGAAAAATGAATATTTGTTGTGTAAAATAAATGCTTTTTTCCTCAACATGCTGCAGACTTATTGATATACCTATGTATATGATTATTTCATGGCATAACTTTAAATGTGTATTATAAAAATATATAAAAATAAATTAACCATTAACATGTAACAGCTATCAAATTGTTTATAAATGTATTCATAATTTTTAATTCAAATGTTACCATAAAATAATATATATATATATATATATATATATATATATGTGTGTATATATATATATATATATATATATATATATATATATATATGTGTGTATATATATATATATATATATATATATATATATATGTGTGTATATATATATATATATATATATATATGTATATATATGTCACCCACAGACAGACTGGCTTCACTTTATCACAGCTCAACAGTGTGACTAGACATGCAGTTGTTTCAAGCCAGGATTGAAACCCAACCGATTTGACATCAGTCAGAGATTCTCACCCTTAGGCCATATGACCAACTTGAAATATTAAATTTGATGTATCACAGATGCAATGCACTAAAAATTGATTGTTGATATATAATGTCATCACCATTATCATATTAACTATATCTTTAGAATGCAACTATAGTAAAATATTATAGATATAACAAAGAAAATGTTTTTTACATACTTTTGTTGAAGTACACTCAACCATCTGGGCTTCATCTAAACAAATCTACAACAAAGAAAAGAGATATTGAAATGAAAATTTAAATCATATCTATATTTGAATATTTTTGAGAAATGTTAATCTTCATTTTTATATTTCCACAACAGTATTATTTTGTCATCTTCAGTGCTGAGGGTTTTTAACACATTCTTTACATAATATAAGTACAAGGCAATATATTAATGAAGACCAAGTGAGGATTAAACTTTAACGACTTGCAAGAGTAACTTGTTACTCCTGTATAGATTTATAAATTTTAATTAAACTTATTAAATAATGTAATTTTTTTTCTATTCACAAATGCTTTGTTTCTTGCGATTTTTAATTTATTATATTTTGTGCTTATTTCCCCTTGAGATTGACAAGTCAAAGGGGAAGTATTCATCCTTTCTATAAGAATTCAACAAAAACAAACACAAAAGGAAAACTTAAAAGAAAATTAGAAAATCTATTTCTGTGACAATGACACAAGATAAAAGTTCATATCAATATTATTAACAATTTAACAACATTTGAGTCATTGAAGTGAATTCAAAAAATTAATTCAACCTACCCTCCACCACTGAACAGCAACCAGTGGACTTGGAACAGTCATAAATCTCTTTGGCTGGCGGAACTTTTTCCCTGAAATGAAAGAAAAAATTGCTAGAAACAGAGGAAATGCAATTAACCTTGAGAAAAAATAATGTAAAAATGTTTAAACAGAAAAGAATCCACTAAGAAATGCTCTACAAAAAAATTGTAACAAAATTGTTTATTATATATATATATTAGTTTATTTTTCTTTGAAATGTGTTGACATCAAGAACATGAAGTAGAAATTCAAATTACGCAAACAAAAATTAAAATCTGAGTGACTCTTTTCAAAGTTTTAATTATTGTAAGCCTATTCTGTTTATTATTAACCCTTGAATTAATTTCTGACCACTGTCATGAGACTGAGGGTCAAAACTGGCTAAAAATTTCAAAATTTGATGCTTGGTCATCAATTTTATTTTCTCTTAGTACCAAAAATATTTAGTTTGTTAGTGTAAAAAATGATTAAAGCTTAGCAGTGGATGAATGAGATAAGCACAGTAAATTTTGTAGGTAGTAATAAGAAAAACTAAAATTTTGTTTATGTATAATAGGTTCAAATGCAGTCAATGCTAAAATAAAACTATAATCAATTCCATTCGTTCACCAACAGAATTTGCTTTGTTACTATATATGTACCCATTAGAGTGAATTAAAGTACCTCTTCACCCACAAAGAGTCAAGACAATCATGCAGTCCAAAGTAGTGTTCTTTTATTGTGATAAGAAAGGTTGTGAATGGTCAAGACTAGTAAGGACGTGCAAACAATTACTATATTTCAAAGCCTATTAAAGTTGCCCCAATCTTCATTCGGATTTTCTTTTTCAAGAGATAGCACAAAGAACACAAATTCTTTTCCATGGTAAGACTTGGTTTTTCTCCTTTGACACCACATTATCACATCACATAAACAGTGATTTTTAATGTGTATCAGCCAGACTGGTGGTTTACAGGCAAGACATATTACTGCTATTGTAAGGAGTTTGTTATATCCACTATTCTTTTAACTTAGTAAATATCTAGTCTCCTTAATTTTGGACAATTTAAGAAAAACTGAAAAACAATCTTCACTGCAAAAGGCAAGTTTTAGAAAATAAATATACTTTTCACACAATGATAGCTTCCCTTCACCTAATGAAGATTTTATCACACAAAGCAAATCATTAATGAAATATTAAATTTAGCAATATGATAAGACAAAATAACAGATGATCACACAAATGCAGAAATTTCTGTTGTTTAACTTTTACAATGAAGAATTGAAAATTCCATACATTACTTTTTAAACTAAGTAGAACATGTGTAAGTTTACAGCAATATCATGTTGAAACACTGGTTCTCAGTTGATCACTGAAATTAAACAATGTTGATCCTGGTCAGTACCTAGATGGACAACTGCTTGGGAATACCAGGCTTAAAAGCTTAAATGTGGGAGTGATGTGATGGATAATGGCTTGGAATGAGATATCTGAGAGCCAAGTTCAAATTCCAGTCTAGTTCAATACAATCATTTACACACAAATATTCTTAGGAAAGCTATGAATCAATCTCTTCTCCCCACAGTTAGTTAAATAGAAGGACAGACTTGGTCCTTGGCCACCAGTATACCACAGAAAGTAACTGCAGCCTACTACAGGAATTCTTCTGCCACATCAATCATGAATTGAAAAGACACATGATTGCCCAAGTGTTCATTATACATGCTACTTATGGAAGGAAGACCATGTGTGGATGTGTCCAGAGAGTAAAATTACCAGATGGAGTTGAAATTTGACAAACAATTTTTGACACCTATAGTGTTAGAGACATACCAAGTTGTTACTGATGAAAAAATATTATTTTAACATCTCTGTAAAATAAAGAGCTATTATTGGTCATAATAATATTTGAGTTTCCTGCCTATTCTTTAACATGCTATGATCCTTATTTGTGAGATAATTTGAGAATGTGTACAATTTAACTCAATTACAGGAAATAGTTATGGTTGATTTTGCAAAGAATGAATTTGTCTGCTGACAAATTATGTGACCTCACATAATCATAAAAAGTAAGTTTCACAAACTTTATCTCAAAAGTTGTAGGCATTATACAGTGACCAATATTTAAACGTTTTAAACTTCAACATTAGATCATTTCAAAAGTACAGTTATTTGTTCTTTTATAAAAATATATTGAGAAAAAAAGAGATTTAATGGTATTAAGAGTTAATGATCACACAAATTATTTCTGATAATAAAAGAAGCAAATAATGAAAATTACCAATACTGTGTGGCAAATCAACATAATTGAGTTCTTTACACAGCGTTTGGTATGTAGTCACAACAATATCAAAAGACGCCAATTTGCAAGGGTGCACATAACTTTGTTTATTTACACCTTCATAAACCTAGAGTAAAAGGAAAAGGTAAAGATTAAAATATATACATATTATTCAACAATAAAAGATTTTTACATGCAGAAAATTATGAATATACCTTATTTGATAAACAAATGACTGAATAGAATTGTCTTTGTATAACTTGATATTTTTTAAAGTGATATATTTTTTGCAAACATGATTTTACAAAAAAAAAACAAAAAAAAAAACACACAAAATACCAACCATTATTTTCTTTAGATTTTTCCAATATAAAATGTTTTTCTTTTAACTGGCATATTTAAGATCATCTCAAAAAAGTTTATCTAACAAAATAGTTAGCTCAGTCCTTATTAGTAATATTCTAAGAATATTACAGTTCATAGAATAGACCTAAGTTCCTAGGGGTTCTGAAAAATTCACAGCCTGAAACACTTTGCCAGATCTGACCAAATATTTCTTTGTAATTCCTTCTCAGTCAGGCCGAAAACTTTTCAGTACCCACTAATATATCAAAATTACATAAATTACAAACTTTTACTTACAAAAACCTTGACAGACCCTTTCTGTAAGTGTTTTTTAATTTCTTCTAGCCATTGATGATGGATTGACATTGGAGTAACAATTAGTGTGGCACCAGATGGAATGGGGTCCTGGAAGAAAAGTTTTAAAAGGATTTTATATTCAATCATAACTGATAATAATTTATATATATATATATATATATATATATATATATATATATATATATATATATATACACACACACACACACACACACTATTAAAGAAAAAACAACTATGCTGGTATAACCAATAGACAACTTCTCAAAAGACCTAAAATCTTAAATAAGAGAAAGGAAAGAAAAAAAGACTTAAAGGCAAACACCTACCTACTCAGTAAAGTGCTCAATGCGGAGATTACTTAGTGTAAAAAAATGCTTCACAACATTAACTCGTCAAAAGACAGACCAAGTCGTTACTCAGGTTTCATGCTATTGTGATCTTCAGATGACTAGAACACAAATGAAAGGTGGGGGGAGTCTAACTTTATATACCCATGACTGCAACACTCCTACCTTAAAGCATTATGGGAAAAAATAATACAAAATAACTTTAAAAACCCGTGTATAACTTTGCCCCTACAAGGAAAAAAAAATAAGCAAAGGACCCCCCACGCACACATATACACACCGTAAGTGGGCTTAACTAGTTATTATGACTGTACTATTAAGGGAGGGGGTCAGAAGAAAAACAAACAAAAAAAAAACAACAAATAAACTAATCAGGTGGCAGGTGACACAATAAGTATTTTATTTTATGCCTACATCTGCTAATTAACTTTTTTATTTAGCATTCTGCTATTGCTGCTCAAACTTAGTATTGCAAACTACACCTATCCCTAGTATTTTTACACATACTGCTTCTTTTATAAACTATTTTCTACATTGCCAAATAGACTATATTTTCAGCTATGCAATTACGTTCCATAGGTTAGGCTGTTTTTAATCTACAATTGCACCTGGGTCCAATCACTGCTATTGAGTAACATTTTAATTTTTAATTTTAATTGAATTTTAAAAAGTAAATTTTTTTTTTTTTTACTGAATAGCTTCTTCATCTTATCAGAAGTTGCAAAATTGTTTTCTAATTAATTTTAGGAATATTCCTCCTATATTGGGTTTTACAGATTTACTATATGGTGAATTAAACCATATTATTTTTCTACTCCTATTCTTTTTATTCTTTTTTTCTTGTTTACTAAATTTATGTTCAGTTTTTGTCCACTTTTTTAATGCTTCTCAGTACACATCTTTAGCTCTCTGAAAGACTTCCTCATTTTTCAAGTCAGTAAATTATCTATTAACAATTGATTTATATAAGTGCTTAGTGACAATAGGAGGATGATCAAATTCAATGCTTATGTAGTATAGTGGTATATTTCCAGGTTTTCTGTACAGTTTATATTTTCCTGTGTCTAGGTTTAAACTCACATCCAGGTAGTTCACTAAAGCTATAGCCCTATCTAGCAGACTTTCGGAGATAGAAGGGTAGAACTCCTTGATATCAAATTGCAGAAATCTATACTTCTTTTCTTCTATATTATCAAACCAATCAATGGCCACCTTGGTAATTTTTCTAATATGCTTCTGAGTTCTTTGTACAACCTTTCTAAGATTACCTTACTAATCCTCTTTACCTGGTTTTTAGTTGGGTTAATTAGCCTACACTTGGGTTTACTTCTGAAATATGTTTTAAAATTTTTAAGCATTATTATTGCTTGCTTTTTCTCCATTTTCCCTATTCTGTTATCAATTTTTAACTTTGCTGCGTATTTATTGATACCTTCTTCCCAATTCAAGACTGCTTTCTTATATTTATCAATTATAGCTCCAGTTAGTAACTTCTCAGAATTTGCCTTCCAAAGAATATATAATTTCTGAGATTTATCCCCCTTGATATACATATTTGATTTTTTAAATCTTTTTTACCTCTTCTTTAACCGCTTTTGAAATCTACTGCTAACCTCTCTAAACTAAATTATTTACTATAGTAAAAAGCTCTTCCTCAAATTTCAACAGTTCTTTTTACAGAGGTGGACATTTTTTTTGTATTAAAGTTTTCCCTTATCTTATTAGTGTCTTCTTTATTCGAGAAAAAAACATTCCACCCCATCTTTTTAATAACTTCTCCAATTTTCTCGACTAGCTTTATTATAAATTCGTACTGATTTGGTACAGGTATACTCTTCAGTGAGTAGCCAAAAATAGAAATCATCACAAAAATTAAGAAAAGGAATAAATAAAATTACAGAGGAAAAAATGCCAATTTGTTTTGAAATATATCTGAATTTCATGACTATAGCCTTGAAATTATTCTGAAATTTGCATAGCCTATGAAATCAGAAAAGTTTTCTTAACCAAAATTCTACATATAAGTGCTATAAACATACACATGCCTATAAACAATTTTTATGTTCCTAAAGAAAATAGATTATCAAAACATCATTGGATTCCATGCAAATTTTGATGAGCTGAATTCTGAATAAATAAGAAACATGGTAGTTCAAATGAAAACTCCAGTGAAATTATTTAATGTATAAAAAGAGGAAACAGAACTTAAAAAATTAAAAACTCACTTATTATACATAAATAGGCTTATTAATACTAAAGGAAATTCAGAAAACTCAAAATCAATACTTTATTTTATTTGGCTTCCATTATCTTCAATTACAGCCTCATCATGACATGGAAAAGCTTCACAACTCTTAATCAGGAAGTCCTTAGACATCATAGATGATTACTCTAGTCTTCAAAATGTTGATCAAGGAGTGGAAGGTCTTGTTGGTGGCCTGCTCCAAAATGCCCTATGCAGCATAGTTCAACATATTGAGGATGGCCATTAGCCAGAAATCAGCAAAGTTAGCTTCTTGGCTGTGTGGTTTGGAGCACCATTTTGGGTCTGCACATAGATACCCTCTGGGTAATTGAACTATGCTAAAAATGATACCTCAGAACTTTGTAGTAGGCATCAGCACCTTTCTTTTCTCCAAGCTTGTATATACACGGAAACACCTTTTTTACCGTCAAACACCATGACATCCAACAACATAACCTGAGCTAAATGTTTGATCCTGAAGATGCCCTTAACATCAATTGTTGATTCAGTGAAGTACCAGCCATTTTGGCAATATGAAACAGTCTATACGGTGAAGATTTTTTCATCCACTGTAAAATATATTATTTGATGAAAAAAAATTTTCTTTGAAGTGCCTGACATTTTTTGCATCTTTCCAAATTCCTGGCCTTGATAGATGCCATGAGAAGATTCTAACATATGATATAATGATCAGGTCATCACACATGCTTATTCTGGAACTCGAGATCCACTTTTAGCTCAACAGCTATCTTGAACATATGTGTTGTTCAGTCCCTTACAATTCTGCTTCTTCTTGATCTGGCTATTGCCTGGCTTCTTCTGCATGCCATGGCCCATATCTATGGTCTTTTTGACCTTGTAGACAGTACATAATGACATACCAACTATGTTGATGTGTACAAACCAAATCTAACATTCTTTGTTATTGGTTCTGCTATGAATCTATATTTCATGATATTTATGAAAAATTGGTATGTATTAATAGCTGAAGTATACTCTTAGTCTGCATTTGGTTTAACATCATTTGATATAATAATTAATGAAAAAATTTTAGTTTAAATTTTACTGCAAGTTTTGTTTCCACACACTATAAAATAAACAAATACTCACAGATCCCACTTGACAGTGTGGACATAAGAATGAACAGATGTTGAGATCTTCATCACAATCAATGCAGTCATAATGAAGCCAGATACCACAAAACTCACATTGGATTTCATTTCCAATAAACTCTGTAGTACCACAGATACACTGGAATTCTATCTCTTCTATATTTTGGTTCTATAAAATAAAGATTTTACTAAAAAAAGTATATTGCAAAATATTTTCTTAAAAATATTTGTAAACAATTTGGTTTTATATATATATATAGGATATTAAGATTAAAAAATTAACTAGTAATAAGATTTAAACTAATACTCAGACAAAAGTACCAAGTTTTCAATATGCTTACTATATCTCTTAACTCAAATTTGAAACTTAGTTCACACATTTTAACATCAAGTATTTATGAGTCAAATGTCTTCCTATGTTTTCACTTATCAGAAATTATAAACTTTTCAAACTCAATCTTTTTTATAAAAAATATTTTTAATATTTAAACATTGACTAATTTTGAAATACCAAATATAAAAATAAGAACATAATGAACATGCAAGAATATTATCTCTGAGTCAAATTCATGATAAATTATTTAATAAATCTATTATATAATAAAAAGTGGTGATTTATTTTACATATGCTTGTAGGTTAATTAAATATCAGTACATTTGTTTAAGAAATATTTTAATTTTTGCTTTAAAATTATCTGAGACAATCTTTTGACCATTCAATGTATTGTTTAAGTACTATAAATTACAATCCAAGGAAAAAAAATTGTAGTGGCCATTTTTGTTTTTAACTGTTTTTTAAATTATATAAAATAAATGATTCATTCATATCTCCATGCACTTAGTATGTTCTTAATCAATGTATTTAGTTATGTTCCTTGATAAATGAAAAAAACATTTTTGGATCCCTAAAAAAAGGGATAATAATACAAAGAAATCTATAAAAGAGAATTAAAATTACCCGCTTAATATTTGCTGAAGTCAAGGTATGGAAGTTTAGAGTCCACTGGGGCAAATTTTGTCGTGGATTGAGCAAAAGACAAGATAAAACCTCAACTGTTTTGCCCAGGCCCATTTCATCAGCAAGAATCCCACCAGGTGTCATTGTAACAACTGTTGGTTTTTTATCTACTATACTGAAAGGAGAAAAGTTGTTTTTTTTTATCATAAACTTTAATAGTCATTGGTTTGTATGATAATAGAAAATATTAAATTTTATTACAGAAAAGTCAACTAATAGTAACATTCAAGCCTCAAACTGGGACAGTTTTCAATTTTATTATAGTTTTTATTTTCTTGTATAATAAAGTGCTTTCATAACCAAATACCTTTCAAGCTTCGAGTCTGTGTGTGTGTGTTTCGTCTGTGTGAAAAACACACACACACAAAAACAAAACAAAAAACAATAATATTGAGTGTTTATATCACCAGGACAAAACCCAGCCAAATCAAATGTATAGTAAAATGAATAATAACTACAACCTTTAACAAACAAGAGTCTTATGTTCAGTCAAACAGAAAACTAATGAAATTTTTACAAATATCAACAAGAACAAAAAATAAGAGAGATATTATGGGACTATAACAAGTTTTTTAAGAAAATATGAAAACAGCAAAGTCTTAGGTGGGAGCTAATAAATTTGTTAATAATATTTTTATATCATCAACTTTCATAAACATTGATTTAGATCAACGTGGCTATTTTCTTTAGACAAAGTTAAAAAGCAATGAATGTTATAAAAATTACTATTACTCTTCTGTGTCAATCAATGGGTGAACTCCAGTATATCAGCAATATACAACTGGTTCACTTAAATATTACTTTAGTTTCATTAAAGTAAAAACTTACATGTAGTTACATATATAATTTACAAATGTTTTGAAAAAGAAATTAATAACAAATAGAGAAAAATGGAAGAGACATACTTGAATATAGGACATCAATAAGTAAATACAGTATCAGCTTTAATCAAACAAGAAATGTAAAAAAAACCCCCAAAAAACCAGCAGTGGTTGACAGTTCAGCAGATTGTGTGTGGTTAAAGAAAGACAACTAGTTTAATGTATGGTAGCTGTGCCTATATCACTTACTAAATAAAAGGGCTGCTTATACTGAATTAATTTTACTATAGAGGCAAACATAAATTTTATAAATTTACTTTCTAATATTACAATTCATTCTAATATCAAAAAGTGGCTCTGTCATCATTTGAGTCTGTTAATTAAAAATAATAAACAAAAAAAATTATAACGTATTCTGAGCAAGTCTGATCATTAAAAAGATTGATGTGATCACAAACATAAATATTTCTTCTACAATTATGGGTTAATGAAAATAACTCTGTATGATTTATAATTATATCCACACATGATTATAATTAACTTACATGTTATTAAAATTTGTTCTTTCCTGAATAAAAATGCGCTTATCTGGTGATAGAGAAATCTAAATGTGTTTGTTGAACTCCCAGAATGCTTTTAATTACTCTTATTGGCAAATTATAAAATATTATAAGAAGTTTATTCAAGAATAAAAACACTTCTTTCAAAAAAAAAAAAAAAAATGAAGTAATAACTCATTTTTAAATATCAAAAATTACTACGAGAAACACTTACATTCCTCCATACTTATTATAGTATAACACTTTTCCATCAAGTGTTTTAAATTCCACAAACAGGGGATGCAATTGTCCTGTTAAGTAAAAAATAAGATAATTAAATACAAAATAGCTTTAATTTTGCTTAATTTCAAAATAAATCGGAGATACCTAAATGCATGCTGACAAACCAAAGAGCTATTTTTTCTCTGAATTTTAACAAAGTATTATTTTTTGTTTATTAAAGATCAAACTATTTTGTATAATAAAGTATATGCAAAACTTTTTTATTCATTAAGGTTAATAATGGAAATTCACAAGATTATATTTAACAAGTAAAATTTGAAAAAATAAAATTAAAATCTGATAAAAAATGTATCTTCAGGGTAATATTTAAATAAAAATTACTTAAATGTATTAGTGTTCTCCAAAAATAGAGCCAACAGAATGAAGTTGTTCAGTGACACTTTGAATTTCCTATCAAAATATATAAATATCAATATAAATTTTTCATTTTTTTACAGTTCCTTAGAGATTTTAATGAATAAAAATGTTCTCAAATGCATGGATTTTTCAAAATTTGAACAATCCCCTATGCACTAAGTGTAAAGTTATTTTGAAGATATTTATTTCTATGCTATACATATTATTATTCATATATGCTAATATTCATGTGGAAAAACTTTCTCTCGTTATTTACATTCAGACTATTGTCCTCATCTTTGTAGTTATCACATTTCAGCTGTTGAGCCTTCCCGCCTTCATCAGGTGTATATCAATCTGGGTAACCTACAGGAAATTCTGGATTGAACTCTTTATTTAATCTACGGGGGTAGACTGTTCTCTTTCTACCACCCCTGGCTAGGGATATCCTGTCTAGTTCTTATTTTTTAGCACTACTCAATTATTGCTAGTGTGTTTCCACCGAGTTCGGAGATTGAATTCACAATTACTATGTCACCAAATAAGATATCATAAGCTGCGAAACGAAAACAGTCTACTCCATAGATTAAATAAAGGGTTCAGTTTCCTGTAGATTAACCAGATCTACATACACCTGATGAAGGCCAGAGGACACAACAGCTGAAACATGATAACAACAACAAAGATGAGGACAATAGTGAAAATAATAATTCTTCAACACCAGAAATTCAACGAAAACTTTGTTTTGCACTAATGTCTTTGGGAAAGGTATGAATTTATCTCTCTTCCTTTCAGCTCTGGGTTAAATAACAGGGTGGACTGGGCTCCCTATTATTGGATAGCAACCAGTCTAAAAAGTAAATCAGGGAGAAGGCAATGGGAAACCACTACCTTTCCCAAGAACTCATGGCAATTCACAGATAAGGAAAAGGTATCTGTGGAGAGCCATGATCACTTCTATTCTAAAAGGATACATTAATATATATATATTTGATTAACCAATTAAAAAGTGTAATGGATTTTCAATATTTGTATGTTTAATCACATCATCCTCAAAATAAATCTGATTATGTGAACCAAAATATTAAAAACATTCTCTTTTGAGAGAGCTGTTTTTTTTCTCAAAAAAGATTTTCACTTTAAATGAAGGCTATTCTAGTCATAAACAAAGTCTCTTTATTATGTTGACTATTTCCATTTATACATTCCAATTACTAATCCAAATTCTTTCCTGGTAAACTCATTTGTGTCTTCAAAAAATTATTGACTTAAGCATACATGCTCAAGTCAATATATACTGAGGATGAATTCTGTCAAGTGAAAAAAAATTAAACATTTACTTTTCTTACCCTCTCTGTCGTCTTCTCTTTTTTCTTGGTTCAACATCCAGGCTACAGCTTTTTTTTGATACTCTCTCAACTGTGGCAAAAGAGATTCATGTTGTAATTCATCAGTGACAGGTAAAGGCTTTTCTGCATGAATTTTCTGGACAGCTGTATACAGTTCTTCAATATCTGGCTTCTTTTCTGAAGGACTATTATTATAAGCTGAAAATATTACCAAAGATAGAAAGAAAACTTTAAAAAATTAACATGATGTAACTTAATCTGAATTTTATTTTAAATTTCTGTACTTTTATCCGCTGTTGATTAAGTTAACTCATAAAACTAAAAATTAGTTCTGAAAAATAAAAAAGTAATTTAAACCAAAAATAATATAATAAATGCGAATGTCAGCGTGTCACTGTCACATTTTTTCAACTTTACACCTAGAGACTGTAGCCCAACATATCATACCATTTTGGAATCAGGCCAACTCTGTGAGCAAATTAAAAACATTCCAGGCTGGGTCCGGAAATTTTGAATTCTCAAGTTTACATTGTTTTCACCAATTTTTTTATGTGATTTTTGTGACAAATTTTTTGTACAATAACAATTTTTATAATTGGAAATAAATTTGGAAATAATTGAAATTAATTGCAAAATCCAGCAAAAGTCACCCATGAAATAAAAATAATTGTTTGTATGGAAAGTAAGGACCTACATACATAAAATTGTCTTTAAATTAAGTGGTGGCATAAGAATTATCATTGAACTTTTAAAAGGTAAGCTTCAATATTAATGCAATACTTAAATGCAGTGATCAATTTTGAGTTCTTCTGTAGTTTATTGTTGCCTATCACATCTACTCCTCCCTACCTATTGTGATGAAGGCTCAATCAAGAGCCCTCCACAGAAGCTAGCTTAAATAGGGTACCTTGTAAGCTAGTTTTTAATATTCCTATTTTTTAAAGCAAAAAATAAATCAAAAGATTTCTAATTTTAATAATTAAAAAAAAAAAGGATTAAAATATATATCTGAAAACAAATGTACATCTTTTTCAATATAGTAACATTTATTTCAGTCTGCTTAAAAAAAAACTGAGTTTGATACAAAGAAAATAGATTGAAATAACTGAGTGGTTTTATTAAAGTGTTCTAATAGATGAACCAATTTACAAAGACGTGACCAGATAAGAACAATTGGATCCCATACCAAATAAAACAATGTTAGCCATATATCTTATTGGGAAAAAATATTTTCTCTAATAGGAGAAACAATTTACTTATTAAAATTAATTCACCTGTTTACTTATAAACACATTTTTATAATTTATTGCCTGATATATAACCAGAAAAATACAAGTAAAAAGAAAACTAGTTTTGAAAACTGTAATTTTATGTTTATTTGTAGGTTTGAACATTTCTGGGTATTTTGCTAATAGAAAGGCTGAAAATATCTATACAAAAAGAAAAAAAATAACAATCACAAAGTGCATTTGGGTACAGTCGCAAAAATTATTTAAGATATTTCTCAGATACAATAACTTAATCCATGAAATATGAATCTTTTGTTTACAGTTAGTCAAAACTTATCAGCTTTGTCTAAATGTTTTGTAAACATAGGCAAATAGGATGTTTTTAATTAAAGAGAGTGGAGAATTAATATGCTCAAAATTTTAAACATGAAAATGCAAGTATAAATTTTTAACTTAAAAGAAATAATGTTCTTTGCCTCTTAACAGCAAATATATCAATTATTTGCTCAGCATTTTTCAACAATGATGTTAGCTTACTTTCTCTCAATATTTAGTGTTGCCATATTGTTTGTGTGACAAATTGTTCTTTTCATGTATGTTTGAAACTGTTGAAGGAGGATTCTTCAGAACCTGTTGTAGCAGAAATAGTTACAAAGTTCTGTATAGTACACCATGAAGATCCTTCTTGCAAACTGTTTCAACAACACCAGCTGCAGTTGCCTATGAACTCAACAGATATGTATGGTCTTTGCAGAACTTTTTCTACCTTAAGGAGATCCAGATTACAACGCCATAATGTGATGTAACAAGTTGATTGTGTTTGTCTGATTCATCTGGATTGAGGATAAGATAACCATGAGCTCAAAATATATATTTACCATTTAATCATGATTTCTCAATATCCAGACTAAAGTTGATACACAAGGACAGTCTCATCTGTTGCTGATTCATCAACCAGAGCAATCAACAAGACACCTTCTTCTTCATGGAACTCTTGCTTTCTTGAATTAAAATGATATTTTTCTTATAGTTTTACCTAAATTTTCAATATCTTTTCCAAAGTTTTCTTAATTTCTGTAGTTAATAAAGGTAAAGTGTCAGAGTGATGGGTGTAAAGTGTTTGCCAGTCAAGAGCTGATCCTACTGCTCTGTAGTGGCTTACTTATATTGGCGTCATTTACTTGCTGCTAGAGTCTCACACATAGACGGGTTAATCCAATATTGTTAGGGGTGGGTTACCAGTGTTATGTCAAAGAACATCCCTCTGTATAATATGTCTGACATATTACGCTACAATAAAAAAATGTTTGGTTGCTGTAGATGTTATTCAAGCTATTATAACATTTACAATCTTTTCATGGAGATATTTGTCTCCTTGAATTTTGTTCTGTTCTTTTATTATCTCCTATCCTTAATGTTTTTTCTCAGATTCTTTCACATTCAGTAACCACTTGCATCTTCATAGCTTTAATTGCTTTGCTTGAGGTGAAATGATAAAAAAAAGGCTGCCTGTGTTTGACATTATTATTTTCAACACAATCAATCTAATTTTAAAGTAGAAATCACATATAGCATTTAATGATGCACTGTTATTCATATGTGTTTTGGGATTGTGATTATTTAACAAAACACACCTTGTCTTTACAATATGAAGGAATTACCACAGCTTTTACTTTTTATATTTACAGACTCACCTTGATACACTTGAAATTTAAGTGTCTGAGATACTTTCAAAGAGTGCATGTTGTTTGAGACTGATCTCTAGAAAGTTGTAGAGGCTCCTAAGGTATTGCAGAGATCAGTTTTTGTTATTTTATTTTAGATAACAAAATTTAGGAGGTACTCATAACAATGGGCAGAGATGTCAAATGGAGAACACTACTTAATTCTTGTTCCTAAATCTCTACGAACACACTTTTTACTGTGAACTATAAATTTTGCCAAGTTTCAACTCTTGCTTCCAAAGTTCTGGTTTCTCCTTCAATAATGAATTTTTTTTTTATCATTTCACCCCAAGCAAATCAATAATGCACTAAAACACAAGAGGTTACAGGGAGTGAAAGAGAATGAAAAGACTTTAGTGAGGAGGAAAGACAATAAAAAGACAGGATTCAGGAAGACAGAAGATTACAAATGACATTGAATTTAAATTTTTGAAGATTGTAGGTGGCAAGGAAGCAAGAAACTTGAGAGTTCCACAAGTGAAAAGTGCGAGAAAAGAAACTATTAGAATAGAAATTACAGTTATATTTAACTAGTAAAATGAGACCTAGTTGCTAATCTAGTAGTATACTTAAATTCATGCAATTGTGGTACCAAGAAGAGCTCATTAGAATAATGGCTATGAAAATATTTATATAAAAGACACAGGGAAGCCACATGATGGCAGTGGCAAAGTGATTGAAGTTGAGATGCCAAGTCAGGACCAACAAATATAATAGGGACCTTCTTTAGATCTTATTGAGAATCTCAAGATATATACCAGAAGTGCCAGACCAGATATAGCAGCAGTATTCAATGCAATGATGAATAGTACATTTATAAATGTGCAAGATGAATTCTGATTATAAAAATTGCCTAACACAGTGAACCAACTTTCCTAGTAGCAGACCTAGCAATTAATTCAATATAATCACTCTACTTCATGTCAGTTAAAAACCTGAGACCAAGAAGGTGTAAAGAGTTGGTCTCCTGGAGGTTAGCATCAACTATGCTAACTGAAGGTAAAAAGATTCTCTATGCTGATTAAAAAATAAGTTTCATTTTAAATGTATTAAAATTTACAAGCCATTCCTTGCCCTCAGTTAACAACTGAGTGGAGCTTATTTTAAAGAGAAGCTGCCAGTTTTACTTTGTCAGAACTATCAGACTTTCTATAAAGACAGGAGTAAAAAGTGGTTCCATCAACATAAATACCTAGTTGGAAACTTATGACATCAGGAA
Organism: Acanthosepion esculentum; assembly: GCA_964036315.1. Classification (NCBI taxonomy): domain Eukaryota; kingdom Metazoa; phylum Mollusca; class Cephalopoda; order Sepiida; family Sepiidae; genus Acanthosepion; species Acanthosepion esculentum. The sequence goes on from OZ038496.1 coordinate 47,205,518, forward strand.
GGTCATTGATAAGAAATAATGTAGGTCCAAGTATAGAGTCCTGAAGAACACTCACAATAATATGAAATGATGTAAAAGCATGGCTGTTGAACATGACATTCATTACACAATTTAAGAATGACAGAATTAAGCCAAATATTTGATCAAAGACACCATAGCCCTAGAGCTTATGAAGAAGGTCAACATTCTAAATCATATTAAATACCTTCAAAATATCTAAATTTCACTATTCTTATCTAAAGCCTGGTAGAAAAAGTTAGTAGTAACCATTAACAGCAGTAGACCATAAAAAATGAAAGCCATATTGTTTATCTGAAAGGCCATGTGAAATGAGATGCTTAACCAATTCAAAGTTGATTAAAGCCTCTAGTACATTGTCAAAAAGAGGTAAAAGACTAAAAGGGTGATAACTCAAGAGATCAGAATGTTTACTAGAGTTCTTAAAGACATGAACAAGCTGGAAAGCAAGGCATTTGTTGTAGCATTTGGAGAGAACAGAAGCTAGTTCAGGAGCACATTTCCTTAGGACAATTGCAGAGATACTGTTTGAAGCATTGTGGGGATCTATTTTGGGGATAATACCAGAAACCATGTATGGAATTATGTACATATCACTGAGTAGAGATTCTGTTCTAAGGGGGAAATCAGTCAAAGATACTCCTAAAAAGTCAAGAGAGGAGTTGGAAGAGAATTTCCAAGCAAAGCAATCTGCTTTATCAGCATTAGATGACAAAATTCAAACTGATTGAAGAGAGAATAGATTAAGGATTTATTCTTGTCCAACATACTCTTACAGAGCTGTCAGTAATCTTTAGAACCAATTGTGACTTGCCCAACCCTGCTTATGTCTAATATTTCATCAACAATATTGGAATATCCTGAACACTTTTTCACATTATTTACTATGCTGATTAAAACATCAGCCATATCAAGAATTTCATTTTGAACAAATAGTGAGGTTGATTACATATGTCTCTCAGACTTTTCAACTTTCTTCCTAGCCAAGTAATATCTTCGAACCAAAGATATAGAATATTAAGTTACTACAGTTAATATAGGAAACTTCACCTAAGTGTGGTCCTCTTCATGAACTCATTGAGCTATGTTTTGCTAGGCAGTGAATAACAGATAATAATTTTCAAGTACTCTAATTTGCAGGCTATTTGCTGCTTGTGTATATCATTTAACTGACTTGTCAGCTAAATGATATACAGCATTTTGTGCTTTACATTTGATTGATAGTCTATCCAATTGATAATGGCCTGTTGATAACAAACACTTTTCACATAATTTGTAAGCTGGTTAGTTTTTTTGAGTTTTCAAAAGTAAAATGTTACAGTATGTAAATAATTTACAAGGTTAACACAAAGCCTGATATTTTGTTACTGTCATAGGTAAGCTAAGGATAAACCATTCACTCTTGCAATCTCTCAAACTAGACTTCTTTCCAAATTTCCTTGGTTTATATTATGCCAAAATTGACTGGTATGATCCAATATGCAAAGCCAGTGGAAATATATGGGTTACATTCATCATTTTCATCACTTAAATTATTATCAGATTTGGAAGAACCAGGTTCTATAGAAACTCTAGTTTTTGTCTACAATATAATGATTATCATTCTCCTCTCTTTCTTTTTCTTTCTTCATCCAAAGGACTAAATGCTGAATATTTTTTTTAAATCCATTCAGTGTTGGTTGTGATTTTTCATGCACTAGTATAAAATTCACTGTCTGAATAGCATGAATAGAAATGAGTATCAAGTTCCAATCCCTCAGAGGCAAAAATTTGTAGTTGTCTCCAATGTTTAAGTTGTACATGCTCTGTAAACTGCTAGATGATTCACGTGCTCATATATGAACTATTTTTTTTACAAGACATAAAAATTAAGAAAATGATTTTGAAGCTAGAAAGAAGACTTGCATAGTTATTCGTCACTCCAAAAGCATTGCATGCACATACACTTCACAAGAATTTTTCTATAACTTTTAACACCAAAGCTTCTTTTGCTAAAGACTTTCCATAGAACTCCAAACATACTTTTCAAATAATATTTGATATTATGCACATAAACATTTTAAGAAAATAAAAAAATTATGTTTTAATCATTTTATGAATGTCTATTTTTTATTATACTTAATATTCTTTTTAAACAGTCCTCCTAAATTTCATATTTTATTAAAAGTTTCTTTTCCAAACATACATTGAAGAATAGTTAACTTTCTGTTTTCAATTCAATATTTTGCTATGTATTAAGTATATCTGTTTATGACCTAACAAATGAATTTTTATTACATTAAATGTAGTGTGATGGTTTACTGAATAATAAAGGCACTCCTTACATGTTACAGATTTCAACCATGGACTTTTCACAATTGCCCTGAAACCATCCCCCACCACCAAATCTTAAACACTTCTGAAATCAAAATGGGTTTCATTAACAGTTGTTAATAGCATAATAAAAACATTAAAATGTTTAGGAAATAAATTAAAAAGCTAAAATATTAAAGTTTTAAAAATGAATAAGTACAAAAACAAATCAGTTAATTTTACTGTAGCTTTTTATAAAAATCACAGATTTATTTTTGTTTAAACATTTTGGTTAAATCACCTCGAATGATTTTACACAAAATGTTCACATTAATTTTCATGCTTAGAATAACTTTTGCCATACTTTAATTTAAAATTGTGCTTTATTCTTTCATTTTCTATATGATGGATATTGGTGCATTCCAACTATTCACAATTTAAAACGTTTTTAAAGTTTTTATCAACAAATTTGCATTCACAATTACAAGCTTTGTAATATGACTAATTTTCTTTTTCCTATCATTTTTAAGTTCTCCATTGTATTTTCAATTTAGTTTATGATAAACAAAATAAGTTGTTTGTTAATGATTCATTCGTTTTTTTTAACATTGACAGAAAAGATATTTTTCTTGCTTTGATTTTAAAGCAAAATTAGTTCTTACAATTAGATCCTCATGTTTTTCATATTTAGAGATAAATAATACAAATATCTAAGTTTAAATGCTTCAACCTTCATTTTTCATTCAGGTTTCTTTCACTAGTTTAAAAAGAAGCACTTAAGTTTTGTTGATTTTTTTTTTGGTGTGTGTGCATGTATACCTGCTACATGGCTGTGCTGACCTATTGATTAAATAAGTATATAAGTGGATACTGTTTCTTGACCTTCTTTGTAACTGAAATTGTAATTGTTTTGATCTTGAAGAGAGGCTGTGTGTGACTAACTTCCAATTTAAAAACCCTAAAAATTTGACATTTAACTCATGGAAATAAGAACACTGGGTTAATTCCTGCAGTACTAAAAAATAATGGAGAAAATTTTTTAAAACTTCTTTAATATTTATCAAGAATTTTGATTAAAATGGTGAAACTATAACTAAAAATCAAATAAGTTCACTATTTATTCAATGCAACCATTTGTAAAGATTGTCAATTTCATGTTTTAGACAAGTAATACATTAAAAGTTTTGTCTAGCAAACATGGAGAGATTGAATGGCAAACCTTGAGGCCTTCAGTACAATATACCAACTGATTAATACTTACATGATTCTTGCAAACCATAAAAAAATTGCATCAGGCATTGGATTGAAACAGAGGTTTTTTTCATTTTCACAATTTCTGATGGATAATCCAGTGTGGATAGAACACAATGTTTTAAAAATACTTCCATGCTAGCAATGCCTTCCTCAAAGTTCATGTTTACACATTGAACAATCACAAACTGGCATTTCATTGCATTGAACAAGGATTCTGGCACATCACTATCAACTTGAAGAAAGTGTGCTTTGGCCAAACAGCCACTTTTTTTCTCTTTCTTATCTAGTTGCTCCTCAAAAAAGAACATGCTACTTTCCTTCTCTGTACTAGCATACCAATAGCAAACAAGGTCTGGTGACAAGCCTGTATTCCATGTGAATTCATTGTGTCTGTTCTTTGAAATACATATTTGGAACTTGCCAATAGACATCAGATTTTCTCTACAACTGATTGGAGATGTATGCACCTTAAGCAATCCATAACAGGAACTTAAGTAATAATTAAACTCCTCTTCAATTTCATCATTCAAGAATTCATAACCTCCACATTTTTTCTTTTTCTTCTTAGAAACTGGTTGGGGAGATGAAACTGGAGCTGTTTGATCAATTAAAGGTTGCAAAAGATTTAATGTGACATCTGCATTTAATTTGTGACGAGGATTTCCCTGTTTCCGCTTACCCATCTTATAAAATATCTAGAAAAAAAGAAGAAAATAAAGCAAAATTAATAAAGTTCATGAATACATTTATTTTTTTAAAAGATTAGGTTACATTTTGCTATTCTAAATTTATATCATTGCTGTTGTAAGATTTACTAAAGAAATTTATATGAATGAGCAAAAAAGTTAGCAAAATTCATCTATTTTAGAAGCAAATGTTCTTTTTAAAAACTTGTTTTTAAAAAGTGAGAAGAAAATGAATTCTGAGAAAGTGTTTAACTATTTACAAATAGCAATTTATGTTAAAAGCTAAAAAGTACTCAAATCAAGTTAATTCCAAAAACTGCTTTAAAAATCAAAAACAGTAAGTACAGTGTACATACTGTTTTTGATTTTTAATTAGTGTACTTAGTACACTAATTACAGAAAGTAAAGAATGTTGCTATTTGAATTTAACTTTCAAAAAATAAAGTATACATTTTAAAACATTTTAATCTCAAGTTTTTAATTACTCTTTCTTTTTGTTAATAATTCGGTTAATAATGGCCAACAATATTTCAGGTAATGACTGTAAAAATCAAAATCAACATTCCATTATTACTGAAGTGAAGATAATTCGTGTGTACGGTGGTCAAAATCGTGAGACAAAAAAGCAAATTCAGAATTCAATGTCTTCAAGCAAGAGAATCAATGAATGTCAACAATTTGTCTCTCTAAAGATTGGTACTTTGCTGTATTTTTATGCGTTTCTTTGCTTTAAAACATACAAAATAAAAATTAGTATAAAAATATTATTAAAGCTAAAGCATGATAAAATCCTGTAAAACTTGATTAGAAAATTATGCACCAAATTTAAAATTATTTTTAGGAATATCTCTACAACAGCGTACAACGTTAGGCAGAGGTTATAATTTTTGTAAAAATATCAATATCAGAACATGTGGAAATTAATTAAAGTATTGTTGCAATCTCAAAGAACAATCAACTTTTGTAGTAAGTAAAAGTATATAAAATTCTATTCTAATTCTATAAATATAAATATGGAGTGAAAAATGTTTTTCTATCCTAAAAAATGTTAACAATGAATGACAGAAACCAATAAACACACACATACACGCTTGTTTAAAAAACTTTCAAATTCTAATATGAATTATTTAAATTGCCGCATATATTACTTTTGGTGAATTATTTTTCTGTTAAAAATGTGTGGGATTTTTATTCGCTCATTCATTTTTAAAGAACATTATTAGTAGTACAAAAATAAAATCGCTCTTCACATCAGCAATGACAATAGAAACACCCAGTCATCTGCATGAAAAATACCCAATAATTTGTACTTTATGTTTAAAATTTACAATGTAAATGGATATGTGAAAGAAAATAATAATCAAGTGGGTGTTTGAATATTAAAAATTAAATAAATGTGTACAAACAATATGTATCGAAAAGATTGTTTATTTATATTTAAAAATGGCCGATTCGCTATCAGGATATGAGTGTCATTAATTTAATTTTTTGGTGTTGCAAAAATAAATTAAATATAAATATTTTGTGTAATCATCTTCCAGGAACATAAAAATCTTAGTATAATAAAAATATAAATTTTACAGGCTTCTTATATGCCAATAATAACGTTCGTAGTTATTACTTTTTTATATGCAAACAAACAAGAGTAAAGAAACGTGAACGAATATTTTTTGATAGTCATAATTGGTCTTTCTGATTAAATATTTATATCTTTTTTTCACAGAAGTGATGAATACACTTTAATCAAAGAAAGTGAAAATTTTGCACATTAAGGAAATTTGTCTACTTTCATTTTTAATTAATTTGTCATTAACTTAGTTTGTGGAACGATCCATAAAATGCCTGTTTCTAAGCTGAATTTTTAAATACACATTGTGACATTAATGATCAGCATCATATTATTTTCTAAGTAGATGTAAATTTATAATGTCTTAACTTACTTGATTCGTTACACACAAAAAAATGCCGCTCAAACTTGTTTATATCCCGTATTCAGGAAAAAAAATTACTTTTTGTTACCAAAACACAAACATCTCAATTCTTTGTTTGCTAGTGAGTGCAGTTTGTGCGAAGCTTTCTCAGTGCTATCTATCTCTCTATATATATATAGAGAGAGAATTATTTCAACCAAAAGTAATAAAGATTTTATATGTGAGTTTTTTCAATTCTGCTACCCGTGTATATATATATATATATATATATATATATATATATATATATATATATATATATATATATATATATTTCCATTAATGCTGCATTATAGCGGAAGTAATTCTATTATCGTCTGCTAACAACACCTAAACATAGTGTCTTATTTAATTTGACAATGATTTGCCTATTTCAATGTTAATTTTAATCAATATCTATTTCAATCTTTGTTATCCTTTGTAGACACTAATATTGTTAAGTCCTAATAAATGTAAGTGGGAGTATTTATGAATAGATTTAATTTTAGAAAATCTTTTGTCTGTTACTATTTACAGATATAATTTAATGAAAGCTGTATAAATGAATAGAAAAATACTACATATATTCAGAAAACTCTTCTTTTCTTAAATTAGTAGTCATCGCATATAGTGATAGAATACAAAAGTCAATATTATGAAAAGAATTGATCAAATATGAACAAAGTCATGGTAAATAAATATCAGTACTTTCCTATTTACTTTCCTAACAGCCAATTTCCTTTTTACTAAAGGATTAATTATTAATATAACTAAAATAAAATTCAGAATGAATATATTCACTTATTCATCTATTGGCATTTTGAAAAATAAATAATTACTTTTATAATTTTTTGTTTAATAATCTAATCTAATCCATTAGAAAAAAGAAAATTGGATGTTGAAATATATACTGAAAAATATTTTGCTCTTTTGATTGAATTTATAAACATGCATTTTATCCTTAATTAATTTGTAGATGTTTAGTAAACTGTGCCTAAGTTTTACACAAATTCGCACAAATGTGGCATTGACTGATAATTACTACTCATCATTGCTCTACAGTGGATACTCATTTTTCTTTTCTTTTATATACAGTATATATAATACCATCAGCTTCATGTTCTCATAAAATGTGAGGAAGTATAAAGATTTATGCCACAAAGGTTCCTGTTTTAGTAAATACAAGGTTAATATTTAAACCTTTATAATGAGTATTACTTAGCTTAGCCTTTCAACTAAAAACACGATATCACACACTATTAGTCCCATCAAGTCTGTGCCACCCATTTATATGTGAATGGCAAAGCTTTGTGACTAATATGTGTGTGCTGGTATGAACATAAAATTCATATACTAAAATATTTTAATTAAATTAATTACTTAAATAATGTGGCACAGCAAAATGTAAACATATAATTATTGAACATGAATAAAAGTTGACATATGACAAGAATAACATCTGTCTATATTTCTGAGATAAGGTATGGTAACTATTTACACTGTTCAGACTGTTGTCCTCATCTTTATTGTCATATCCACAATGTTTCAATCATTGTATGCTTCAGCCTAGTTTAGGAGATATACATTGAAATTTTGAACTGAACCCTTTCCGGATGTCTCAGTTAGCTCTATTTAACTCAACTCTCCAAGTTTTTCACCACTCACAACTCTTTGGGTTAAGTCACTGGATCCAACCAATGCTTTTATCCACTGGGCCATGTGTCCTTGAGGACATCGGTATATGAATTTTGGGGACTTATTAAACTAGTGATAGATTAATTCAAAATTAAACAACTAAAACAATTTTTTATCAAATCAAAAAGGCACAACAGTTAAAAGCTTATTTTGAAATAAAATTATGTTAATGTTAAATTGGTTTTTTAAGCTGGACCTGATTGAAACCACAGATTAAAAACCTTGCTGTTTTATAAAATTCATAACACTTGATGATACAAGCTTATTCATGTAATCTGTGACATTAATATATACATTTTTATGCCATGTCATTTCAAGATGTAAATCATTATGGCTCTTCACAGATTCTACCTTGCTATTTAACCCATAGATATCTATATAGTTAAATCAATTAAATTCATGGCCTAATGGTAAAAAAAAGTATTTATTTTATACTGTAGTGATAGACAAAAAGTTATCTCCCCTTGGCCGAAGCAACACTAGCAATAAAAATTGTAAATATTCATAAGAATAAAAAACAGTCATGTGACCTGATGAGACCTGCACGAAACATCATTAGGCAGAAAAGTCAATCTTTTTCTTTTGTTCCTGGAAGTTAAGGTATTAAGATGCATGCATTTCAGGCTTGTGACAAACCAAACAGATAAGTAGAAAAATTGATATTGTTTTTGGTACCATAGTCCTTTGAAAGTAGATAAATGCTAACATTGTATTAAGAATTTCAAATATAAATATATATACATATGCAAGTGTTAATGAAATGTTAAGTGTTAATGAAATGTCAGTTTTGAGTTACTTCCCATTGATCTTAAAATGATCTTGGATAATGTTATTAATTTAATCCATTTAATATGTTTTTTATGAAAACAAGTGAAAGTTGCTATTATTAAGTATTAAAATGGTTGCTATTATCAAATAGCTATAACTGAAGTAATTATCAAGTAAAAGTGCTTAATACTAAACTAATTCTTTACAATTTACTAGCATTCTCATCTATAATTTTCAAATCAGGCATAATGATCTGATAATTGCTTTTGATACAAATTTTACTAGTTAATTTTATAACACAGAAACAGGCCAACCTGAAAAGAGACTCAGAGTTGGTTTCATATGATGCAGTAATCACCAGGAGTTATGTCCTCTTCCACAATTGGTTGTTCAGAAATGACATTCTACTTACAGTAGGTGGTACTGACAATTTGCATATGAACGATACTGGGCTGGTATTAGACATTAGCCAGTGTAGGTATCTGTCTGGGACTAGGAGAGCTATATAACACCAGTTTTTTCTCAGTATGGAAGAGCGCTCTCAACATGTGGAAAACCAGATAAGATGAACACAAATTTAGGACTTTTTGCATGTAGTAAGTATCAGCTCTTTAACTAAGACAACATGAGATTCTATTCTGAAATATTTCAGTCAATTCACCTTTCAATCCATAGAAAATAAAAACAAGTATCATTAAAATATAGATTGAATAAGGTTACCTTTCTGTTTAATACATGAATAACTTTTGTTTGTATGAACAAAACTTTAATATAGAAATCTTCAAACAATCACTAAGAATTCAGAATCTGGAATTGTTAAAGAAATTGTGTTTTAAACATATTTTCACAATTGAAAAATAATTTCTATTTTAGATTATTAATATTTCCTTTTAGATTTAGATGTGTATTTACTTTTCCAAGTATGTTTTCATGAACAATTTCATTTTCATTTATTGCTATATCACTATTTGCATTGTTTTAGTACTTTTATTTCTTCAGAGGGCTGTTTTATATAGTATTTAAGTACTAGTTTCATAGTATATACAATAAAAAAAAACAGAGAAATTACTAAACATCATCATCAAAGTTTAGTATTTTTTCACTTGATATATAAGGTAATAATCTGAAATCTAATTTTTAAAGATGATTTTAATTTTAGGAAAAGGTAGAAGTTGCAGGAAAGCTAACTCCAGACAGTAGTGGCTGATGACATATCTGGGGGATACCATGTTTGAAAGAATATCAGGTGCACTCTCATGAGGAATTCTGGTTTCAACTCAACAATAAAAAGTCAATATTTGCATATCACACGAAGTTCAATGATAAAATTTACATCAAAAGAGGTAGAATTTTAAATAATATGTCATATGTTTTGTCCTTCAGGACTTCATCAGTAAATTTATGTTTACGTTGATGCAACTACACATGTACACAAAGGAAAGGGGGACACTGAGAATTTAAAATTTCATTTTTTTTTAGTCTGATGAAGTCCTAAAGAATGAAACATGCTGCATGAAAACTTTTTCCACTTTGTCATGCTTATATTCCCTAAAATTGTTTTTGATATATAAAAAATGTATATATATATATATATATATATATATATATATATATATATATATATATATATATATATCATTTTCCCATAATACATTATAAAAATTTACATACTGATCATTTAACAGGGAACAGAACATTTGTTTTCTTACATAACTACATACCAATTGGCCTAACAGACTAAGCAAAATAACTTAATTTACTATCATATATTTTTTACTGCTACAGGAAGTGTATTAATATTTATTAATACATACAAGGTCCCTCCAAGAAGTATCCAGCTATTTTGAATAACTTGAAAATTGGTTGTATAGTTTTGATATAACTTGGCAACTAAGGGGACTTTGCTGCACATGCATAAACAACCTTTTCCTACATGGATAATCATCAACAGCAAGATATTATTGAATGAGCTTGCACACTGACTGACCTTCACATTCTTGTTGACAATGTACATGCTATTCTTTAACATATTGTATCCGCCAGATATGTCACCAGCCACTACAGTCCAGATTCAGCTCTATGCAACTTCTAGCTTTTCCTAAAACTAAAATTACCTTTAAAAGGCAGATTTTAGAATAGATTATGCACAATTTTAAAGAAAACATATGGAATCAAATGGTAATCCCAAAACGATATTGTAGAAGGGATACTGTTTTGAAAAGTAGAAGGGATACTGGAATGTATGTGAGATCTCATGAAGTTAACTTTAAATGATGATTAAGGTGCAGTTACCCTACACTATTTTATTATTTAAATACTTGAATGCTTTCCAGACAGTCACGTATTTATTATAGCAAGCACTAAGTTGCCTCCCCTGCATTCTAAAATTTATTTTTTATTTTGTCAGTATTGGATTGATTAAAATATTTATTCTGTTTTTATCGTTAGATGTCATTAGAAATATTTACTTTTTTAACTAAATACAATTAAAAATATCACTTTTGGTTGTATTGTAGCAGCTGTCATATCTATAAAAAAAAAATTGTCAAACTTTAAAATAGCTGACAAATTTAGACTAAGAACTTGTAATGAATGTGGAGAAAAAAGGACAATCAAGTAGTAGAAAAAACCGGTTTCAAGAACACCCACAATGTATATGGACATGAAGAAGCCCAAGAAGAGAAATGAAGAACCAAATCAACCACATAATAATCAATAAGAGATTCAGGAATGCATTTTTACACTGCAAAACATACCCAAGTACTGAGTGCAGGAGTGACCACCTCCTACTGATATTGTAAACTTAGAGTGAAACTATGGAAATTGAAGATGGCCTAAACAACACCCAAATTGCAATACGACAGACATCTGAATGTGAAGGAGAAATATATGGACAGTGTCAAAAGCAGATACAATGAACTAATTGAGAATGGATATTTGAAATGAAGTTTTAGTAACATCAGTAAATAAGATCATCCCAAATAAAACTAGACAAGGGGAAAAAGGAATGAATGACAGATGAAATTCTCTATATGATGACAAAAAAAATGATGTCAAGGTACTGCACAGAATATAGGACATTGCACAAAGAAGTTTGAAACAAATGCAGGTAGACAAAAGAGGACTGGTTCAACAAAGGTGTGCAGAAATAGAAAGAATGAGTTTTACGAAGAAAGCAGATATGCATAAAAAATAAGAGAACAGGACAAAAGACATGCTCATCAATAGCATAAAATCCAAGTACACAGGACACTGATATTAGAAAAAGAAAAATGCTTCAGAGATATGTTATACAACTTAATCATGATCTCTTTCTGATTCACAAATACATTTTACCAGACATAATTGCTAAGAAAGCAAAACACAAAATAAAAAATCATCTTCTGCACAGGGACTCTGAGCATCACACCAGGTCCACAAAACAAATCCCTACAAAAATCCCAAAATGCAATAGCCAATCACAAACATTCCGTCAAAAATGGATGTCTCTGAGAGCCTATCAAACCAAAGATATAAAAATGGCACTTCTCGCTGACAACAGGCAGTTCAATTTCAACACCTGTCTCATCACATAGCCACCAGCCTATCAAACACCTCACCAGTGTCAATTTCAACCATGAAGTAACGCATGCATCAAACTCCACCAACAACACCCATCTGGCTTCACTAGTCCATTTCAGACCTATCTCCTAACATCAACTGTGACCTCAGCCAACCAACCCAAGAAATCAGTCAACACCCTTACACCTAATTTCTTTTCTTACCAACAGCAACTAAGGAACCATATATGAACAATTTTTGCTACCTTTCACACAACTATGTATATATTCTGAATTTTGATCAATATACATTGAAATTTTAATTTTTGTTTGTTCCTTTCCTTTGCAGCCAAACATTCATTCTAACAGACTGAATACAGTGGAGAACTCTTCCATAATTAAAGAGGAAAACCTGCAATAAACATAAATATCAAGGGACCAGAAATATTAAAATCTGAAGTGAAATCAGCACTGGTCAAATTGAACAGGAACAAAGCAGCAGGACCAGATAGAATTGTAATAGAAATACCAGCAATCTTAGATGATTCCAGCATTGACAAGATTACAGACATAATGAATGAAATATACAACAGTGGTGACCTAAGTAGATCCATTTTCATAGCACTGCCTAAGAAGCCAGGTACAAACAAATGTGAACTCCATTGGACAATCAACCTAATGAGCTATATAACAAAATTTATGCTCCAAATTCTGATGAAGAGTGTGCAGCAGAATTAGACTGAAATTAGGACAAGAACAATGTGGTCTCATTAAAGACACCGAAACAAGGAATGTGATATTTATGCTCAGAATAATAAAACCATTTCTACCTAACTTATCACTATCATAACTTCATAATAAATTGCCTATTCAAAGAATAATTCCAAGCTCAGCTGAGAAAATGTAAACATCAAATTATAATTGTATTCACAACAATGGAATGTACTATTATTATACATTATCGTACTGTTACTAATGGTATTTTGTGATTGTCAATGAAGAATAAATAAATGGCCATTAGTACCCCAGGCTGTTTGTAACTGTTTAGATATATGAAAAGAAGAGAAAGAAGAAGAACCCATATTTACAAGCTATCATGTGATGAAGCATAAACAAAACAATAGTGTGTGGGAAAATTTCCTTTTTTTTTTTACCTCATCTTATCTAAATGTCAATTTATATGCAGAAATATACAGTATTTCCAAAACAGTAAGAGATTTAATCAACACAAAACAAATATCAGTAAACCTGAAGCAGGAATATCCCATGAAATACACATACAAATTTGAATAAAAGATTATGAATATAAAAAGGATTTTTCACAAAACAATACGCTATATGTATAGTGAGTGCAAAATAATAATAACTCCCTTCACCCACTCCCTTCAAATTCAGAGGACTGAGGAGGAAGAAGGAAAAAAATTACATTTGTTGTGTATATAAAGGCTTCTGTATCAATTATTCCAAAGGAGTACCTGACAAACACAGTCCTATATCTATTATATTAAGCGTATGCTGACAGAACAAAGAAGAAACAATAGAGGTTTAAGAAATAAACAATTGTATTAATTTATAATACAACAAATGGTAAATCTGCATAAATGTCTCTCATCGAAAGAAGGAGATAAATGGAATTGTAAAAGTTATCTGCAGAGGCATACAGTAGGAAAGAGAAGGTGTATTGTGACTTACTACTTTAACAACCTTTGGTGAGTTGTCTTTTGGAGATGGGAGGTCATGTTCTGACGATAGCATTGTGAACCCAGGCTGTTAATCCATCCAGCTGCTAAAAATGTCCCTTTAATCAGCATCTATGTTCTTTCTTAGGCTCAGATTGGCTCCAGTTTTTATTTTGTTCCTTGAGGAAGGAGTGGGTGGTATTGGATGGAAATTCTGGATCGTATTTTTCTTTCAGTGTGTGAGTAAAAAAGAAGTTATGTGTGGAGCCTATGTGCAGTTGATGGAATTTTAGTTCAGTCTTAGGTTTCCAAGCATTCACCTCTAGCCAGTGTTGGAAATTAGTGTAGCATGAATCAGAAGATCTTGTTTTAGAAAGAATGTAACAGGTCCTACAAATATCTTGCTGTTCTCTGTTAACAATGTAAAAATAGAGTGCTCCAGACAGATTGTGCAAACTTGGCAATAAAAACCTTTAGGAGAAACTTCACGTGGACATTTATTGTGGCTAACAGTACAAATCCACCTTGGAGATATGACTTCCTATGTCACTATGGACTAACAGTGGATTGTAAAAATAAGTTGATCAACACAATTACCAATAGGCAAAATGACACCAAGCTGACAACTTGCATTTTACACATTTCAATCCATAAGGATAAAAATGCAAATGGAAAATTATGAAAAATTATGGAAAGCTATCCTAATCTGACGTCCTCCCCCATCGAGACCTTAATGCAAAAAAATCAAAAGTATTTATGAAAGTGGGACAGCTGTTGAAACATAAGTTTGATATATCCAAGGAAGTTTGGAAAAACTGGCATAATTTCCCCTTCCAAATCAGAGTGGCATTTGACACTCCACATGGTACAGAAATCAGATGGTATGTACAGGCTAATGGGCAACTATTGGCAGCTTTGTAGGTCTATTTAGCTGTCACAACTCACTAGTAACAAAATTACATTAAAAAAAATCTTTTTAAAAATTGATCTGTCTTTGGCATATCACCAGATACCAGTTCATCCTGATGATGTATGTACAACTGCTATCTTGATAGAACAGGATTTATTTGAATATAACTATATGTCTTTTGAGCTGATAAACACCACAAGTAAAGGATGATGGATGACATTTTCTGAGATTTTAAGTATATACTTGTGTACATCGATGTTATTCTAATATACTCCGATGATGAGGATTCACATTCTAAACATCCGAACCAAGTATTTCAGAAGCTAAGTGAGTATGATCTTAAAAAATTTCAATTTCAAAATGTACTTTCAGTTCTACAAAATTTGACTTCTTGGGATTTAATATTTCAAAGGAAGGAATTAAACCCAATACTAATACGCTTCAGGATCTGGACAATTTTCCTCCTCCCACTGATTCAAAAACATTGCGATGATTTATTAGAATGGTCAATTCTTGCAGAAAATTAATTCCAAAGTTTAGTGACTTAATTTTTCCACTCATAGAATGTATCTGTTTTAGTCAATCTTCATAGAATGTAGGGATACACTTTTGTTAACAGATCATATCATACAAATCCTGTGTAGTGCCATTATTAGCCATTTTCTGTCAAAGTCAGACAGACAACAGTGTCATTTGAGCTTTATAAGTGAGCATATTACAGACATTTCTCAAATAAGAGGGCATAAAAATATAATTGAAGACTGTTTATGAAGACCAGCTAATGCTGTAACAATAGATCTTTGTGATTTACAAGAAATTATCAAGCATTCCAATAAAGAACTTAAACAATTGAAAGACAGCTTGAAATCTTACTACACAAATAAAAACCAAGTTATAATGTGTGACATGTCACTACCATTTTCAAGATGTTTTGTATGGTATAAGCTTAGGAAATCTGTATTTGATAGTTTACATGCATCATCACACCCAGCAATATCAACCACCTTATGATTATTAAAATCTAGGTATTACTGGCCATGGATGAACAGATCTATCAAAGACTTCTGCAAAGAATGTCAAAATTGCCTGCAAGCAAAAATTAATAAACATATTTACTGTGATGTACAATCTTTCAAACTACTTTCTAATCACTTTCAGACCGTGCATATGGACATTGTGGGCCCACTACCACTAGTAAAATAACATACCAAATCTCTATTTTTCACCATATCAGTATTTATTAACCATGATTGACAGGGCTACCAGATGGATAGAGGTGGCCCCTCTAACTAATATAACTGCACAGAACATTTTTACTGCTTTCATTAACACATGGGTATCCAGATTTATATATCATAACCAATAAATGTAGTCAGTTTGAGTTGTAGTTGTTTTCAGAGCTATCACAGATCATGGGATTTCATAGACTAAGAAAAACTTTATACTATCCTCAGACAAATGGATTGATTTCACACAGGATGCTAAAAATAGTGATAATTGCAGGGAAAGAATTATTGCGATCATCTATTGTACTCTCAGGTATCAGAATTACACCCAATTAATGAACTTACTCACCATATGCAACATCTGAGACTATTAATAGACCCATGTGACAAGAGTAAGGATGAATCATCAAACCTGATAATAGGAGACCTGGTGAGTGAAATGCAACATTTTTTACAAGGAGAATCAGTCCACTAGACATTTACATTCATCACCAAAACCCCATATCACAAACAACCTAAATAACTGTAAATTTGTATGGCATAGGACTGAGAGAGTTCATAAATCTCTTTAAATAATGTTATATATTTTTTCTTTAACTTTAAGACATTTTTAAAACATTGTCACAGTCATGCACCAAATATCCATTTTTGATAAAAAATGAAAATAACAAATTTAAAAATCCAGAATTTCTTTAAAATTAAGGAATAATTGACTGGATTTTGTAAAAATAATACTTATTTTTTGTTTATTTTATTTAAAACATAGTGAAAATAATATGAGTTGTCATAACCACACATAGTAGCCTTATATTAACGCTTGAAAATGGTATTGAAAAGAACTTTACATTTTTCAATTCTTAATTTCAGAATTGCAATGAAAAATTACTAGTACATTTTAAAAAAATTGATATTCAATGTAGATTTTTGTTTCAAGTGTGAGAGGAAAATGTTTTTTAAATTATACAAGTACACACTCTCAAAGAAAATGTTTTTGAGTTTTATTAAGTTATTTTTTCGTAAGGTTCATTACAAACCTTCAGTAAGTTCATGGTTGAATTTATATATATTTTTTTACTCAAGTAACATCTGCAGAGATTTTTCTCCCATGTAAGTGTAAACACTTTTCTCAAATTTAAATGTATTAACAATATTTAAAAGTTGAGGTGGAACTGACAAAAAAATGACAACTTGCATCACATCACCATCAAATATGCACAGTCAGACTAGAGCTTGGCTGGAAGCAAAACTAGCAACTGAGTGGCAATCAGTTATTGGCATTTCAAGAAAGCATTCAAAACAGTCTGTGACAAAGACACATGCAACAAGAAGTACTTGTAAAACTTTATGTACAAGAAAGTATTGCTAAAAATGAGAGTCAAAAGAGAGAAAACAAGTGTCATGCTGCTGCTGTAAAATGGAGAATCATTAACTCAGTCATCAAGCATGGTGGTCTATTCTATTAAAGATGTACAACAAGCAGTGGTTTGGAAGCACTGAAAGATCAACTTAAATATCTGAAGCTTCTCTTAGGTATCAAGATCAACACCAGTAGAAGTAAATCACAGCTGGAAGCTGCTCTATGCAACTACTTGACAACAGGAAAATAAGTTGATTCATCTCCACCTCTAATACAAAGGAAAGAAGAAAAGGCACTTAGTGATTCTGAGCATTTAAACAACTCTAGCAGTTATGAGCACTAAGGCTAATGGGTTGCAGTATGACTCCAACGTTTACATTGGCCAAATCATTGATATTGAATCTCCATTCAGTGTTGCGATAAAGTTTTTAGCTCCAACAAAGAGCAGAAATGATTATTTCCAATGGCCTTTGTCAGGTAAGATTGCACAAGTGGATGATAGGACAATGTCAGTTTCAAGTGATGACTAGAAATATTAACTACATCAGAGGCTTATAAGGAGATTCAGTTGTCAAATCACCATTAGAAGAGGAAGTGCAGGAGAACCATACACAATGTCCAGAAAGTATTTTTTTCTATCAGTTTAAGGCTGTAGAAGTTTAAAGCACTATTATAAAGTATTTATTTTCCTGTTGTATAACAAATTTCTAAGTGTTATAGCCATTACTGCCATGTTATTTGATGAGTTGAAAATTACATAATTTCACAAAATTTTCAAAAATAAGGTACTTATATTACAAAAGTATTGATATTACAGTAAAAAGAGTTGTTTTGTTGAACTCCTCATCCCCAAATTATGAGTTTCAAAATTTTAGGCATGTACTTCCAGTGCACACTTTTTTATAGCAAGTTCAGTATGGTATACTTTTGACTTGTTTTTGCCTTACTGCCAAATTGCACTTCGGGTTGTTTTTATATGACATAAATATATATATTTTTTACTGAGGTACTACTGAAAAAATAGTTTCATCTCTGTTGTGTTATGAAGTAGAGGTAGAAGTTGCAAGGCATTAACTCTTGAAATGAAACTTATATGATTAGTCATATATGTCCTTCTGTCATATTTTTATGATGAAATGAAACTTATATGAATAGTGAAATCTTTCCTTCTGTCATATTTTTATGATTTTGTTTTTGAGAATGAAGTTTTGCCAAAATTTAGGCTGACCTGATCTAAGAATTATTGATTACATTAGTATTATCTTTCTTTTAATTCAAGACTACCTACATAACATTACATGTATTATGATTTTTGACTTGTCTGAAGCCTGCATCTTCAGTTATACATTGTTAAAATTGGCTTTTTGTTCAATAGCACATGAGAAAAAAGTTTTTATAAACTTTGAATGGTCATAACATTGTTGCTAATTGAGCTACCAAGATAAATTTTTTACCATTTTCATGGTTGTCAAAATCATTATGCATGTATTAAAGGTTTGTTTCAATTTGTGATATCCACTAATAATACAATATGAGAAAATTTAAAAGAATAACAATAAAAATGGAAATAAGTGATAAAAAGCTAAATGACATAAGCTAAATTAACATCCTAGATATATTGTATGTCAAAATTTAAATTTAAACACTGAACATCTGTATATCTTTAATATTTCAATGTAAACTGTAACAGATATTTGTTATATTTCTCCTCCAACTCCTTCCCCATCAATAAATTGATTGTATGAAGAATTTCCTTTCTCAGAACAAAAGGCAACATTAAGAAGTTTTTCCATTTGTATCCCCCACAAACCCAGCCACATACTTCCCTTTTCTCTCTCAAATATGACATGTTCAATTTTTTTTATGTCATATTTGTCTACAAATACAATACAAAGATGACATAAAAAAAAGTGAAGATATCATACTTGTCTACAACCATAATACATTTGTTGCTTACATGTTTTTCCGTAACTGTCTAAGTTCTGGGTTTATCTTGTCATAAAAAGAATAACTTCCCCACCTCCAAACTCTGAGTTTAATTTTCTATTTAGCATAGATCTGATATTTAATTGGTTGATCAAGACAAACCCACAAATCTATTTTTAATTCGGACCATGTGTTTTTTTACCTCCCCCTTTTATCTTTCAGAAAAGAGGTAACATTTTGCTTATGAAATTTTTGAAAAATTATTTAATCACCAGTCACTTATTATTCCCCTAAAGAGGTACAACTTAATACCAAAACATGAAAGCTATTGTGTAGCAATTTCAACATTTTTTGTTCTAATACCTAAAATAAAAGAATAATAATATTCTGCCTTATTTTGTATTGAGCACTTTTTTTAAAAAGTAAATTCTATGAACAGCGAAATTTTATTTCATCTGTTCTTTCTCTCATTTGGATATATATTTGAATAGATTGTTCTATATCTGGATCAAAATTGTGAATAAACTGTCGGAAGTTAATGTTTTGTTGTTTTTGTTTGAGTACTTTCAACGATCTTGATCATTATCAGGAACTAAATTGTGTTAGTTTGCATCCTTGGAGTGTATGCAGACTAACACACAATTCAAATGTTAATACCAACATGAACTGAGGATTCAAGTGTAAAAATTTATAGTCACATACCAAGAAATTATTTGGCAACTAATCAACTTCAGATTAATTCCAAGTCAGACATGTAAAAACAAGAAGAATTTTGTCTAGTTGCTCAGCTAAATTTTGTCTCTATAAAGAAACATGGAGGATTTTAAAGAAGCATTGTTGGAATTCATAGAAATCCAGCAAAAACAAAACAAATGGTTGGAGGAACAACATTTGGATCAGGAACACTCTGAGAAACAAAATGAATGTTATGAAAAAAAGTTCAAATTGTTATGGTTAAAAAAGGAAAAAGGACAAGGCAATGCAAATTCTTTTTCTCAGAATTCAGTAATAAATTCAATTGGTGAATTTAAGTACAGTCCTGAGGAAAAGGTAACTTTTGCAGCATATATTTTTGCCATTATGAAGAGGTTTGTAATGGGGTAGCTAATATTGGATGTTGATGTATTATTTTCCCTGTTATTATTTGTTGAATGTAATAGGGTTTGATATTAATGATAGAAATTAAAATGCATAAACATACAACAATAAAAAGTTGAGACACATGTTGACATAAATAACAAGAATTTGTAATTTCTTTTTGTGATGTTAATTACAGAATATTGGTATGGTGTGTATAAAAATGTTCTCAGTGTCTCTTTTGTTTAAAAGTCAGTACTTAGTTTGGTTCCGAGAATTTCGTTTGTTCAGATGCATTTGAAATCGTCTCTTTTCAATCTTCCCAGAGTGCTGGCAGACATGTTTCTGTACTGCTACTTGTCTACTTGGTTACTGACTAATGCTACAGCTACCCTAGTCTACTCTATTCTACTGAGTCTCTTGTGGTGGAAGGGTCATTTTTATAATGATGAAGGTTAGGATGGTGAAATATCCTGTTTTTTTTCCTTCATCACTTATGGCAAGGTTATTTTTAGAATGATGAAATATCATCATTCTGGATCATAACAGAAGTTCCCCCATATGCCCATATGAATGAAGTGTCTTAATAATAAAAAATAATCATCATCTTTTCCCAGGAAATGGTTCTGCCTGAAGTTGTAGCTCTGATTTCCAACTTTTCTTTTGTCTTTATTTCTTGTTGCAAATTATTTTCGATTTTATATATATATATATATGTATATATATATTTATCTTGTTTTGCCAGCTATGCAAAAAAAAAAAAACAACCCTACTTGTTCATTTTGTAGTATCACTGGTTTTAATCTCAGCATGGAGATTGTGAGGTGTTTTTAGGAATTTTCTGTGGTTTAGCTATTTTTCATGCCTGGTATAGTGTCCAGAATCAGGAGGATTACTTAGCTGAATGTAACACTCCTTCATAAAGGAGGGATATGTTCAGCTTAGTCATCCTTCAGAAAATAGCTTAATGTTTCTTTTGGTTTTTTGTTGGCAACGGTAGAACTACAATTGGAAGATATACTTGGGTTCCAATGATAGTGATAAGCACATTTCTCATTCATATTTGTAGGGCATTTATCAAGTTTTTTGTTTTGTTTTTTTAGGCAGTTGTCAGTATAGGTTGTTTTTTTTAATTTTTTTATATACAAATGGCAAGGCAAATATTCATAATTTTTCCTTTTGAAATGCACATAGTGAGAAAAGTATTCTCCTAATTTCTTCAATGCACGAGGTAGAGAAGTTGGTTGACTCTGTTATATTTACATGTTGTATGTAAGATTCCTCCATATTTTTTTAGTTGCGTTTAGTTCTTTCAGTTGAGTCACCACTGTAATGGAGTAGGCATTAAGTTGGTTATTTACATTATTTGATATATTCACAATATTTCAGCCAGAGCTTATATTACAATTTTGTGTTGTATGCTTCGGCCTTCTTCAGATGATTGGAATTTCAAACCAAACCCTTTATTTCAGGGTAGACTGTTCTAGTTCCATGTGCCATGTCTCTTCTGGATGTCTCATTTATTTCCCTTGAACTCAACTCTCCAAGTTTTTTGGTTCACCTGGTATTGAACTCACTACACTTTGGGTCGAGACATTAGATCACCTTTATCCACTGGGCCATGTGTCCTTGAGCACATCTGTGTATGAATTTCTAGGACTTATAAACCTAATGTCACAGCATTGTTTTTTTTTTATCAGTGCTCATATTGCAATTTTTCTGTCATTATTATTGCATATTTTTATCATAGTTTATATTGCAATTTTGTGTTGTTAGTCATTGTTTTTCTCTAACATTCCTTAGTACTGGTTCCCATGCTGAATTCATATCTATACGTAGTCGGCTCAGGAGATTTTTGTCATGTAGCATATGTGCTGATTCCTTAAGTTTTCGTATTTTCCAGTGATGTTCTCTATCTATTATTTCAACCTCATCCCACAGGAGTCAGTGATCTCACTTTTCCTTCTATATGTGGTCAGCTACACCTGATTTTTCTATTTCCCCCCGTGTTAATGCTTTATGATGTTCTGGCAGGCTTATCTTAAGTGGAGGGACTATTTCTCCTTTATATTTTTTATCATAGCTGCACAGGATGGCGTACACACAGTCCTTATGCATTTTCTCCTCTATGGGAGGGGGCATTTACACATATGAGGTGTCTGAAAAGTGTTGAACCACTTTTGGAGATTGTCCTGTTATATGGACCACAGATCTTTCGTATTTTCTCTAATAAACCATTTACATAGGGTATGCAAGCTTATATATATATATAATGCCATATATATATATATATATATATAATGTTATATATATATGTGTTTTATATATATGTAATGTTATATATATGTGTTTTATATATATAATGTTATATATATATGTGTGTATTATATATATATATATATATATATATATATATAATGTTTTATATATGTATAATATTTTATACATATATGTAAATATATTTATATAATGTTTTATATATATATATATATATATATATATATATATATATGTAAATATATTTATATAATGTTTTATATATATATATATATATATATATATGTAAATATATTTATATAATGTTTTATATATATATATATATATATATATATGTAAATATATTTATATAATGTTTTATATATATATATATATATATATATATATATATATATATATATATATAATGTTTCATATATATATAATGTTTCATATATATATAATGTTAAATATATATGTTTTATATATATATAATATTTTATATATATATAATGTTTTATATATATAATGTTTTGTATATATATGTTTTATATATAGATATATATATATAATGTTTCACTTATTAATAATAGTGGACACCTATAGTATAAAAACTATTTACTGTGAATCCCAGAAAAACACATTCGGGGGCCTGTATAAGAAGTGCCCCATAGTAGGAACTGATATAAACAACAAAGTTTCTGGCCATAAATAAACTTCAACCCCTTGAAGACCGCTTCATTCAGGATAAGATATCTTATGCCCCCACCAATTGCTAACACAAACCTATTCTCATTAACAAGGCATCTACCAGAGGAGAACTGACACTGAAAATAAATTTAAAACAATGCTCCAAGACAGACACTTAGAGAGTGATGGTAGCCGCGCACAGAACGGCTTAAAATAGATTATCTTGAGGTACTTTTTGTTCTTTTGGTGTAAAAAGTATATGTTTTTTATATATATATATATATATATTATAATATTTTTTGTTTTTAAAAATATGATTCCTTCACTACATAAGAGTTCTCATGTTTCAAAAGCGAGAGCCGAGACCCCTAACATAATTTTTGAAATTATGTTGAGTTAAGGTATGTTTGGTAGTTAAGGTGCCTGGACCCACTTCCTCGTCAAGCGAGAATTTGGGAATTTGACGAGGAAGCGGGTCCAGGCATCTTAACTCAACATAATTCTAACATAATCATATTTTTAAAAACAAAAAATATTATAATATAAGCTCTACTTCTGTATGGAGCACTGTCTTTTTAAAAATAAAAACAAAAATACTAAGGAACACTGGATTATTTACCTAACGTATTCTTTCCTATTTTTCTGCATACCTGCATATATATATACATATATACATATGTTATATGTTTTATATATGTATGTTTGTTGTATATATACATATATATATATATATATGTATAATGTTCTATATATATGTGTGTGTTATTTATTTAATGTTTTATATATATATGTGTGTGTGTGTTATATAACTAATGTTTTTCATATATATGTTTTATATATATATATATATATATATATAAATATATAATGTTTTATATATGTATATATGTGTTATATATATATATATATTTTATATATATGTGTTATATATACAAATACATGTTTTATATATATATATATATAATGTTTTATATATGTATACCTCAAATGGCACCATGGTGCATCTATATTCCCTCTCACAGACCTCAGCTGGCAGTTCATCATACCCAAGTAGCTTTCTTTTATGAGCCTTCAATTTCTTCTTCCCATGCCACCGTCAGCTCACTAAGCAACAGACGCTTCTTCTCACTATCAATTAACTCTAGATCTGGCTTCAGTCCACACACAATAATCTCCCCTGGCAGTGTAGCATCAACCAACACTGTCCATTTCTTTGAGACCTCGGACCTGGTCTTCTGCCGATCAACAGCCACACCTTGGTTCAGGAAGGCAATTCTTTGCATGTCCAATGAGGGTATACTAGCACTTCTTGAAGCTGCTGTCACAACCTCTAGAACCAAGTTATGTCTAAAGGTGTAGCAGCCAATATTGCACTTGTATAGTGACTCTTTAAGGCAATCTTTGAAATGAAGATTGGGCTTGTGCTGTGGGTTTTTCCCATTTCCAATTCTCCATACATTATTGTTTTGGAATTCTGTCATCTGCCATACAGACAACATGGTCCATCCATCACAATATGTGCTTGTGTATAAATGCTTCCATAGAGAGTGAATTGTTCCTTTGTAGAACAACAGTATCGGGGGGTGAGACATCCAGGGGATTTCAAGCACAGACCGAAGGTATCATTGATGAATACATTTCAGTATCTTCAGATGTCTGCAATAGACTAACCATGTCTCACATGAATATAGCAGAAATGATATAATGTAGATATTATATATTTTTATTTTTTGTTTGCTTTTTTATGCCCTTCTAACTCCAGACATGGACTTTGAGTGCTGCAATTGTATCGGAAGTGTTCTTAATCTGTAACACTATTTCATTGTCAAGAGAGTAGTGGCGGTTGTGGGTGCTACCAAGGTATACAAATTTGTCAACTATCCCAAATTGACTACCATCAGCATATATTGATGGCTCTATATTCCTTGTGCATGTTGAAACATCACTACTGTCTTGTCAAGACTGATTGACAGTCCAAAAGCCTTACATGACCCTGATAGTTGATACATGAACTCCTGTGCATGCCAAATTGCCCAGGTTACAGTCATCGGCATAGAGAAGGTTGTGCACTAAACTCAAAAAGGCTTTTGTCCTTGCTGCAAACCTACATATGTTGAAAAGCTTGCCAGTTGACCAGTACCTTATCAAAATACCATCACATCAGTCCCCAAACACATCAAGCAGTACAATTGCAAAGTAGATAGACGACAATGTAGGAGCAAGAAGATTACCCTACTTGACTTCTCAACCTTGATTGGCCCCATAAGAATACCTTCAAAAGTGACACAGGCTTCCAACCATCATGTAAGGACCTCAGAATCATGAGAAAGTTGAGCAGACAGCCCAAGTTCAAGAGGATCTTTAGAAACCAGCATGATTAATAGTGTCAAAAGCCTTCTTCAGATCTACAAATATTTGATAAAGGTCCAATTGGTATCTGTCTATTTTTCTGAGATGAGGTATTATGTACACTATTTACATTATTTGGACTATTGTCCTCATCTTTGTCGCCATATTTATTACGTTTCGGCTGCTGTACACTCTGGCCTTCTTCAGGGGGTTGGAATGTTGAAGTGAACCCTTTATTTCACTCACTGAGGTAGACTGTTTTGTTCCATGTGCCAATGGATGTCAGTTATCAGTTATCTACTGTTAATTATAATGGATGTCAGTTATCGGTTATCTCCTGTTAATTCCCCTCTCCAAGTTCTCCACCGCCAAGAGAAAGGTGTGAATCCTCTTCTTCTCCCTCCAACTATGGGTAAATAGCAGGACAGACTGGGTTCTATAGCCTTGGATAGCAACTGGTCTAGGAGAAGGACAACTCTGAATTCAAAACCTGCGGAGGGTCGTTTGGGGACCTTGTGGCATCCGTTGCACCAGGTCCCTGTATTCGTCCCTCCAAAAAGTGTGGATGGCCCTGCACAAAGCCTTCACCACTATAATCAAATCCTGTGCGGGTGTCGGGCTTTCAGTTTCTGGGAACTGATCTGTCTGACCCTCATACGTCGAGTTCGACGGGAGAGTCCATCATATATATAGATATACTATATATATATATAGATATACTATATACATATATATACTATATATATATATATATATATATATATATATATATATAGATATACTATATACATATATATACTATATAAAACAAATCAAAGATAAAATAGGCCTCAAACTTTGGATAAATACCGAAGACGTGATAAACTGGTTCACCTGTATAAAAGCAAAAAACAACTGTACACTAATGCAGTTCGATATTGAAAATTATTACCCATCAATATCTAAAGAACTGTTCTTGAATGCGTTGGACTTTGCCACCCAGTACACGGATATTACAGAGGATGAAAAGAACATTATATTAAATGCGAAGAAATCGGTACTGATTCATAATGGTGAGCAATGGGTAAAAAATTCATATGACCACTTTGACATCACAATGGGATCACTAGACTCAGCAGAGTCTTCTGATCTCATTGGTCTTTTTATTTTATACAACCTGACAGCGCACTGTGATATTGATTCAACTGACATTGGTCTATACAGGGACGATGGTCTCATGGTTATTAGGAATTCTTCTAACTTCAGAATAGATAAAATTAGAAAGGCATTATATAAAGAATTTAAAAGCATGGGTTTAAAAATTACCGTCAGCACTAAAATTAAAAAAGTTAACTTCCTTGATATAACATTAGATTTAAAGAACAATACATACACACCTTATAAAAAACTCAATACGAATCCTTTATATATACACCCTAAATCAAATCACCCCTCATCTATAATTAAACATATACCTTTATCTATCCGAAAAAGAATTAGTACAAATTCAGCAAATGACAAGATTTTCGACGAACATATTAATTTCTATAATAAAGCTCTAAAAGATAGTGGCTACAAAAACCTAAAACTAACTTATATTAAAAATGAAAACGGTAAGCATAGGAAAAACAGAAGCAGGAAAATAATTTGGTATACACCCCCATACAACCAAATGGTAAAAAACAAATTGGGACAAAAATTCCTTGAATTAATACTCAAGCATTTTCCCGGTGGAAGTAAACTTAGTACTATTTTCAATAGAAATACACTAAAATTAAGTTATAGCTGTACTGATAACCTAGAAAAGATTATTAAGAAACATAATACTAATATCTTAAATAAACACTTATACCAGAACCAAAAAAGTGCAGACAAGGGAAAAATACAAACAACAACTAATGAGGGTGAACAAAAATTATGTAATTGTAGAAACCCTCAAAACTGTCCTTTACAAAATAAATGTTGCATGGAATCAGTAGTATACCAATGTAATATATCTTCTATTGAAAACCCTGAAAACATAAAAATTTATATAGGTTGCACTAGCCATGAGTTCAAAAAGAGGTTCAACCAACATCAATCCTCGTTTAGGATAAATAAGTATAAAAGTCAAACATCTCTCTCGAAGTACTTTTGGCACCTAAAAGAATCCAATAAAACACCTACAGTGAAATGGAAGTTAATAAGAAGGGCTAGAATATGTAGGTCATTAAATGACCCATGTCCTTTATGCATACATGAGAAACTATATATTACTAAGTTTATAAAAAATAAAAATTTACTGAATCAGAGAAATGAAATAGCTATTTTATGTCGTCATTGCCAAAAGTTTTCTTTAAATAATC
>OZ038496.1:47246012-47278512 GCA_964036315.1 Acanthosepion esculentum
ATAGCATACATATGTATATATAGTATACATATGTATATATAGTATACATATGTATATATAGTATACATATATATATATAGAGTATACATATATATATATAGAGTATACATGTATATATAGCATAAATATGTATATATAGTATACATATATATATGTATATAGTATACATATATATATATAGCATACATATATATATATAGTATATATATGAAGAAATATAGTCTTAAAGTGTGCTATATTTATGGGATAAAGTGCTCAATATCAGTGATAGACCATGTGTATATATATATATATAATATATATATATAGTATATATATATATATATACACGACATATATATAATATATATATATGCAGAAATATAGTCTTAAAGTGTGCTATATTTATGGGGTAAAGTGCTCAATATCAGATATAGAGCGTGTGTAAATATAAAAGTGGACATGGAAGTCAGCACTTAGAGGCGACAGTCTGTTTCATGCTAGTGCAATCGTCAGGTTGCCTGACGATTGCACTAGCATGAAACAGACTGTCGCCTCTAAGTGCTGACTTCCATGTTCACTGGTATATATATATATATAATATATATATATATATATATATATATATATATATACTGCATATATATAGTGTATATATATATATATATATTTATATATATATAGTATACATATATGTATATATTATACATGTATATAGTATATATATATATATAGTATACATATATATATATAGTATACATATATATAGTATACATATATATATATATAGTATACATATATATAGTATACATATATATATATATAGTATACATATATATAGTATACATATATATATATATAGTATACATATATATAGTATACATATATATATATAGTATACATGTATATATATATATATATATATATATAATATACATATATATATATAGTATATATATGAAGAAATATCGTCTTAAAGTGTGCTATATTTATGGGATAAAGTGCTCAATATCAGAGATAGACCGTGTGTAAATATAAAAGTGGACATGGAAGTCAGCACTTAGAGGCGACAGTCTGTTTCATGCTCAGAGCAATCGTCAGGCGATTTATTTATATGCAATCTTGAAGAAGAGAAAAATTGATCAAATTCCTGTCAAAATTGACTATGAAAGTAACAGCTTTTTGCTGCCACTGACTGGGTTTGAATGTGTTTATAGGAAAGTGGTTATTCAGTGATGAACATAAAAAAGCAAACAGTAACCTGCAACAGATAGCATAGTTATATTAAAGGCAATACATTGTTAACTTTTATATTTCATTATTATATATTATAACTGTGTTTTGTTAATATTCTTATAGAGGTAAATTATAAATATTCCTTCAAGAAGCATATTGGTATAAACTCTGCTCTCATTTGGGAAAATGAGTTCAGTATTCATTTCAGCTGTAAACAATACTTGTACATTATCATGTATCTTCATTTATCCAGATAAACTTATACATTGAAATGAAATAAAACAGACTATAACAAAAGTAATAAACCATTCTAAGATATCATCTTTCAAAGAAATAATAATGTAGAGTTCTTGAAAGGCATCAACTTGAACAGACAAGAGTACAGTTGCAAATGCTGAATATGACCATTCCTTTGGGAGTTCTGTAAAGAAAGCATTTAAATATGGCCAGTAGATATTAACATTTCAAGTCAGAAGGATACATAATGAGAACACTAAAATTATATCATCTGTAATTGGAATATCATAAACACTCCCAAGACAGCCACAAAATCAGTTGAAAGTTAGAAAATTCAAACTATTATTGCTCATGTTCACATGACTGCAAGTTCAGTAATAATGGGCATTCTAAAAAATGGGGTTAAATCTCTAAATGTTAGAAAAATATTGATATTACTTTTAATATGAACATTGTAAGTGATTTAGAAGCTACTGAGTATTCATGAATGATGATAATATTATATTTTATAAGAAATCAAAAGCAAAACAATGAATTGATGGATGAAAACTTAAATTTGAAAAAACAAATGAAAATCTTTGATATGATCTTGAGATTGATGAGACTAAATGATTATAATCAATGCCCTTTGTCCCCTATTTCAGTTCAACTCATTTAAATCCAAAGCAACAATGGTAGATTACTATATCTGATGTCACACAGGCCTCTTATTTCAGTGGATAATATTAAGAAAACTTTTTAGATGGCATATCAAATGGTATTAAAATTTTATCTATGTTTCTTATTTGCTCCAATTAAAAAAAAGATCCCTTATGACTTAATTAATTTATAATAAATATAAATTAATGAACTCCTAATATCTCAGGAAAAAGTGAGTTTTATATGCTATAAAAATTTTTGTCCAATTTTTAACTAAAGAGAAAAAATATTAGCATCTCCAGGATTCTGAACTTTCTGAAAAGAATCTCTAAGAGAATAAAGAAAAGAATCTTTAAGATATAAAGAAGGCAAAATTATTTGATTGTGTTGAAATGTAAGAATTTCTATTACTTTTTAATAGATATAAAAATCATAACTGATTGTTTGAAGTTTGTCTACATGACAAATGTATTATGAATGAATTACAGTATAATGCAGTGCAAAAAGATATAAGTTAATTTGTAATATATATATATATATATATATATATAGAGAGAGAGAGAGAGAGAGAGAGAGAGAGAGAGAGACTGGTGTGCAAAACTTCTGGGTCACTATGGTAAATTAATTACTTTTGCTAATTTTACCCCAAAATCAAGAGTGATTACTAGAATGCTTTTCTTAGTACATTTTATGATCTTTAAAGGGGGGCAGAAAACAATTTACTGCATTTTCAGTGATGCTGTATAGTAGATGATATAGCATCCTAAACCTAGTGATGCTGAAAAAAGGTCAAGCAAAAATAATGAGCCACTAGTGAAAATTTCACCTTTCAGTTCTTAAGTTAAAAAAGGAATTTTTTTGCAAATAGTGATCTTTATTATTGTAGAAAGTACTAAACATCAAATTATGGAGTGTAGCAGGTGTGCAAAAATTAGTAACCAGAGTTATGCCCCTTGATACTAAACCGTTTTCTGAACAAGATTCTGGTGGTGCAAAATAAAAAAAACAAGAGCTCATGCCAAGATGCAGACACTGTACACACATTTGAATATGTGAACTTGGGATAAACAACTATCAAATGGATTTACTTATACTGAAACACCCCACATGGAAATATTACAGAAGCGAAAACCCACACATAAAATAATGGATATTATTCATCCTCCCACAGACATATCCTTGGAAAGAAATGTTGAAGAAAATTACAGAAACTGGTTACAGAAATTTGAATTATACCTTATGGCATCAAAAAAAATTACCAAAACAGACAAAATAAAATTATTCCTGCACATGACCAGAGAAAAGGCAGAGGTATACAATTTACTGACAAAGCAAAAGGAAATTACACAGCACTAGTGAGAAAATTCCAGCAATATGTACAATGCAAGAAAGATATAGCCCACGAAAGGTATCGGTTTAACAAAAGGACACAGTGGGAAGAAGAAACTTTCTTGTCATTTCTCACAAACACAAGCAGGAAGATCTGAGTAAAAGCATCTACATACAATATAATACGTGACCATGTCATTATGGGACTCTGGTGTGACATGGCAAAAAGAAGACTAATAGACTTGAACAATTGAAATCTGGAAAAAGTAGTAAAAATTATCTGCAAAAATGACAATATAGCTACAAGTTATACCCTAGAAGTTTCCAACACACTTTCAGTAAGCATGATACAGTCCACTCACAAAACACAAAAATACTCCCAGACACAGGAAATATATATGAAGGAAGAAAAGAAAAACCCAAAACAGAGTCTACAAGTGAAGACGACTATCATTTGTTAGTAATTAATAGGATAGAGAACATACGTACGACACCTGAATCAATGTGGGCATTGAATATGCTACTTCAAGGCATCAAAGTGCCACTAAAACTTGACATAGGGAATGATGTCAACATCCTAATGCTGTATTATTTAAATAAAATGAAAACCAAGACCAAAATATGCCCAGCAAAAATAAGACTAATGTCATATACAGGAAACATAGTCCCAGTAGCTGGTAAAGTGGATATAATAACTCAAAGAAAAGGTACGTCACATAAAATTACTTTTATTATAACACCATGGAATGTACAGCACATATTAAGAAAATACTCTTATGACCGACTAAACCTAATCAAAAGAGTTAATATTATCAATAACTCAAACAAAAGAAAATGAAGAATTGAAGGAAAACAAAGAAATAGATTATATCGTCCAGAATTGCAACATGAGATGCCCAACCAAAACAGCCACTCTTAAGACAGGAAGTACCAGTATATCTGTGCTATCACAACAATAGGGTTTATCACACTGTAGTGGATGCATACTTTAATTATCTGGATGTATAGCAAATATCATCACAGAACAGTAGAGCTATGGTTAAAGCTATGCAACACAGCTTCAGCAGATTCAGAGTTCCACAAGAAGTATTCACTGACAATGGCCCATGCTTCATGTCAACAGAATATCAACAATTTGCAACAAAGTGGGACTTCAAAATTACAATACCATCCCCACATTACCCACAAACAAATGGTCTCACTGAAAAAACAGTGAAAACTGTGAAGAACATTCTACCAAAATGCAAGGACCCATCACTTGAACTCCTAATCCACCATAGTACTTCAGGCAGAAATATTGATGGGGAGAAAGCTAAGAAGCAACCTATTCACAACGAAACAAAAAAGTGCCAGTGGAAGATAAAGGTTCAAATAAGGACCAGACAAAAATATTACTTCAATCAACTGTTATTTTACTTTGCATGAATTCTGTTTGCTTCCATGTATGTTACTACACATATATGTACATATTTTGTTCACACTTTTTCTTCTGGCTCTATTTTGTGCCTGTTAATAACCACATATCTATGCTTCATTACTACAAATATCTGTACTGTCATCTAGCAGGTGAAGATGTAGCATGTGCACAGAAATTAGTAACCAGAGTTATGCCCCTTGATGTGGGACATTTTCCTGAACAAGATTCTGACATGGTTTGAAATAAAAAAAATCAAGAGGTCATCATGAAATGCAGACACTGTACACACTTTTGAACATGTGAACTGGGGATAAACAGCTGTCAAACGGATCTCCTTGTCTTTCATATCAAAACACCTCACATGGAAATATTACATGGAGTTAGTAATGAGAGTGTTACTGTCTTTGGCTTGAATAATTTCCTCAATTCAATGTGGCATTGAATGGAACAATGCCTAGATTTTCTCGTTGAGAATTTCCCCCCCTATTCTTCATGGCAGTAATATGAAAGATTTTGACAATTTCATGGTTTTCATTGGAACACTTGTTTCTTCAGTTTCCACCACAATGGTACAATTATATTGAAATCTGGACTTGTGCTGGCCAGTCTTCCAAAAGCTGATCATCTTCATCCACAAGAAACCATTTTGTTAACACATGAAGTGTGGCAAGGAGAAATTTCTCCATCTTCATAGTCCGGCAGACAATTAGACCATAGTAAACTAATATAGATTTAGGTTTAGGCTTCTATCAAAATTTTTTCTACCATCATTTTTTATACAACCCCACACTATTATGTGTCTGCCACCAAATTTTGCTGTCTTTGTGGTGTAACTTGTATTTTTCTTCCTCCCACTGGTTTTCTTACATATTCTCTTGCATTAGAATGTAACTCTATCTTGCATTCATCACCAAAAATTACTTTCTGCCACTTTTCAGCTTCCCATAATAGATGTTCTTCTGACCACTTCAATCTTCTATTCCAGTGTTTCTTGGTTAGTGGTGGTGTTATTTTTTATGCTGCTATACCCTCTTTCAAGTTGGTTTTTCGTAATACTCTGTGTACTGTATCAATTGAAACCTCACTGTTAAAACTGAATTCACTCCTCACTTACCTGGAGGTTATGTTTGGATTGTCTACCTAGACTCTCACAATCTTTCTTTTCTGATTTTCTTTGCACTTAAAAGTAGTAGCAAATAGCTGTTTATGGAAATTCCCAGCAATCTGCTTATCTCATTAAACCATCTTCTCATTCAAAAACACAACCTTCATTGTTTTAGTAGAAATTTTAGCCATGATTTTAGTGTACAAAAGCATTGTTCAACCACATTGACTTGCCAAGGCACCTTACACTCCTGTTAATAAGATGGAACAATTCCTACTTAGAAATTTGCATGATTTTATCATCTCAGATCTTTCACTGACCAAATAGTTTTGCATGCCTTTTTTCATCTTCAAGCTGCTTAAAGTGGTATATCTTCTGTTACACAGCTCCTACAAAAATGCAACAACTTATTTTTCAATCCTCAAGGTCCACAGACACTACTGATAAAAGCATACTGTTAAACAATCTTAACTTCTTAATAAAATAAAGGTGTATTATCATTTTATGTTGTTGGCCCAAAACTTTTCATATCTATGTATTACAGACATGATACTACAAAATAAAAAGTCAGATGTTAAGTTTTAAAGATTCTTTATTCTAGACTTTTTATCTGATCCTCTCATAAAATAAATCTTTTTAGATCTATTATACAACTGCAAGCTTTTTTAAAATTTTAAATACATATTATTTTTTTTTTTTTTGCTTGTACTTATTTTCTGGAATGAGATCAATAAAACTTATATAGAAGGTAATTTAAAAAGAAAATAGATGAGGAAGATGCTGTTTTCACACTTGTTTTGAAAATTAATGGCAGTAATGATTTTAGAAAAATGGTAAAACTCAGCTCAATAGCATTATCATAGATTGAGACCAAGAAGGCAAATTCTTCTGTTCCAGTAAAAAGTGAGGAGGCTGAAGCCCACCCCCATCAGCCCTCTCTATAGTGCTGTGGATGTAATAATAAACCAGTTATTTTTACTAGAATTATCCTCAAAATATGCATTTATAAAGTTTATGACGTGTCCTGTTTTTACTTTGGAAACAACAAGTTAATTTTATTACACTCATAATATTATTGATTAAAGTCACCAAATTTGAGAAGTTCAAAAACTCAAAGGAAAGGTTATATTTAATCTGAAAGACAATAAAAGAAAAAAAAAGAAAAGATTACAAATTTGAGAAGTTCAGAAACTCAAAGGAAAGGTTATATTTAATCTGAAAAACAATAAAAGAAAAAAAAAGAAAAAGATTACAAATAAATATATCAGAACAAACAAAATTAAAAATTTTGTTAGTGAACCAATTGAACATTTGTTTAAAATTTATGTTCTCAAAGAAAACTTATGAATCTTTGTTAATTTGTTTAATTGACATTTGTTTCTCCCTAAACTGCTAACATCATTTTTTCATTTTCTGTTCTTAGATTCACCCACCCTTTATTTGGCCAACACAGAAATATTTAAATAACAATCAAACCTGATTGAGAGTCATTAATTGCAGATTTTGTATATGAAAGACACTGACATATCAAAGGATATTCTACTTTTTCCATTACATTACTTCAGATCTTGATTGTTTTGAAATAAAAAAAAGATTTTTATTTATAAGATTTCTATGAAGTTTCTAGAAAATTTAAAACAATACCTAACAAATACTTATCAGACCTCTGTATTAATTACTTCCAATATTGCTAATTAAAATTGTAGGACATTCTTACAAGTAATATAATATATAGAGATACAGGGAGGGAATACAATTACTCATTCTAATTCAGATGGCTGTAAGACAGATTAACAAAACAACCTTATTCACTTTCTCTTTGATCTTTTCAGGTTTTAAATAGACAAAAAGCATTTTTACATTTTTCAATGATTACTGTGCAACTTGTTATTTGATACGCTAATAATTATAGAGTTGATGTGGCTATTTATTGTCAAATAATGATTTTTATGTCCCTAAATTGGTTGAATCATCTTGCATGATATGAAATAGACAAGCAAATCAACCATTCACCATTTCTATCTAGAAGTGAAAAATAGGCTTACTCCAGCTAACCTATAATTAAAACCTAAATCATGTGACCTGACCACATTTATTATCTTGGCAATTGTCCACTGGGAAAGGTTTTCTAGCAAAATAAATAGTAAGCAGAATTTGTTCAGTAGACAGTGAGCTTTTTTTCTTATACTCATTACTTTTATGTTCATTTTTAAAAAATCATCAGTATATATATATATATATATATATATATATATATATATATATATATATATAAACTATTTCTAATTCTAACAGTTGAAATATAATCCTTAAAAATGGCTAAATGTATAGCCGAAAGCGCTCGAATAAAAAGAACATTCGGACAGTTTTTATATAATTTATCCTCTGAAAAGAAAAACTTTATTAGATCGCACGAGAAATTATATAAAAAACTAAATAAAAGCACCTTGACAGTCGTTTTTAATTAAATGTGCATGAAAGAAGGATTGCTGCCTAAATACACAAATTTTAAATATATATATATGTGTATATATATATATATATATATATGTATATATATATAACCTTTTGGAAGGAATATCAGGTTTGATTATACAAAGTGCAACATGAATTTTTATTTATAAATAAACCCAAAAGATATAGGCTTTAGAGAATTCATTTGATTAATACAAGATCCCATATTATTATTTTATTATTTCACATGTTAATAAAGACTTCTTGACATTCTATAACCTACATCAGCCTTTCAATCATGAACTTTCTTTTACACTTATATATAGGATTAATAAAAATTTGAATTTTGTCATTTAGCTGATTGATGATATATTCAGCACCCCAACTCCAGGGTTTTGTAGACAAAGCTTTTTGTAATAATTTGGTCCACTTGTCAGGAGATATCATCAATTGACATCATCAATTTTGATGGGACGGATAATTTTACTGCCTACAATATTATCCCAAAACATTACTTCATCTTCCCCTGCTGACTTTTAAGTCATGGTGGTTAAACATTTCTATAAAGGACTAAACTTCTATCCTAGCCATCAAGTTTGTTGAATGTAGCTCTATTTTCACAAAAATTTACTGTTGAGAAATCAGTTTTCATGTACATCTTTGTCCAGCTTACATATTTCTCTTTGCAAAGTTCACTTCAAAGAGCCAGTTTCATGACTTTAACCAGTGTACTTAATATTCTGAATCTTTCCTGATTGCTCTTACATAACCAGTTTCTTCAAATATTTTCTTGCTTGTTAATTCACTTTTCTTGTTTATTACACACTTTTTAAATTTTTCTTTAATCTTTTGTAACAAACCAGTTATTTTTCTTGTTCTTATATTACCAATTTTTTCAATGTCTTTTTTAAGTTTTCTATGAACTCTTTTCAACTTTTTCAATTTCCAATGCTGTACTAATCACTTAATAGCATTACAATATCTTGATTCTCTTTGGATGTTATGACTTTCTTACAATATATGGCAATCCTTATATATTTGAAATTAAAAAATAAATATAATTATACTATTATATATATATTAATTTGGGAAAACAATGATGAAGTTCTAAAGGATGAAATGTGTCATACAAAAACTTTTTCCACTTTGTCAAATATTTATTTGCAATATGATGAACAACCCTCAAATTGCATAATAAACTCCCACACTGTCAAATAAGTTATTGCCAATATTTGTAAAAAAATAAATATTATAAACTGATGTTCATATAGAATATTTATCATATAAATATATTCTGAAAAGTTTTACCATAATTGGTTGGTTAATACCAATGTTTTGTGGAAATATTGACTGGGATAATAATATATGGTAAATTACAAATAAATATCTATAGAGGTATATAAATATTATGCATTTTATACAAATCCTATTTAAATTCACCAATTGATGTTGTCTCAAGATAATGTAAAAATGTCTAGACATATCCAAATTCGCTAAAACATTCAATAGTTTAACTCTTCTCTTATTATGCAATTCTTACCACACCTGAACTAAAAGCAATCACTTCTGATGAATCCTAGAGTTGTCACTTCCATAAATTCTAGTTAGAGTAACAGATATCAGTAACCATATTTATTTTAATTAACTCTTCTCTCAAAAATGACCTAACAAGTTCTATTTTTTTATTCTCAATGCATTTTCTTATATCTAGAAGTACAAAGGTTAGTCTTAGGAAGAAAAGAATTGCCTCATGTAAACGTATTTGCTATGAATTACAACTATTGTTATTCATATATAAGGAGATATGAGTAACTTTAACAGTGATGAGTGATAATATAATGGGCATATATTCATATAAAATTTTCTCTTGAATGATGTAATTATACTCAGCTTAATAGGATTATTTGTTTAAAATAAAAGTATTATTTTGCTAAAAACCAGGAAATTAATATGCGTTTAAGGTTTGCATAGTAATTCCTTGTTTAAAACTTTATAAACATTCTTTGAGAAATTTTAACCAACCAATGCAAGTGCAACAATTCGTGCCATTTTTACTTTATAATTTACTAAGATGGAGAGTATCCTGTTGAACTCTAACTTCATCCACAAGTATAAATACTGATTATTCTTAAGTCAGTCATTCATAAATATGAATTAGTATCAAAGAAAGTTTCTGTGCATTCTTAAACTTAGATTATTCTGAAAAGAATTCTTTAATAATGAACTCTGTATTTGCCAGGATATCCTGGATATGGTATGCCAGTCAAAAGTATTCATCATCATCATCATCATTATCATCATCAGTCCTATGACTGGGTGTGGTTAGTTGTAGGATCACTGTGCAACTGAGCACCTGACCAGCTCTCTTATATGTCTTGGTTATGTGCCAATCTCAGTGAATGATCTTCCAGTTCACTCAGTAGTAATTTCTTAGCCCATTCTTTCCTCTATCTGCCTCTTCTTCTTTTGCCTAAAGTAGCAGTACCTTGTATGTTGAAAGTGGGAAGATTTCAAAAGTATTACCTTCATATTATAAAATATCAATTTTTTTAATCATTTTAACTCCAAGCAAGATAATAATGCCACTAAGGTGACAGAGATTACTGAGAAAGGACAATAAAAACATGATTCAGAAAGAAAGAAGATAACATTGAATTTAAAGCATAGGCGGCAGTGAAGCAAGAAACCAGAATAGAGTTCCACAGGCAAGAAGTGCAAGAAAAGAAACTATAAGAATAAAAGTTGCAGTTATATCTAGCTAATTCAACAGTAAAACAATGAAACATAGTTGCCAATCTAGTAGAATGCTTAAATTCATGGAGTCAAGGTACCAAGGAGGAGAGCTCATTAGAACAATTGCCATGAAAATATTTATAGAAATGACAGAAGGCAGCCAAATCACAGCAGTGGGAAAGTCACTGAAGATGCCAGGTCAGGACTGTTAACATTACAGACCCTTCTTTGGATTTTCTCAAGAATATTACAGGAACTTGGGAACCTTGCTACAAGTCAGGATGCAGCAACCAGAAAACTGCCACTCCAGATCCCTCAATATGAAGAGTCATAGCCAACAGCCAGTCATCACCAAAAGTCATGACAGCCACTCTTATTAGGCCTCAGAAGAGGAAACCAGAAAGCCCATCCTAAACAGAAAACAAAGAATAAACTTCTACTCCTATTCAAAAGAATAAGAAGAAGGAGTGGGAACTGGGTGATATTTAAACTTACCTACTCCTATTAAAAAATAAAGAAAAAGTAAGAAAAAATATTTTGAATATTGGAGTGAAAGAGTTAGACTAAGAGCATATATGATTAGAATACATGAATTTATGTAGGAATGGTTAGTTATGTATCTATCATTCCTTATTCAGTTTTAACTTAATAGTTAAGTTTTGACTTACTATAAGTTTTATTGTCTTATAACAAAAGGGAGTAAGTGGAAGGGAGTTCCACTGTCGGGAAGTGCAAGCAAAGAAACTGTTAGAGTAGAAGAGGCAGTTGCATTTAGCTATTTCAACAGTAAAAGGGTGGGACCTAGATGCCAATCTAGTAGCACACTTAAATTCATATAGCCAGGGCACCAGGTAAAAAAGCTCATCAGAGCAGTTGCCATGAAAATATTTGTAGAAAAGACAGAGGGAAGCCACGTCATGTCTGTGAGAAAGTGACTGAAGTTGAGATGCCAAGTCGGGATAGATTACATTGCAGATCCTTCTTTGAATTTTGTCAAGAACCTTGAGGTAAACAGCAGGAGTACCAGACCAGATATGGCAACAGTATTCAATGCATGGATGAAAGGTAGATTTATAAATGTGCAAGAAGGATTCTGATGAGAAAAACCTTCTGGCATGACGTAACCAACTTTCCTTGCAATAGATGCAATTATTGATTCAATGTAGTTGTTCCACTTTAAATTAGTTGAAAACATAAGACCAAGAAGGCGCAGTGCAACTCTTTTCTGGAGTCAAACATCAGCCATGCTTATGGCAGGCAGGGGAGTTTATCTATGGTGGTTAAATGAGAGCAGTTTAGTTTTGGAAGCATTAAAATTTATAAGACATTTCCTGCCCCAGTTAACTACTGGTTGGAGGTCCTTTTCAAGAGCAGCAACCAGGTTAGCTTTATCAGTTCTGACAAATTTGCTATTGAGACAGGAGTAAATGGTAATGTCATCTGCATAAATGCCTACTTGGGAACTGATAACATCAGGAAGATCATTGATGAAGATCAGAATCAGCGTAGGACCCAGTATAAAGCCTTTGTGTGAAAGGATCTGGAAGTAAGCCCATTCAAAACAACCTTCATTTCACAATTTGATAGGAATGATTGGATTAAATCAAACAATCGTCCTGTAATACTGTAGCCCTGAAGCTTACATAGAAGACCAGAATGCCAAGCCCTGTCAATTGCCTTTAAGATATCTAGAGTTACAGCTCAAGCTTCGCTGTTATTATCAAGAGCTTGATATATATATTCAGTGATGACAGCACATGAGCAGGAGACTGGGCAAAACAGCATCCATATTGTTTCTCGTGAGTAAATCATGAGAGGCAAGATACTTAACCACTTCAGCATTAACTAAAGCCTCAAATGCTTTGCTGAAAAATCAGTAGGAGACTAATATGGCGATAGTTAGAGGGGTCAGAAGGTTCTCCAGTTCTTAAAAACAGCGACTACAGAGAAGGACTTCCAATAAGCTGGAAAACAGGAAGCAGCAAAGCAATAGTTGTAAAGTTTGGAGAGAAGTTGGGCCAGCTTGGGAGCATATTTCTTTAGGATGATGGCTGGTACCCCATCACCTCCACTTGCCTTATGGGAGTCTAATTTAGAAATGATGTCCATCACAGGGTTATGCACATATCACTTAGTTCTAGGGGGAGGGGGAAATCAGGTGTGGGTACTCCAGATGAGTTGAGTTGGAAAAGGATTTCCGGGCAAAGCATTCCACCTTAATATTTAAGCTCTGGAAAATTATGAATAACATGTAATACTTTGCAAGCAATAATTGTGTAATAAAAAGGAGAGCAAATTCCTAATTTTTGCACCTATTTTTCTGTATGAATTTTCTAGAGAAAATGATCTTATCTTTAAAGCAAACAAAATATTCAAAGAGATCTATTTAATATTAACTAAATGCAAATAATCTTATAATAATTAGATAAAATATTCTCAAGGTAATTATTATTATAATTATGGAAAAAGGCCAAATTTCAATATTTAGGAATTTCAGTATATGTATATGTGGATCATTTATAAAGCACTTTAAACATACAATCATTAGTCATAAATGTACACAGTATTACAAATACTTGGCATTCAGCACTTGGTGTTGAGATACCATTATTTCCTTCATAATATTACAATGGATAAATACCAGTTAATAAGTACACTTAGGATTTTGTTTTTCTTATAAAGGATTAGTGAGTATGTTTATCTTTAAATTTCTCTTTTAAGGCATTTTACTTGGATATGACATTCAGAAATCTACTATCTAGAACCTGTTTTTATTCATCTAACAAATTATCAGTATGTTTTGTATAAATTTGATATTTGACAATTGATCCTGCAGTGAAATTGACAATTAATGGAATGACTTGGTAGAGTATTGAAGATTATTCCCTCCCTCTTTTAAACCTTGTCTTTACTCAAAATATTAGTAGTACAGCATTTCTATGAAGAAAATAAAAATCAGAAGAAAAATCTTTACTCCTATAACCTTCAATTCTGATTATAATCTTGATACCATCTGTTCTGTCAAGAGTAATTCATGTTTATAGGGAAATGTGAGTTCATGCCATTTCCAATAACATAATTGCAAAATAATACTAATGATAGGTAACTGAAATAATGTTGAGAACTTTGTTCACAGGAGTTCTGTTAATTCATTTGCTTTTCATAAGAGTTGAATAACTCTAGCATGAAACACTATTTTCTTAACTTGATCTGAATTCATTTTGCTGAAGTAACATCTTCAAATGATGGCTCTAAATACATAAATAAAACCCTGAAATTCTTAATCTCTACACAAATGACAATTATTTTGCTACTTGTTATTTATAAGATTTTGATTTCTCTCAACAGCTGTCATGAATTCTAGAAGTGAATTCTAAATTAAATCAAAATTTTCTCTTTTAAATCACAGTTCAGAATCTGACCTAGTTCTTAATAGAATGACATTTAAGAGACATTGGCTAAGTATTAAACACTATTTTTTATAGTTTATTTTTTACTTCTTGACTATCCTTGTTTTTAAAAGTGATTATTGCAATTATCTTTAACAAAAAAATGTAAGCAATGATTTACCATTGGAAATAGTGCCAATATGTGGCATCTTGTGACATTTCCCAAAGGTCAGGTGGTAAAAACTCATAGAATATACTTACATACCAAAAACGATTATAAAGCTTATGAAATTCAAATGGTGATATTAAAACATGATGACAGAAGGAAATGTTTTTTTAATTGGAATAACCTGAAACTGGCATTAGATGATGTCATATAAAATGACTATCCAGTGTCCATTAAATTACACATTTTTCTACCACAACTTTAATATTTTGTTTTTAGTAAATCAGATGAAAATGGAGACTGTCTGAAATTATATATATATATATATATATATATATATATTAGTGCTGTGCAAAAGCAAGTGAACCCTTAAGATAATATTTTAAATAATTTTTTCGTTTTTATAGATAATCAACAAATCTTAATTAAATTATATATTCATTAAGAAAAAACTTTATTAAATCAATAACAACCGCTTTCAAAGATTTTTATCAAGTAGAAATAAAAATATGAATTATTTTTTTAATAAATTAAAAATTAAGATGTGCACTGTATTTTTGTTTCACATGGTTGTCAGTGCAAATAATTACTTGTGCACATGTAAGTTGTATATACTGCAGTCAAGCAATATAACTCATTGTGTGTGCAAAAGTGTGCAGTTAAAAACTAAATTTTAAAAAATATATATGCAAAGATCAAAAGAACTTCCTGAATTGAACTTCT
This sequence comes from Acanthosepion esculentum, assembly GCA_964036315.1. Classification (NCBI taxonomy): domain Eukaryota; kingdom Metazoa; phylum Mollusca; class Cephalopoda; order Sepiida; family Sepiidae; genus Acanthosepion; species Acanthosepion esculentum. Next base: position 47,261,420 of record OZ038496.1, read on the forward strand.
TTAAAATTGCATAGCTGAAACATAATGATGGAGAAGGCTACAAAAAACTATCAAAACAATTTGGAATGTACTTCTCCACAATGTAACAAGCCTTTGGTATGATAGCATCACAATCAAGGATTGGCCGGCTATGAAAAATAACAGCAAGAGCAAGTAAACATCTAATTCGGCAAGTCCAGGCAAATCCTGCTGTGACCTTTGTGGTTCTCCAATGTTGGAATCAATGTGCATACATCTACAATGCAACAAAATCTGAACAATGCCAATGTTCATGGCAGAATGCCTAGAAAAAGCTACTGTTTATGAAATAGCACAAGCATGCCCACCTCAACTATTCCAAAGCTCATATTAATAAGCTAGAAACATTCTAGCAAAAGTTTTTATGATCGGATGAGACTAAACTATAGCTTTTTGGGAGGAACAATAAATGGTATATCTGACAAACTCCTAATACAGCTTTGGAAGAAAAGAATTTGATACTAACCATTAATCATGACAGTGACAGCATTATGAGTTGAGGGTGCTTTGCTGCAGCTAGAACAGGCAAAATAGTATGCATTGATGACACAATTGACTCTGCAAGATACCAAGCAATTTGAATGAAAGTGTTTTGTCCTCAGTGTAAAAGTTGGGTTATGGTCAGGGATGGAACTTCCAACAGGACAATGATCTGAAGCTTCAAAGCAAATCCCAAAAAGACTGGGTTCATAAAAAAAATTTTAAGTCTTGGAACAGCCTAGTCAAAATACTGATCTAAACCCAATTGAAAATCTGTGATTCAAGTGATAAAAAGGCAGTACATGTAAGAAACCCAAGTAAAATCGAGCAATTGTGGGAATTTTGCCAAGAAGAATGGTAAAAAATCAGCATTCACTGTGAGAAGCGTATTATAGATTATAGAAAAAATTGGATAACATTGTAACCTCAAAAGGAGCAGTCACCAAATATTAAATATAAGGGTTCACTTACTTTTGCACATCTTAATTTTTAATTAATATTTTTATTCCAGCTTGATAAAAAATTTTGAAAGTGGTTGTAACTGATTTAATAAAGCTTTTTCTTAATGAATATATAGTTTAATTAAGATTTGTTGATCATCTGGAAAAAAAGGGATAAATTTTTAAAAAAATATTATCTTAAGTGTTTACTTACTTTTGCACAGCACTATACATACACACACACACACATATATATATATATATATATATACACACACACACACACACACACACACACAAATAGGAATATATAATATCATACATTGAGTGCTGGATATAAATGCTTGATATAAAATAACAGAGCTATAAATTATATACTAATAATAAATATACATTCAGTCTTAACTCAGAACCTGAAGTTTTCATTGTGCATAAAACTCAGAGTTGAGGAAAAAATGTATATTTATTATTTATATATATTTGTTTTATTTACACATTTACAGTACAATGTATATAATGCATATTTGGGAAGTAATTTTTCATTTATATATGCATTATTGACTATAGCAGGCAATAGTTTGTTAATTATTTTATATAATTTCTCTTTTTTTATACAAGGAAACAAATGTAGTCATAAACAGAATCTCTGATCCTTCTCAGAAATAAAAGATAAGTGTTATTTTTCAGAGGATTTGATAATGAACTCAGACTGACATTGATTTGGCCATTATAATTTAAGGATTTTACATCAGAAAATGTCACTGGAAAATTCAAGGAAAGCAACTTGTTACAGCATCCATATCTTTAGCTCTGTAACATGAATTTTAAACAATTCTTCTGTTAGGATTTTTTAAAAATTAATTATTGAAAATATTCAAAGCCCTAGACTAAAGGATACCTTTTTTAAGTTAATTTTTTTAAAATCTTTTTATAAGTGCTTTGAGAATATAGAATCTCTCTCTCTACAATGGTTGACAGTACTAGAACCAGTAAGAACATTGGACAATTTCTGAATAGCTTTGAACTAAACATTCATTCCCATATATGAAAACAAGAAAAACTATATAAAAACAAAATATTCCTTGGCCATCATTGTTGAATACTATTGTACAACAGTATATATATATATATATATATATATATATATATATATATATATATATATATATATATATATATATATAAGCATACATACACACATATATGCAAACTAGTATGTTAGTCTTTAAAGATTTAATATCTAAACTAGCCATGAATTTATTTTTTTTTATTTATGTCATTATACAATGTTGATTTTTGCATCCATACAGGTTATATCTACAAATCCTCTTCTCCCATAAATATAACAAATTTTAAACAATTATGTATATATATGTGTGTGTGTGTGTGTGTGTGTGTGTGTGTGTGTGTGTGTGTGTGTGTGTGTGTGTGTGTGTGCAAAAATTCAGATATAATAATATATGTGTAAAGCCTATATAAATAAAAAAAGGAGAATAACTTTCCTTGAGGAACTTTATCAAGGCAAGTAGTGTGGAAATTTCATTTGGTAACTTGTATTTATACACATAAGTAGCATGGAGAAACAAAACAACAAAGTTTTCAAATTATAGAATGCTTTTAAGCATTTTAAGCATTCTAAATGCTTACTGTGTAAGGAAAAGTAAACTATGAATGATAGTAAGTGAAATAATTTTTTGTCTATTAAGCAAAAGTGGGTTAATGTTGTTGTTTATATAAATTTGTATTTATTATTTACTTGGACAAAAAGTTTTTAAAATTGCAATTCTTACCAAAATGAGAGTCCTGATTGTATGACTGAAAACAATTTTTCCTTTATTAGAAGTAAAATAAAAAAAGAAATACATTTTCCCCTGATACTAGTAGAAAAGGAACCAGAAATATGGTTACTCCGCTTGGCTTCATTAAACGCAGTTAGATGGCACTGGTTAAGTCTATAAAAAGGCAAATATTTCCTGTCTCACACACTTTCTCCTACTTGCTACAAGATGTAACACCACTTGGTAATTATGATCCTGCTGGGAACATTAGTTTCCCTGGTTCGTGGACAACTGAACTTGCTTTTCACTTTCCAAATCCATGACGTTCATACGTGTCTTTCAAAACCTCTGCCTATAAAGTAAATCAACCTTTTCTTTGCTTGTTCCAAGTCAGCGCAAGGCTGACTTGAGGTCGACCATTATAACATTGCTTATCCTTACTTACCCTAACTTCTGGACCAAGAGAAAGAAAACAGACATACCATAACCATGTTTAAACCTTCCAATGATAAAGTAAGTACAAACTTTTCTTTGGTTGTTCCAACTTTACACAAGGCTAACTTGAGCTTGTCCATTAATACAATGCTTATACTTACTTACCTTAACTTCTGGACCAAAAAGAACATAGACATACCCAAGAGACATTGAGAACTTTTTCCCTAGATCACTATAAAAAATAAATGGTCCATGGTTAAACCCCAAGTTTTTGTATGCTTCTTCTTTAACTATTAACATCTAAATATGTACCCACCTAAAATATCCCAACACACAACCTTTTAAATTCCATAAGCCTTTGGGTCTTGGTAAAGACCATCCTTCTTCAAAACCTTGTAAACTGGCACTACAAAATCACAAAGAACTGTACTAAATAACAGAAACCACATTACTTGAGAACTTTCAACAACAGCAACTACTAAACTGGATAGCACATGTAACTCAAAGAGAAAATATTGACAATGAAGATATTGATGTTCCACACTACTTCAAACAAAAGGTTGGGAAGGAAACCCTATCAATACTGGAAAGAGTGATAACAGCTACTGGACTTAAGAAACCACTTTCCTGAAAAATTGTTTTAAAGATTTTATAAATTTCAAACAATAGTAGTAGTGGCTGCTCGGTCAACGAATGCCAAATGTTTCCTTATAAAGAAATGGCTAATATTATTATCATTACCATTCACTTTCAAAGGTACCACAAGAAAGGAAAATAATTCAAAATGAAAATCTAAATATTTAGTTTTAATTTTACAATAAATCATGAATTAGAATTAGAAAACTATTTTTAGTTAGGGTGGAGACTACAAAACATTTTTACTAACTTAATGGATGAATGTACAAATAAATGTTTCAACACAGTTTTGTTTAGTTTTTTAATTTTTTTCTTTTTGTGTGTATGTGTGTCTGTTTGTTCTTGTTTCGTTTGTAGTATGAAAAATGAGAATATTTCTTCTGAAACGCCAGACAGACACTAGACAACAAAACCCCCTACCATCCTATCACTCTTAATCCATTAGGTGGCTGCACAGTACACAGTTGAGACTCTTAACCTGTATCCATTAAATAAGAAGTGGAGAGTAGAAACAATAAAGAAAAGAGTAAAAAATGTTCACCTCCACTGGTTCATCACTGCACTGCCTCCTGTCCGTCTAGGTAAAAGAAGCACAAAAAGCAAGGCCCAAAACCATGTGTTGCTGTACATTTCTTTCCTTCTTAACTACCAGCCCAACCCCAGCTCATTCACACAGTATCTTTTTCTTTTCCCCTTTAGCTTGGCCTTGAGGAAGTCTTGTTTTATCTTACACCCTATCCCAAAGTTTTTTGTTTTACCAACATTAGAGCAAAACAAAAAAGCACACCAATTGTCCATCATTTTTAAAATGTAAATTGGAAATTGAGTAAAATGACCAGGAAAATAAGCTGACAAGGTCAATGTAGTATTGTATGTAAATGAGGTACTGCTATAAAAGCAGTATGCCACAGTGAATACCAGGTGAGCTACTATCTGTTGAACTAACAATTTCTACTCCAGAGAATACTCTACTTCATAACAATATGGTGTTACTGATAGGATTCTTAACCATGTTGTGTTGGATGAACTGGAGCACATAGAAACATGGATTAGATGTTTAGCAGTATTGGCTAGGGTAAAGAAACTGAAATACAAGAAAGCCTCCATAGGGGAGAATGAAATTATTGGCTTCAGCAGGATATAAAGCCATAAAGAAAATATCCATTATGGTAGGTATGTCCACTTTTTCACAAAAAAAGTGGCATGCCCTGAAGAAAAAGGCCCCAAACTTAATAAAAACAAAGTTTTATTGCAAAAAGATTTATGTTATTAATTAAAAGGAGAGACCAAAATATTTTTTTTATTTTTTAAATTTTTTATTCCATTTTAGCACACTTGAAATTTTGGGTGAAAATTTTGTTATTTTTTAAGTCAGAGGTCATCTAATATTTAGAATTAGGTTTTTTTTAGTGCCTTTTTCAGTTGAAAAACACATTAATTTGGAAACCTGTGCAAAAATCAAATAATTGTCGGAATTTAATGAAACTTTCAGAACTTATTCAAAAATGAATGAATTTATTTAAGAAATCCTTGTTTTTTAGAAAGTCATGGTAAAAGTATATTTTTTTACATCTGTTACCTCCCCACCTTACTTAATTTTGTGAAAACTTTAAAACTAGTAAATGTGTAACTCTGTATTTTTTTAATTAAATGAAGAAGACTTTGAGGAATATAAATCATTAATTTTTTGCAAAATTTCACTTGCAACAACCCAAACTTTAGCTCTGAATTTAAAATACAAAATTCAATAAAACTAAGACATTATTTAATTAAAAAAGCTTTTAATTGCTTTTATGAATAATATATACTAAGGATGTTTTTGTCTGAAACCAAAATTATTTTTGGTTGAAAAATGAATTTTTACAAGAATTGATTTTTTTTTTTCAATTATAAATAAAAAAAGTGATAAAATTGATAATTGTTTAAAAATTAAATTTGAAACTGTGAAGCTCTGGAAATGATCTTATTAAAAAGGTCTATTTTTACAGATTATAACTTTAAAAAACTTATTAAAATCTATTACATGCATCTATTTTTAAAATAATTTTTTATTATGCCAAAAAAATGTATTAAAATCGTCTCCGACAAAACTATGGATGTACATTTCTGAAAAAAATATCACATGTGCTAGAGTTATTTCCCCTTATCGCATGATTGCATTTCACTTAAAATTAGCACAAATTTTGTCACTTCTGTCATGTCATCTGATAAATTCCCCTGATGTAAGTTGTTGATAAATTGATGTACGTCAATTCACACCTCCCAAAGCCAATCACCATGGCTGGACACATCTCTCTTAAAAGATTTTCTGCTAAAAAAGTAAGTAATGTTTCTTTTAAATTACATTAAGTATACTTTAAATCTTCTAATATTCCTAAAATAACTTTTGAAAAAAGTATAATTGAATTTTACAAGATTTTTAAACAGGGAATTTCACTTTTGTTTATAAAACTGTCAATAATGGATGACATGATTGATTTTACATCAATTTTGATGACTCAAAGAAAAACAAGATTTTTAGCTAAAATTTCAGACATGCTAGAAAGGATTAAAAATTTGTAAAAAAAACTTAAAAAATACTTTAGTCTTTCCTCTTAATAATGACATAAACATTTAGACAATACAAAATTTTTTAAATCAAGTTTGAGGCTTTCTTTAGCAGGGTATGCTTTTTTTTATCAAATTTTTTGACATTCCTACATTATGGTGTACCCTGAAATACTGAAAGACTTAACATATGAGGAAATTTCAATAAAAAAAGAATCATGCAACCAAAAGATATCTGGTTATTGCAGAAAGAACAAATTTTCTGGAAAATAGACAGAGCCCAAATGAAACCATAATGCAATATTTACAGATTGAAAGAAGTGTCAAGATATTGCAAATTTGAAAAACTGGATTCAAGAGAAATATTTATAGAAGACGAATTGATCCGTCTAAGATTAACTGATGGCATGTATGATATTACATGCAAAAATAAGGTCCTAGAATGGCTACAAGTGAATGATATGAATTTAGAACAAGTGTAGAATTCTTGCAGCAATTAGAATTAATGAATTTAATAATTCTAAAAACAATGTGGAAGCATACAACACAACTAAAATCCTAATTAAATACAAATATTGCAACAAAGAACACAAAAGAAGCAAAAACAAATGTCCAGCCCTAGGAAAATTATGTTTAAACTGTAAAAGTTGGAAATGGTATGTGCAGATACAAAAAGAGAATAGAAAGGGTAAAAAGTATAAAACCTCATACTGAAAATACAGAAGTATATTCGATAGGAAGACCTGCAAAAAGTAGAGTAACAGTAAAATTGAATGGCATAACTTTTCCAATGCAGGTTGACATGGGGGGGGGGGTGATGTTACCTTGATCGCAAGGAATTTCTGGGAAAAAATGGATAAATCCAAATTAAAACAAGAGTAATCTTAATTTAAAACAATTTGATGGATCTGTCATCAAAACACTAGTGTCCTTTGATAGAACTTTTGAGACAAAAAAAGTTTTGAGATTATTCTCATCACTTTTGTAGAAAACACAAAAAAATGAAACAGACATTTTAAAAGTGGATACAGTGAAATTAATAAACTGTATAAAGTCAGAAGTACCTGACATAGAACTATTGAAAGGATATAAAGCAAGTATTTGTCTAAAAGAAAATAGTCACCCAATCTATTTTGAATCTCAAAAAATACCTATTCACATTCTACCGATGGTAGTTGCAAAACTAAAGAAAATGGTAGAACAAGGCATATTGGAGAAAGTTACCCAAGGTGGAAGCAGTTGGGCTTCACCAATTGTTGTGATACAAACGCCCAATGGCAATTTGAGGATATGCAGGGATTACAAAGAAGGTATGAATCATCAGATATGCTCTGATTCATTCCCCTTACCTAACATAGAAATGTCAAGTCATGAATTAACAGGAATTAAATACTTTGGCAAGATTAACCTGAAATCAGCATATAACCAAATAGAAATTGACAAAAAATTTAAAGAAATCACTACAATTAATACCCTGATAGGATTACTAAGATGGACTCCTCTTCCCTTTGGAGTTAAGATTTCAAGCCATATTTTTCAAAAGACAATTGAAAAAGTTCTGTCAGAGTGGGTGAAAAAAAATATAATCATATATCAAAATGATATAGGCATTGGTGCTTGCAGTAAAGAGGAATTTTAAAAAAATCTGAACAAGTTTTAAACACATTAAAAAATGCTGGTATGATAATAAATAGCAATAAATGTGAGTTAAATTAATACCAAATATCTAAAGAAGGAATTTCACCAGGCAATAAACTGATAAATAAAATATCAGAAGTATATACTCCAAAAAAGAAAAAAGAATTAGAATCCTTTAGGGGATTGACCAATTTTTATAGCAAATATCTACCTAGATACAGCAACTTAATGGAAATATTTGCAGAATTACAGAAAAAGAATACAGAAATGAACTCAAAGACAAAATATGATTTTTGAAAGTTTAAGAAAGGCACTAATAAGAAAATCAATCACAAAATTCTTTGGTTCGAATAAAGAAGTGACAATGACCACAGATGCAAATGAACATGCTCTAGCCACAATTTTATCTCCAGAAGGTCCTCCAATAATGTACCTCTTGAGAAAATTAGTGTCACTTGAAGCTAACTTCTCAAATATTGAGAAAGAAGCATTAGCAATAGTATGGAGCACAGAAAGAACCCTAAATTCTTTGTTAAGACAAAATTTTTTGTTAAAGTCAGATCACAAACGTTTAGTGTTTATATTTAACCCCAGAAAGGAATGACCAAAAGTCACATCTAGAATTTTAAGATGAGCTATAAAACTCATGGCCTTTGATTTCAACATCATATACAGAAAGGAGAACACTTGTGGATGCACTATTCAGACTAAATTTTGACAGTAAAAAACGTCTGAAAATTCAGAAGATAAAATACTGTACTGGGTTGAAATGGACATGTTACCCCTAAATCATCTCAGAATGGAAACCATACAAGATCCAGTGTTAAGTAGAATTTCAGACAGAATAAAAAGAAATACATGCAGCAATTGTTCAATGGCAGAAAGACCCTACAAAGAATCAAGACATAAGTTAACTGTAGAGAAAGGCATTATATGGAATAGAGATATTATAATACCCCCACAAAGTTTACGAAAAGAAGTATTAAAAGCTATACTCGATGATGTACATTGTGGTATAACAGCAACACAAATGAGAATAAAAATTACAAGTGTGGTGGCCAGGATATTCTTGAGATTGTTCAAAAATTGATATAGCAGCTCATTTCCACAATTAAATAAACAAATTGCAAGTCTAAACTCGAAGCTCCAGGGGAAGAAAGAAATGTCAAAATCATGAATTGCAGGTCCAACATCACAAATCCCAATACATGTAAACAGACAGAAATCCACTGCACAAGCCAACAAACTGATAGACGAAGTAGAAAAATAAATGACTTTCCAATATGAGAACACCAACAGCTTTTATCAACTGAACAATTTTTTCATTGGTCAAGAATTGGAGAGGACACATAATATTAGCATATCTGAGATGCATGTATAACAACAGCTGCGACTGATTTGTTTCTATTTTGGTTATTTTGTCTTCAGCATATCATACAGAACACACATACCCTTTTTCTCGGTAAGTGACTTTCTCTTTCACCACAGAGATGTAGAAGATGTAAAAAGGTGCCCAAAATGTGCTGAAATAAAAAAACTTTTGACAAAACAAAATTGACTTGTGGCCTAAAGAACCATGGACTCTGGTTAACATGGAGCATACCCATATTAAAGTGATAGGGCTATTTTTAATTGTAGTGGACTCATTTTCAGGATGGCCTGAAGTAATTAAGGTTGTTGACAGAAAAGCCACCACTGTAAAACAAATATTAAGAACAATATTTTCAAGGAATGGGGTACCTAAAACTCTGCTAACACACCAGAATTTTGTGAGGAAAGTTTATGCTCATGGCTAAAGCATATTGGATGTGTCTCATATAAAACACTACCTTGCCACCCATAATCTAATGGGATCGCATAAAGGTTGGTGCAAACTGTGAAAAAGGGACTAAAAGCATTTCCCCATCTAATGATAATACAGAGAGTTACTTACCAACATTAGTGTTAAGCAGGACAATTCCACACGCTGGCAGGCTACAAAATCCCTCTGCATTAATGAGTAGACAGATTAGAACTCCCATAAGTGTCATTTTCAACAAGTGAAAGTGTATGGTATAAAAAAAAAACAAGGGATCTAATCCAGAGAAGGTGAACTTTGCAGTACAGAAAGGCCACAACACAGAAATACTAACGAAAAATGGACAAAATGCACTGGCCCATGCGGATCAATTCAGAAGCAGAATGGAACCCGAGGATATAGAAATGGACGAAGAATCTGAGGATGAAGAACATGAAGGGGGGGAGGGGATTAGTGAATTCATTAATGAAACTGAACAACCTATGGATGTTAATGACTAGAAATCTGGAGTCAGAAGAGGAAAATTCAGCCCTAAGTCCTCTATATGAAGAAATCAAGATACACACCAAGAAAGACAATTTAGATTCACAAGAATAATTAGAAGAAGTCAAATATCAATGAAAGGCATAAGGCTACTTCAGTTCAGGGAGATGTAGTATTATATGTAAATGAGGTACTGCTATAAAAGCAGTACGCCACAGCAAATACCAGTTGAGTTACCATCTGTTGACATGAAAATGTCTATTCCAGAAACTACTCTACTTCATAACAGCAACAAATAAAAATTACTGTTTTATTATGTTTGTCAGTTTGTCAGTTTATTAAATTCTTATGTTAGTGGGCCTGGACCAAACAAATTAAATAAAATTATTAAAATTAATCATCAACAAAAATCTCAGAATTAATTAAGGAGTCCTAAAGTTAAAAAATAATCATGTCTTCCATTTTTAAAGTGTATATATTTATTTATTTTTATACACACATTATTATTAGAAAATATCAAGGCAATAGTAAATGAGTAAAATCCTAAAATCATTCACTTATTTTTGCTAAAGAACCTTCTTAAGTTCAGCTTCTTGTCTCTTTAGATATTTAAGTTTCTATAAAAAGTTCTTTTCAAATGGCTACTTATTTCAACATGTGTTCCATGTTAAATAAATAGGTAAAAGTAAAAGATAACATTTAATCTGCATCTCAGTCATTGCCAAGTGAAAGTTTAAATCTTGACAGATTCATAATATGGATATCAGCAAAGTATTCAGAAACTTAAATATTTGCTTTCAGTAAAAACAAGTAATTGGCCATAAACATATACTGCTGATCATCTAATTTGTTATTTTTTTATTTATTAATATTCAAAAAACATTATTTTATCATAAGTGTATAGGAATTAAATCCTATATATATTTTTCAACCACTAAAATCCCATCAGAACGTTTGTTTGATAAACAACAAATACTGCCAAAATACTTGTAGACATAGTTGTAGACCTACCATGTGTTATTTTTGGATCATTTAGAAAATAATATTAACTCCTTTCACCACTCACGCAAACTTGGATAAAAGAATTTCACAAGCCAGTTTAAAATTATTTTCTAACTACTGAAAACCTTGTATCAAAAAAGTTTGGATTTCCTGTATGGATACAAAAATAGAAGCATACTGCTTCTTGAGGTTCAACACAATTTCAGAGGCCTGTTTTATCTACATGTGTAAATAATAAATGAGATGAGCTAGACACCTGCCAAAACATTAGGCTGATCATCATAAAGTAAGTCTGTCCACACATTTCACACCGAACTAAGAACACTTAATTACTTTATAAAACAGACTTCACTGACAGGAAAATTTAACATTTTATTGTTATTATATATTTCTAAAAAGAATATATAAATGTTATTTCAACTGAGGTTCTGCTTCTACTTTCCTTCAGTGAATAATAATAGACAGATAGACTCATCCATTGCATATCTGTTTATTTTCACAAGACAGTGGAATTGGAAAAAAGCAAGAGAAATGGGGAAAAAAAGAAGATATAAAGGAGCAAAAGTAGAGAGCAAGTAAAAAAAACTGGAGGAAATGAAAAGAAAATTAGGTGAAAGGAAAGTGGGGAACAAATCAAGAATTAATAAAAGACAGACATTTCAACTGTTGTGCTCCCTGCTTTTCTTCAGATGTTTGTCAATCCAGATAATTACAAACTGAACTTGTTATTTAAATTACAAAGATAGATTGTTCTCTAAGCTCCTGTCACATGAGGTCAAACAATAAAGTATGATAGCAGCAGGCAGGATCAAAGAACATTAACTTTAAGGCTCCAAGTTCTATGTTCAGTATTGTCTCACAGGAGAAACAGCCTAGTGGATTAAAGTTTTTGTTCGTAAATTTGGTGGCATAGTAATTGTGAGTTCAATCCCTGGGCCAGGTGGTACAGACTTAGACTTTGTAGAAACAGAGCAAACAGTAACTGAGCACTAATAAATAAAAATAAGATATTTCTAGATATGGACAGCAGAATGAAAACAATGTAAAGATTAAATAAAGGGTTCAGTTTGAAATTTCTAACATTGAACTGATAATAAGTTTAAAAATTCTGCTTCTTATGCCAACATCTTTTTTCTTTCCCAACAATTTTAAATCCAATTTCATGTAGAAGTTGGGAATCTTACATTATTTATTTTTTTAATTGCATTGAAGTTAAAAATTGTAATCTTTAACTGAACAAAATTTTAAGTTGATCCTTACTAATCAGTAGAAGAATCTGACCTTGCATCTCAGCTTCAGTCACTTTCCCACCACTGTAATGTAGCTTCCCCGTGCCTTTCCTATAAATACTTTCATGGTAATTGTTCTGAGGAACTTTCTTCTATGGAACTTAGACATTATGAATTTAAGCACCGTACAAGATTGGTGGCAAAGGTCACATCACTTTGCAGTTGAATTGGCTATAGATGTAACCATAAGTTCTATGCTAACATTTTCTTCTGTTGCACTTTTCACTTGTGGAACCCTCTTCTGGCTTCTTGCTTCCCTGTTTTGACCGTCAAAAATTTAAATGCAATGTCAATCATTATCTCCTGTCTTCTTAATTATTGTTCTTTTATCGTTTTTTCTCTTTAATAGTATATTTTTCTCCTATTCTCTAACAATCAGTAATCCCTTGTGTCTTAGTAGCTTTATTGTCTTGTTTGGGGTGAAATGATTAAAAATGATTAAAGAATTTGTATTTATAAATTTCTATTCAGTATGAATCCTTCCTCACTACAGTTATATGAACTTGTTGAGAATAATGAATTCTTATAAATGACATCAACATTAATTATATATCAAATAAAATTTACTATTATTTGGTTAAAAGTTGCTTCCTTGGCAATGAGTGTCAATTTTGAGACAGATAAAACTAATAAAGGATAGCTATATTTGGACTATGAATGTATATTATTAATGTAGCTCTGAGTACAAGAGGTATGAATATTTTCCAAGCTGGTGAAGGGATCTTTTGATTGATTTTTGTGGAGGCTGTTATAACACTGCAATTACTAAATGTCATCCAAAATCCTTGCAGATCACCATAGGAAGACTGCTATAATTCCAAATATATGCATCTTAGTAACCATAATGAAATTATAAACTGAAAGTTTATTCTGAAGTATACAAGTTATCCTATAAACACTGTGCCCATTTTCTTTGATTCTATCAATCTGAATATTTTTTATGCTAGCTTGTTCTATTTATACAGACATGTTCTTTATTTCTTGTCTGTGTTATTTATTAACAATCATAGGATCATGATTTGGGAGATGCAATAAAAAGCAACTGAAATTAAGAAGAAGGTAAAATTTTAACAGTGCTTCATCTAAAATATTTCAATACAAATATCTGTTTTTACTATAAAAAAGAGTTTTCTAAATTGATAATTAATTTGGAATTTATGCAAAGTATAACAAAAAATAAAAATAAAGAATGAGTTAAATATGGATATAATTTTCCATGTATAATAATTCTGAACCAAGAGATAAATAAGCATAAAAAAATAAGATTAAACAAATATTCTGTTAATATGGATTTCTTCCTGTAGTTTATTTGCTATGGACAAGTAATTTTCAAAATTCTATTGTAAAAATGTCTTCTTATTTACTTTTTTTTTTTTGGAAGATAAATAATTATTAATATTCATATTTGGAAACAAGAATATGAAAGCCAAACTCTTCTATTTTATGTTTGGTTTTGCAGTATTCGTAATAATTAGAATAATGCTGTTTAATTCCCCAACCATCTAAGTAACCAATATAAAAGGCTAAAAATTATGTTATTTATCCTGAATAGCAATAATTAATCTGACACAAAGGAATGGTTTACACTCTGAATAGAAACAAAATTATAAATACAAATCTGTTTCTTTTTGTAAATGCAAATAGACCTTTATTGAACACCTATAGCTACATTCAAACTTAGAATTTAACATGAATAAATTAAGAAGAAAGTATTTTGAGTCCAGACATCAGTACACAGTGCTTTTTTGAGCAATTGCTGATGAGTTAAGCCAAAACAATTGCAAGAACTGACTCCAGTTTATTTATAACTGAAAACAATGTAACATCAATTGAGAGAAAAAACTGGTAATTTGAATAAATTTATTCTTTTTGCACCAATTAAATGAGAAAAATCTAATAGATTTGATCTTATATAAAATTTACCTGGTGACCTGATTAGATAATAAGATTGTTTTTTATAAAGATATAAATCTATATGTATACATCAGCAAAATGTTTGTGGCTGATTTGCTAGGCCTCAGTTTAATTACTTAAATTTATTAGGTCTTGAGTATTAAAATTTATATATATGTATGCAAGTAGTGAAATGGATAGTGGTTCAGAAAGAGTAATCAGCAAGCAAAGTTCAAATTTTGGCCAAACTTATTACATTCACATTTGCACAAATACTGATGGGAAAGGTATAGATTCATCTCTTCCCTCCTCAGCTAGGGGTTAAATAGCAGGGTAGACATTGCTCTTTCACCTACATTGGCAACTCGACAAGGAGAAACACCTGAATTGCTGTTTGGAAACTTCATGGCACACTGTGCTTGATTTCTCTGTTATTAGTTCTTCCCAAAAATGTAATGATGCTGTATAAGCCTTCATCACTATAATCAAATCATATATGTGGATAGTCTGATGGTTCAGTTCTAAAGCTGAACTGTTAGGCCCTTATGTGTTGATAATCAATGGGCAGGTTCCTTATATGTATAGATATATATATAGTCAGGCATCTTCTCATATATAATTATATCTATTACTTAAATACATGTTTATAATGTACTCTATGCGAAGACTATGACTCTATACTCTTTATAATACATCCCATTATATATTCTGCTTCCTTCTATTTTATGGAAGAGTGTACAGTGCTGGTGAACTGGAAGTCATCCAGGATTGGACAATAAATTGCCAAGAAGAGTCGTATGGTGTGCACTTCAGAAGATGGAAAAAGTTGTAGCTGATGGAAGGTTCACAAGTCGATACCCGATCATTATTGGCTGGGTCACTGTGGAGAGGAGGTATGATGTTGAAAGACCCAAAATCCCTAATGAACCTTGGCTAGAAACATCACTGATAATAGATGTATTTTACGAAAGGTGTGTGTGAAAGAGAAAAAATATAGTGAGATATAATAGATACCAATAATTTATTCCAGTTTGATAAAAACTGAAATAATTATTATACAAGGAATTCTGCTTACATTTATTCATTTACATTTTTTGCAGGTATGATTCCTCGTCTAATAATTTTTGGTCTAATAATTCACAAGTGAAAGTGCAATTTTTCCAACATCAATGGATGTAGGAAAAACAACTGCCTCCATTTGTTTCTATTGAAAGACAGTATACGTAAGAAAGTGTATCTAAATCACTCCAGAATAAGAAGTCTTGCAGGTGTATAAAGAATTCTAAACTAGACACCACCTAACCCATGATAATGTTAACTACCTTGTAGATATGAACACATATCATTGGCACTTCATTTCTGGTTACAAACACTTCAAATATAAGTTGAAGTAGATTTAACAGCAATATATAACTCTTTAACTGCCTCTTAGCTTTTGTAGCTATACCAACTGCCAACATGAAATTATATAAGAACCAAATTAAAAAAAGAAAAAAAACTTCAGTCTCTGATCTCCACAGGTAGTCCTTATTCCCAAGTGTTCTTGTAGTCAACACTTTTCTTTCTTTCTTTCCCCCATTTACGTACTGCATATTTAATTCCCAAGGAACAGTCAATTCAATAAGAAAAATTTTCTTAAATTACTCAAATCTTATTATCATGTCTGGTCAGAGTAGTGTCACATAAATTACTGTAAAGAAGCCATATTTAAACTGCCCTGGCTGCTAAATTGAGATTTATGATAAAGCCACACCCTGTACTGAATGTAACTGATGTTCTTTCAAAAAATTTTTCTTACTATATAATACACTAATGGAATGACTTAACTATGCTACTGATTTGGCCAGATCACCTCACCACTGCTGGCTACAAAATATTAGATGAGATACCTAATTAAAGCATACTAAAGCATTCAATACATATATGCAATCAACAAACATACACTATAAGGAACTGAAACCACTGCATAAGACTCCATAATCCTCTCTCTCTCCATACATATATATATATATACATATATATATATAATTAGAGATAAGGATAAGTAGTTTCCAAAAGAGTCTGCCTAAGATTGCATTGCACACTGGAAAAAAGACAGCTCAATGCCATAAAAAATGGCAGAGCTTTAATATATTTTAAGTAAAATCTCAGGTGGGCAGTGACTGACTACAACTGCCAGTTTCATGCACTTCCATGCAATCATCAGCGGTCAGTAGCTGTAGTCAATAAAATAGGAACCCTTATAGCTGAAAACAAAAGAAAACAAAAAAATTCCACCAGAAAAGGCTTGCTGGTATGGCAAAAAATTGTTCTATGCCATAGTGAACAATAGCACTATGTTAGAGGAGCTTATAGCTTCAAGTAAAAAAGTGCTGTACAATACAGTGCCACTAAAGCCATCCACGCCAGAGCATTTACAATTAGAGATAAGGATAAGCAGCTTCCAAAAGAGTCTGCCCAAGACAGCACACTGGAAAACAAAAACAGTGCTCAATGCCATAATTCTGGTGGAATTTTAGAATTTTATTTTTTTTAATATTTTTTTTAGTTTTTTTCCTATTTTTATCTTGGCCAGGTAGGTTACCCTCCCCCTGGCAAGTTTTATTAGCTTACCATCTTGGACTTGCCTTGTGATATAAGGGTTCCTATTTTACAT
>OZ038496.1:47281012-47288512 GCA_964036315.1 Acanthosepion esculentum
TGACCATAATGGCAACATTTACACCCAAAACTAAGGGTGCTTCTCCAATTATTACATGTCCCACGTAGAAAACATGATATTTAAAAAGGTCTATCAACCTAAAATATGTCTGCTGCATAG
The DNA here is from genome assembly GCA_964036315.1 of Acanthosepion esculentum. Classification (NCBI taxonomy): domain Eukaryota; kingdom Metazoa; phylum Mollusca; class Cephalopoda; order Sepiida; family Sepiidae; genus Acanthosepion; species Acanthosepion esculentum. Next base: position 47,281,133 of record OZ038496.1, read on the forward strand.
ATGATATTTTTATTTTAGCGAATAACACAAAAGAAATAGATACTCTCAAGACCACATTTGAAAAAAACTCTGTCTTTAACTTTACCTATGAACTTAGTCAAAAAAATAAACTCCCATTCTTAGACATTCTCATAGAATACAGTAACAACACTTTCGCTACCTCATTGTATAAAAAAAACCGTTAGCAGAAACTCTTGCCACCTTAACTTTAAGAGTGAATGCCCACTCAGATACAAAATAGCAGTGATAAAAAACTTCCTAAAAACAGCACACCAGAATCCATCCTCTCACCTACTCTTCCTTAAAGAACTCAACAATGCAAAAAGACACTAGTTAACAATGGCTTTTCTAACAACCTTATAGACCACCAAATTTCTCCCCAAAGTAATAACAATGATAGTGAACATACAGTCAAAAATAACATTTTCTACAAAAGCCACACACTACTACATGCCTATCCAAACACTTTACATTACCCCTATCTGACCACAGCTCCATTAGAACCCATTTAAACACACACACAAACATACCAGACTCCATCTGAAATATACTAGTAGAAAATACAAACATAATAACCTCATCCACATGTAAAAAAAGATTAAAAATAAAGGAAGCCTTAATGTGAGGTGTTCAGAATATAAAACATCCCTATAACTCTAGAAACATACACACAACACACACATGCAATTAAAAAGCAAAAATAAAATCATTCTTGATAATGGCTAAAAATATAGCCAAAAATGCTCAGAATTACAGAAAATTTGGACAATTTCTACACACTCTGTGTCCAGAAAAGAAAACACTTGTTCGAACACAAGAAAAATTAAATAAAAAGCTTAATCACAGTACCTTGTTAGTCATCTTTAATGAAACATATATATATATATATATATATATATATATATAATAAGGATTATCTACTTGCTTCTAAGCAGATCCATCTGACAGGGCAGCTAGCAGATCCCTATTACAGATGCCCACTCAACAAAGTTCACCTGTGGTTTATGCTGCAGCTATGCTAAGCAAACCTTAGTTACAATTTCTGGGAGTGAGTGCATAATCTGGCTTTAAACAAAGCCAGCACACTCAAACCCTCAATCACAAGGATTTGTGACTTCCTGCTAGCACATGGCATGGTTTTCAGGCACTTTCCAAAGGTGTCACATACTGAGATCATCTTCCCAGGCCAATATTATCAAGAAGTGAGCTCCGTCAAATTGACAATGGTGAGATTTGAAACCAGGTCTCATAGCCAGATGGAAAGATGGTCTAACAACTCACCCACATGCACATTATATATATATATATATATATATATATATATATATATATATATGAGGGCTGAAACTCAATTTTGATCACTGCCATCACATGATCCATCCTCAAATATGGGCAGCATCGATGTGGGTTTTAGTCCTGCCAAGTCTTGTGCAGATGAAGCAACATTACATGAACACTTCTCTCTGTGTATGTTTATAAGTTATATAAATTTGAAAAAGACAGAAGCAGATCTTTCATTGGTGAGATAAGGAAGAATTACTGGAACTCTCAAACTTTGGCATCTTATATAGTTGAAGCAGTCTGCTTTGATCATCTCATGGGTGTAACAATTCTTACTCCATTCTCTACCTGCTTTATCACTGCTACATCTAATTTTCTTCTGCTCTGCTCATTCAGTAAGAAGCAAAATCACAGCCTTTGCCACCCAAAGTGTTTTTTTCCCAATGATTTGCATTGCCCTGATCATTTTAACTTGTATGAGTATCTCCTCGTGATCACAGCTCCTTCACCACTTAATTTTATAACCCCCACGGCATCAAATGTAATCTTACTTTCAAAGCTTTGAACTGTTCTTCCAACTGACTGTCAGAATAAAATTAGCTGCAGCACCATGAAACCCACTATCAGTGGAACCCCCAAGCCAATTTCATGTTATAAACACCAACCAACTTCTCTATTGCTTGAACAAGTAGCAATAACACCTCATGCACCTGGAATGGCCATATCACCTAGAGTAAAAGATCAAACTGATAAATTCACACCTCTGTCATGCATATGAGACCAATCAAGAAAAGGTTTCATCAAAAATTCTAATGCATAGTCAAATGTTGGGAAGTCAGTTTACAGCAACCTCGAGTGTTTATATATATACTAGCCGAATTACCCATGCCTTGCTGCATGTCACACATTATTTTAGTAAGAAAATGATGATTGATTTTAAATCATTGCTAAAATTTGTGGATAAAAATTATGTATTTCAATATTACTCAATGATCTTGCTGATGTGACCTCCATTTTCTGGCTTTCTCCTTCTATATTTTGGATAGAAGTCATTCCCTTGTTCAAATCTAAATTTAATTTATATCAAAAGGAAAAAAATTTCAGTGGGGGGGGGGGGGTGACCTCTCTGGGGACTCCTTTGATCAAAATGAAATATACTTATCCAAGTACCCTAGTCGTCATTCCGTTGTTCAAATTTAAATTTATATCAAAAGGAAAAAAATTCTCAGTGGGTGTTTGTGCTCACCGGGAACCCTCTTTGATCAAAATGAAATATACTTATCCAAGTAGGCTGGGTAATGTAGTTTCAGAATATATATGGTTATGGCAAGTAATACATAAAATTAATTATATAGTAAATTTAAAATAAAGTCAACTATGAGTATAGCAACCAAGTTTTTAAATGTTTGTAGCAGCAAAGTGTTATATAAAAAAATACTAAACACATCCATAGATATGGAACCCCTGAAGATGGTCTCAGATCAGATTGAAAGTACTTATTTAACAAAGCATTTTGAATATATATATGTGTGTGTGTGTGTGTGTGTGTGTGTGTGTGTGTGTATATGCATCAAAGAAAATGCATGATGAAGGTCACAAGACCCGAAATACATGTAGCAGAAAAAATGGAAAATAAAGTATAATAAAAAAAAATCCATACTATAAACAAAAACGTTTGCAGCTTCTCTTTTCTCTTTAAAATGGATGCTTTTTCTCATTGGAACAACTATAATCTTTCCCTTATATATAGCTACAATAAAAGAATACTGAGAACAGAGAAAAAGCCATGGAAGAACTCTGAGAATTATGCAAGAATGCTAACAGAATACAGGAACTTATGGAGGAAGAAATAGAGAAATTAAACAAAAAAATTGACACTATACTTCTAAAACTCACATCCAAACAAACCAGGGAACACAACTGCAACACAGAAGCACTGGTGAAATATTTCAAAACTCAGTGTGGATACCTCGTATGTATAGGAAAGTTGCACATCCAAGAAGAAGCATTCAAGATGAACAGACAGAATCTCCAGATGTGGAACAAGTTACTTAATAAAAGAAAACTAGCATTCTTCAATGCTATCAAAAACAAAGAAACTGCAACCATTTACAAAACCATCATAGAAATGAAGGAAACATTTATCCCAAGGAATATATATATATATATATATATATATATATATATTGTGTAAATATATATATATTGTATAAATATATATATATTATGTAATATATGTATATATTATATACATATATATATTGTATATATTGTAAAATATATATATTATAAATATATATATTATACACACACATATATATATATATATATTGTATAAATGTATACATGTTATATACATATATATATTATATACATAGATATATAATATATATGACTATATTATATATAATATATATGAATATATTATATATATATATAATATATATGTACATATTATATATAATATATATGTACATATTATATATAATATATATGTATATATTATATATATAATATATATGAATATATTATATATATATATATATAATATATTATATATTTATATATTATAGATATATAATATATATGTATATATTATATATATATAATATATATGTATATATTATATATATATAATATATATTATATATATATAATATATATTATATATATATAATATATATTATATATGTCAACATCACAACCTAACATGCGCAAGTGAAATATATGCGTGGTTGTCTATAACGATTTTTACGAGCGCGTCAATAATGGCAAACGCGTTCAGGAACTTTCATTATGGATAGAAGCTGGAATGAGGAACAATCGTATATTTATTTAATTACAAGATTTTACAAATAGGAATGATTAATTAGCTTATCTACATACCCTGCCTGGTGGCAAATGCTGCTGGTGGCGCCAGGGGTGGTGGTCCCGCCATAGCCACCGAAACCGTGATATCACCCCTGGTCGGCGGCTGATAAAGACAGGGTATCACACGTGTCAATACACGTTGTATGTTAAAAAAAAACATTAATATATATATATATATATATATATATATATATATATGTGTATATATTATATATATATAATATATAGATATATATATAATATGTATATCATATACATATATATTATATATATAATATATATTATATAGATATATAATATATATATTATATAGATATATATATAATATATATGTTATATAGATATATAATATATATTATATATATATATAATATATATATTATATACATATATAATATATATATTATATACATATATATATAACATATATATATTATATAGATATATATATATAATATATATTATATATATATATAATATATATATTATATACATATATATATAACATATATATATTATATAGATATATATATAATATATATTATATAGATATATATATATAATATATATTATATAGATATATATAATATATATATATGATATAGATATATATAGATATATATATAATATATATATATTACATACATATATACAATATATATATTATATACATATATATATATACAATATATATATTATATACATATATATATAATATCTATATGATATATATATTATATACATATATGTATGATATATATATATTATATACATATATATAATATATATTTATAATAATATACAAGGTAACCAAAAAAATTCTGTCCGTTTTTAAAGGAAAAAAAGAAAATGCTTCACAGTATGTGTAACTTATATTTAGTCTTTGAAGTAATCGCCATCGGCATCCAGCACCTACTGCCAACATGTCTCCAGCTGTTCAATGCCCTTGTGGTAGAACTCAGGGGGTTTTGACACAATGAAATCCGTGAGGGTTTTGCGCAAGTCTGCTTCATTAGTGAAGGATTTCCCACGAAGATGATTATCTAGGGAGTGGAAGAGGTGATAATCGGATGGCGCAAGGTCTCCCACCCAAGTTGCTGTATAGTATCCCTGACCACTCACACGACATGCGGCCTGGAGTTGTCATGGAGGAAAATCACACCTTTGCGATTCACCAGTGCTGGCTCCTTCTGGCGCAATGCCTGTTGCACACATTTCAATTGCTGTGAGTATAGGTCTCCAGTGACCATTTGGCCCGTTGGTAGCAGTTCATAATGAACCACTTGACAACCTGTCCACCAGACACAAAGCATAATTTTGCGTGGGTACATAGGCGGTCTTGCGGTGTGAGGGACAGCATTCTGAGGAGACAACCAATGTTTGGAACGCTTGGGAGTTTCGTATAGAACCCACTTTTCATCACTGGTAAGCACTCGATTGAATAAGGATGCAGTACTGTGGCGAAAAAGCAGCGATACACAGGCTGCCTTTCGTTGTCCCTTGTGGACCTCCAATAGCATTTGCAGAACCCACTTGCTTAGTTTGTACATCTTACCTAGGCGGTGCAGGTGAAGTCTAACTGTTTCCTCAGAAACGTTGTACTGTCTTGCAAGTTCACCACACGTTAGACTACTGTCCTCTTCAATGGCTGCCTTCAGGACTCCATCATTCAAGACCTGTGGTCGTCCACTGTGAGGCTCATCATGGTGAGACACATCTCCTGACTTGAATTTTCGAAACCAATGCCTTGCAGTATGTTCATCCACAGCACTATCCCTAAACGCTTGACATATGCCAATGCTTGACATGATGCAGCTGCTGATAAGCCCACTTTGAAGTCATAAAGCAAACAGCCCCGAACAAGATCCCTAGACACTTCCATCCTTCTCACAGCTGTCCGGCTTATAACTGATGGCCGGGCATGGTGCGCATGTTTTTTATAATGTCTGATGTTCCTACTTCCGGCTGTCCAAATTTGAAAACAATTGCTACACGCATTTCATATATATTTCAACTTCATTCAATGACTAATCAAAAAACGGACAGAACTTTTTTTGTTACCTTGTAATATAATATATATACATAATATAATATATATTTTTATTTATATATATAATAATATTTATATATTTTTATATATATATATATATATATATATATATATATAATATATAATATTTATAATATATAATATATAATATTTATATATAATACTTATAATATATAATAATATTTATAATATATAACATTTATAATATATAACATTTATAATATATAATATTTATAATATATAATATTTATTATATATAATAATATTTATATATGTATATTTATATATATAATAATAAAACATCAAAAAACAAAAAGAATAAATAATACAAAAAGAAAATGGAAAACAAAATAAATTAACCCAAATAAATAAATAAATAAATAAACAAACAATCCACTCCCGCAAAAATAACCGCCAGAATAGATTACCCACAATGCACCACTGACACATATATGTAAATAGTTGAGGAAAAATCCACCATTTGCGGCCTGACAATTGTGTCTAGCATGAAACAGCCTGTCGCCTCTGAGTGTTGACTTCAATGTTCACTTTTATATTTATATTTATATATGCTCTATCTCTGATATTGAGCATTTTATCCCATAAAAATAGCACACCCTAAAACTATATTTCTTCATCTTCAGCTGCAGATAAACGGTAGAGCACTTTCGCTACATTTATAACACATTATAGACATTGAAAAATTTAGCTTCGACTACTCCCTAAAAACATCCCCATCCCATCCCTATCCATGTATAAGCTAAAATTAATTGAGAGAACAGAAAGCTTCATAAAAAGAATAAGATGGGAAGCCCATTTCTTTTTAAACCAGAACCTTCATAAGAACACTACATTCAAGGAAAAATACGGCTTCAAAACCAAAAACTGCCCTCTCCCCCTGCAACAAAAAGAAATAAAAGACTTTGAGGAAGACTTAACTGACCTAGTCAGAAACATAAAATTCCATTAAAAAAAAGACACATTCCAAAAAAAGCTAAAAGTAGATATAACTAAAATAAACACTTCAACAAATGTATTTATTGCAGTGGACAAAACAAGAAATTTATATGAACTAAACCTTCCTACACAAAACAAATTACTCAAGGGCAACGTAACCAAAACATACAAAAAAGCACCAGAAACAACAGAACATGATATCAATAAGGAAGCTAAAGCAA
>OZ038496.1:47293512-47296012 GCA_964036315.1 Acanthosepion esculentum
CACTCAGAGCTTGTGGAGTGTGAAGGAAACATTCATTCAACCAAATATGTTTCTATATTAAAGAAAGGTCTTCTTCCAATATTCTCAAGTAGTAGAATGAGCAAAGTTGACTCCCTATTTATGTAAGATGGAACTCCATGTCACACTGCTCAAGCAACACAACTTTGGTTGAGACGAAAGGAGATCAATAAACTTCCATGGCCAAGTCAGTCCCCGGATATTAACCCTATTGAACACCTTTGGGGCCTATTAGATTGAAAATTCTGCAAAAAGAACAGGAAGCCATCTTCTAAGCCCAAACTTTTAGGATTATTGCGTGAAACATGGCAAGAAATCCCTCAAGATGATATTCATGAACTCATCGCTAGCATGCCTACAAGGGTCCTTGCATTAAAAAAAGCAAAAGGGATGTCAACCAAGTATTAGTTATTAAATTTATGACCATTTATAATTACTTCATTTGTATAAATTACTTGTTTAATAAAATAAACAGTTTCTGTGAACGTCTATTCAATTCTGTCATGTCTGTGTACATATATATTATATGTATATATTATATACATATATTATATATATTATATACATATATAATATATATATATATTATATACATATATATTATATACATATAATATATATTATATACATATATTATATATATTATATACATATATTATATACATATATTATATATTATATACATATATTATATATATTATATACATATAATATATATTATATACACATATTATATATATTATATGCATATATATAATATATATATATTATATACATATACTATATATATTATATACATATAATATATATTATATAGATATATTATATATATTATATACATATACTATATATATTATATACATATAATATATATTATATAGATATATTATATATATTATATACATATATTATATACATATATATAATATATATATATATTATATATATTATATACATATATATAATATATACATATATTATATATATTATATACATATATATTATATATATATTATATACATATATATAATATATATATTATATACATATATATAATATATATTATATACATATATTATATATATTATATACATATATTATATATATTATATACATGTATTATATATATTATATACATGTATTATATATATTATATACATGTATATAATATATATATATTATACACATGTATTATATATATTATATACATGTATATAATATATATATATTATACATGTATTATATATATTATATACATGTATATAATATATATATATTATACATGTATTATATATATTATATACATGTATATAATATATATATATTATATATACATGTATTATATACATTATATACATGTATTATATATATTATATACATGTATATAATATATATATATTATATATACATGTATAATATATATTATATACATGTATATAATATATATATATTATATACATGTATTATATATATTATATACATGTATATAATATATATATATTATATACATGTATTATATATATTATATACATGTATATAATATATATATATATATTATATACATGTATTATATATATTATATACATGTATATAATATATATATATATTATATACATGTATTATATATATTATATACATGTATATAATATATATATATTATATACATGTATTATATATATTATATACATGTATATAATATATATATATATATATTATATACATGTATTATATATATTATATACATGTATATAATATATATATATATTATATACATGTATTATATATATTATATACATGTATATAATATATATATATTATATACATGTATTATATATATTATATACATGTATATAATATATATATATATTATATACATGTATTATATATATTATATACATGTATATAATATATATATATTATATACATGTATTATATATATTATATACATGTATTATATATATTATATACATGTATATAATATATATATATATTATATACATGTATTATATATATTATATACATGTATATAATATATATATATATTATATACATGTATTATATATATTATATACATGTATATAATATATATATATATTATATACATGTATTATATATATTATATACATGTATATAATATATATATATTATATACATGTATTATATATATTATATACATGTATATAATATATATATATTATATACATGTATTATATATATTATATACATGTATATAATATATATATATTATATACATGTATTATATATATTATATACATGTATATAATATATATATATTATATACATGTATTATATATATTATATACATGTATATAATATATATATATTATATACATGTATTATATATATTATATACATGTATATAATATATATATATTATATACATGTATTATATATATTATATACATGTATATAATATATATATATTATATACATGTATTATATATATTATATACATGTATAT
>OZ038496.1:47298512-47308512 GCA_964036315.1 Acanthosepion esculentum
TATATATATATATTATATACATATATTATATAATATATATATATATACATATATTATATATATTATATACATATATAATATATATATATACATATATATATATATATATATATATATATTATATACATAATATATATAATACATGTGTGCAAATATAGAAAAATAGGAAGGAACTGTTAGGTTAATAATCCAAAGTTCTTTAGTATTTTTGTTTGTTTTTTTTTAGAATTAGAGCTCATTTTTTATAAATATGATTCCATCACTACATAAAAGTTCTCATGTTTCAAAAACAAACGCTAAAAAACCAGCTCTGTTTCATTCTCAAGCGGATTGTGGAATAACCAATCTTCAAATTTATGGAGCTTTATAAGGATATACATCTTTAATATTAATTACATGGAAACGTTGAAACCAATTATTGTAATAAGGGGCATATTGTATCAACATATTAGTTACTTTCAGAAAGAGATTAAGTCAAGGTAGGGTCGGGTGTCTATTTTCAAGCAAATGATGACATTAATTTGATGCATATCGTCTGGTCTGTTTCAACAAGAGAGAGTTGTTGGCATTATTGTTACACCGTTAAATTTGTATTTGTATACCTTACAATTTTTTTTTTCTAAAAGGGTTGTTTGTATATAAATATGTCGTATTGAACTACAATTTGTTTTTTGATGACTTCATAAAGGGTTTTTTTTATCTTATGATTGGGTTGAGCTTTTAAACCTTTTGCTTTAATTGAAATTGTTTATAGACTATGAAATTTTAAAATTTTTAAGCTAATTATTTAATGCAAAAATTTGTTGATGTCGACAAAAAAACATTAACTCATGTCTATGATTTAATAAATTTTTGTTTTTTAGAAATTTAATAATGTGTAGTTTTTCATGTAAGCATAAAGGGCATGGGTCATCCCAGGTTTTACAAGTTCTTGTTCTATTTATTATTTTCCATTTTACTTTTGGTGTTTTATTTGTTTCTTTTAAATGCCAAAAATACTGCCTGATTTCTATTTCTAATATTATTGAAGGAGCTTTTGTGTTGTCTCCACCTAATTTTAAATTCATTCTTCGTGGATCCTATCTATTTCAATGTTAGGACTCTCAATGGATGAGATTGTGCATTGGTATACCACAGATTCTATCTGGCATTTATTTTCCAACAGGCAGTCTTCAGGGTTTCTACAATCACATAATTAAGCATATACCCTCATCAATAGAAAAAAGAATCAGCATAAACTCCGCAAATGAAGAAATCTTCCAACAACACAGTAATTTTTACAACACGGCTCTAAAAAATAGTGGATACAAAAACGTTAACATCAATTATAGAAACAATAGTACTAACCAGAAGAAACACAGGAAAAGAAAAATCATTTGGTATACCCCACTGTTCAAACCAAATGGTTAGTATTAAGTTAGGACAAAAATTCCTAGCTTTAATTGAAAAATACTTTCCTACTGATAGCAGACTTAGCAAGATCTTTAATAAAAACACCTTTAAATTAAGCTACAACTGCACTGAAAATCTAGAAAGAATCATAAAATAACATAATAAAATTCTGGAAAAACACACATGCCAAAATCAAATTAATAAAAACCCTAAATTAAAATTAGACAAAAATAATGAAAAATTATATGATTGTATATAATATATATATTAATATTGTGATAGAAATTAGGAGGATTTGAGATAATTATAATTAAATAGTTCATCGAGTCTAGAAGAAACCGCAACAGAATGCAGAAAGCACTGGACAACCATTTCGTCCTATATTTGGGACTCATCAGCAGTGCACATCCACTACTGAGAATTGAAACCCGGACAGTTACGTTACCAGGTAAACGTCATACCAACTGTTGAATTACTTAATTATATTAATATTGTATATATTATGTGAGTGTGTGTGTATATATATATATATATATATATATATATATATATATATATATATATATATATATATATATATTCATCTATCTTTCAATCTACTCAGTCTATCTTTCCGTGTGTGTATTTAAATAATACACTGTTTTATTGTAGTTCATTTGTAATTCACAAATGTAACATACACACATCTGACATTAGTTTCCAAGCCAGCCAATGTATATTATGTGTTACAAGGATTTGTAATTATTTCCTTCATCCCCATGTAATGATGCCTACTTTGATTTACTGTACAGCATCAATTCTTGTCAGCCAGGCAAGTGATTTCACCCCATCCCCAATCCTTGTCCAATTGCTTCCATTTTTTTTTGCAGCCAAAGGAGACCATAGCATTTCACTCAGAGAAAATAAGTAGCAATGTAATTTCTACATCAATGTAACATCATAATGATGATTTTCAAACTTAGCACCTGAAATATAACTCTTCTCATAAAATTTAATTTAACAAATATGCTTCAATACAAAAGTCATACAATTATAGCATTTAGTAATACAAACCTCGCATTAATAAAAATAAAAATTATATAAAAGACTGGTATAATTTAAACTACTAATAATACTAAAATAATTATTTAAAAAGATGTCACTTCCTTTCTAATAACTAACTCCCACCAAACCTATTGTAATAATAATACAAAAAATAATGATAAAGATTATAATAATTTTCATTTTGTACAGATCTTTACTCAGAAGGCAATTTTATGTACAGATCTAAAGACTATGACTACATTATATTATCAATATTATTATATTAGGATGTATCAATAGCATTTTACTTTTTAATGACCTTTACTCCCAAGTTTATTTCATATACATATTGAAGAACTATGATTATTATTATTTTTGCTGTTGTTGGTATTATCATCAATGATAGTTTCTGATATTATAATAGCAGATACAAGTATTGAGTTTTGCCTGAATTTCTGGGATGACGAGTTTTCAGTATTTACACTATTTATATTCAAACTACTCTCCTCTTCTTTGTTGTTTTTATCACAACATTTTGGTCATTGTGTCCTCCTGTATATCAATCTAGGTAACCAATAGGGAATCCCTAAATGAACCCTTTATTTAATCTACAAGAGTATACTGTTCATGTTCTACTGCTTGTGTCTAGAGATATCATTTAGTTCTTATTTTATTTATATATATATATATATATTGCTTGCCTGTTTCAACTGAGTGCAAGTACCCACTACCCGACCCAGGGTTTGAACTCACAACCACTATATCACCAAATTCACAACAAATGCTTTTACTCACAAGGCCATTTTTCCTACCTGTAGACACTGATGTCATGTTAGCTGGGTAGTTGTTAATCTGAACACCTCAACTTCAATTCCCACCAGCCATACAGTGTGAAAAAAGGGATCATTCAATGCCTACAACACTGGGCAAAAATCGTAAGTGACAACCTAGACACACACCGAAAAGAAATGATCCATATCAAACATACCCTTCAGAATAGCAACTACCCGGCAAACATTACATCAGTGTCTACAGGTGGGAAAAGAAGGGAACAAGAAGGATGACCACAGTCTGTCTACCTTATGCCAAGGGCTTATTAGAAAAAATTAAGAAGATCTGTGGTACCTACTACATCAAGGCAATATTTAGAAGCAGTTCTACTCTACAGAGAAATCTCTGCTGGGTAAAACCTAACACAGGGGATAATATGACCAACAATTGTATGTACTTAATTCTTTGCAGTTGTAGCACAGAATATAAAGGTAAAACAAGCTGCTCCCTAAAAGTAAGGCTGGAGGAACATCAAGAAATCATAGTGAGAGGTGAGACAATGAAATTGGGCATGGCTGATCATGTATGGAGGGAAGGGGTGGTATCAGCCCCTGTAGAATGAAGTAAAAATACAGGACAAGGAAGAACACTAGAGATTTAGACATCTGAAAGAATCGATACATATGTTAGACTATGAGGACTTCTTTAGTAGGCCTAGCATAGAAATAAATACAATATTGGGGCCACTAATAAAGAAAAAAAGATAAATGACACCAAGTTTTCAACTGCAGCAGTGGCAGCAGCAATTGAAACATGGGAAGCAGCAGCAATCAAAAATAACTGCCAGTAGTTGCAGCCTAATCAGCAGCCAATGTTAGGTTTAAGGCTTTAAGATTACTCCAGAATTGGTCTACTGAGTAAAAGCATTGGTTTGTGAATTTAGTCACATAGTGGTTATGAGTTCAATCCCTGGGTCAGGCAGTGTGTTTGCACTTATGAGCTATAACTGAACAGTACTAATATAAAAATATGTGAAGAACAGATAGGAAATAAACAGAGTGTTCTAGACAGACACTTTAAGAAGTAGTCAAAATGAAGTCAGATATGTGTATGTGTTTCATTGGGGTTTAGCTATTTTAGTAACCTATTGGTAAAACTACAAATTTAAACAAAACTCAAGTATAGAATATAAATAATACTTTTACCAAGGAAAATATTTTAATTGCAATATATTATTTCATAAATACTAAATCATAATTTTATTTGTAGCTGAAATTGAATTATATTACTATTAAACAAATGAGGATGAAGTAGATGAAAATCCAAATTATTATTTCTCAAGTCATAATTAATTTTCGTAAAACATTTATTTAAAAAAAATAAATGACCTATATGAGTGTGAGTAATTATTGTAGTTACTTAAAAGAAAATATAAGTTTCCAAGTACGCAATGTAGTTTAGTATTTGAAAACTAGAGAAATAGAGGGATAGAGAAATAATGGTTTTGGATCTTTTTAGTCTGTAAGGCCAGAAGATAGTAGTCTAGCACTTTTTTTCCACATGACCATTCAAGTGTGAAGTAGCATCTTAGTGATAATAATCTTTGTGTTAATGATCATTGGTAGATTTATTTGATCAGAAAAACAGTTGATATCAATTGGTGGCTGTCAAGAATAAGGTAGCAGTCAATTGGGTAAGTCCGCTCAGGCTTAGATGCATAAGAAACAATGTCTGACTAAAAATAGATTCAATGAAAGCTTTCATCTTTTCTGACCTTGGCACAAGTGCAGTCAAGTCAGCTGACAAATTAACAATCCTATGAATAAAACTAGTGCAATATAATTTATTCACAGTGACTCATTATTTAAATATTAAAATATATGACATAAATAATGAAGTTACTAGTAATAGGATTAAAACTGTCAATGCCACACGCTCGAAGCTCATTTTTTACCCTCACTATGTCCTTTATAATTATCCTCAACCTTTTTTGTAGCACCGATTCTTTCTTAATTATTTTATTTCTGAAAACATTTTTGTTAAACTGATGTCAAAATAGTAATTTCTTTAAAATATAAACTAACCTGTTTTAACTGTGGTAAAAGATATAACTGGTAATTATAAAAAGATCTATTACAGTGTCATAGTGATAACATCAGGTCGAGTTTTATCTATTGTAGCTGAAATCCAGTTTAATGCAAATTATATAGGCAGATGGACATTTCAGGTTCAAACAGTGTAAATTACCTCCATTGCTTTTACTTTTCAATAGCAATTCATCTCAAATGATTTCAGATAGTGTCAAAGCATCTATCTTGTTTTATGTGTGATGATTTAACAACTGATAACATATACAATATGAGGGTGTGCTGAAAAGTTATCAGGTTGATGAACAAGAGCCATAAACTATACATGCTATTCCACATATTCACCCTACATTCCATGAATCTGGTCCACAATTTCTCAAGATTTTTTGACATTGGCTCCTAAAATTCTAATGTTTGACAATCAAAATCAGTATTTTAATACTGATCTGGGAAAGTGGATCAGGGCAAAAATGTTTGAGTAATTTTTTGTAAAACCTTGTAAAATATGATTTAACCTGGTCTTATGAACTGGAGTAACAAACTTTTTATGAGTGATAAATTTATTATATATGTAATTAATATAGATTTCATTATGATGATACATTTCAAGAATCAATTTACAATATTAATCAAGGATCCATGGAGTTCATTTTTTTATATTTCTGGAAGAATTGGTGTTTTAAAGCTTTACAAAAGAAATAATACTTTATCACACTTGTATAAAATGTTGGATTTTAATAGAGAGAAAAATTGTAGCCTCTGGAAACAAATAAAAATTTTGGTAATTTTTAACTTTGTACACACAAAAAATTGTGTGTTAAAAGGATGGTTATTCCCTTGACACTGCTTTTATACCATTTTTTTTTTACTCCTTTAGCAAAGTTTGTTTTAAAAAGCAATGATTAGAATTTTAATAAAACCCAAACATATGAAAGTGGATTTATACATTTTCTTAATTCATGAGAATCAACAACAAAGATATTAAACACTATTTATTAGATTGCTTAGTTACAAGAATAATTTTATATTTACAAGATTATAAAAATATATTAACCAACTTTAATGAGACCAAACATTCTTTTAATTTTAGATTTTAGGAGAGACAACAAATATTCAATATTTTGAGAGCATATCTCCCAATTAAGTGGATGGATAAAGTTTTCCTTGTGTTTAATTACAGTCTGTAATATTTACTGCAAATATTGAATTGTCATTGGTTTATATATTTTGATAATTTTATAATTTTTTATAAATAAAAAATTTATAAAAAATTATAAAATTATCAAAATATATAAACCAATGACAATTCAATATTCAATAAAAAAATTTCTTTTAAATTTTTTTTTTCTTTATAAAATTGTAAATAATAAAAGGTAAATAAATATCACATTATACTTTGTTAACATTTTGTAAAGAAAGATTACTGATGGGGTAAAACAAATAATGTAATAGAGGTGTTAAGGGAATAACCATGCTTTTGACAAACTGTTTTTTTGCAGGCACAAAATCTTTTAGCAGTCTCAAAATCTCAAATTACTGCATTAAAATCATTCACTTCAAATTTACTGATTCCACGTTGTTTATATGCATCATATGTCACATTCAACTAAATATGCACACAGAAAATGCCATTTATGTATTAAATAAAAATATCATAGCACTTCTTAACTGATACCTGTTCTATTTATTTTTTACATGCCACTAAACAGAATCCTCTTATTCTCACATTTATTTTCAATCAATGCAAAAAGGAAAAAGAAAAGACTGTCAGTATCATTGAAAATTTGAACACAAAGGATAAAAACAATAAAGTTTTATGCGTGAGAATGATTTGGCAAACATGGCCTTGGTTTATGCTAAGGAAACAAACAATATAAAAAAAGAAGGAAAAACATTTGAATTTAAATCTGTGTTTAAACAATATATATATATATATATATATATATATATATATATATATATATATATTTTTATTTTTTTTTTACTTCAATAGGATTTGTACATTCTTGGGACGCTTACAATTGTCTGCCATCAAGACAGAAGCAAGTTTGTTGTTAGCAGTGGCTCAATTTTCAATACTAAGGTCACTGGGCATTTCTCCAGAAATGTTAAATCTCTGCCTAGTGTGAACATTCACTTGTGGTTTGGCTGGCTTTATTTGCACTTTAATTCATTACATTACTACCCCTACATACTTGCCCACTTGTCATTTTACTGTTACAGCAATGCATGGAAAAAAAGACTTCATTGTAACATTAACCATCTATACATATCTCAAAACATCAGGAGCCATTACATTATTATTGTTCATTGATAAACAGAGAGATTTCAAGTTTAAGCAAAGTTTTAAATTGCCAAAACTTTTTAAAAGAAGCATTATCATTATAAGTAATTTTTTATTAATCTTTCTTTCATCTTATTCTGTTAATTTTTATTCGATATACTGCATTCTTGGTGTAATGTGTTATCTAAATTTTCTAATGAGATTTAAAGACACATTCGAAGAATAAGAGAAGCAAATTTAAATATCATTGGATGTTGATTCTTTTTAGCCAACATATTATACTAATAATCAAGTATATATATATATATATATATATATATATATAGGGAGAGAGAGAGAGAATTATATAAACTCCATAAGCACAGTTAACAGCCTTCTTGATCAATTTAATATTTTTCAATTCCTCATGTACATGTCAATGCATACATAAACATACACACACACACACACATATATATATATATATATATATATATATAGCGTGTGTGTGTGTATATATATATATATATATATATATATATATATATTGTGTATTTTATGCAAGTTTTGTTGAAAACAACTGAAAAGGTGCAGCGGTTGAGTTTTTTTATACAATTTCTAATGTGTTCATATAATTTTTTTTCAGGACATAAATTATATAAAAAAATGTTAAAAATATGTTAAAAGAATGTTTTCCAAGTGCTTTCAGCTATATTTTTAGCAATTACCATGGTTGAATTTTATTTTATTTTTAACTGAATATATGGATTGTTTTATGTATGTATCTAACTTTAGTTATAGAAATGTTTTATTTTCAAAACATGGTCAGCACATTGTGGCTGTGTTTATAGTTGATATTATTGAATGTTGGCTTTTTCTTTTTTATTAATAATCCTTCCATTATTTTTATCCTTTTTGGACAAGTGCTATCATATTTGTATTACCAATAAGTATGTTAAGGATAGAGTTTAGTAGGTTTCCATGTATATTTAAATGAGACCTAATTGAGCTATGGTCAGAGAGATGTAACTTGAGTCTTCTTGTTAAACATGTTGTAGCATATCCAATATAATTATTTACAAATTTGGATTGGTCAGGAACACAGCTCCTTAAGGGACATGGAAATTCATAAACAATAGGTTCTCTCTAATTTGGATCTTGTAAGTAAATTATTATTTTTGACAATGAGGTTAGTGGTTTTAAATTTTTTGTAATAAATAATTAATTTTCTTGTTTTTGTCAGCTGGAGATGTGTATGTAATTATGTTGTTTCTAAGTGAAGATTCGTCTTGCTTATAGTTATTATACATTTGATTTTTGTAGAAAATGTTAATGTTACTGTTTTTTTCTATGTGTTCAGTACTGCTATTGGTTACATTGGAAAGAAAAGTCTAATAGGTAATCTATTAGATGGTTTGGAAAACCATTATTAACAAGTTTGTTTCATGTTATTAAGTTCTTTAAAGAAAAGTGGACGAGAGGATGAATTTTTGTGTGCTCTCATAAGGAAATTTTTAATAATACCTATTTTATATCTGAGAGGACATTGACTAGTTAAAAATAAGACGGCAAGAGATTTTACTTGCAGGTTTTTTATATAACAAAATATTGGATGTATTATTACAAGACATTTGTATCTAGTATTTTGAGAAAACTGAGGGAAATAAATAAAGACAAACTCATAGGTAAGTAGTGAAAATAGAATGTTTACTACACAAAGGTACACTTAGCAATTGACCTAATGCTAAGTCTCTTCATCTCAGCTTATTTACATAAATAAATGATTCCATTCATTTATGTTCTATATGACAGAGAATTCACAAGAACATACAAGAATGGGAGTTTATTCTTTTGACTAAGTTCATAAGTAAAGTTGGGGATGAAATTTTTTTTCAGATGTAGTTTTAAGATTATCAATTTCATTTTTGTTCTCAGCTAAAACAAAAATAACATCTATGTAGCAGATGTATATTTTTTTAGGTCTGGTAACATTTTAAAAACCCTTCATTTCTGCATGGAATAGGTAATAGTTAGTATATATTATAGTTAATATATATATATATCACATATATGTGATATATATATAACACATATATATATATATACATATATATATATGCATATATATATCTATATATATATATATATATACATCACATGTATACATATGTGTATATATATATATATCACTTATATATATATAAATCAGATATTTACATGTATATATATAAATCGCATATATAATTAACCATTTATATATATACATATATATCACACATATATATATATGTATATATATATATATCACATATATATGTATATATCACATATATATATATGTATATATATATATCACGTATATATATGTATATATATATATCACATATATATATGTATATATATATATATATCACATATATATATATATATATATCACATATATATATATATATATGTATATATA
>OZ038496.1:47311012-47326012 GCA_964036315.1 Acanthosepion esculentum
TATATATATATCACATATATATATGTATATATATATATCACATATATATATGTATATATATATCACATATATATATGTATATATATATGTATATATATATATATCACATATATATATATATGTATATATATATCACATATATATATATATGTATATATATATCACATATATATATATGTATATATATATCACATATATATATATGTATATATATATCACATATATATATATGTATATATATATCACATATATATATATATGTATATATATATCACATATATATATATATGTATATATATATCACATATATATATATATGTATATATATATCACATATATATATATATGTATATATATATCACATATATATATATATGTATATATATATCACATATATATATATATGTATATATATATCACATATATATATATATATCACATATATATATATATGTATATATATATCACATATATATATATATATGTATATATATATCACATATATATATATATATGTATATATATATCACATATATATATATATATGTATATATATATCACATATATATATATATGTATATATATATCACATATATATATATATAAGTATATATATATCACATATATATATATATGTATATATATATCACATATATATATATATCACATATATATATATGTATATATATATCACACATATATATATATATGTATATATATATCACATATACATATATATATATGTATATATATATCACATATACATATATATATCACATATATATATCACATATATATATATGTATATAAGTATACATATATATATATATATATATATATATATATATATATATATATATATATATATATATATATATCACATATGTATATATGTATATAAGTGTATATATATATATATATATATATATATATAAGACTGAGAAAGACTGGTAATACTGAGAAAGAACCATGCCAGTCTGGTGTTGGCTTTGCCATCAAGTCAGACCTTTCTAGCTCACCGCCTTCCTTACCTAAAGGTATATCTGATCGCATAATGGAAATAACCCTCAATCTGGAGTGCAATACCCGTGTGAAATAGGTTAGCTGCTACGCACCAACCTTAGGTTGTTCAGATGAAGAAAAAGATGATTTTTACAATCTTCTTCGGGATGTCATCTCCAAAGTCCAACACCAGGATAAATTAGTCCTTACAGGTGATTTCAATGCTCGTGTTGGCAATGATTATCATTCTTGGAAGGGTGTTTTAGGTTGCCATGGTATTGGTCATGTGAATTCTAATGGATTACGCCTTCTCACTATCTGCAAGGAATTTGACCTTAGTATCACTAATACCTTCTACCAGCAACCCAACTGTCGTAAGACCACGTGGTGGATGCATCCTCGTTCGAAAGACTAGCATCTGATCAACTACGTCATCACCAAAAGTCGGGACATAAGAGATTTTAAGTTAACGTGTTCACTCCACACAACATGCTGTCAGATCACGTTCTACTTCAAAGTAAAGCTACACTGCATCTGCAAAAGCGTAGGATTATAAAATCCACGGTGCCCAAGCACATTAACATACTGCCTCTTAAATCGACTGAAATGAAAATTGAGCTCTCTGACAAACTTGATGCAGCACTTGATTCCATAAAAGCTTTCTGCATGCAATCTGTGGAGTTAACCTTCAAGATAGGACATCTAACATAGACCTGTTTAACAGGTGTAATATTGAAGGAATCAAGACTTTTCTCATACAGTCTTAGTTACAGTGGACTGGTCATGTCTTGAGAATGTCTGATGACAGGATATCCAAGATCGTAATGTACAGCCAGTTAGATCAGGGCTACAGGAATGTAGGATGCCCATGGCTAAGATACAAAGAGAAGCTGAAAAGCAACTTGTCAGCAGTCAATATACCACATAACACCCTTGAGCGCTTAGACTTGGAGTGGGTAGAATGGAGATCAACGTGTTTTAGTGGACTCAGCAATTGTCAATCTGCTTGTCAGAATCATCTTCAAGAAGTAGGAGCAAGATCTAAAAGGTCAGCCAATCCAACAGTGATCTCATCTCATAATCCTCACATTTGCTCCATATGTAGCCTCCTTTGTAAATCACTAGTGGGTCTTAAATGCCACTTAAGATTATCACACAAAATTTCATAACTGAATCAACTAAGCTGTCAGATCCTCATACATCGAAACCGATGGGAGAGTTCATTATTATTATTATTATTATTATTATATATCACATATATATATATACATACATATATATATACATACATATATATATACATACATATATATATATATATACATACATATATATATACATACATATATATATACATACATACATATATATATACATACATATATACATACATATATATATACATACATACATATATACATACATACATATATATATACATACATATATATATACATACATATATATATACATACATATATATATACATACATATATATATACATACATATATATATACATACATATATACATACATATATATACATACATATATATATACATATATATATATATACATACATATATATATATATACATACATATATACATACATATATATATATACATACATATATATATATATACATACATATATATATACATATATATATATATACATATATATATATATATACATATATATATGTATATATATATATATATGTATATATATATATATATGTATATATATATGTATATATATATATATATATATACATATATATGTATATATATATATATATACATATATATACATATACATATATATATATATACATATATATATACATGTATATATATATATATGTATATATATACATATATACATATATATATATATATATATATATATATATACATATATACATATATATATATATATATATACATATATACATATATATATACATATATACATATATATATATATATATATGTATCACATATATATGTATATATATATATCACATATATATGTATATATATATATATATCACATATATATGTATATATATATATATCACATATATAACACATATATATACACACATATATCACATATATATATATATATATATATATATACAGGGTGTCCATAAGGTTCGTGTGCACTTTAAAAAATTTATAACTTTATTTGTATCTGCGCTAGAAATAATTTGTAAAAAAGATTAGAAAGAAGTAAATCTATATTTTTTAAGGTTTTATCAAAATTTTATTCAAGTTTCCACATGTCCTCCATCATTAGCAATACAAAGGGTAATACGATTTTGCAGTTCACGGAAAACATTTGCCAACTGATTTTACAGTAATGCCTGAAATCACATTAGTTATTTTAGCTATACATAAAACTAGGTACATTAAACTTTATAACATTTTTACAGATTATTTCTATCGCAAATACAAATAAAGTTATAAATTTTTTAAGGTGCACACAAACTTTATGGACACGCTGTATATATATTAAGAATAAACTTTTTAAAACACCAATCAAAATTCCCTTACTTAGTTTGTCTAGAAAAGATGAGATAATGTTTAATTTAACAAAGAGTGCTTTAAAATAAAAAGGTATGCTTATGGTTCCATACATATATGCATACACTGACATACATGCATATATATAGATAGATAGATAGATAGATAGATATGGAATAAAACCACTTTCTTCTCTTTATTATTCCTTGACCTTGTCCTTCAGCCATTTTCAAGTTTTAGTTCATGATTAGTGCCAAGATATATGTAAGCAGATCCACTTGAGAACAAATCTCACTCCTTAATGATGTTAGTTATATGCTAACATACCCTTAGTGCCATGCCATATTATGCTCAAAACATTATTATATTACTATGGAAATCTCCTAGAAGAAATCTGAAATAAATAACTTTGGATCTATACAAATATATTTGAGATATGCCAGGGTGTTAAATTGAATTAATTAACATTGCCTAAATATACTAGCCATAATATCAATTAATTAACCTGTTTAATATACACTTTAAAAACCTTTCCAGGTATAATGTGTTAACTAAAGATTGATGCTATTAATTTTTTGACAAGTAATTCATCTATCTTAATTTCAGTTGCTTTGTATCACAAATCTTAAAGCTCCACACTATGATTGTCAATAAGCAATGAAAATAAAGAATAAGCTTCTAGCAAGATTTGAACTTGCATTTCTTTTCACCAGGGAGCCTGCTCTTAGCACAACAGCTACCTTATTGATTAGGCCATGAAAACCTGGCTGCAATCATTATTCTCCATTAATGTTGTTATTCAAATATTCACTACTCAGCTTTATTTGATATTTCAAGATTACAACACTATATTAGCAAATCAGCAAATATTTTTATATAACAATTTACTGTTGTAACATTCAAAGAAATATAACAAGAACTTCTTGCTACATATTTGTATTATCATTTCTAGTTACTTGATACCATTCTTAAATGAGCTGAAAGGATTTTGCTTACCTACTGCAGTCAGCATAACTTTTATGAACTACAAAGATATACCGTTTTCTAACCAGTTTGTCAAACAGAAAATCCTGGTTTACCTAGGAACCTGAATCACTGACCTTCTATTCCAGGCCCCTTACTCAAGGGAAGACAG
The DNA here is from genome assembly GCA_964036315.1 of Acanthosepion esculentum. Classification (NCBI taxonomy): domain Eukaryota; kingdom Metazoa; phylum Mollusca; class Cephalopoda; order Sepiida; family Sepiidae; genus Acanthosepion; species Acanthosepion esculentum. Next base: position 47,315,685 of record OZ038496.1, read on the forward strand.
TCTTGTCTTTCTTTTTAAAAAGAGGCTAAATCATAACAGATGATCAATGTTACAGTGGAAATGGCAAACATAAGAAACAACACTTTCTTGCATACATGTCCAGTCCAAAAGACACCTTTATAAGACATTGACACAAGTGTTGAGCAAACTCTTTACTCTTATAATAATTTCACCATAAATGAGTACACCCCTACTACTTTTTTTAATAGAAAATTGATTTTTTTTCTAAAATAAACATAGCAGGATTTTGATATTTCTACTGGAATATCATACAACCAAAATGGATATAGTGATGAATTATGATCAAAATCTATAGCAATGCTCTACAACCTTTTTCTGTGTCACCTAATTTTCAACATTGGAAATCTGGATGGCCCATCAAACAATAATTTCAGAATTAATGGATTAAATTTAAATGATATTTATGTAGGTTTTCCCTAAGACTATAAATGAAAATAAATAGAAATAGGTTTCTATGGATATTCATTTGTTCATGGATTATGACATACAGATTACAACACAATAAAAAAAAAATAAGAGTTGATACTATTCAATGCTTTTTCTGAGCTTAATGTTTTTTAGCAAGAGTTAAATCATTCAGAGAAAACTTTGTTAATGAGAGGCATAAGTTTCCCCTTTTCATGACACTGAGGCAATTTCATGATCTGTTAATACGTGATTTATCCTGGAAAATGCTTTTTTCACAAGATATGAGGTGAGAAACAGAAATTTGATCTTTGATCACAAGTTTGGATATCTGATAGCAATACCCATATATTCACATGAATTGATTATTTTGTCTGCAATTTTAGCTTTATTATCATGTCACAACTTGAGAAATTCTTCAACCAAAACTTGGATCCATCACCTGAGCTATATCAATAATGAAAGGATCAAAGATCAAGTCAAGCATGTTAATAATGTCTGAAAATTGTGATTCCAAGTCATCAGAAACAAATTTCAAATGATTGTCAAAAAATCTTAAATTTCCTCAGCAACAACTACCAATTATTGGGAAATAATGAAAATCTTTGCATAGGACATGGCAATGATAAAAGTGCATTTTTCAATGAAAAAAGAAATATGTTTAGCATCAATAAATGTAACATTCTTGCCATGAAGTTGCAAATTAATTTTGTTAAAAATCTGGAAAGAATCTGCCATATAGAAAATGTTCATTTTTTTAATCTTTGAAATCATTTGCCATTGATTCTAAGATTCTGAAGAAATTCTTGTACATTTTCAAATGACCACATAAGTCGACACAGACAGTTGCCTCTCAAAAGCTGTTGAACAGTAACTACAGTGAAATGGTCAGTTAACATTGATGATTCATGGCTTGTCCCACCACTGTAAAAAAAAGTTATGGGTGTCAAATCAAATGCCCACCAACAAAGCTCAATGCCCATCCACCACCAAAAAGGGCTGAATATCTACTACATGCAGTCAAACACCCACTGGTGAGTGCTAGCACCCAGGTTGCCAACCATTGCTCTAAAGCATTAAAACTCTTTTGCCAAAAATAAGAATACATTAAAATCCAAAAAAAAAAGGAGACACCTATAAAAAAAAGTTTATTTCATTATATATCTTGAAACCATTATTATTTTTTTTAAATAATAAATTTTTAAAATCTGTCTTTTCTACAAATATTTTCATGGCAACTGTTCTGACAAGCTTTTTTCCCTCGTGCCCTGACTACATGAATTCAAGCATGCTACTAGATTGACATTTAGGTCCCACTCTGTTACTGTTGAAATAGTTAAATGTAACTGCCACTTCTACTCCAACAGTTTCTTTTCTCACACTTCCCACCTATGGAACTTCCTTCTGTTTACTTGTTTCCCTGATAACTACAATCTTCAAAAATTTAAATAAACATCAACCACCATCTTCTGTTGACTTGAACCCCATTCATCTGTTATCCTTTTCTCACAGCTGTCCCTCCCCAAATACCCAGTCTTTTCTCTCAGTTTCACTCTCTGTAACTCCTTGCATACTAGTGGCACTCCTGCCTTGCTTGGGGTGAAATAATAAAAAAAATAAAAACAGGAGTATGCAATATTAAAGTAGGCCTATATAGATATTAATTTAGTTGGGAAGGAACTCTCTTCTAATTTGTGTTGTTTTTTCACAAACAGATAGGATACAAAAAACTACAAAATTAAAGTTGAGTAAAAACACTGCTGTTAAAATTGTGTAAAATCACAAGAAAAGTGAAAATGCTGGAGTTTTACAGAATCAATGATGCAAATTGACATCAAGGTCTTTTTATTTTATCAGGAGAATAGGTTGATGAAAACCCAAGAAAATTAGCTCATTTCTAATGAGGTTAAAGATGTTTGTCATGAATGTTTATATTACAACAAACATATTTTGAGCAAGGCCAGTTTCCATGATTACTGCTACTGAAACCAAGACACAAAGAAAGCCATTTAAAGTTTTGCAGGAGAAAAATTTAATGTTTTTAGACAGTGTGCTGCAGAGAGATGAAACAGAAATCAACTTATTTGTGTTTGATAGCATCTGACAAGTTTGATGTAGTCATGGCAAGATGTACAAGTGTTTGGTATCATCAGTTAATCATGGTGGTGGAAATATAGTCTGGAGCTATATGAGCTGCAGAATCATTTATGTTGAAGATTATTACAATATAAAAAAAAACAAAAAAACATACTGCCTGTGTTTCAGCATGACATATATTCAAAACATTTCACTGTAAACAAAATCAACAGTTTAGTAAAAAGTGAAAGTCCTAGCATGTCACCGGACTTAAATCTAATTAAGTACATGTAGAATGTCCTTCCAACAAAACAGGTTTGAAAGAATGCATTCAGTCAGAGTTGAAAAATATTCCACTGACTGTAAATCTAGTACATCAAGACTAAAGCAGTAATAGAAAATAAAGTTGGTCACACCAAATATTATTGTTAAATATATTTTTCATAAGGTTGTACTCATTTTTGGATGGCAACATACTCATATTTTTAGCTAAAAAGTTCAATACTGGAGAGCAACATAAAATGTTATTTATAAACAAATCCAAAAGATATAGGCCAAGAAGCATACATGAAGGTTTGCTACAAAGTTCTTGGTTAGACCAAGAAGGATATAAAATCATGAAATATAGATGATATTCTACATATAACTTGTATATTTTGGCATTGTTTCATTAACCCTTTCAAAAATATTTTGATGTTTGCTCATTAAAATACTAATTTTAAAAAGTGAGTCAGTCTGAGAACTTTTTGGCAGCCCCTAATATCTGATTAATACATTATCCCATATAGTCAAATAAATATTTTACATGTTAAAATAAAATCCTTGACATTCTGTAATCATCATCAGCCATCCTACTATTAATTTCATTGTTTTTTTTAACTTTTCTACTTTTTCAACTTTAACATGACTTGCATCAGTTTTTATTACTTCACAAATATCTTCTTTGCTTGAATATTGTTTTCCATTCTCATATACATCTATTTTAAGGATGGAAGACAAATTTTCTATTGGATTAATATCTAGAAAAGCTGGAGGTGCATTCCATTAATTTGGTATCTTTTAATTGTTTTTGTCCGAGTGGGCAATAACTATGAAGAATGTGAATGCACATTAGCTTCCATGAATATACTCTTTAGCTTAAACCTCCTGGTAGTGACCAGCACCACTCAAAAAATGACTTATCAAAGAATTTACAATCATTCTCGGCATTTATTTTTATATCTTCATCAACTTTAAAAGAATCTATAATTTTACTGCCAACAATAAGAATCCAAGACATTATCCTATCTCCCGCCTATCATTTTCAAGTTGTGTCAGCTGACTATTTCTTTGAAAGACCCAACCTCTAGTACAGCCATTGAGGCCATCCACTGTAACTCTACATTAATCACTAAAAATGACAGTTGAGAAATCACTTTTCATGTACTTTAACCAACTTGCACATTAATCATTTTAATGTTTACTTAAAAGTGGTAGTTTGGTTGTTTTCATGTCGTTAGCCAGTATTCTTAATTAATATTCTGTATTTTTTTCTTTGTTTATATTTGTAGTTCCAACTATTTTTTGCTGTTCAATTCTTTTTCTTAATTATTTTAAGTTTTCTTTAATATCTGCAACATTCTTAAACAATTTATTCTTTCTATGATATTGCTAATGACATTTTAATTATTCATTATACATCTAATATTAGAACATAAGGATACACTATATTTGTTTACAATATAATGAACAACTGTCTAAATACATAATAAAATAAGTTGTAAATATTTCAAATAAAGTTAGGCATTAATTATTAAATTAGTGAAACTGAAATTAACATGGTATTTTTATCAAACACAATATAGTATATATAACATTATATATATATAGTATATATAACATTATATATATATATACAGTATATATAAAATTATGTATATATATATATAGTATATATAAAATTATGTATATATATATATATATAGTATATATAAAATTATGTATATATATATATATATATAGTATATATAAAATTATGTATATATATATATATATAGTATATATAAAATTATGTATATATATATATATATATATATAGTATATATAAAATTATGTATATATATATATATATATATAGTATATATAAAATTATGTATATATATATATATATAGTATATATAAAATTATGTATATGTATATATATATATAGTATATATAAAATTATGTATATATATATATATATAGTATATATAAAATTATGTATATATATATATATAGTATATATAACATTAAGTAAATATATATATATATATATAGTATATATAACATTATGTACATATATATATATATATATATATAGTATATATAACATTATGTATATATATATATATAGTATATATAACATTATGTATATATATATATATATATAGTATATATAACATTCTGTATATATATATATATATATATAGTATATATAACATTATGGATATATATATATATATAGTATATATAACATTCTGTATATATATATATATATATATAGTATATATAACATTATGGATATATATATATATAGTATATATAACAATATGTATATATATGTATATAGTATATATAACATTATGTATATATATGTATATAGTATATATAACATTATGTATATATATGTATATAGTATATACAACATTATGTATATATATATATATGGTATATATATAGTATATATAACATTATGTATATATATATATATATATAGTATATATAACATTATGTATACATATATATATATAGTATATATAACATTATATATATATATATATATAGTATATGTAACATTATATATATATAGTATATATAACATTATATATATATATAGTATATGTAACATTATATATATATATATATATAGTATATGTAACATTATATATATATATATATATAGTATATGTAACATTATATATATATATATATAGTATATGTAACATTATATATATATATATATAGTATATGTAACATTATATATATATATATATATATATATAGTATATGTAACATTATATATATATATATATATATAGTATATATAACATGATATATATATATATATAGTATATATAACATGATATATATATATATATAGTATATATAACATTATATATATATATATAGTATATGTAATATTATATGTATATATATATATATATATATAACATATATATATATATAGTATATGTAATATTATATGTATATATATATATATATATATAACATTATATATATATATATAGTATATGTAACATTAGATATATATATATATAGTATATGTAACATTATATATATATATATATATGACATTATATATATATATATATATATATATATATATATATAGTATATGTAACATTATATATATATATATATATATATATATATATAACATTATATATATATATATATAGTATATGTAACATTATATATATATATATATATATATATATATACTATATGTAACATTATATATATATATATATATATATATATATATATATATATATATATATAGTATATGTAACATTATATATATATATATATATAACATTATATATATATATATATATATAGTATATGTAACATTATATATATATATATAGTATATGTAACATTATATATATATATATATATAGTATATGTAACATTATATATATATATATATATATATCTATATATATATAGTATATGTAATATTATATATATATATAGTATATGTAATATTATATATATATATATATATATAGTATATGTAATATTATATATATATATATATATGTATATATATAGTATATGTAATATTATATATATATATATATAGTATATGTAATATATATATATATATATATATATATAGTATATGTAACATTATATATATATATAGTATATGTAACATTATATATATATATATATATATATAGTATATGTAACATTATATATATATATATATATATATATAGTATATGTAACATTATATATATATATATATATATATAGTATATGTAACATTATATATATATATATATATATATATAGTATATGTAACATTATATATATATATATATAGTATATGTAACATTATATATATATATATAGTATATATAACATTATATATATATATAGTATATATAACATTATATATATATATATATATAGAGAGAGAGAGAGAGTATATATAACATTATATATATATATATATATATATATAGTATATGTAACATTATATATATATATATAGTATATGTAACATTATATATATGTATATATATATATATATATATAGTATATGTAACATTATATATATATATATATATATATATATATATATAGTACATGTAACATTATATATATATATATATATATATATATATAGTACATGTAACATTATATATATATATATATATATATAGTACATGTAACATTATATATATATAGTATATGTAACATTATATATATATAGTATATGTAACATTATATATATATAGTATATGTAACATTATATATATATATATAGTATATATAACATTATGTATATATATAAATATATATAGTATATTTAACATTATGTATATATATATATATATATATATAGTATATATAACATTATATATATATATAAATATATATAGTATATTTAACATTATGTATATATATATATATATAGTATATATAACATTATATATATATATAAATATATATAGTATATTTAACATTATGTATATATATATATATATAGTATATATAACATTATGTATATATATATATATATAGTATATATAACATATATATATATAGTGTATATAAAATTATAAATATATATATATATATATATATATATATAGTATATATATAACATTATATATATATATATATATTATATATATATATATATATATAGTATATATAACATTATATATATATATAGTATATATAACATTATATATATATATAGGATATATATAGTGTATATAACATTATATATATATATAGTATATATAACATTATATATATATATAGGATATATATAGTGTATATAACATTATATATATATAGTATATATAACATTATATATATATAGAGTATATATAACATAATGTATATATAATATATATAGTATATATAACATTATGAATATATATATAGTATATTTAACATTATATATATATATATATTACATGTAACATTATATATATATATAGTATATGTAACATTATATATATATATAGTATATGTAACATTATATATATATATAGTATATGTAACATTATATATATATATATATATATATATAGTACATGTAACATTATATATATATATATATAGTACATGTAACATTATATATATATATATATATATATATATATATATATATATATATATATATATATATAGTACATGTAACATTATACATATATATATAGTATATGTAACATTATATATATAGTATATATAACATTATTTATATATATAATATATATAGTATATTTAACATTATGTATATATATATATATAGTATATTTAACATTATATATATATATATATATATATATATATATAACATTATGTATATATATATATATATATATATAGTATATGTAACATTATATATATATATATATATATATATAGTATTTGTAACATTATATATATATATATAGTATATGTAACATTATATATATATAAATATATTTATAGTACATGTAACATTATATATATATATATATATATATATATATATATTATATATATATATTTATAGTACATGTAACATTATATATGTATAATATATGTAACATTATATATATATATATATATATATATATATATATATTTATAGTAGATGTAACATTATATATATATATATATATATATAGTACATGTAACATTATATATATATATATATATATATAGTACATGTAACATTATATATATATATATATAGTACATGTAACATTATATATATATATATAGTATATATAACATTATGTATATATATAAATATATATAGTATATTTAACATTATGTATATATATATATATAGTATATATAACATTATGTATATATATATATATAGTATATATAACATTATGTATATATATATATATAGTATATATAACATTATGTATATATATATATATAGTATATATAACATTATGTATATATATATATATATATATATATAGTATATATAACATTATGTATATATATATATATAGTATATATAACATTATGTATATATATATATATAGTATATATAACATTATGTATATATATGTATATATAGTATATATAACATTATATATATATATATATATATAGTATATGTAACATTATATATATATATATATAGTGTATATAAAATTATAAATATATATATATATATAGTATATATATATTATATATATATATATATAGTATATATGTATTATATATATATATATATAGTATATATATATTATATATATATATATAGTATATATATATTATATATATAGTATATATAACATTATATATATATATAGTATATATAACATTATATATATATATAGTATATATAACATTATATATATATATATATAGTATATATATAACATTATATATATATATATAGTATATATAACATTATATATATATATAGTATATATAACATTATATATATAGTATATATATAGTATATATAACATTATATATATAGTATATATATACTATATATAACATTATATATATATATTAATAGTATATATATTATATATATATATATATATAACATAAATCATTCATACGAATAACAATAATGAAGCTAATTATGGCATAATTAGCTTCATTATTTGTTATTCGTATGAATGATTTATGTTATATGAATTGATCACGTACCATATAATAGATATATATATATAGTATATATATTATATATATAGTATGTTATATATACATAATGTTATATATACTATATATATATTCATAATGTTATATATACTATATATACATATACATAATGTTATATATACTATATATACTTATACATAATGTTATATATACTATATATATACATATACATAATGTTATATATACTATATATATACATGATGTTATATATACTATATATATATATGCATAATGTTACATATACTATATATATATACATACTGTTATATATACTATATATATATATATATACATAATGTTATATGTACTACATATATACATAATGTTATATATACTATATATATACATAATGTTATATATACTATATATATACATAATGTTATATATACTATATATATACATAATGTTATATATACTATATATATACATGTTATATATACTACATATATACATAATGCTATATATACTACATATATACACATAATGTTATATATACTATATATATATATACATAATGTTATATATACTATATATATATACATAATGTTATATATACTATATATATATATATACATAATGTTATATATACTATATATATATATATACATAATGTTATATATACTATATATATACATAATGTTATATATACTATATATATACATAATGTTATATATAGTATATATATACATAATATTATATATACTATATATATATATACACATAATGTTATATATACTATATATATATATAGGGTGACCCAAAAAAAATGGGAAATTTTTAACAATCCAATAAAAGCAAGAGTGATGGAAGAAAAATATTTAATTCATAGTAATTGAAACCTTAAAACATGCCATTTAAGAAACAATGATGGAATTTTCATTTTTAAAAATGATGTCCTGTAGATGGCCTCCTCC
>OZ038496.1:47333512-47342903 GCA_964036315.1 Acanthosepion esculentum
TCATATATATATCATATATATAGTATATATATATATCATATATATAGTATATATATATATCATATATATAGTATATATAGTATATATATAGTATATATATATATCATATATATAGTATATATAGTATATATATAGTATATATATATATCATATATAGTATATATATAGTATATATATATCATATATATAGTATATATATATATCATATATATAGTATATATATATATCATATATATATCATATATATATAGTATATATATCATATATATATAGTATACATATCATATATATATAGTATACATATCATATATATATAGTATACATATCATATATATATAGTATACATATATCATATATATATAGTATACATATATCATATATATAGTATATATATCATATATATATAGTATATATATCATATATATATAGTATACATATCATATATATAGTATACATATATCATATATATATCATATATATATATAGTATATATATATCATATATATATAGTATATATATATAGTATATATATATCATATATATATAGTATATATATATAGTATATATATATCATATATATATAGTATATATATATATAGTATATATATAGTATATATATATATATATAGTGTATATATATATATATATATAGTATATATATATATAGTATATATATATAGTATATATCTATAGTATATATCTATAGTATATATATATAGTATATATATATATAGTATATATATATAGTATATATATATATAGTATATATATATATAGTATATATATATAGTATATATATATATATAGTATATATATATATAGTATATATATATATATAGTATATATATAGTATATATATATATAGTATATATATATATAGTATATATATATAGTATATATATAGTATATATATAGTATATATATATATAGTATATATATAGTATATATATAGTATATATATAGTATATAGGATATATATTATATATATATATCATATATACATAGTATATATATATATATATCATATATACATAGTATATATATATATATATCATATGTACACAGTATATATATATATATATCATATGTACACAGTATATATATATATATATCATATGTACACAGTATATATATATATATATATCATATATACACAGTATATATATATATATATATCATATATACACAGTATATATATATATATATATCATATATACACAGTATATATATATATATATATATCATATATACACAGTATATATATATATATATCATATATACACAGTATATATATATATATATCATATATACACAGTATATATATATATATATCATATATACACAGTATATATATATATATATCATATATACACAGTATATATATATCATATATACACAGTATATATATATATATATATATCATATATACACAGTATATATATATATATATATATCATATATACACAGTATATATATATATATATATCATATATACACAGTATATATATATATATATATATCATATATACACAGTATATATATATATATATCATATATACACAGTATATATATATATATATATATCATATATACACAGTATATATATATATATATCATATATACACAGTATATATATATATATATATCATATATACACAGTATATATATATATATATATATATCATATATACACAGTATATATATATATATCATATATACACAGTATATATATATATATATCATATATACACAGTATATATATATATATCATATATACATAGTATGTATATATATATCATATATACATAGTATGTATATATATATATATATCATATATACATAGTGTATATATATATATATATATCATATATACATAGTGTATATATATATATATATATCATATATACATAGTATATATATATATATATCATATATACATAGTATATATATATATATATATCATATATACATAGTATATATATATATATATCATATATACATAGTATATATATATCATATATACATAGTATATATATATATATATCATATATACATAGTATATATATATATATATCATATATACATAGTATATATATATATATATCATATATACATAGTATATATATATATATATCATATATACATAGTATATATATATATATATCATATATACATAGTATATATATATATATATCATATATACATAGTATATATATATATATCATATATACATAGTATATATATATATATATCATATATACATAGTATATATATATATATCATATATACATAGTATATATATATATATATCATATATACATAGTATATATATATATATATCATATATACATAGTATATATATATATATATATCATATATACATAGTATATATATATATATCATATATACATAGTATATATATATATATATCATATATACATAGTATATATATATATATATCATATATACATAGTATATATATATATATATCATATATACATAGTATATATATATATATATATCATATATACATAGTATATATATATATATATCATATATACATAGTATATATATATATATATCATATATACATAGTATATATATATATATATCATATATACATAGTATATATATATATATATCATATATACATAGTATATATATATATATATCATATATACATAGTATATATATATATATATCATATATACATAGTATATATATATATATATCATATATACATAGTATATATATATATATATCATATATACATAGTATATATATATATATATCATATATACATAGTATATATATATATATATCATATATACATAGTATATATATATATATATCATATATACATAGTATATATATATATATATCATATATACATAGTATATATATATATATATCATATATACATAGTATATATATATATATATCATATATACATAGTATATATATATATATATCATATATACATAGTATATATATATATATCATATATACATAGTATATATATATATATATCATATATACATAGTATATATATATATATATCATATATACATAGTATATATATATATATATCATATATACATAGTATATATATATATATATCATATATACATAGTATATATATATATATCATATATACATAGTATATATATATATATATATCATATATACATAGTATATATATATATATATCATATATACATAGTATATATATATATATATCATATATACATAGTATATATATATATATATCATATATACATAGTATATATATATATATATCATATATACATAGTATATATATATATATATCATATATACATAGTATATATATATATATATCATATATACATAGTATATATATATATATATCATATATACATAGTATATATATATATATATCATATATACATAGTATATATATATATATCATATATACATAGTATATATATATATATATCATATATACATAGTATATATATATATATATCATATATACATAGTATATATATATATATATCATATATACATAGTATATATATATATATATCATATATACATAGTATATATATATATATATCATATATACATAGTATATATATATATATATCATATATACATAGTATATATATATATATATCATATATACATAGTATATATATATATATATCATATATACATAGTATATATATATATATATATATATATCATATATACATAGTATATATATATATATATATCATATATACATAGTATATATATATATATATATCATATATATATAAATCATATATATATATATATATATATCATATATACATAGTATATATATATATATATCATATATACATAGTATATATATATATATATCATATATACATAGTATATATATATATATATCATATATACATAGTATATATATATATATATCATATATACATAGTATATATATATATATATCATATATACATAGTATATATATATATATATCATATATACATAGTATATATATATATATATCATATATACATAGTATATATATATATATATCATATATACATAGTATATATATATATATATCATATATACATAGTATATATATATATATCATATATACATAGTATATATATATATATATCATATATACATAATATATATATATATATATCATATATACATAATATATATATATATATCATATATACATAGTATATATATATATATCATATATATAGTATATATATATCATATATATATAGTATATATATATCATATATATAGTATATATATATCATATATATATATAGTATATATATATCATATATATATATAGTATATATATATATATCATATATATATCATATATATATATAGTATATATATCATATATCATATATATATGATATATAATATATATATATATATAATATATATCATATGTTCAAGATATGGTTTTATGATGTCATGCCACATGATAGACCGAAGTATTACAACAAAACCAATGTCTAGATGCAATGTAATGTGTTGTGACTAGTTTGAAATCTAATTTTGTAGTGTGTTGGTTACTTCTTTTTAATGTAGATGGCTCCAATATCTGAAGGTTCATTTTACTGTGTGTATATGTGAGTATTATTGTGTTAACTAATATCTGTCTAATATTATGTACATGGCTTTGTTTTTCTAAGAAATGTTGTTTACATTGGAATTTCTGTGCAGGAATGGAAACAAAGACTTTACACCCATAGGCACTCTTTTACTAACCCAAAATTAAAATATCACACAGCTCTTTCCAAAAACATTTGGGAATTGAGGGAGAAAATTCAGAACCTTCACATTGACTGGAAAATTATAAGTTTTGCTCATACTCCTAATAATCTTAGGAACAGGTATGACCTATGTTTAGAAGAGAAAATTAGAATAATAAAATTCAATAATCAAAGCAAACTATTAAATTAAAGGAATAAATTAGTTTTAAAATGTCGTCACAGGAGTAGGCTTAAATTTCTGTAATATTTTTGATCTTACTTTATTTTTTAATTATCTAACCTCTCTAATGTTATATATATTACTATAGTTATTTTGCCTTCTCCATATCAATCCTATCTTATTTCCACTACTTTATGAACTCCCTTTTCTTTGTTTACTTCATCCTTTATCCTTTTAATTTTTTAAATTTAAAAAATTTTTTTTTATATAATTCTGAGTATGGTTTGCATAGTTAATAATTTAACTTATCTTAAAAATTTTAAATAGTTAATATATTTTTATTCATTTCTTAATATATTTTTTTAATATAAACTATCTAAAAATGATTTATTGTTAATTTTATTATATCCTATTTGTAAGCATATTTTGGTAATTATGAGTGGTAAAAAAAATTTTTGCTATATAATTAATAATTTCATTTAATAAAACTTCCTTTTTTTCAGCCTTCTTTTAGTTTCACTTTATCCTTCTTATAACCCCAACTTGGGGTTTTATGGTTAATATCTGGGTTGAATTTGTGTAGCTTCTTTCCTTTTAATACAGATAGCTTCAGCCCTTCCGTTACCACCACTCAGGCAGTCTGTCTTGTCTGCTATGTTATAGGTTGGCTCTGTATCAATTTTTCAACTGCTGTCTTTGTTAAATATTAAATCTCTAGTTCCAACACCAAATACAGTCTCTCATTTGAGTTGAATAAGGCTAACACATTCAACATTAGTTGAAATAGTCTATACTCATGAGGTAATTTTGGATTTCTCTTTTTTTGTAATTTATATGCTCTGTTATAATAAATACATTGGGCTCTTTTTGTGGATCAATTTTAATATTTTATATTATTAGGATCCATTTTGATTATATAGCAATGGATTTATTACCTGTACTATATATATTATATATATATATATTTAAAAGATTAGGAGATCAGCTGATCACGCTATCTTGGTTTCAACTTTTTGGTATACTCAGGTGATCTGGGCTAAATAATTTCCTAACCCTTTATTATTTAAAATAAATAAACAGACAATGCGAAGTGTAATAGAAGGGGAGGAGAAAAGCAAGGGTATTGAAATTGTATCAAAGAGATGTTATATAAAATGTATTTCATATAACACACTCCTTCGATAAAATCTCCTAATTTTTTTTAAATTCAAAAGCTCTGCATATTAAATTTTTATTTTATTTTATAATACATGTATTGAGCACTTTTTAATACTACTGTTTCCTGGTCTAATTCAACTCCGAACAATAATTTTTTTTATAATTATATATAACTCAAAATATTGGTTAACACCAATTTTAATATGAAAATATTGACTTGTATGATAAAATGTGATATTGTGTATGTAGAATTGCAAAAAAATAACAATATCCTATTGTAAGAAAGCCAAGTGTTGGTGTATTGCAATTGAACATAAAACAGGATTTCTAAATTGGGTGTGGTGCCACTAAAGATGAATACACTTGCTGAACTGAAACAGCATAGGACTACATCAGACCAAGAATTCCATTCTTGTTATCATACACATTATCACAAATAAAAAAAAAGGAGAAAAATCCAGATTTCAAAACTTAATAAAATTGTTCTCAGTGATCTTTCTAGTATTTGTAAATTTACAATATCTACAATATATTGATATCTATATATTGATATACCTATAGTGATATCTATATGCTATACATATAAATGTCAATATTTCATGCATGCATATCATTTATACAACCAAAAAACAGTTTTTTTTAATATATTTTTTAATATTTTATTCACATATTCCAGAATGCATTTCACTAAGGGAATTAATTTTTTGAGTCAAATATATAAAATGCAGTAAAATTTGATTCTTAAAAATTTGAATAATAAAACTTACCAATAAAATTCTGTAAAAAAATTCCAATGGATTTGGTTATCAATCAGAATGCAAAAACCCTGGTGTATCTGTTATTCCGCAGAAAGCTATCATGTCATTACATTCTTGTAAACATATAAGTGATTAAATAACTATACTTTTAAGCAAGAATAAATTACCATTTTATATTTGCAAGAATACATTTTTACTATCTTTATCTAAACTTCAATAAAAATGTCTTAATTATCTGTGTACACAATATTTCTTATGAGAGGATGCTGAAAATTTCTCAGCCCAACCAACTTCCCAAAATATGAGTGTTATTTTGTCACTGTAGCTGGAAAGAGTGTTCAAGTGCCAATTTGCCAGATATTTGTTCTTATTTTTGAATTTGTTTCAGATCATTAACTGAACTATGTCAACAGAAAATGGAATTTTCAAGTGTTGAACTCTGGGCTGAATGACATTCCTGTTCCTGCAAAGAAAACTCCAAACAAAATCTCTGAGTGTTTGATCCAAACAAATATCTGCCAGAATCAACTATGAAGAAGTAGGGTACCAACTTCCAGCACAGAAGTTTTTAGGTCAATGACACAATATACTCTGGAATTGTTGATCATGTTCATGGCTGAATTTTGGACAGTCAATGAATCTTGACTAAAGTGATTGCTGAGACACTAGAGATATCCAGGAAACACATTGGATTTATAAGTCATGATCAAAAGCTGTCAGCCAAGTGAATGACAAAATACTGACAAGAAGTGGACATCTCAAAGTTTGTTTTGCAGTATGTTCAGTGATTTAGTAATAATGTTTTGGAACAATTTTTCACGGTTGATAAAACATGGTTATACAAATATGACCTGGAGATCAAAAAAGAGTTCATGCAAGGGCTGGCCTCAGGTTCTCCACAGATGAAAAATTCAAAATCAAAAAGCAACAGTTTTTTGGGGATAATAGAAGTAATTTGATGTCTATCTTCAGAAGAACCAAACACTTAATGCAGAATAGTACTCTAACTTGTGTTGATTAAGAAGTGTTGAGAAAAAAAAACACTTTTGCAGGATAACACATCTGCTCACAGGGTTAGTAAGATGATAGATGTGTTGAAGAATTTGGTGTTTAAGTGCATAGACAATCCACCTGACTTACCAAACATTATTCCATCTATTTCCTGTTTCTAAACCACAAAAGGAGTTTGAAAGAGAGGAAATCTTTTAATGTTTTGAAGATGAGAGTAACAAAGCCAGGAAAGTTGGTGCACTATGCCATGCGAGAATTTTTCTTAATAGAATTTATATTGAACTTTTTTAAATGTACTATTTGTCCATGCATCAAATATTGCTGCTACATATGGTCTGGTGCTTTTGCTATATATCTACAGATTCTTAACAAAATCTGAAGAAAAATTTGCAATGTTATCAATCTTGACTTAGCATGTCAGCTTCAGTCACTTTCCCACTAGCATAAAGTAGCTTCTCTATGTCTTTTATATATATATATATATTTTTTTTTTTTTTCATGGTAATTGTTCTGATGAGCTTTCCTTTTTGGCACCTCATCTTCAAACATTTAAGTATGGTACTAGATTTCCTGTTAGGTCTCATAATTTCACTGTTGAAATTACTAGATGTAACCATAAGCTCTATACTAATAGTTTCTTTTCTTGCACCTCTCACTTGCAGAATTCTCTTCTGGCTTCTTACTTTCCTGTCAATTACAGTGTTCAAGAATTTAAATACAACATCAATCTTCTGTCTCCTTGAATCCTGTCCTCCGTTTCTTTCACTCTCAGTAACCCCTTGTGACTTAGTGGCTTTTATCACCTTGCTTGGGGTGAAATGATTAAAACAAAAAGTAAAATCAAATAATAAATAAACTTGAGAAATGATGTGCCAAGTATATTGACTTGTTGAGTGAATATGTGGAACAGCATCTATGTTTCATGACTCTTGGTGAAGCTGAGAATGTTTCAGCGGCTTGTCATATATAAAAAGCCTTTATCATTACACACAAATATACAATAACTTATACAATTTATTTAGTAACTAGTCCCCAAGAATATTGAGGTGTCATCAAATTTAGCATTCAGAGCAAATTTTCATAACAAATACTGAATTATCACCATTAGATTGCTTTACCTACCTCATATTCTGAACATACATTTTTTCCAAAAGTAAAAAATGAAATATGTGACAAATAAAACTTACAATTTGTAAAATGAAATAAATAATTAAAATAAAAAACAGTCAGGTTTACTTCATTTGGATTTGAAACTCTTGTATTGGAAATTAAATTAAAATTAGCATCTAAAATACAATATAAATTATTTCATCTATATTATAAAAACTAATTAATCACTGTGAAAACATTCAAGGATATATTTTTCTTTAGCAATTTCAGTTTATATATATATATATATATATATATATATATATATATATATATATAAAGTGTGTGTGTGTGTAAGGTATATATCTGCAATGACATGTTGAAATATATTTCATTTTTTTTTTATTTATAAAAGAAAATATACTCAAAAT